>CM034146.1:192151058-192868376 GCA_019776745.2 Taxus chinensis | reverse complement strand
AAAAAACTTTGTCAACTTTGCTCCAATATTTGCATATTGGAAGCTCTACCCAAGTCAAAAAATTGTGTTTGTAGCAATGACCAATTAACCATCAAGGTAATTCATTTAAAACATATCAGGACATGTTACATACATTTTCAATTTACAATATATGACCATATAGGTCGACATAAGCCATTACAACACAGTACTTCTTAACTAATCCTAAACATTGGGTTTACACATAATATTAACAATTTGAAATTCATGGGAACTTAACATCTTCACCAAGGCACAATCTAATCTACAAACATAAAAAAAAATCACAAAACACCATCTCCATGCTTTTACACCTCTGTAATGTCTAATCTCAATGTGGATTACTCCATTAGGTTTTCTCCTCTAATTAGGTCTATGCACCTAATTATTCAGTCTTCAAAAGCGAGAAAGTTAGCACATCAAAACACCTCACCAAGGCATATATGTCATAATTATGAAAACATCTTTACCTCAGGATCCACACATAATACATTGCATGCTTTGTTCCGGTGTTTTAGATATGAAATTCTTCACTTCTCCAAGACAACTAAAAAGTGACTTTAGGCCTCAATAACCACTCTTGAGATCTCAAGTATTAAACATATGTAATATCACCTCCAACATCTTCTAATGTTGGGAAAACCTCTACAGGGACCTAAAAAATATGTTCAAACATAAAAAATCATATGTCACTTATGATAGATAACACATGCACACTCAAACCTCACACCTTCTTAGTTTGTCTAGATAGGCCTATTAGACCTCTAGTGTTTCACCATGAATACTCCACTTACAGTCCTCCTATCAGATACTATAGATCATACATGACATCTACCTCATGTCCATATGTCATTTACACCATCACAACACAAAAACACATAAGAACCCGTCTTGAGCAATATGACTGGTTTTTGCCTCATTTGTTCTTTAAAGGTAGGCTATCTTGGGAGAAAGGGTTTACTATTTTATTATAGAAAACCTATCCAAAAATTTTCACATACATGTATCATGAATCCCATACTTGATCCCTTAACCAGTTTCTCACCATGACCCCTGTAACTCATGACTGTACTTATAAATTCTTCATAAACTAGGATTTTTATGTAGCATACCCTAACACCTAGAACACCCTACCACTATCTGAAGAATCGATAGAGAATTATCCACAAGATCAAACCATCACATAATCTTTTCCACTCAATTTAGAGGAAAATCCTTTAATATTTTGGCTATCACTATCAATCTAGAGTTTTAGAAGGTTTAGACCACCTTGGATTCTTAAAGATTTTTCATAAAGCTTTGACTCTCAAATTACCTCATTCCACTTGGAAAAACTTCTTAGTAGACATATTCAACTTTCCCCATGAGCTCAGGTCCCCATTGTAAAGCACACTCATGTCGATGAACACTTGAAGTTGCACATCGAGTTGGAAATCACTGTTTTGAGAGGTAGTTAGAGATTAAAACACAAAATTTGGCTCTCCTTTAACTCTTGAACTGAAACTTTGTTCATACCTTTGTAAAAAACTTCTCCACCTATGCCAATTCTCATATGAGCTTAACCACCTTGGAATCTAAATATCCTATTTGGTTTTCCATGCTTATATCTCTTTGCCTTCTAGATATTACTCCAATGGACCTTGAATTCTACCCTTAAAACCTATACCATGCACTTTTATACCTCCCTCACATGCCTATGTAGTGTCACACAACTTATCTTATGATTATACTCACTCCTCCTGGTATGTTCTACTCATTTCTCCATGTCACTCTACCCATGCTTGTACTAGGTCTTGCAATATGCGAAGAATAGGCCTTGGCGCAACTAATTCATGAAATGTCACATGTTTTATGCACTAGACAACATTTTAGGAAAACTGTTACACCATTTACAGACTCGTTTATACCTATTTGACATCACACCAACCTCATACCAACACTGGAGCACACACACTAGACCATACATGCTGACCATGCCTACCTGACTATGCGCCGTGAGATCATAAAGAAGAAAACACACATGATTACTTAATTTTATTCAAATTATTTCACTCATCCTGAACCAATCAAACTTCACATATTGTTACTTTATTAATGAAAACTCATGCTCACACCTAATCACCCTTTGACATCAATGACAACATGTTCAATAATATCCCACTTTTTTTATTGATGGAAACCACTATTCTAAACACTTATTCCTTGTTTATGAGTTGTCTCTCTCCCTTTTAAATTAATGAATAAGGGATCATACCGCATATGGACATGCATATAATATCAATAGTGCACTAAACATATGCACATAACTCCCCCTATTTATATGCCCACTTTCTTGGCACTAACACCACCAATTGATCCTTGGATTTGAACATTAATACTTTAAATACCATGCTTCTTATGACATTACTTGATTTAAGAAACACCACATGATTCAACACATCTACCCTTGAGATGATGTAAACCTTCTTTGAGAGGACTCAATATATAGAGCAAGACCATGCTCCCCCTTGAGTTATGCTTACCTCATCTTATTATTTTCCATTCACACAACTTAAATGTTGTTTCCTTGAACTTGGAGCTAAAATTTTATTTTCTTAGATCCCTCTGAATCCTTGACTTCATCAATGATAGTTGGATATAGGAATCTCACCCAATTCTTGCCTAAGATGTTTAAAATATTCCTTTGGTAGTGGATTGGTCAAAATATCAACAATTTGATCCATAGTTAGTACATACTCAAGTTTGACATTTTGTTCATTCACTTGCTCTCTTATAAAATGATACATGATGGGAATCTATTTGGTCCTTGAATGCATGGCAGGATTTTTTGACACACTTATCACACTTATGTTATCACAAAAGATAGGAATGGGACTGTCATACACTACCTTGTAATATTTTAGGGCTTGTTTCATCTAGAGCAATTACGTACAACATGAAACAAAAAAACATACTCAAATTCACATATATACAAGGCTATTGACCCTTGCTTCTTTCCTGACCATGAAACCAAAAAATTTCCTAGGAAGAAAGCCCCAGCACTAGTGTTTTTACTATCACCTCGACTTCTTGCCCACTCAACATCAGTAAAAGCTATAATGTCAAAAAAATTTCTTCTTGGATACCACATTCCATACTCCATAGTCCCTTGAAGATATCTAAAAATCCTCTTGACTACTTGTAAGTGGTTTTCATTCGGATCAGATTGAAATATCCCTACAAGTCCTACTGCTTACATAATATCAGGCCTAGAAGTAGTAGAGTATGTAACAAAATTCCAATCATAGACCTATACACTATCTGATCTACTTTTGGTGATTCATCATCTTTGTTAAGCTTACACCATGTAGTCATAGGTGTACTAACAGGCCTACAATCCTCCATTCCAAATGTTTTCAACATTTCTCTTGTATAATTTTATTGTGAAATGAAAATACCCTTCTCTGATTGAAGAATATGCAGTCCAAGGAAAGCTATAATGTCAAAAAAATTTCTTCTTGGATACCACATTCCATACTCCATAGTCCCTTGAAGATATCTAAAAATCCTCTTGACTACTTGTAAGTGGTTTTCATTCAGATCAGATTGAAATATCCCTACAAGTCCTACTGCTTACATAATATCAGGCCTAGAAGTAGTAGAGTATGTAACAAAATTCCAATCATAGACCTATACACTATCTGATCTACTTTTACTGATTCATCATCTTTGTTAAGCTTACACCATGTAGTCATAGGTGTACTAACAGGCCTACAATCCTCCATTCGAAATGTTTTCAACATTTCTCTTGTATAATTTTATTGTGAAATGAAAATACCCTTCTCTGATTGAAGAATATGCAGTCCAAGGAAAAATGATAGTTCTCCAAGCATGGAAATCTCAAATTCCTTCTTCATTATATCAACAAAATCCTTGGCCATGTCTTTATTATCTCCTTCAAAGATAATGTCGTCTTCATAAACCACCACAATCAAGTGATGGTATCCTTCTGTCTTTATGTATAGATTGATATCTGCTTTACCTCTTTTGAAACCTTGGTATGATATATATCTATCTAGTCTATCATACTAAGCCCTAGGGGCCTATTTTAGACTACAAAGAGCCTTTTTAGTTTGCATACATAGTATTGATTACATTTCAATAGAAAACATTTTGGTTTTTCTATATGTACCTCATCTTCAAGTTTTCCATTTAAGAAGGATGACTTAACATCCATCAGATACACTTTGAATCCCTTGAAGCATGCATAGGCCAAAAATAGTCTTATAGCCTCCATTCTTGCTACAATAGAAAATGTATCTTCAAATTCTATACTTTCTACCTATGCATAACCTTTACATACTGATATAGATTTATTTATAGTAAATTTTCCATTTTCATCCAACTTATTCTTAATTACCCATTTAGTGCCAATGATATTTTTGTCTTTAGGCCTAGCAACAAGTTCCTAAGTCTCATTTTTCTCTATTTGTTCTAATTATTCATTCATGACACTTACCCAACACTCATCTTTGCATGCTTCTTGAATTCTTTTAGGTTCAATTTTAGATAATAGAGCATAGTTTACTTGATTCAAATTAATTATCAATCTTCTTCTTATTTTCACACCTGCTTCCTTGTTACTAAGAATCTGAGCCTTAGGATGATCCTTTTGTATTTTCCTTAAAGGGACTTTTGTGTCTTGTCTTTCTTCAATCTCCTCATCTTATATATCTAATTCTATGACTTCTTCCTTATCATTTGAGTTCACAACCTGTAGATAATTTTGTGACCTACTTGAGCATGTCTCATCAAGTTTGAAATTTGTGATTTCTATTACCGTTTGAAGTCTCTTGTTGTAACACCTATAAGATGTGCTTACTCCAGAGTAACCTAAAAATACATGTTGAATCGATTTTCTCATACCTATTTCATATTAGTGAAATCAAAACAAAGAAAATGAGTAACACCAAGTATTTAAGAATTTGAGGTACCTCTGAATGGGATGATGATGGATACAGGCACAAAAGAGAACTCATAACGAACTAAGTGACTTGCATAATAGAGAGAACTCAACAAAAAAATATCAGTAGATAGATGGGCGGGTTACCTTACAATGTAAGTACAGAGAAGTGAAAACTTTCTAAGATGGATGTCAACCCAAGTTTAGATAAAAGATAGATAAATTAAATGATGGATATGATATAATGTAACAAAAATCCAAGATAAAACAAAAATTTGAAATGATAGAGATAAATTATGAATGTAGATATGATCTAAGTAAATGTAAACTAGATAAAACTTGGATGGTTCGACTATGACTCAAGACTGCAAAGCCCAATCGACAACTAGTGCATGCCAAAAAAAACAACAATGGAAAAAAGTAGCTTTAAAGGATTAAGAGGTAGATCTGGAGTTGGTGATGAGACTGAGATGGAACAAGAAAATAGAAAGAAGATTTGAATTCAGATATGACAATGAGGATGTAAGAAAAGTAATGAAAGATGATAACTTCTTGACATGTTCAATGGTGAATGGTCTCAATTGGTGATGACTGGGTCTGATAAATTATGGATCTGAAACTATAGGTGTGAAAAATGAAAATATTGAAGGAACCAATGGGACTATGAGATCAAAAAGTAGACAAGGGAAAAATTGGATGACAGGAAGCTAGGAAAATACAAACTGGGACAGTGACAACTAGACAAGGTCGATGGAGACTGGGGATGATATTGGGTTTGATGGAAAAGGATGGGTGAAATGACAATCTACAGATGGAAACGAAGATGAGAAAAATGAAAAAGACATGGTTCCTACATGATTGATGAATCTCTAAAAGACTAATAAGGAAAATGTGATAATAATGGAAATGGTGTATCCAAGCATGCAAGAGAGGAAGAATACTTCAAATCTCCAAGGGTGAAACAAAATAACTCTAAAATAACTTCAAGATGATGATAACAATTGTAAAGATAAGCAAGAAATGAAGGCAAGGCCGTAAGAAAGCTCGAAGTATCTAGAGTTGCATCCCCAAAAAGTGAGGGGTATGGTCATATTTATAGGTTTGACAATGATTTAGATGGGTTGCCATTGATTTTATAGGTATGTCCATTTGGGAAGTGGAAGAGTGACGATGTCAAGAAAATGAGTCCTTATGAGGTGTGATTAGGGTTTCAAGAGGTGAAGACGAGTTAGAGTTGTTTAGGATGGATAAATGGGTAGGTGGGAGGTGGAAAATTTTAAATAAAGGAAAAGGGGAGGTGAAATCATTAAACGAGGATCTAGGTATTTTCTAGGGAGGATAAATAGATTAGATGGAGATTTAGGGTTAATTAATGGTGATCAGAGATGATTAGGGAAGATAAATTAAGGGTGTGGTTAAGATGAGATTAAGGTGGAAAACATCGATTAAATGGATAAATAAATATTTAGGAGGGAAAGGGGGATTTAAATGGGAAGAGAGGTATGTATGTGAAATAATGACAATGAAGGGGACCAAACGTGGGGTGAGGGACAAGGGATAAAAAAATTGTCTATATTTTCCCCTTTTTGTTGAGTGGTTTACGTTGGGCAAGCCATGAGACAAAAAAAAGAAGAGATGAAAGATGATTGAGGATGTAGGTATGTTAAATAATGATGAAAAAGGGTAGAAGATGTGGGATGAGGGGTAAGGGATACCCAAAATTGGTGTCTACATTTTCCCTTTTTGTCGAGTGGTTTGCGTTGGGAAAGCCATGTGAAAAAAATGAGAATAAATGAAAGATGATTGACGAGGTGCTCCCCCTCAAACTAGGGATCGATAAAACGAAGGGGAATCAGTCATGGGTTTGAGAGAGATAGATGAAGGGGGAAATAATGGGAAGGATGAGAAAAATAAGATGATAGAAGATGTCTCAGGTAAGGAGAAAAAAAAGTAAAAACAATAAAAAATATGGCGGTGATTTTTGAATCCATTCGGTAGGGAACAAAGTATGACCTCAATGGAGATGAAGACAATGTCCTATGAACATGTGAGTCGAAAAAACCACTGTAAGATGGAGGGAATCCAAGGGGAATACGCTAAAAGGGATATGTAAGCCATGGGACCAATGGGTCATAGGAAGATATGAACAATATGCACAAATAAATGTGAGGATGGCGAAGACAAAGGTTTGACAAGGTGCAGGGGAATATTATGTGATACCATTCATATAAGAGGAATTGAGTAAATATGCATCTGGGTAGGATGAGGATAAAAAAGAGGAAAATAATGGTGCCCCACTAGGGAAAACAATGACATCCATAAAGGCAAGATGTGAAAAAAGGAAAGCTACACAAGGAAAACAACAGTGTGCTATGGGTGACTTACAAGGAAGAAGAGTGGAAGAAAAGATAATTTAATGAAGAAATGGGGTGAAAGGGATAAATGATTGAAAATTAAAGCTGAGTTAACGGTGACCTGATAGGGTTAGTGACGACTAGGGTTGGGGTAGTGATGACTTAAAGGGGTCGATGACGATCAGGGTTGGTGGGCTATATAAGCCCCTAGGTCGGTCGACTAAGCTCATTTACACCATGCGAGTGAACAATCAAGAGCTCTGAGTAAAAGAGATATTTGAGATTCCAAGTGATATGGTGGATGGAGGAGTAGCAAGAAAGTGCCAGAGGACCTGGAGGATGTTAAGTGCCTAAGCCTCAACCTATTTTTAAGGTATTTTTATTGTTTTTGTTTATTTTTTCGCATTTTTATGAAATTTTGACTTGGACGCCAAAGGCGGTTGGCGATGATTTGACATGGTCACTCTTGACTAGGAATTTTAGGGTGGCGGCCTAGGATGGGAGGCGTCAACCCAATCTAGGTTGGTGTCGACTTAGGTCAAGATGGGAAAATGTGGATTTTTGACGTTGAGCTATGCATATGTAAAGGCTAATGATTGTTTGTTTGATGGGTTTTTCATGCCAGAGACACTTTGTATCTTCAAGATATAGTGTCAGCCTTATATGATCAGATTAGATGTGATGCAAATAATGAAAAGTAGGACCACTTGGCCGTAGTAGGGTTGAGTGGATTCCGTTAGTACTAGAGGATTGTAAGAGATGTGGGGTGGGTTGACTATTTTGTTGATTAATAGATGAGATGTGTGGTGTAGCACATTTTTTTTCAGAACTAACAAGATGATGGTCATAGTTGAGGTTGTATACAACATATTGAGGTTGCCGATATAGGGGAAGCCCATAGAGCCTATCACTGTTGAAATTAGATTGTGTATATTGACACAACTATTTAGAGTCGATGCCCCACATATCACATTTACATCCGGGGCATTTCAGTATGAGACTCGATATGAGCCTAGGGTAGTGAGGAGAAAATTCATATATGATGTAAAGCATATTATACCTTCACACACCCTCAATAATATGTCTTAGACAAACTACTTCAATTAAATCTATATCTTGTAAAATTTACTTCTTCCTTCAAGGATAGGAAGTGGCATAATCATGTAAATGTATCTTATGAGCTTAAACCCATTCACTCACTTATTCAATCCTATTTACTATCCCTTACCCAACTCATCTCAACAATTTAGGTCATTTAAATCTGAGGATTAGTTAGCTTACTCACCCTTAGGTTAAGGGTTACAACACCCAATTTCCTTGAGTTTTTCAAGCACTATCTTAGTAATCAAACGAGCTTTTCAAAAATTCAAGGGATATTAATTTTTTTTAGAAACTGTGCTCATATATAATTAACTAAGCTATAAATTGAAACTAATATCTACATAGCTTCAAAAGAAAATGCTAATTAAACAATGAACCATCAAGATAAGAGCTTAAAGGAAATGCTTCTTCAATGCATAAATGAAACTACATGCTAAGATATTTCCTACTCTCTATGATTGCTAACTTAAACTATGAACCTATGAAGAACATAAGCAATCAAAGTGGATTGTTACTTGATCTCAATGATTGAGAATGGAATCTCACCAAGAATGGCTACAAGGCCATTTTGGATCTTCCCATATTACTCAATTTTGAGCGAAAGGATGCAAGATGGAGAAGTTATTTCCAACAATGGGGAATGGCTCAAGATTAAAATGCTTATATTTTTCACTATTCAAAGCATGGTGCAAAAATAAATGTAAGGAGGGTTCTTTATATAGCTTTTCTAAAGAGGAAAGGCTAGAAAATTGATGAATGTGGGATAAAGGTAAAACAAGATTAGGAATGGATAAGTTTGCTTTATAAAAGGTAATCTTGATTTAGAAGAGTTTAATTTGTCATTAGTAAGTCATGGGAGTTGGGGGATGTTTTAATTAATCAAAGGTGATTAATTAATAGGTAGAGGTAAGCTTATAGAAGCTAATTAGAGGAAAATTAGTATGATTTGTGGGATGTAAGAGAGGAATTTGATCCAATAAATGGTAATTTATTGATTTAGAGTTGTGAGCGTAATTAATTAATAATAATTAATTAACCCAAGTAGAAGTGGATATTAATTAATAAAATGTCGTTAATCGACATACTTAATGATAGGAAGGATAATTAATTAATGAAAGGTTGTTAATTAACGAATATGAAGAGGAATGTTAGCTAATTAGTGGAAAAGTGCTAATTATTATGGAAATGACGAGAAAGAGGATAATTAGTGCAATCTTAGCATTAAAGCCTGTGTAAGTGGATTTTAGGTGTCTACATTTGACCCTCTTTGGGGTGGCATAAGTGATGCCACTTTAAAGATAGTAGAAAAGTACACACAAATATTGTTTTTGAAGAGATAGAAGAAAAAATTAATAGAATGAAGGATGCCCCCTGGAGTGTTGATGGGGTGATGAAATAGGGTGATTGATGATCAAAAAGATAAAAGAACAAAATAGAAGAAGTAGAAGAATTGATCCCTATTGCCCCAAGTTGCTTTTGAAGAAAAGTGTTGATAGAAGGAGAGTGATATGGAAGAAAAATGAAGATGAAAAGAGATGGATATAGCTATCATCTTGCCGATGTAAAAACCAACTTTATTTCATCATTTTGCTTATGATTGATGTCATCGGTCCTTATTAAAAAGAATGAACAGAAGTGTAGTATGACATGAAAATCCATATACGAACAAATTTCCATAGATAAAAACACCAACTCCATGCAACATACAAAATGTAATGCAATACGAGAAAGTAAAAGATGCCTAACTCCCTGCAACATACATAATGTAATGAAATACGAGAAAGTAAACAAGATAACCTAACAGAGAAACATAATGCAATGTTTTTGTTATCAAGCTTTTATTCTGACCTATGTGAATTAATGACAAGGGTTAAACAATGGTGCCCCAAGAAAGGATACATGCAAGGGGAATAACGGAGGACACTTGGGTCCTATGAAAAGGAGTGCACTATGAAAAAGTACCAAGAAACTCATTGTTCCCTAGAGTACATACATAGTAAGCAAACCAGCTTTGTTAATGGAGGTAGATCAAGATGATCCACGAGTCGTGCACAAGAAAAGGCGAGAACCAAAGAGTGACATTTTGTAGGATGATTTTTATTATTTTTGATTTTTTAGAAACATATTTGAATGTTTTTTATTTTGAAATTTTTCTAAAACTATGTACAGGAAGACAAAGAAGAGTGGATTCCCCTAGTGATAGATGGGATGTACAAGGGAAAAATGTCACGCATATGCACAAGAAAATGAAGATGTAAAAATGCCCCAAAAATTAGGTGGGTGTATTCAAAGGAAAAATCTTCACGTGTTGAAGGGGGATCAAGGAAAATATAAAATAGGTTCAATCATGAGGAAGCAAGGATGCCCCCAACGTAAGATGGATAAGAAACACATGAGAGAAAGGAAGTAGAAAATTGTCTTATTAAAAGGGTAAAAAGTTGTCAACAAACATGGCAAAGAGGACATCCTATACACGTGGATGTTCTAAACAATTTTCAAAGAATAGAGGATGCTATGAAAAGATTTAGAAGGAGGTTGATGAAAAAGTGATTAGACCAAGGCACAAATCATGAGACAAGACATGCACTAAAGTAAGAGTTTGAACAAGGTCCAAAAAGCAACACTTGGTAACATACTAATCCTGTTTACTCATTGAAATTTCATGTGTGCACGTGGAAATGAATTACCTCTTGAAGGAAAGAGTTGATAGAAAACAAGTGAAGACACTAGCCAATGTGTAGGAATGATTTAGTTTGAAAGGTGATTTGTGAATGGATTGTGGAAGGAGATCCATACATTGCTCCACTGTTAGCTAGGTGCCCATAGCCTCAATGGAAATGCATTTGATTCGAATAAAAACATTTCTCTACTACCAGTCAACAATCCATATCCCTGGTAGAGATTATTGGAAATACCCCAAGAGAGAGTTATATATCAATTTTCTTTTGATTTGTAGATTTTTCTTCGTTGATTGATTGATTTTGATTCTTTTGCTTTCTGAAAACTTATTTCAGCTCTCTTGTTTGACAAGGGGTTAAGAACCACTAATGGCTTGATGGAAGGATGTGGAAGTGATTGTGATGATGAAATTGGCTAGTGTCAACAAACACGATAAAAAATTCTTCCCAACAAGTTTATTATATGTAGATAGTGATAAGATCTCTAAGAGGTCAGTCGTTCTTTAATTTACCAAGGTGATGAAAGACCAAGGTCAAACAGATACCATAGAGATAAATGTCGAAAAATGTGTATGAAATAAGCTAACCAAAATATCATTGAAGGGATGAAAATGGTGGATGACTTGCAGAGGAATATGAAATAAAGGGAAGAAAGAACATCCATGTGTATGTAATACCTAATTGCAATGTTTGATCTTTGTACCGTTGATTTTTAATGTTTTTCTCATTTTTTTATTTTTAATTTTTAAATTTTTTTAAAAGAATTTTTCAGTGTTTTAGGAGATTGGGACCAACCATGTCACTCTATGTGATAGGATCCAACAATGATGTTCACAATTTCCTCGATAAGGGAAACTAAGGACATTTTTTTTCAAAAGTGATATTATCCCCAATCTCAATGATCGTGGTGAGTTCAGAGTCAAAAAATGACCATGATTTTTTTTCAAAACATGGGTTTCATATGTGGGAGCTTGAGTTCCCTATCCATAGGTTTTTTCACTTCGCACCATACTTGATGGGTACATTGGTGTGCATTTTGGAATCACGTTTGATTTTGAATTTTATAATCATTTGAGTTGTTGGGAGCTTTGGAGTTTCGATATTAGCTTGATAAAGAACTTGTCTGGGTTTCTTATAAGATAATGTTTGACTTGTATGATCTCGAGAAGTGGGAGAAGAATGTGGATGTTTAGAATTGATGAGAGGAATGATGATGGGCTTGCCACAATCATTGATAATATAATTTGATGGAAGAAAAAGATATAATCCAAGAATTGAAGAAGATGGGATACCATGAGGTGAGCCACAGAAAAAATATGGAAGGCTGCTTGGATGTGGCCCCATTATAGAGGAAGAAGGGCTACTAGGAGGTGGCCCAAGAATAAAATATGAGGGGCTACCTGGAGGTGTCCCATAAATAGAAGACAAGGGGATAGTTAGACATGGCCCCAAAATAGAAGGTAATGGGCTACCTGGAGGAGACCCACAAGTAGATGATGAAGGGCTACTTAGAGGTGGCCCATATATAGAAGAAGGTGTTAGGATACTTGGCGATGACCCAAAGTGTGATTGCAATTGAGGATTTGTGATATGTAAAGAAGAATTGGGTGATGAGAAGATCGGCCATGACTCAATACTAGACCCAGGTAGTTCATCATATAATGAAGAATGTGAGGATGGAATAATAAGAGGAGGATCAAGTTGCATGATCTTAGGATCTTCCTCTATTTCTTAATAAAAGGTATCAACCTTTTCCCCACAATATGCAAACTCATCAAGGTCTAAAGAGAATCCTTTCTCATAATTTGTTAGAGGGACATCTTCGTGCGCCCCTATAAATGCCATGATCGCTCCTTCATTATGAAATAAATCAATTGGTATGGGTTTTTGATCAACCACAGGGGTTTGATTGGAAGAAATAGGTCCAACTGGTGTGGAAGACTTAAAATAAGTTTGATGATGATTGATAGAATAAGATGACTCAAGAGAGAAAGTAGGCTTAGGGATAAATGTCTCATGAGTAGAAAACTATGTGGATTAGAATTTGTTGGTATAGGTTTCCCTATAAAACAATGTTGTGGTGTAAAAATAGGAGGATTTCGTATCCAAATTTTTGTAGATTTTGACCTAGGAGTCAACTTGGATGAATGACAAAGGGGGTCCTGTAAAGAAATGGGGGAATCAAGAATCACAATAGAAGTATGATGAAGGAGGTCCTATGAAGAAGGGGAGGACCGTGACTTAGGAGTCAAATTAGATGAATCTGAATAGTAGTTTGAATCTGAATCATCATAAGAATCAAATGAAATATTTGGATTGGAATCCTTAGAAGAAGAGGAAATGTTTGGATTAGAATCAAAAGAAGAGTGGAGGAACCCAAATAATAATTTGGATCATAAGTGTCTAAACCATACCATCGATTATGAGATAAAGGTGGGGAATGGGTTACCCAAATGGGTTTTTTAGCACGACAAACAAAACATAGTTTAGTCATGATGGGTGTCTTTTGATGTGAATGCCTAAATTTTGATTCTTTATGGTTGTACGTACAAGGAACCATGCGATAATCAGTCATGGTTGGCATTCACTAAGTCCAAATTCCTAAACCTAGATAGTGTGATTGAAGTCCTTCAAATAGAAGGAAGTTCCATGTCAATTTGAATAGCATAACGACAACCAACTAGATATTTTACAAATAGATAGGGGATGCTCGTATGATTTTCCAAAGGTAAGCTAAGGAAAACATACATCATGTTGACATAAGATTTATAATCCAACAAGGTTTGGACAACAAGTTTGGAGGCATAAATGTCAAAGGATTGATCAAAATTTTAGTAACATAAAGGATACATAGGAAATATTTCCAATGTTCGATTGATACAAAAGTTGCTTGATAGGAAATTTTTTTTCTAAGGTTTGAAAGATATATTAAAAAATGACCATGAATTTAGGAAAAAATAAGAAGACCAAGAGTATCAAAATTCCCAAAGGATTTTCCTAGAAAAGATTTTATAAGACGGATAAACACAAGGTATAATCACGCAAGTTAAAAACACAAAGCCAATCTACAAGGAAACAATCCTTATATAAAATGTGTGTCAAAGGTAGGTTGGCATAAAATTATTAACATAATGTCACCACTTATGCCAAGTTCTAAAATGAACTAGATGTAAGAAATAATAAAAGGTTGATACGACTTCCAAATAAGGTATATTAAAATCAAGTTTAATTCCAACCAAGACCTAAATATAAAAAAAGTTGAAGTTATGAATATGAATGACACAACAATACCACTAAGATACGTTAACTAAAATTTACAGAAAAGTAAGGTATTAGTATTGAAATAATATTAATACGACAAGAAAAATTAAGAAAAAGTAACGCTTCACACATTTCGTGATGAATGATGGCTCATTACAATGATTTGGTCAAGTTGGCTCCAAATACTGAATGAATTTCCAGTGGTTCACTCAACTAGGTGTCACAAGTTATCTAGATGCGAGCTTGATTTACCAAGAAAGTCACATTGACTAGTCTTGGGTTATCTTGTTTTTACTTTACCCCATTCAAGTGCAATGAGCAATTAATGCATTTATTATGTACTCTCACTGGGGTCGTGATACATATAAATTTGACGCTATATCTCACAAAGGTAAAACTAGTCAAGTAGGTGTGCGAAGTACTTCCCATTTTTTTCACAAGGTTCCCTCTTGTGTGGACTGCTTTAGGGTTCCTAGGACCACCCCATTGTTGTAGATTAAGGCTTATGCCAAAGGGGTTATGTCCTAGTTAAGCGGATGGGGTGTACCCTTATTAAAACATGCAAATACAATGTTATGAATGTGGTGTGTTTTTATCTTTTATTCTTAATGTGGTTTAGTTATACACCATTTGACAACTTGCATCAAATTACATTAGTATTTTGTTTCGATCCTGATTCTTTTGCAAGCGTATTTAGGTCCTGCATTCAAATTTTAGTAGTTCTCTAAGTAAATCATATTATTTGAAAGGTGACTAAGAGTTTATTTTGATTCTCAAGATCATCCAAGGATGCAAGAGAAGAGCATACAAAAAAAAATCCAACTAAAAAGTAAAGGAAAGATTTGCAATTAATGAACCATACAAAAAACTTGAGAAATTTGTTCATTCCCTTAAGCCAAAAAGGAAAGATGAAGTTTCCAGTTAACCAAATGTTAGAAAAATAATACTAAAGTTGATTTTGATTCTCAAGATCACCCTAAGGTGCAAGAGAAGAGAATACAAAAACTTTATCCCAATTATATAGAAACAAAAAACTTCAAATCAAAGGACCATAAAAAATGCTTTGTAAAAGGTTCAATCCCTTAAGCAAAATGAATAATCAAAATTTCAAGTTAATCCAAATGTTAAAAAGATAGAGATAAAAGATGTTTTTTATTCTCAAGATCACCAAAATTTACAATAGAATAGCATACACAAGCTTTGGTCTAAATCAAGTAAAACATGGAAATACAACATTCATCAAAACATTAGACATGTTAGAAAATGAATAATTTTATAATAAAGGAAAAACCTATCATTTTGGTAAGTATAAATCCTAAATTTATGTTTTCATTGCATATTTGACTTCAATACCTTTCCAATGCAAAAAAAATAGAGTCATTTTGAGTTCGGGAGAAAAAGTTATCACCTCCGAAAGATGGGTTACGAATATGCTCTTTTGCTCACGGGTATGCACTTAACATGTACCCAAAAAATGTTGAAAAAACATCCCTGAATTTGCAAGAAGGTCAATTTTTTTCAACCAAGATTCAATTTTGACAACAACCCATCACATTAATATATGAATAGAAGACTCAACGCTATCAAACATTGACATTAATGATAAAAAACTTAACATTTTCAGGAAATTGACAAAACTAGCGTGTAGAATGTTGAAAAAGTAAGCTTTAAAAATGAAAACATGGAAAAATATTGAAATTTTATCAAAAAGATTAAATTTTAACAGAAACCCACCACATTAATAAGTAAATAAAAGACTTATCATTATCAAACACTAACCTACATGCTCAAAAATTTAAGATTTTTAAGAAATTGACAAAACTAGCATGTAGAATGTTGAAAAAGTAAGCTCTAAAAATGAAAACATGAGAAATATTGAAAATTTCCCATCAATATTCAATTTTGACAGCACTTCACCTCATTTATACCTACAAGGAAGACTCAACACATGAAAACTCAACGAAACAAGTTAAGAAAAATAAGGTATGTCAATATATGCAAAAAGAGGGTTAGTAACCAAAATTAAAACTTAACTACCAAAACTTGAAATTAAGTGTAAAGAACAATGGAGTAGGTCCCACCGGGCATGCCAAATGTTCTCATATATAATTAACTAAGCTATAAATTGAAACTAATATCTACATATCTTCAAAAACAAATGCTAATTAAACAATGAACTATCAAGATAAGAGCTTAAAGGAAATGCTTCTTCAATGCATAGATGAAACTGCATGCTAAGTTATTTCTTCCTCTATATGATTACTAACTTAAACTATGAACCTATGAATAACATAAGAAATGAAAAGTGGATTGTTACTTGATTTCAAGGATTGAGAATGTAATTTCACCAAGAATGGCTACAAGGCCATTTTGGATCTTCCCATATTACTCAATTTTGAGTGAAAGGATGAAAGATGGAGAAACTATTTCCAACAATGGAGAATGACTCAAGATCAAAATGCTTATAGTTTTCACTATTCAAAGCATGGTGCAAGAAGAAAGGTAAGAAGGATGGTTCTTTATATAGCTTTTCTAAATAGGCAAGGCTAGTAAATTGATGAATGTGGGATAAAGGTAAAACACGATTAAGAATGGATACATTTGCTTTATAAAAGGTAATCTCGATTTAGAAGAGTTTAATTTGTCATTAATAAGTCATGGGAGTTGGGGAATGTTTTAATTAATCAAAAGTGATTAATTAATAGGTAGAGGTAAACTTATAGAAGCTAATTAGAGGAAAATTAGTATGATTTGCGGGATGTAAAAGAGAAATTTGATCTAATAAATGGTAATTTATTTATTTAGAGTTGTGAGCGTGATTAATTTATAATAATTAATTAACCCAAGTAGAAGTGGATATTAATTAACGAAAGGTCGTTAATCAACATCCTTAATGATAGGAAGGCTAATTAATTAACAAAAGGTTGTTAATTAATGAATATGAAGAGGAATGTTAACTAATTAGCAAAAAAGTGCTAATTATTACAGATCTGACAAGAAAGAGGATAATTAGTGTAATCTTACCACTAAAGCCTACGTAAGTGGATTTTAGGTGTCTACAGAAAATCCTTATAAACTCTTTAAAACTGATTATCAGTTGGGGAAAGGATTCTAGTTCATTAACTCCACCTTAATCTTGATAATGAATACTTGAAAACAATATTGACATAGAAGCTTTACACAGAAACAAGATGGTGCTTGTGTATTTTATTAATATCAAAATAAAGCATTACAAACAAATGAGAGAGCTACAATATTTATAGATATTAGACAACTTCTATCTCATCCACAATATATGGAAACAAATAATCTAATATGAGAAAATATGTAGAAATAGCATATTTCCCCCAACTCCCCCTATTGCCCCTCATGGAAATCATCCAGGAACATAATATGTAAAAGATAGAACATGATCCCACAAACATTGGGATGATAACACTATCACTTAGTTATCTAACAACTAAGGACAACTAATATCTATTGACATAAGTTTAAAGTATTTAATTAAATAGTTTAACTTATTACATTTATTCAAATATCAACTAATGATGAATTAAGCTAAGTTTTATTCATAACACTTACTAGATTGTATTGTTAGCTTCCTAGTACATACTAGCTCTCATTAGACCTCTGCAGACCCACTGTCATGAACATTTACCTTATTAAGCAATTTCAAGACTCATCCCAGGGTTATTCCAACATATTTTTACCTCCTTATGCAATGTTGTGAGATTCAAGGCATTTTATTTAGTAAAATTTGTGTTTCTCTTGCACTGTAACCATCTTTTACAACCCTTCCCGACCGAGACAAAATTCTGTCAAGGAATTCACTCCTGTTTGAAGATGAATCAACCTAATTCCTTTTGTATCACTTTTCTGACCTCTCTATAGAGGTTTCTTTCAAATATTAGGAATTTTAACTAGTTAGAATGTGAGTTTGATGATTTTTCTATCGATAAACCCTAGTTGTAGGGTGTAGGTGAATGTAATAGCCTGAGACGTGTATTTTCTTCTCTAAAACAAATTTTCTTACCTTTAAAGTTCTAAACCCCCATGGATCAATCTGTGTACATAATTATAAATCAAAAGCCTTACCAGTTTGTTATTTTCCCCTTTAAAACACGTATTAGCTCTGAAAGTTACTCTATCCTGCTCTTGAGAAACATAATATTGATTTGCACTAGCTTACTTCAATTTACGACCACTGAATCACTTCCCATTGTGATTGAAGGGTTTATTACTTCCTAAGCATGAGCCCTGTTATCCCTCCCTTATGCGGTTTTTAATCATGGAACTAAGTTTCTCATTTATACAAAACAATTTAATTCAAATCACCTCCTTTAACAAGTCACCGCTTTTTCAAGCCTCACTAAAATATTCAAGCATCCAAACTACAACACACTTCTAGATATTATCTTACCTGTAGTAGGATCACTTAAGAACAAAATTACACTATATTCATTCTTAGATTGTAAAATTAAACACCATGATTTTTCCTCCCAATACTATATACATGCGTTCAATTAACACCAAAACATATCTTGGATCTCTAATATTTGATACCTTGATTGATCAATACCTTCAAAATAGTTACAAGATTGGGTTTTACATCTCGTTGCTCAAATTATTGAGTGTAACTTCCATTTCAGGCTCATGATGGCATCATGGTGTAAGTTACAAACAAGAAAGAGTTACAAATCCATGAAGGAGTTACAAATTCTTCCATAGGCCATGATGGAGCTCAAAAAACCATGATTAAGTCTCTACAAACTTCTAAAGGATCTATCACACCAACTAGACCACCTACATATGCTAAGGAAGCCAAGAATGGCTTTACAAAAATTCAAAATTTTAAACAATGCTAAAGTGGAGGGAAACCTCCTTATTTAAATTCTTGACCACTTGGACTCAAATGACTACCTAAGTGACTCTTAAGACAACCTAAGGGACCTAGAAATAAAAAATTGGACTACCACATGCCTACATTACCCTAGGAGTGATGCACTTACATGAATATGTGTGGTTATGATGACTATCTCATGTTATACACTTCTAGATTATGAGGGAGCTAGATTCCCATGGACATTGGTGGGAGTTCTTGCAGATATTGTAGAACACATAGACATATTTTCAATTGGTATAAAACTATTGGCTCAGGTATACCATGAGATTTGAATGTAATTGAAAGAGAGGAGGTTAGGCTTAGATGTCAGATTCTTGTTACACTTTTGGTCCTATGAGCACATTGTGGTGATTAGGTCACCAGGGCTTCCATGGGTAACAGGGGACCACATAGAGTTAGTAGTTGGATTTTTGAGATGGAGATCCAACTAGGGTCATGAAAACCAAGAAGAGGGGGAGGATTAGTATATAGATAGATTGGAAAAGTTGGAGTGGATCACATCAGATGGAGGCCATAGTGAAAATTTCCCACATGGCCTAGGGTGGATGTTGAGTTGGTTGGTATGAGGAGGATTAGATGGGTCCAAGGATGGATTCCAAATATGGTGGAGGTAGTATAGTTTCCATGAGTGATGACATAATTTAGGGTCATCCAGATAGTTCTAAGAGACCCTATTAGATATAAGTGAGATGAGGCAGAGAGGGACTTGCCTAGTCCTATGATGGTTGATCATTCAGATGAGGTAGGAGCACCTTATAATGATGATGATGATGTTATATTCAGGGTTAGATTTGTTGAGTGGATGATTGAGGCATGGGCAGCCCAAGTGGTGGAGGAGAGGGCTGAGGTGGGACTAGATGAGGAGGAGAAGGTGCCAGTAGGAGAGGAGGATGTAATACCTAGAGGTGATCGGGGTGAAGATGGAGGGATGGCAGTTGAGATATCCTGCCTACGTGTAGATCGGAATATAACTTGACAGGAGAGGGATGCAGTGTGTTAGAAGAGAGGGTCAGTGCACTAGGAGGTGATAAGATTACGCCAGGAGAGGAACCTAGCCATTTAGTAGAGAGATAGATATCGACGACAGGAGGTCTACAAGGCCAAATTTGGAGATCTCGTACCTATAGTAGTAACATAGTATGAGAGCGGGGCACTAGTGGCATCACAGGGAGCTCACTAGATGGCCCCACTCAGTATTGTTCCTTAAGAGTAGTACAAGGCACTAACAACAGAGGCACGCTACTATGGGCACATTGTGACATCTAGATTGCCATAAATGCCAAGATACTTAGGGTATCTAGCAAAGTAGCATGGAGCACGGGGCTCAACATGACTGGTGTCATCTAGGAGCACAAATAGTGTGGCATAGTTGAGGTGAGATCCAAGCCTTGATGGATGAGATAATGGCTAGAGATATGTGCAGTAACCTACCTCACGAGGCAAGATTTGAGATTATCAGGTGTACATTTCACAGATTTTGATGATTTACAATTTTGAGATAGAGTCCTTAGTGACCTATCATAGATGTATGAATTTTTTTATTATGATATATATATATGATTTTGTCATGATTTATCATGTATCGTGTGTTGATTGATAACATTGTTTATGCTAATGTTAGATTGAGATGTTGGATGATATATGTGTGTGTGTGTGTGTGTGTGTGTGTGTGTGTGTGTGTGTGTGTGTGTGTGTGTGTGTGTGTGTGTGTGTGTGTGTGTGTGTGTGTGTGTGTGTGTGTGTGTGTGTGTGATTTTGTCGTGATTTATCATGTATCATGTGTTGCTTTATGGCTTTGTTTATGCTTATGTTAGATTGAGATATTGGATGATGATTATGAATTTGATTATGATGTCATTTTATGGTTTTGAAATTAGAATAGAATGTGGATTTGGTATATGTGATGTTTTATTAGACATGATGCATTTATAAATGATAAATAAATGTGATGGAAATGGATAGATAGTTGTTAGACATGATTATGAAATAAATAATGGATGTTAGATATGGGTGAGAGAGTATGTTACAAATTTATATAAATGGGATTGGTATTAGATCAATAGATAACAAATGAATGGTAGGATGGAATTATATGCGAGAGAAAGGGTTCAACTTGATAGAAGGTGACCAAAAAGATATGAAATATACTTCATCATAGCATGGAGTGCAAGAATAATCAATGCTTCAAACTGGATTGGAGGTAAACAAGAAGAGGAACCAAACAAGGAAATACACTTGCAGCCAGTAGTAAATGCTAACACATAACTAACGATAATTAGTCACACTTAAGATCATGAGGAAAAAAATGAAGGGTGTTCTTATACACCTATTGTAGACATGAAAAAGGTTGGAAGATGTAGTTAATATGAGGAAGTAGGTTTTCCTTAAGTGGGTATCCTAGGTATATGCCCCAGATATGAGCAATATGGTACAAAGTGATCAATGCTGGAAGTTTGCTGTAAATGATAAAGTTGATCGATGTGGGAAAATTTCTTAGGATGATTGTTTTTGGTCTTTATGTTTTTTTTTTAATATATAGAAGGTTAATCAATGTGGGAAGCCTTCATTTCCATGATATGAGATGGTATCCATACTTCAAGGGAGTGGTCTACATTTTTATTTTTGATTTTTTCTTTTATAAATGGCAGGATATGTGATATTTGTCCTTCGAGGGATCCATCTATACTTTAGATATTATATTTATGAATATATTTCCTTCAAGGGAGTAGTCTATTTTGTGGATAAGATAGCTTTTAATATGAGCATCCGATATTTTGACTTTAGGATAGATTTGGGGATATCTATGTATACCACTTGGAGAGGGGAAGATAAGATGTACAAGCAAAACCTATGGACCCATAACATGGTTCCCATAGGTAGATAAGAGGGTGATGGATGTAATGATTGTGAGGTTCTTACCAGGAAGGAAAAAATCATCCATAAGGAAAATGCTATGAGAAGAGCCATCGTGTCCATATTTAAGGTCACATATAGAAAAGTGACGATAAAACACATAATTCCAAATCATTATGATGAAAGATGGAAGAGGATAACAATGGATGTATGATCACTAAGATGACTAATTTCACATTGATATGTATATTAACAATAGATATTACAAAAGTGTAATGTATTAATAGGTTCCATTTCTGGTTTACCATCGAGAGAAGCCAAACGAAAGGCTCTAGACCTGTACTTATGCATGATAATATAAGGTCTAATCTAGTTGGGAGAAAAATTTCCACGTTGGCTCCTTTATAGAGTAGTGATGTTCTGATTTTATTTAAGGAGGAGGTCACTAATATTAAAGTTCTGTTCCTTGAGGTGATTATTATAAGCACATATGATGCACTTTTTATAGACACGATGATGCTTAAGAGAAAGAAGGCGACACTCGTCTAACAATTCAAGCTGTGTTAGACGTTCTTGGTGATAGTCATTGTCAGAAATAAATTCGTGAAGAGATACACACAAAGATGAGATATGGAGTTCAAGAGGAAGGAAAACGTCAGAGCCATAGATGAGAGAGAAAATAGTAGCACTGGTAGGGGTTTGGATGCTAGTATGATAGGCCCAAAGAGAAAAAGGGATATGAAAATTCCAATTACGACATGATTTATCAATAATATTGGAAAGGATATTACAATGAGTTTTGTTAATTGCTTTGGCTTGGCTGTTAGCTTGAGGATAATATGGAGAAGAGAAGCTAAGATTAATATTGAATGATTCACAAAGCTTCTTGAGATATTTGTTTTTGAAGGAATTTCCGTTGTCCGTGATGATTTTGTGGGGAAAGCCAAAGTGGAAAATGATGTGGAGATAGATAAAATTAACGATATGGTTAGATTTAGTTAATGCAAGTGGAATTAATTATACCTATTTGGGGAAGTATTCAATAGTGGTTATGATAGAATGATGGCGCTGAGAGGAATGCAGATTGATGAGGCCAATGAAGTCTCCCCATTGTGAATACTACCAAAGGTCCTGAGTTGGTTGTAAGGCTTGGCTAGGAATGTGGATGAGATTAGAATGCTGCTGGAATTTAACGCATTTCTTAACATATTCAAAACAATATTGATTAAGGGAAGGTCAATAATATCCCATACAAATAACATGCTTGGCAACAGAAAAACCAATAAAATGTCCACCAAAAATACTGTCGTGGAATTCTTGGATGGTGTGGATGGATTCATGAGATTTAAAGTATCGTGGAATGACACTGTCAAACCCACATTTGTAGAGGATTCTACCAAGGATGACATAATGGTTAGTGCATTTAAGAAATGACCTTCTACCATTTTTGGAGAGGTTGGAGGGGATGATTAATTGAGAGAGGTAATTAAATATTTGAGAATACCAAAGATAAGAAGGATTATATTCAACAAGATTAACGCGAGGGAGCTTGTTGAGGTGAGATGGGTTTTCAACGCAATGAATGATAATGGAGAGTTTATATTCCTCTGTAGTCTAAGGGGTAATATATGTAAGGGATGTCATAGTTTCTACAAATAAATTGGATAAACAAGTGACAATTCGAAGGGTGTAGAAATCAAATGTCTCGAGGAGAAAGATGACGATATCCTTATATTTCTTAAGGACCTCATTTTTACACTGATAAACCCCTTTGACTTGATTAATGATTAGTTGAGAATCCCCATAGATATCAAGGATTTGGACACCAAGTAAAATAGTTGTTTGAATACCTAAGATGAGAGCTTCATACTCAACCATATTGTTTGTGCATTCTAAATTAAGCTTATAGGAAATAGGAATAGGAGTGTCCCAAGGAGGAATAATAATTTTGTTGGCACCTCCCCCTTGCCGACACTTAGATCCATCAAAGAGTGTCATCTTAAGAGGAGAGATCTCATGATCAATAGTGTTTATAGATTCATCTGGGAATTTCTCATGAGGAAGGTGATTATCAGGAATAGGGGATTTAGCTAGTTTATCCGTGATAGCCTGGCCCTTGATTGATCTCTAAGAGATGAAATCTAGGTCAAACTCAGTCATGAGAAAGAGCCACCGAGTGATGCAGTCATTATGATAAGGCTTATAATGCATGGTTTTGAGAAGATGGAAGCTAGTGACAACATAGGTGTTATAATTGAGAAGATAATGGTGAAGCTTGGAAGTAGTGAAGAAAAGAGTGCAACCCAACTTTTCAGATTCAGTGTAGTCAGTTTCATAATAATGAAGGGTACGAATAATGTAATATATGACCTTTTCCCTTCCTTTCTCATCGTGATGTGCCAACATGACACCTAGAGCATTACCAAAGGTAGAGACATGGAGATAAAAATTCCCCCCCTTGCGTGGAGGTATAAGGAAAGGTGGGGATATGAGATAATGCTTGATATCTTCAAAGGTTTTTTAACAATTATCATCCTAATGGAATTTGATGTCTTGCTAAAGAAGATGGTGAAAAGGTTAACAACAGTCAAAAAGATGCGAGATGAAATGATGAGTTGATTGAAGTTAGTCTTGAATATTGCAAAGGTGCTTTAGATTAGAAGGAGGGGGTATTTCAAGGATGGCTTTAATTTTTATGGGGTCAAATTCAATACCCTTGATAGATACGATAAAACCAAAAAGTTTTCTATTTAACACTTCAAACACACACTTGGCTGGATTGAGATGGAGGAAGAAATGGATAAGGTGCTAAAAAAGGACTTTAAGGACATAAAGGTGATCATGTTGATGCTTGGATTTACCCAAGAGGTCATCTATGTAGTCATCTACTGTATTATGGATGAGATCATGAAAGATGTATGTCATGGCTCATTTATATGTGGCTCCAACATTTTTCAAACTGAAAGGCATGACGCGATAGAAAAAATTCCCTTAAGGAGTGATGAAATAAGTCTTGTGTTGGTCTTATGGTACGATGAGGATTTAATTTTACCCAAAAAATCAATCCATAATAGAAATCATCTCATGGCCAACAGTAAGGTCCACAAGTTGGTCGATGTTTGGAAGGGGAAAATCATCTTTAGGACAAACAAGTTTTGAATCTCAAAACTCAATATAGATGTGAAGCTTTCTAGAATATTTAGCAACAAGTACAATGTTGGAAACCTATTGTGGGTAGTTGATAGGAATGATAAAATTATCTAAAATAATGTGTTACAACTCCTCTTTGACAAGGAGGGAAACTCGAGGGTGCATGCAGTGAAGCTTCCACTTGGCCAGATTAACATGAGGGAAGGTAACTGTTGATTAGATAAAACACTTAGCAGAACTCACACACAGAGTCCACATAGAAAAATAGGATGGGATCGAAGGCGCGAAGGAATAGGAAGGTGTCGCACGTGGAGGTGCAGAGTCAGACTTTTAGGACTTAGCCGATTTTGTAGATCAAGTCTATTTTCAGAGGCTGGCATGCGGAACACACAAAGTGATGTCGAGACTTGTGCACCATGCTTTGTCTATATTTTGAGGATCATATCGAAGCACTCTTGCATGGAAGTAATCCAAGAATAGATTCATCACTCTAGTTAACTGTAAGTGATCTATATATAGCATACTTGCATGTATGGCTATAATTGTAAATGGCACGTGGCTATTATTAGCGTGCAACCTATTTTTAGCATAGTTAGTGGTGAAGGGAAAGTTCCCCACCCTATATATATTAGATGAATCACCTAGTTGATATACCGTGTTGAAGGGTTAGAGATTCATGAGTGCATGAGACTGGATAATTGTAACAGATCCATGCACGCATGACTATTATTGTATCAAGCCTCTGTATTGTTTTCATGTTTAATATATGAAGAATATTGGCCAAACCAAAGTGTCTTATATGTGTTATCATTGCATGTTATTGATTTCTTGATGATTTATACTTAAATGCATGCCTTTATAGATCTGGTTTGGTATAACTATGTAATGATGGATTAGTTTCTAACTATATGTCCTTATCGCTTCACCATGCTACCATCCTACTACAACAACCCTAAAGAGGGACCTGGTACCTTGGCGTGCTTCGGGTGAGTGCTCAGCCTATGCTGAGTGATGTGCCAACGTGACTAGGTGTTATCTGAGAATTCTAGGCTGCATCATTGGTTCCATTGTCAGGACCTCTTTTTTAGTTATTTTCAGGATGGTTCATGAATGAAGACATACCAGCTAACTTTGGCAAGCATTGAAGAGTGGATTCATGATCTAGAGGAAGAATACACACGAAGGTTTAGCACTGGATCCAGATTTAACACACGAACTTGGGTAGAGAAGAATTTGTATGATAGTTTGTATGAAAGCTTCTTTGTTATCTTTCCCATAGAATTATACGAGTGGTTGACTGCATATGCGTCTAAGTGGAATTGGAGGTATCACACACTTGTTTGGACACAGGAGGAATTTCAAACACTATATGATGCTGACTTGATCTGGACTCGTGTGGTAGATACCTGGTTTCACGGTGTTCTAAACAACTATATTCTGGAGTATTCAATTTTGACTTATTCGTGCCCAGAGGTAGCTGAGTTCCAGTTCCTACGGTATCCTAGAGGGATGTATTTGCAAGGTATTCTGTTGGCGATCAAGATACTGATGGTAACGTTGAACTTGGAAGATAAGCCCATGGTAAGTTAAAAATCTCCACGTGCAGGGGCAGGAACAAGATTGGTGAAAGATGGCAGACCTAGCGGCAGCACATGGCAGAGGGAAGAGAGGTGGCTGAAGTATGATGAGGCATGCGTGAGAGGGAATTATGGAAGAAGCAAGAAGTTATAGAATGGATGGCGTTGTGGAGAGAGATGGCTCGTGAAGGATTTGAGGCTCATGAGGATGAAGAAGAGCTAGAGCATCAGGAACTCCCCCATCTAGGAAAGCATGACAGAGAACCCTCTTCGGCCTCACATGGAAGTGCGCCAGCAGATATGACCTGGGCCATGGGTGTGCATCTAAGCCAACCTACTGACCTAGCCCTTGCGCTTGGTTTTCCAGTATCTAGTACAACAGGTAAACAAAGTTTTCATTTAGGAAGTGAAAGAGCAGAAACAAGTCAGACAACAAGTACATCAATGGCAGCATAGATAGCTTCGTTATTCTTTGGGGGTATGTTTTCAGGCTCATCATTTGCACAGATTATGAGCGTGCCAAATGTGGGATTCACCTCTGAACTGGGACTACTTCACAGACTATAGGGGTCCAGTATAGTACCACTATCGGGACATAGGGGAGTGCATCTATGGGCCCTATTCCAACTTCAAGAGGAGGATTGGGAGGTATGGGCAGTTCTAGTTCTGGTGGTTCGGGTGGTTTTGGAGGTAGAGGAAACCAAGGAGGTTCTGGGTCGGGTGGTCAAGGCCCGCAGCAACCCCAGAACATTTATATGGAGATGTCTCTTCATCTCCAAGAGTATAGAGGTATCGAGGATATTGATGAACATATTCATATGTGTGAAATATTGTGGCACACGAAAGGTATCACAGCTTCTGAGCGCAAGGCAAGTCAATTTTCTACTACGTTATAGGCACGCGTGCACAGCTGGTATAGGAAGTTTGATCCCAATCAAACTTGTATTGATTATGTAGCATTGAAAGATGTTTTCTTAAAAGAGTTCCATATCCCAGAGTTTGAGTAGAAGAGTATAAGTGCACTTAAGGATATAAAGCAAGGCACTACTGAAAGTGTACGTGAGTATGATGCCCATTTTAAAACACTTCTATCCAAACTCTCCTATGATATACATGCAAGTCAGCATGCACAATGGTTTGTCGGGGATTGATTACTCCATTTCAAAGAGCACTATCACATAAGACTTATACTTACCCATGTGAAGCATTGGAAGCAGCTCTACGTGCTGAGGTAGTTGGGAGTATTGACACTGGAGTTAGTCCATTCTTGGAGGCTCAGATAGTAGCTATGGTGAAATAGTTAGAGAAATTATCAGCAAACTCAGCTCATGAGATGCGCTCAGGAATCTGGTGTATAGATTGTGAAGTGGAAGGCCACACCAAGGATAGTTTCCCTCACAGATCTATACGTTCACTGCTGTTAGACTGTGAGATTTTCCATTTGAATCATGATGCTAGTCACTGCCCCTTACTACAACGCGTGATCAGGAAGAATGTATCCTCTTTTTGTAAAATTTGTAGGTCCACGACCCATGATACTGAAGATTGTAGATTGATTGGCCAGATCCATGATGCCATTGATATTGGGGTGCGATAGGCGAGTGTGGCTGATAGTTCTAAAGGAAAGAATGAGCATCAGGATAGGGATTATAATCAAGCGTGCTATGACAGGAATGATGGAAGATTTGAAGGAGGTCATGGAAGAGGATGAGGATATCAAGGTGGATATGGAGGATGAGGCTGAGGTGGGGGAAGAGGTGAATTCCCTCAAGGAACTTGTTATACATGTGGGCCACCTGACCATTATAGGTGTGAATGCCTTCAAAATATTTCCTGTTCATTTTGTGGAAAGGGGCATAGTTATGAAGAATGCATGGACTTGTATGAGCATCTCAGTAAGCAGCACAAGCAAGAAAACAAAGGCGCAGGGATGGTTAGAATCTAGTGCGTGGTAGAGAATCAGTGGATGCCCAAGTTAACACCAAAACCCGAGGCAGTAACAGTCAAGATAACCACACAAGCTGAGGTGGCATGCACGAAAGAGGTATTGCAACAGAAGCCGATAATCACTAGGGAGGAGGTTTTGCATGCTAGGTATCCAGATCCAACTCATCAGAAAGAAGTCTATCAGGAAACTATGGAGGTCCTTAGAAACCTTCAAGGTGAAATACAGTGTTTGAAAGAGCAGTCTCGGAAGTTGGAGCATAAGGATACAGAAAAGGCCCCGTCTAATATTGATGACATCAGAGAGGTATGTAGAATGTTGCACCAGGAGAATATTATTCCTTTATTGGGAAATTGGTTGAAGGGGAATACTCCGTGCACGGGAACTGAGACTGGAAGACAAATACTCCATGCAAATCTCCCCCTGATAGCATTGACTACGACAAGGAGATCACTTTGAATGATGTTGTGGATGGTTGGTTGTTGAGCAATATTTTGATTGACATAGGTGCGGAAGTGAATGTACTTACATTGGATGCATGGGTATAAATGGGGAGACCTCCATTGCAGCCATCATCTAATGTATTGTTCATGGCAAACAGAACAAAAGCTACTCCCATAGGAGTTTTGAAGGATGCATCTATCACTATACAAGGGGCCAAGTTCACAGGAGACTTTGAAGTGTTAGCACTTGTGGAAGCAGATAGCTTCCCAGCTTTGCTTGGGTGCCCTTGGTGTTATGCAAACAATGCTGATTTGAGGTTTAACAAGGGATATATCAGCTTCGAGAACAAGGAGGAAAGGGTCATAATACCATTGACAGATGGGAAATCCATACCATATGTGGAACCTTTGAGTGAAGAGGACTTGAACAGAATTTATATACGCGTTATTCGGGACCCAGAGGTCAATGAGCCATCTAAGGAAGGAATCCTTCATTGGGAAGATTCTCAGTCAATCAGCGATACTACTAGTATTACTTGTGATAATTGGGCTCATGGTACTTATGAACTGGTGGGGTGTGAAGTTAAGCGCGGTTGCTTGTAAAAAGGGTTTTCACTTTGTCTGATGTATAGGTCACTCAGTACCCCAATATACTGGATTCGAAGATCTGGCTAGATTTTTGCAGGCCATGGAGGAAAACTAGGTTAACCAGATTAAAAGACAAGATATGCTGTCATATAATTTACATGGGACAACAATGCATTGGTGGGTGGTTCACAGGGATAATCTCTTAGAATTGGGAGAGATTGGGAGCGCCGTATCAACCAGGTTTGTAAGAAGTAATGCACCTACAAAATTTTTCCCTTATCATGGTGATCAACTTGTTCAACATCATATCTAGCAGTGTGAGAGACTCTGGACAACAAGACAGGAAGCATTACTGCCCTCACTTTGGGTGCATCAGTTTTATTCTACTCTACAAGGTTGCACACATGCGTGGTATGTATATGCTGAATTACATCGCGACACTGGCAATTGACTGTAGGGAGAATTTGACTACAAGGATGATCCAAACTTTTGACTTCTTCTCATCTACACCACCATTGAACAAGGATTTAAGCTTTATCAAGCACTTAACCATGGGAGATAGTGGGAAAGTGGAAGAACTTATTTAGGAATTATTTGGTGAGACAGAGATAGGGGCACGCATTTTGAGGAAGAAGTAGATGATACCATACTACTTGAGTGTGCTTCTCTGGAAAAAGACAAGAGGAAGTTAGTTTACATAATTGATGATGATGAAGTTGAGCACTTGGAAGTTGATCATTCACATGGAGCACTGTGAGGTGTTAGACAGTGTGGATGTAGATACGCGTGCACATCATGAACCTATGAAGACAAACAAAGGTAAATATTGGCACAGAAGCTGAACCTAAGGAAGTGATAATTGGGGATTACTGGTCAGAGTCAGAAGTGGCAAAGATCATAGAGTTACTTTGAGACTATGAGGACTTATTCCCAAGAGGATACCATGAACTTAAAGGTGTGCATAAATCACTTGGATAAATGAAGATAAAGCTTAAGGAAGGTGCACGCCCTGTTAGGAAGAGACCTTATCGAATGAATCCCAATTTGCTATGAGAAAGTAAAGGAGTAAATTGACAAGATGTTGAAATCTGGGATCATTCGACCATTGGATGAGTTCGGAATGGGTCAGTCCTATGGTAATAAGTATTAAAAAGGATGGTAGGATTTGAATTTGTGTTGATTATAGAGAGTTGAATGCATCATGTATTACAGATCCTTTCCCTAAGCCATTCACAGAGGAAATATTAGAAGGAGTGGCTGGGCGTGAGATATATTCATTTACAGATGGGTTCTTAGGGTATCATTAGGTTAGGATTGCCCCAGAAGATCAAGAAAAGACCACCTTCACTACTGAATGGGGAAGCTTTGCCTATACTATGATGCCCTTTGGATTGAAGAATGCACCTGTTGTATTCTCAAGGATAGTGGTGCAAGCATTCAAGGATTTTATTCACAACTTCTTGCAGGTCTATCTTGATGATTGGACCATTTATGGGCTAATTAAGGATCATTGTGACAATCTGTGCTTAATGTTTGAAAGATGTAGACAATTGAGTATCTCATTGAATATCAAGAAGTGCATCTTTGCTACTCCCTTTGGCATACTTTTAGGACACATAATCTACAAGGAAGGGTTGTTGGTCGATCTAGCTAAAGTTGCGGTCATTTTAGGCTTGAAAGCGCTTGCCAGTCAGAGTGAGGTGCGCGGATTTTTGGGTCATACAGGGTATTACAGGAAGTTTATAAAAGGGTATGCCAAAGTTGCCACACCCTTGGAAAAACTACTCAAGGGGAAAGGTACATTTTACTGGGTGGAGTCACAGCAGTGTGCGTTTGAGATACTGAAGAAGAAACTTACTACCGCACCTATCTTGCACTTTCCTTCATGGGATAAACCTTTTCATGTTCACGTGGACACCTCTGGTAGCACGACCATTGGTGTTATCTTAGCTCAACCTAGAGAAGGTATAGTTGATCATCCCATTTGTTTTGCTAGTAGGAAGTTGACCCCTGTAGAACAGAATTATACCACTACAAAGCGCGAGGCTTTTTCCATGATATATGCCTTGCACAAATTTCGACAGTATCTGTTGGCCACAACCTTTTGTTATTTTATACAGATCATATGGCATTGAAGTATTTGGTGAACAAGCCTGTCTTATAGGGGTGCATATGTAGATGGATACTCTTATTTCAAGAGTTTGACTTTATAGTTGTGGTAAAACCAGGGAAAAGTAATTCTAGACTGGATCACTTGTCTAGAATTCAATCAGGTGAAGAAGCACAAACAATAGAAGAGACCATGCCTAATGCACAGTTGTATAGGTTACAACGCGTGCCAATGGAATTAGAGGACATTGTTGTCTTCCTAAGGACTGGGATGGCACCAGAAGGCATGAGGTCCTTGGAGAAAAAGTAACTTGCTATACGTGCGACACCATTCATGTTAATCAGTGGTGACTTATACAAGTTAGGCAGAGATGAGGTGTTACGCCATTGTGTATTAGAGCATGAACAAAAGGATATAATGGAGGAAGCCCATGGTGGTATTGCAGGTGGCCACTATGCAGGTGATGCTATAGTGCGAAAAGATCCTACTTGCTGGTTTGTGGTGGGAAACATTGTATAAGGATTGTAAGGAGTATTGTAAGGCATGTGACCATTGTCAGCATCTAGGTCAACTAGGACAGAGGGATGAGATGCCTTTACGACCAATTACAAGTGCAAAACCCTTTGAGAAATGGGTGATAGAATTTGTAGGGCCTATTTCACCAGCTACGCGTAGGACTGGATCACGCTATATCATTACTTGTACAGATTATCTTACGAGATGGGTAGAAGCAACACCTACGAAGGACTGTACAGTAGGCTACAATAGCAAGGTTCTTATGGGAAAATGTTCTTACCAGGTATGGTTGTCCTTTAAGTTTAACCAGTGATAGGGGCACCCATTTTTTAAATGAGACAATCTGAATTCTGTTAGATGAGTTTATGGTTTCCCACCACAAGACTACACCCTATCACCCTCAGGAAAATGGAACTGTTGAGGATTTCAACAAGATTTTGAGCCACACATTGACCAAGATTTGTGATGTGGGATGAAAAGATTGGGATGAAAAAGTATCTGCTATTCTTTGGGCCTACCGAACAACATATAAGAGATTGAACAAAGCCACACCTTTTCAGTTGGTGTTTGGTGCAAAAGCTGTTCTTCCTATAGAATTTATGTTACCTTCTTTGCACATTGCGTGCACACGGAGGTCTAGCTGATGAGAAAGGCTTTGGAAGAATGGATTGAGAACATGGTTCAACTAGATGAGCGTTGGGCCATAACACGATGGAGTCAGAAACAGGAGAAAGTGTGCACCAGAAAGCATGGCATGATAGGCATATCAGGGATAAGAAACTTGCAGTCAGAAAAATGGTACTTCTGTATGACTCTAAGTTTTTGCACCATCTAGGGAAGCTCAAGGTGCATTGGTTGGGGCCGTATGTTATAACTCACATACTTGAGTCAGGTGCTTGCTAGTTAGAAGCAATTGATGGAACACGGCTGCTCGGTTACTTTAACAGGAGTAGGTTAAAGCCCTACTATAAATAAGTCTTCTTGGTGTTTGTAATAAGGCAGTGTTGCCAGATAGATTAGGTTTCCCTTTCTACATTTCCTTAATGTGTTTCTTTCAATCGTCGCTATGCTTTGTCAATTTAGTTCTTGTTTTTTGTGTAATAAGCGCGCTTTCCGCGCATGAAGCTAACTACAATATGAAGCATGTTGATGTGCATAGGACTGCACATACTTTTAATGTGGGGTGGATTGTTGGTGACTCCTAGGTATAATGCTGTGAAGATGGGAAGGTATAATGCTACGGATGTTGAGGAAGTAAGCTGCTAAAGGTGATTTACAAAGGATTGCTTCTCAAAAGTAACCAAGGATGGAGATGAATGAAGGAAAAGTATAACGCGAGGTAAGTGGAAGCCATGATAACTACCAGGAGAAGGTGTAGTGACGAGGTACTCGGGTGCTAGAGCATGCGCTGAAGAGAAGTCTGTGACCAGAAGGTAGGAAGGCACGCTAGAAGGTTATAGCTGTGGCGCGAAGATGTACCACGCGAAAATGACAAAATTGAGCAATAAATGAGAAATATTTGGTAGGTGGAGGAGCAATTAATGCATCAAAAATTAAAAATCTATATAAGGACGGGATGTGAATTCATTTCTACCCTTACAACTATGAGAATTTGATGAAGAGCTAAGTGTGAAGAGTTGAGTAAGTGATTCAAGGTGCAGAAGAGGGAGAAACCAAGCGTGAAAGTTAGATCCGTGTATTAGAGAAGCTTGTATCCTTGTAGGAGAAGGGTTTGAACGAAGTAGATTGATAGAGCAAAGCTAAGGAACGTGATTTTGTGATTACAATTTAGGGTGTGATTGAATCGGGTTAGGGTTTGAAGTAAACCATTAAAGAGTTATAGAAGAAGGTGTAGAAACACAACACAAAGGGAAGAATGGCTCCAAAGAAGGAAGCAGCAGCAACAAAAGGAAAGAAGAAGGTAGTAGTGGAAGAGGAGGAAGAGATGACTCCTGAGAGCAATTTTTTAGAGATGCAGTACCCTGAAGAAGTAATTATGGGCCATGAATGGGATTCCCACATACGAAAGAGCAAAATAAGTGAGTACAACCACTAAACCAAGGACAATCAGAAGAATTTGGATGATTTACTTAACTCCTGAACGGATAGGTGAAACTGGTGATGGGATGCCGATATATGATGACGTAGGGGAGAAGTTACTGAAAAGGATTGTGTTTACCAATTATATGAGCTCCCATACTTTGGGAAATATGCACCATTATACAGGTGGCTGATGAGCTGAGTCCATGAGGACTTCTTCTATTTTGCAGGGTGAAGGGTAAGACTAACACCCATTTTAATTTCCATGGTAATACATTTAAAGGAGACATGTGAGGACATCAAAAATGACCTAACTGATAAGGTTTCCATATTGGAAACACATAAAGCACTGGGATACCAGAAAGGACCACGCGGAATGGACATAGACAAATTACACGATTGTCTAGTAGTAAAAGCAGTAGTGCACCTGGTTATGAAATTGAATGACCAAGATCATTGGTCACAAGTAAACTCAATGTGGCTGCATGTGGCAAAGCGCATGTCAGAAGGGGTTATTTACAACATTGCCAGCTTTATTGTAGAACAAATAGTAGAGGAAGCACACACAGAAGTAAGATAAGTTTTGGTTTTGTCTTAATTTCTTTAGTATTCATGGAGATTGGAGTACCGAATGGCCTGAAAGAAAATATAGGGGAATACCCCATGAATAAAAAGTCTCCAATTGAAAGATTCAGCAAGTATTTATGCAAGGGTTCTATGATAGATGGGGTAAAGGAGAGAGCAGAGATGTGGTATGATAGGCTCTGTGCGGCTTTTAAAGAGGAGTGGCACATACCAAAGGAGTTGCCCTCGGTATTGGGGAAGCAGGCTTAGTTTGTTGTTTACCAGCACTTTTGTGTTGCATGTTTTACAATGGTGGATGGATCGTGGAGCCCCTGGTGCAAACTACCGTACGCATTCACAGCACGGTATTTTGAAGCTTTCGTTCATCGGTTCACTGATACAAGGAGGTTAGTATTTAATGCAGACAAGGTGGATTACGAATACCACACCTTGTAGAAAGAAGTATGGATATCTGGGGAAGAATGCTTACAAACGAGAGTATTATCTCAGAGATTTTGAGTATCAAACCAGAAACACTTGTTGTTGAGGATATCAGGGCCACGCTCATATATCTCCAACTGTAAACCAAAGATGGAAAATAATAAGTATGTAGAGAATGAGTTCACGCTCCCAAGACCACCAAAGGGGAAGCATACTATGGAAAACATCCTGGCACCTAGGCCTTCTAAACCCATGTAGGATGACAAGGAAGAGGATGAAGAGCATGAGGATAGCGATGGTTTGGTGTGCAGGAGGAAGCAACCATCTAGCAGACAGGAGGAGGAGCGCGTCACAACTTCAAAAGGAGAAGAAAATACTGAGGTAGCACGGGGTGACCAAAGGTTCATAAAGGTGTTTAAGTGCACAAGGTCACAAGGAGAATCCCAACAGACAACAAGGAAGTCACTGTAACTCTCACCGGTAAAGGAACCTAAGGAGAAGAAGAGAAGAAGAAAGCTCAAGCTAGATGAAGAAGCGGAAGAGTCTAAGGAGAAAGTGCTTCCATTTCTAATCCATCATAGGGCAGAAGAGGAGCCTCAGAATGAGGAGGAGGAAAAAATGAATGGAGAGGAAGAAAGGGAGCAATCAGAAGCTACACAAGGAAAGGATGAGGATACAACCAATATTCCTAACCTTGATGCTGCCATTCCAAAAGGGCCAAGGTCCCCTGTCAGACAAGTGAGGACATAAAGGTACAAATAATGGGGTATGTAGAGGACCAGTAGATGATTGTTCGTGCTTGGTTCCAGAGCACTGTCGTGTAAAAAGATTTATTCGAATGGGCGCTTATGGATGAGAACAAGGTGACATTATGAACATGAAAGCAACTTTCATGGTCGATGCATACACATATGGATGAACCATATTTTGATGTCTGTGAAGAATCATGTGTGTCTAGATAGTTGAAGAAGGCACCAGAAGTCTGACACATGACAATTAAACCAACTGTTATGACGGATGAGCAGGTAAGCAATGCCTTGGTGAAAGTATCTACTGAGGTAGCTAGAAGAAACATTGACAAATATTCTACAATTAAAGCGCTGACATAGGAGCTAAAAGAAAAGGATGTGGAAATAGCAGGTTTAGTGCAGGAGAGGGATCTGAGCAAAATGAAATGTGAGACTTTTGTTAGTATGACGGAGGAAATTGGAGATGATATACTGAAGGTACGCCTGCATTTGGAATCATAGGTACCAAAAGAATTTCCTTCTGTGATGCACTACGTAAGAACAATGATAAAATTAGTATTGGAGGATGAAAAGGTGTGTATACCAGAGCAGCCCAAGGACCCAGCAGAAGAGGCAGAAAAAGCACAGGCTACAGTAGCAAGGAAGATTGCTACATATGAGGGCCTACTACAAGCACTTCGAGAGGAGCTGAAGAAAGTTGATCATGCCTTAATGATATGCACAGCTCCAGATGCGCTAATAAGGGTAAAAACACTAGTAGAAGACAATGAGGTGCAAAAGGCCATGAAGGATGACACACTAGGCCACGCTAAACGACTAACTATGGTAAATCAGAAGTGCGAGGCATTGGCTGCAACACATGCACCACATAAAGAGAGGTTAGATGAACTTGGAAAACTCATTGCTCAGAAGATGGATGTTTTGGAAGGGATGTATACATCTATGTCAAGCATAATTCTTGTAATACAGAATGAGCAAGGAAAACTAACTCAGGATGAGCTGGAATCTATCATTATGGATGTTCTAGAGAAAGTAGAAAAGGCATTAATGGAGTGGGAGAACTTAGAAGCAAACATAAAGGAGGAGTATCCATAGATGATACTTTAGAAAGAAACGGAGGAGCTTGAAGCCTGAATAATTCTTTGATTCTTTAATTCTTTTCTATTCTTTTTGTAAGATTCATTCAGTATTTTGTATTTCAACTATTCTTTACTTAGTTGTGGACATCACCATTGTCAGGGAAACAATGAGCTTAGTGTGGGGTAATGTTGATAGATAAAACACTTAGCAAAACTCACACACAAAGTCCATGTGGAAAAATAGGATGGGATCGAAGGCACAAAGGAATAGGAAGGTGTCGCGCGCGGAGGTGTAGAGTCAGACTTTCAGGACTTAGCTGATTTTTTAGATCAAGTAATTTTTAGAGGCTAGCGCATGGAACACACAAAGTGATGTCAAGACTTGCACACCACACTTTGTCTATATTTCAAGGATCATATTGAAGCACTCTTGCATGGAAGTAATCCAAGAATAGATTCATCACTCTAGTTAACTGTAAGTGATCTATAGATAGCATACTTGCATGTATGGCTATAATTGTAAATGACACGTGGCTATTATTAGTGTGTGACCTATTTTTGGCATAGTTAGTGATGAAGGGAAATTTCCCCACGCTATATATATTTGATGAATCACCTAGTTGATATATCATGTTGAAGGGTTAGAGATTCATGAGTGCACGAGACTGGATAATTTTAAAAGATCCATGCGCGCATGACTATTATTGTATCAAGCCTCTGTATTGTTGTCATGTTTAATATATGAAGAATATTGGCTAAACCAAAGTGTCTTATATGTGTTATAATTGCATGCTATTGATTTCTTGATGATTTATAATTAAATGCATGCCTTTATAGATCTGGTTCGGTATAACTGTGTAATGATGGATTAGTTTCTAACTATATGTCCTTATCACTTCACCATGATACGATCCTACAACAACAACCCTAAAGAGGGACCTAGTACCTTGGTGTGCTTCGAGTGAGTGCTTAGCCTATGCTGAGTGTTGTGCTAGCGCAACTAGGTGTTATTTGAGAATTCTAGGCTGCATCAGTAATGATGCTATGGAAAATGATGGAATTATCGAGACCCAACATGTTAACATACGAACATGCGAAGGCTTGAATATGTATAGAAAGAAACATGATGAAAGAATCAATCTCCTATGGATCAAGGAATTGAACCACCTTAAGGATGTGGGGATCTTACAGAGTCCCTATGTTGATGTTGATGGTGGATTCGTTAAGAAGGGTAGATGTGTCCGACGGTAAGGTATTATGAATATATGAATATTATACCCCCATGTAGGAAAGGATGGATTTGTCATTGATGCATTATAGAATGTCAATGGTAGGGGAATATTCCTCAACCTTATCCATAAATCGAAGAGGGAGGTACTTGGTTTCATGTTCACACTGATAAATGACCGGTCCTAAGGTAATGGTAGAGATTAAAAAAAATGTGAGGAGATGGAAATGGTGTCATCTGTATCCATATTCTCATGGGATGGAGAAGATGGAGGATTGATGTACAAGAGAGATAAAGATGGTGGGAGAGGGTTAGTATATTTTTCCTTAAAGCCCAACCCAAAATTTTCATGGGGCTTGCAAGATTGGTCAAGGATGAGGTCGTGTATGCCTTGTTCATAATGCCACATTCCAAATTCTTTTCATACACAATGATGGATATGGGTATAGGAAAAGGATTTTTTGTAAAGAAAGTTGAATCCGTTGGTATATGGTATGGTGCACGGTTGAGCATCAATGTGAGTGGAAGGGTGATCAATGCCACCATATATGAGATTGGCACAAAGATGGGATGGAATAAAAGGAGTGATATCCTCAATGTCAGGTTGATATATTGGAGATTTATTAGGCCTACCCATTTTATGAGGTGTGGGAAGAGAATTAAGCATAAGGAGGTGATACTCCCCCAGTGAGAGATGGTCCATCACTTTATCTATAGAGTCATCATCATGAAGCTTAGACATGGAGACAGGTGAGCTATTGGATTCTTCAGAAGAATTTTTTTTGGGATGAGCATGTCATTAGGTTGATAATTCATGTGACATACTTGCACAGGGAGAGTTACGATTTTCCCCTCATGTTCATACTTGATGCAATGATGAAGGGTGGAAGGATATCAATGCATGGCGCAAATCCATGGTCGTCTAAATAGGATATTATATTGAAACTCCACTTCTACAATATAGAAGACCTCATGGAGGATTTTTTCACCAACATGGATATGAAGAATAAATGTGCCCAAAGTGGGGGCAATAACATCATTGAATGCGTGAAGAACTGTGGGTGATTGGGTGACAATGGAATTAGGGAGTTTGAGTTAATCAAAGGTGTGGGATGAGATGATGTTTATGCTAGATCCATTGTCTATTATTGAACGATGAATGGATGTGTCATTGATAAACACAATGATGAAAAGGGGAAGGTCATGATCTTTGGCTGATATGTCGAGAATTTTGGTATTGTCAAAAGATATGGTGGTGGAAGCAACAAGTGCTCCAACAAAGGCCACAAAGGGTTGTGTCTCATCACTAGAGGTAGGGATATGCTTGAGATTTTCAATGAGATATTGTCTATGATTTGGGTAGCTTTCGATAAAATCATAGAGTGCCATCTTGACTAGGACTTGTTGAAGTTATTTCACAGTACATTTTACAATGGCAACAGGCTACGGGGAAACTAAGATAAACACTTTGAATTTTAATGAAGAATGGGGAGGAGTAGGCTCATTAGAGGGAACAATGATAATAAATTTGGGTTTAGATTGGGTCAGAGGTCAAGAATTATATGGGTGAGATTGAGTGAAAATTTGAACAACATTAATAAAAAGATGACCTTCTTTGGGATAAATTACGTTTGGAGGAAGGATGGCGGCAAAGGTCATGGATGAATGGGGAGACCTAAGGACCTTGGTAGATGTAGATTAGGGTGGAGAAGGGAGATTAGTTGATGGAAGAGGGGGATCCATTTCGAAAATAAGACCATCCTCATCGAATTGATTATGGATGATAGCTTAGAGGGCCTTAAAATGTTTGATATCATGTCCTGGAGCAAGATGACATGCACAAACAAGGTTATAATTAAACGATGAAGGTCTTGGGCCACGTGAATAAAAATAATTAATGGTAGAAGGATGATTTTAGATGCTTAGAGTAAGCATTAGAAGATTTCTGTGTATGAATCGATGGGGGTTGTTGAAGAAGAAGTCTTAGATGGATTGGATTTGAGGATGGTGGATGAAGGTAAGAGTGATAATTTTATTTATTGAGTCTTTATGTGAGCCTTTGATTCTATCTTAGTCTTAGAAGGAGAAGAAGGTGGTTACGTCTTGGTTTTATTTTTAAAAATTGATGACTTAAATGATTTGGATTTGGATTTGACAATTGGGGACATGGATGGTTTTGAGGAGAGATCAGATTTGGAGGAAGGATTAGAGTGTTTTGACTTAGTTTTTTTGTTAGTGGGGGTCTTGGAGGAAGTTCTTGGCCCTAATATGGATGGAGCTACTCCTAAGAGTGATGATGTGAAATTAGATTGATTAGGAGGGTTAGTCTTGGGATAAGGGAGCTCTAATTTTTTGTGTGGGTGCGTGAGGTATTTTTAGATGGGCATGCCAAGGTTCTTAGACATTGGTTGTGAGGATTTTCCTTTGGTAGAAATGATGATGATTTCAACAGGGGGATGCATGGAGGCATAACTAGGTAATGTAGATTGTGTTGTAGATTTGGATATTGAAGGTGGAAGTGGTTTTTGTATGATGTGCTTGACGAGATGAAAAGGGATTGTAGATTGTGTGGGTCTAGGATTTGTTTGCATAGGAATGATTGGATTTGAAGATTGGGATAGAATATCATTTATGGTTATATTAAGTGGGGTGTCTATGTAGTATATGTTTTGAGAGATGGTATGGATGTAGATATAGATTTGGATGTTGATATGGGTATCGTCATAGTAGTAGATGTGATTGATGTGGATGTAGGAATGCACGATGAAGATGTTACAATGGGTGTTAGGGTAGATATAGGTGAAGGAGTAGATGTGATAGTTGAGGATGTGGTAGATATGGATGGGGAAGTGGATGTAATTAGGATTGATGTGGATGTGGTAGTTGTATACATAATCGATGTATATATAATAGGTGTAGGGATAAGTGTGGATGTTGATGAATTTGTGGATGTGGGAGAAACTTCTGAAATAGGTGTGGGTGAAAAAGATGTAGAGAAATGGACGTAGGTGGAGAAATTGATTCATGACTTATGATGTTGATAGTATGATAATTTTTTGGTTGGGATATAGGAGAAGGTGTTTGATTATTGGGTGGGTTGTGTTGTCATGCAAATGTGTAACAGGGAAATTGAGAATTTCCAAGCACGACAACTATACCTTTGTGAAAAATGTTTCATGTTTTTCAATTCCGAGGCACACAAAATCCACCCATTTAGTCGAGTAACCCCCAAAAAACATTATCTCATCCCCCTAGGTGATTCAGGAAAGTCAAATCAGTCCCCTAGGTGATTTTAGGAGTTCATTGAAAATGCAAATTTCAGGCAGTCACAGGAAGGGCTATCATTGGCCTTCCTAGGATTGGAGCAACCCCATGGAGCAGATCAAAAAATAAAAAATGGACGTGGAAATAATTAAAAGTCATAGGAACATCATGAAAGTGATTTTGGAAGGTTCAGGGAAGATTTGGAGCATTTGGGCAGTTTCATCAAAGTTGGGGATTCACAGGCCTAAGCAGTGCACATGCCAAAGTAAGCTGTTGAGATTCATAAGAAGATTTTGGGAGCTCTAGATGGAGTTATGGGAAAAATGAAACATGTCCAAAAATATAATTCCAATCCCTACAAGATGATGAAATCATATTTTTCACAACACTTGGGTGTATAGGGTTTGTAGGCAGTTTTTCTCAGGCACATATAGAGTACTAAATCAAAACCCCATTTTTAATAGATCATATGGAAGAATAAATACATAAAAAATAAACCATTGGATTTAAAATTCCATTTCCAGTCAGGATCATATAAAATTTCACCAATAAATTCCACCGGGAGCTCAAGTTAACATCGTTCCAAGTTACCCTCTTGGAGATTGTTCGGGAGTTAGTCAATTTTCAGAAGGACACGTGTCAGCCCCAGGTTCCTAGTGGGATTTTATGTCCCTGAAATCCCATTCAAATCCACATCAACCTTTGAAAAATTCACCCAGCCCCCATGTTACCTTTAGATTTTACAGTTCAACTCCCAAGTGCATTTTTGAAGCTGAAATTCCCTGCCGTCGGATCGAGGACACATGTCATCCTCTTGCTCACCATGGAATTTGATGTCCCTCATGTCCATAAGGTTAGGGACATCAAGGAAAAAAAATTCTCCCAACTCCAACTCCAAAATTTGAATTTTTTTCTAACAGTTAGTTGCTTCTAGTTGTTTCTCACTGCCAAAAGAAAAGTTGCAGAGAACACCAATCCACCACTCCACCATTGTCAAAGCTCAAACCAGATCCATCACAACACATTATCCTTCATTCCATGATGGAAAAAAGGTCACAAAAATAATAATTCATTGAGATAAGAAGAAGAAATGAATAACAAAGAAGAAGAACAGTAGAAATCCCCATTGCCATAAAATGAAGATTTGAAGATATCTTGCAAACCGGTGCACGTATTAACAAACCATATGTTGCTAAGTTATTCTATATTGAAGGCCATTAAAAAATCACATTCAAACATCAAATTTTCAGCAAGGAATGCTCATAGCGAAGACATTTCACTTCCGGTTCCATGAAGAACAAAGTTTACTTTCCTATCAAACTGGTCGTCGGATTGGAGTAATATTTCGCATGAAGCACCAGAAGCAAAAACATATCACAATGGAATTTATTTCATCACAAATGGAAACAAAAAAAAAACCTGCAAATTTCAAGCTCCATTAATGGCTGCCATGACATAGTAATGGAAAAAATCAGCGAGATGCCTCTCCTCTTCTCAGGGTTCCAGTGGGTGAAATTGCACGAAAATTGAAGGGAATGACCGTTGAAAAATCTAGTTTCACATGAACTAGTTTTCACACCATGAAGCCCCTAATTTTTAGGGATATGGAGGGCTGTGTTTTTTTATCACCATTCTACCCTCTTTGAAGAAAATTTCAAATTCCTGAAGATTCGGCAGGTGAAATCATTCAAAATTCAGAGGGAAGGGTATCTAAAAACTCTAGTTTCTCTCAAACTTGTTTTTGCACGACAAAGTTGCTAGTTTCTCGAGATATTAAGGATTGAATTTTTATCAGTATTCTACCCTGGTAGCTCCATAATCAAATCTCTTACAAGACATAAATTTTCATTTTTCATTTATGAGCTTTCTGGAAAGTGATTCATGATGAAAATTGGAGCACGAGTTCGTGACAAAGAGTCAAATCCAAAAAACTTGTTCCCATTGCAAACAAAGGTCATTTTCACCACTTACTAAAAATAGCATATTTTATATTTCCTCACATGCTATAAATGATGAGTCCCACTTAGTTGCAAGTTCTATCACTAAGGACAATAAAAAAAGGGGTAAAATGAAAAGTAAGACAGAAAATGACTTCTTCCCAAAATAGCAGGTCCTCAAATAACAACCTACTAAAAATAGAAATGTGTTAAAAATAGTAATATCTCAGTAACAGAAGAGGTCAGAATATGGTAGAAGATTCAGAAGGTGAAACTGGAGCAAGATAGGTGATATATCCTAGGATAGTAGAGCATGGGCTCATATTCTAAAAATAGTAGGTTACACTCAAAGGGAAGTTTTGACACAATGGGACATTCAGAACTTCATCGCATCAGAGCTTTCCATCAATGAGGATTGTCAGACTTCAGTAGGGGAAAAATATTCTCCTTTTCTCTCCATTCCCTCTCCCCCAACTTTCTCTCCCTTAAAATGTTTTAATTCTTCATTAGGGTTTGCACTTTTTCATATGTCCTAATGTTCCTAATGTAATAAGTCACCTTTATGGTATAAAAAGGGACTTAATATTCTCCTAGGAAGTTGAAATTTTTTAAGTTGCACAAGGACATATGAAAAGCCATTGGGAGGTAGACAATAAGTTACCTCTCATTCTATAAATTGTGAAGCCGTTCCCATTTCAAAGGGTTGGTGATTGATCTTGTAAAATCAAGAGTGCATTGTACTTAGAGACAACAAAGGAGATAGCCATTTTCTTCTACTTTCCTCCACTCTCAAATTTCATCCATTCCCACACTATGTACAACTTTTATTTAAGCAATCAATACAAGAAGAAGGATTTTCTAAATTTCTTTCACTAATGGGTTTCTTGATACTTTGTGATCAATACATTCTATTTGGTCTTGTTGTTATTTGCAGAGTTGTTTCTTCTCATGAATGCAGGTGATGAAGTTTCTATCTAGTGTGTGCAGGAATCTGATTTTCTACCTACAACATTGGTTCTCCTACCTCAATTCTCACTCCCTTTCCCACTTTCAGAAAAATTCTTCCCTAGCAAGATATTGTTAGCTTTGTTGCAGGGTCAGTGGAGTGCCCCTGTTGGATCCTTGGTCGAAAGTCCACCACAAAAATCCACATTTTCTCATGCATGCATATATGGTAGTTGTACTGGTTAAGTAGAAGGACTTAGATTCCCAGAGCATTGGCAAGAAATCCACATGTTTGTCCACCTGAAAAATTTTCTCGCCAACAGGTTGTTAGGAAAAGGTTGATTAAAAAAGTTTAAGGGTTGATTGGGTGGTGCTTTAGGGTTATCCACTTGGAGGTCACTGCAGTCTATGATTTTTTGGACAAGGTATTTAAAAGCAAGTTACTTCTCATTGTCATGGCCATGGACTCGATGATAATTACAATAATGTTCCTCATGATACCATGTTGGTTTGGGTCATGATTCATCAAAGGGTCAGATGGGAGGAAGTTGAATAAGATGGACCTCCATCAACTTGTCGAATGTTGCACTATAATATTCCCTAAGAGGGGTATAGTTAGGAGGTAGTCTAAGAGCTATTTGTGGAGGCTCCATGTGAGAAGTGGATGTGGAGGAAAATTTAACCACGATGACATTAGCGATGTTATTAGATTTTTCACCATGCATGGAGGATTTAGTAACTTCAGGCTTGGATTTATTTGATTGAATTTTGAGATGGCATTGCTCAAGGGTACGAAGTTCAATTTTATGATCCATAGTGAACTCCTCTTCAAATTTTTGGAATAATTATATTTGAAGAGTAGAGGAAATATACTTCACACAAGACTATGAGAAGAGTTTGATTAATTCAGTCTGTGGAAGAGAGAATGATAGTTAGTTGATTATGCCACACCATCTAGTGAAAAATTCAGCGATAGAATCATCATCAAATTGTCTAATGGCATAGAGGTTAGTGATGGTGATCTTACGTGTAATGTTAATTGAAAGTTCTCTAAAAATAATTGAACAATTTAGGTGAAGGAAAATGATGAACGTTGTGGGATGTCCTTATACCAATCCATTGCAGGTATAGCTAATGACATGGGGAATGTATGAAGCATGAGATCTTGATAATGGGCAATGAGATAATATGCATGACTAAAGGCATGCAGATGTTGTTGTGGATCCTCCTTACTATTGAACTTGGATAATTTTGGGAACTCCCAATGTGAGGGATAAGGCTTTATGGGGATAAAAGGATTGATGGGTTTGTTGCAAATTTTCTCATATGAGAAGGTGGTTTTGGATCCCAACGTAGTAGACTCAATATTATCCAATTTACTCAATAAGGCACGCATGAGATCTTTAGATGTATGGGGATGAGAATTTGAAGGATGTGGTTATGGAGTATATGAAGTAGATGGGTTAGGTTATTGCTAAAGTTGATATGTTTGAGGATGAGTAGGTGTTGGTGGAAGTGGAGTATAAGGGAGAATATAATTGAATAGTTTCAATTGAATGGGTTGAGATGTAGGATGTTGTTGAGAGACTGGGATATGATAATATTGATGAGATTGTGTTGGTTGTTGAGAGATGGGGACATTTGATTGGTTTGATATAGGATGAGTTGGGATGTAAGTAATGGGTGTTTGAGATGTTTGAGTTGGTTGATTGGGAATTATGTAGCAAAAATCACCTCGAAAAGGAAGTTGGTGGGTCAAAAAGGAGATTGGTGGGTCTAGGTTGATTCAGAAGGATGGGGTAATGATGCTATCACATTTACATGGACATGGGAAGTGGAAATAAGGGGTAAAGCTGGGTTATGTTGTTCAGGTGGAAGAGGAAGTAAATGAAACTCTTGTGATGATTGGATAGGAGCACTAATAATCACAGTGGATGAGGAGGTGATGGGGATAGAAGAAGTGATAGTAGTGTTAACACAAGGTAAATTAGGGGGAATGGGGACCACCAATTGAGTGGTTTGGTGATAGTGAGGGATCCTAGAGGAATATTGGTGAGGATCAAGCTCATATTGGTGAGGATTTGAGATGGGAATGATAGGCATAAATTTCTTGAATAGGGAGCTATCGATAGGGAGGTTAGTATATTTGTGAAGAAGGTAATCATGAAGATCAATAGGGTTGGCATCAAGAAGCTCTTGGATTCCGCACATCCACGAGGGATGGTAGGAGGCCCAAAAGATTTGATAGAGGTGGCAGAAGGGGGTGTAGCTAGTCTAGATGGAATGAAATGGTGATAAAGAAAGGGTTTGTTTTTAACATGGGTAGTAGGTTGGATGACATGAGACTCTTGAAGAGAGGAAATAGGAACCATTGGTTAAGTAACTGCAAAAGAGGCAATCAAGGGGGTGGACAAAATTATAGAAAGGGCAGAAGTTTGTTGGGAGACAATAGTGGAGATAGGAATGTTGTTGAATGACATGGTTTGTTCCATTTTTCTTTCTTGGGAACATGTTATTAGGATTGTGGAGATGAATTGCTTCATCGTTAGCATGATTTACACCTTTCTAGTTTACTTAGTAACTGGTGCCGGTCAGGGTAATCGAAACTTGTCAGCATCAAGGTAACCGACACCGGTCATGGTAACCAACACCAATTACTTGTGCGTGAAATTTTATATTTAACTTATGGGAATTTAATCTAGCTTTTGTTTTAAATTTGATTTAATGGTTGTAAATGCATAGCTAAGGTGACCTAAGTTTTTCTAAGTTTATATAAGATAAAAACCTAGGGTTAGAACATAAGGAATAAAGAAAGAGAAGAATTGAGCTATCCTTGGTTGAAAAGATGAAGAAGAAGAAAAAGAAAAAGTAGATTGCATGAAGATAGGAGCTTTCATAGAGAGAAGTTGAACAGAAGGAAAGTGTGGGTAGACTGTTGGTAAAAAGATGGTATTATCTTCCACTATATTTATTTTGTATTATTTAGTCTCATGTAATGGCTTATAGTATGTAAAGCACTTAGTGTTTCTTCTTGTTAGATCCATAGGTTGTTATGAGATCTTGTTATTGCTCATTCTTTTAGATCCACATGTTGTGAGATATTGTATTATAGATCCATGAGATCATGATGTATTGTTGATCCATAGGAATCTAGTATTGTAGAGGAATTTTTCTTCATATGTGCATAGGTTGATGCAGTGATGATGGAGAGACTTACTTCTTAGTGCATGTTTATGGTTGCACATTGGTAGACCCTTCTAGAGGTCTTGTTTGTAGATTCACAATATAGTGCGAGTTTGGTTGCACAATGGCAGATGTAGGGTAGCTTCAGGTATGTGAGATATGGTGGTGTTTTAAAGGCATGGTTGTAGTGCACTCAAGTAGATCCGGTTAGAGATCTGGAGGAGACATGGGTGGTGGTATGGAGGCATGGTTTAGTGTACTTAGGAAGATCCAATTAGAGATCTGGGAGGAAGAGATACATGTACTCTTGTGTAGAAGAGTTGGTTTGTAATATCTTCTTATATTATATATATGAGATCTCTATCTTTGGTTTACGTAGCCCACATTGGGTGAACCACAGTACATGTTGTGTTATGTGTGTGTAATTTTGTGTGATTTGGATTATTCTTGTTTATACTTCCACTACTGTAGATTTTTGTGGGGATTTTTAGATCTGTATTTCCATGTTTTGATTTTTATATTCAATGGTTGCAATGTTTCCGCATAGACCCATCCCCAACACGTGTAATAACCGGTTTGAAACATATAATAATACAAAAAACTATGCTGGTTTTTAATTACTTCAAACAAGTCACGCAACATAGTTTTGATTATATTGATTATTAAATATGTTTGAAAAGAAAAGAAAATCGGATCAAAGGGAACCTAGGAAATAGCCAAACTATGGATAGTTTCAGGTAGTATTGGATGGATTCCTTGATACCCAAAGGGTGATGAATACATGTATAGGGCTTGATATTGGAGCCTATCCCCACACATCACACACCTTAGTGATAAGGGTCTCAGGTGCTTAACCAATGTATTTATAGACAAAAAAATTGTAACGCGGCTAGAACACTGTAGAAGCTTTCTTATTAGGTGATGAAATCCCAATAGCTCCACCTGGAAGGAAATTTTTAAGATGTGTGTGATTAAGGTGTATGCAAAGAGTTAACCTTCTAATTAGAATAGATTGCCAAGAAAATATGAAGGTTATTTTAAGATCCCAAAATGAAGTGTTATGTTCGATGAAGAAAATCAAGTCAGGAAGGGAAAACGATGCAAAAGGAGAAAATAGAGGAAAATGAAGAATACCCAGATAACAATTTTCCTTTACTATTTTTTATTTTTTCAGAAAGAAAACAAATCCAAGAAAATAAACCCACGCATACAAACAAACAAGAAAAATCCTTCCTGCGATGTTAGTAGAAGATGGAAAAAATAAAAGGTAAATGAAAGACAAATGAAAAGAACTCATCAAATAAGGGTGGGTCCTACTGGGTGTGCCAGAATGTTGAACCAATTTTCTCATACCTGTTTCAGATTAATGAAATTGTAACAAAGAAAATTAGTAACACCAAGTATGAGAGGGTTTAAGGTACCTCTGAATGGGATGATGATGGATATGGGTGTAAAAGAGAACTCCTCACAAAAAACTAAGTGACCTGCATAACAAAGAGAACTCAACAGAAAAAAATTAATAGATAGATGGGTGGGTTTCCTGATAATGTTAGTCTTGAGAATTGAAAACTTCTTAGGATGTAAGTCAACCCATGTTTAGATAAAACAAAAATAAATTAAATGATGGATATGATATAATGTAGCAAAAATATGAGATCAAACAAAAAAATGAAATGACGTAGATAAAGTAGGAATGCAGATTTAATCTAAGTAAATGTAAACTAAATCAAACTTGGGTGGGTTGATGGTGACCTAAGACTATAGATCCCAGTCGATGGCCACTGGTGTAGGCCAAGTGAAACAATGATGGAAAAAATCATATCTGAAGGCTTAAGAGACATATCTGGAGCTAGTGATGAGGGTGAGATGGAATTAAAACACGACAAGAAGATATGGACCCAAATCTAATAGAAATGATGAAATAAAATTAATGAAAGATGAGAATCACTTGACATTGTCGATGGTGAATAGTCTCGATCGACGGTGATCGAGTCTGATGAAGTCTGGATTTGAAGCTACAAGTGTGAAGAATGGAAAGATTGAAGGAAACTAATGGATTGTGAGATTATAAATCAAATAAGGAATTAAGTGAATAATAGAAAGATAGGAAAATATGAACTAGGTCATTGATGACTAGATAGGGTGATCAATGACTGGGGATGATAAAGGGTTTGATGGAAAAGGATGGGTGAAATGATGATCTGTAGATGGAAACAAAGATGAGGTTCCTGGATAAGTAATGAACCTGTAAAAGATCAATAAGGAAAATTCAATGGCAATGTAAATGTTGTATCCAAGCATACAAGAGAGGAATAAGAATTCAAATCTCTAAGGGTAAAGCACAAGACCTCCAAAATAACTCCAAGATGATGATAACATCTACAAAGATAAGCAATAAATAAAGGCAAGGTTGTAAGAAAGCTCGAAGTCTCTAGAGTTTCATCACCAAAAAGTGAGGGCTATGGTAATATTTATAAGGTCGATGGTGACCCGAATGGGTCGCCGCTGATTGTGGAGGTCCATCCATTTGGGTGGTGGAAGAGTGAAAAACTCAAGGTAATGAACCCTTTTGAGGTGGGATTAGGTTTTTGAGAGTTGGGGATGAGTTAGGGTTGATTAGGATGGATAAATGAGTAGGTGGGAGGTGAAAAATTTTAAATAAAGGGAAAGGGGAGATGAATTCATTAAATGAGGATCTAGGGATGGTGAATAGGGATTTCTAGGGAGGATAAATGGATTAGATGGGAATTTATAATTAATTAATGGTGATTAGGGATGCTTAGGGAAAATAAATTAAGGGTGTGGTTAAGATGAGATTAAGGTGGAAAACACCAATTAAATGGATAAATAGATCTTTAGGAGGAAATGGGGATTTAAATGGGAAGTGTAGACACAAAATAACACACTTAACACTATTATCATACCGCTAAATATGTTGTTTTATATATGGATCTTGCGTAAGCAAAGTATTCACTGGTGACCCATCCCATTGTCCATCCATTGGTCTTGTTGGTCTTCATTACTTTTTGTCTTGCACATTCGTCACTCATACACACAGTTTTGGTCAGGTCTCATGGATCCCTGTCTATCAGTTATCACCCATTTTTCGTCACCTGTCTCTAGACAATAGTACCTTGGGATGGATGAGAGCATTAGATGCTCTTTTCCATCCTGGGCACCCTTATCCTCTTTGTGTTTTATCTTATTTTTGACATTTGAGGTTGGTATTTTTTATTTTCCCTCTCATCTTTTGAGGTACTAGTCGGCATGTCGAGTCATTAGTTTTGAAATTCAAATAAGAGATCCCTATATAAACACAACATACATACCATTATATGGGTGCACTATTCTTATCAAGGGATAGCTATCTAAAAAGAGCAAGGTACTACATTTGGGCTATTACTTTATATACACACTGTATAGGAATGAGAGTTCATTCTATTCCATCCACCATTTGCATTTTTATCTAGTTATTGCCCCTATCTTGGCATCATTGGCATGAGGGTGACCTAGGAGCACTATCACACACACAAAAACACAAAACTACATTGGGTCTGAGATGTAGTGCATCGTTCATTTGTAAGACCACCATTGTGGCATCTGAGGATAGTCTGAACCCTCATTTTGCATCTTTATTTTAAAGGGTTTGATGCTTTATATGGGGTTTTGTAGGTGATTCTTCACAGAGACATCAGTGAACCAAGTGTGACAATCACACAACAAAAGGTGAATAATTAAAAATACCTAGCAACCATATCAGAATCAAATTCCAACCTTTTCCGCAGACTAGGGCACCCAAATTTCAAACCAGAGCACCCCAAACACCCTCTCCTTCTCCAGGCACCCTAGTCTGGCCAAATCTACCTACTCTATAATTTTTTGAGGTTCACTGTGGCACTCTGTTTTGTTATTCCATCATGTTACTTAGTCTTAGATGAATGCGAGGTAATTCAAATTTAGGTAAGTACCTTATCCTTCTTATTTCCTTTCATTTATAAAATCAAATAAATTGTATAGTGTTTATATTTCATTTATAGCATTTATGTACATTTAGATTCATATATAAAATTCATATTTTATTGAATCAAGAAGAGAGGTTTGTATGTGAAATAATGATGATGAAGGGGAGTAGACGTGGGATGAGGGATAATGGATACCAAAAGTTGGTTTCTACAATACCCCTTCATCAGCTCTAGAGTCAATTTTTCCTAGATCTTCTACATCCCTCTTAATGAAACACTTACTCCTAAATACCCTAAGGTGTTCTACATTGGCGGATCTTCCCTTCCATAACTCATAGGGAGTATGATTTCTATTAACCATTATTTTTCCTCTATTCAAGATGTATACAAATGTGTTTTTTGTCTCTCCAAAAACTGTTAGGTAGCTTTGACTCATTTAACATAGTCCTTATCATTTCTTAAATAGTCCTATTTTTCTTTTCAACTACCCCATTCTTCTGGGGTGTTATAGCAGCCAAGAATTTTCTTCTAATACTATTCTCTTCACAATAGTAATCAAATGCATTAGACAAAAACTCACCTCCTATATCAGATCTCATACATTTGATCTTTACATTATTCTCATTTTCAATCAATGTTTTGAATCCTTTTGAACTTGTCAAGTGCCTTTGATTTTTTCTTCAAGAATGGTATCCAAGTCATCCTTGTGTAATCATCTATAAGTAACATGAAATAACTCTCACCTTACATACCTTTAACCCTAGTGGGTCCACATTGATCGGTATGTATCAATAATATAGTACATGAGGTGGAATATTCCTTGGATTTGAACTTCCTCCTAGTTGTCTTTCCATGTTGGCATGCTTTGCCCAAAGTATTTTCAGATTTTCTGATCTTGGCCATGTTCCTTACACACTTCTTAGCAATAATCATGACCAAATTGTCAAATTTTAGATGCCCCATCCTCCTATGCCAAATCCACCCTTCATCACTTTTTCTCATGAAAAAAATCTCTTTGTTAATTTCATTCAAAACATACATGTTTTTTATGGTCCTTTTATCCTTAGAACCCAATTCTTTTGATTTAAATTTTCTTATGTCACATCCTTTGCTATGAAATTTCAATTTTTTACCTTGACTACACATCCGAATCACACTAGTAAAATTGTGCTTCAATGCTTCTACATACAAAACATTTTCTTTTATGGTCTTTCTAATATCCAATCTCAAATATCCTTTACCAACTATCTTGGCATAAATATTATCACAAAATCTTACTGATCATGATAGGTTCCCCTTCAATGAGATAAATTTACTTTTATTTCTTGTCATATCACCTGAACATCCAATATAAATGTACCAAATCATGTTCTCATCTTGAGAGTGAAATGAAGTTTGAACAATCAATGATTCTTCTTCACTTTTTACATTTGTCCTATACTGAGTGCATTCTTCATCTTTAGTATGAACATCCTCTATCTAATTTATTATTTTTACATCCTTCTTAGCTCCTTTGAACATGATGCTTAAACAATTTTTTAATGGGGAATAAATACAACAGTACATAACTCTATGACCAAACCCATTGCATGAAAATAAAAATCCATTGAATGAAATTACATACCATGTGCTTCTTAAAGGTTCATTGTTATTATCCATCTTCTGATATTTTTCCATAACCCTCTTTCAGAACCCTATCTACTCCAAGAATTTGACCAAAAAATTTCTTTAGCACGCCCATTATGCTTTAAATATCACCTTAAGCTATTAAGATTGCTTCAGAGGCCTTATTCTGATACTACTTCTTGGAAGCAAAATCACTGAGAGGGGAGGGGGTGAATATATATTTTTTAAAAAATCTTTCATTCACACATATAAATCATTAAAAATTGAGAAGAAAATATAATGCACATACAATCATACACATGAAAAATCAACACAAGAAAACAAGATGTATGCGGGAAACACTCAAGGGGAATAAAACCCAGTGAAACCTCTGCATATATTACACAATACAAAGATATCTTTAGTGAAGCACCCAATTCACAAGGAGCACCAACCCTTAACACTTTAGTGATGAAAAAACCCCACAAGGATCACCGACCCCTATTTAGTAGAGCACCTACCCTACAAGGAGGCTACAACCCCCAAGATGACCAAGCACCCACTCAGCCACCTAAATATGAATATCACTTCTTAAAACTTGTTGCTCAACAACTAATGGTCACCACTCCTTCAACTCCTTCCACTCATACACCTCTCAAACCATTTCTTCTCCTTCCTTGCTCATACATGCACCAATAAGTGTTGATTAGGTCATATAACCTTGAAGTACCACCTTTCTACCCTTGTTATCTTTTCATAACACTTATTTTGTTCTGTCCTAATGACCTTTAAACCCTCAAAAAACTCTACTTTATTCACTCTTATTTTATGTTGGTGAGAAAAATTATCGGTATGGAAAATTAGGTGTCTCCATAATTGTTTAGGGGCTATGCCCCTTTGCATTAAATGGTACAACTCTCATTATTGAGTGTGACTAATCTAAACCTAAAATAAATGTTGTGTGTTGGCTAAATAGGTCAGGGATCACACAGGGACACTCGACTGAAACTATGGAAAAATTATTGTATGGGGGTACAAGGGAGGAAATTATAGTGAGTTAGGGAGAAGCAGGGAAATTAGGAAATGAGAGTTACTACCGTGAGTAGGAAAATTGCATATTTCACACCCAGTAACCAAAGTAGTTCAAAAATTTAATATATAAGAATAACAACCTTGTTATAGACATCAAGATGAGATGAGAGTATGAGCAAAAATTCTTATGAATCTCCTCATCAAGAAAAGATACAAACTCTTTTCTTATGTATCAACATCCACAAAGTTGTATAATGATAGAAACAAAAGAACATATGAGAAAGGGAAATATAAGAAATGTAGCTTTTATTTCTTGTGCTTTGACACAAAATTCAACAACTACAATCCACAATTACTGTAGAGTGGAAATTCTTTGAAATCTAGAATCCCTTGGAATGTAGAAGCCATCCCAATTTATAGTAATTTGAATTGACTTCTCATCTCCCCTCACATGACTCTTTGCATTTATATTCCACTTGTGACATTTCATTTGCAAAAATTAAGTATTTCTCTTATAATTTTACAATTTTAAAATAGGCCACTTAAGTGAATAGGATGAAATATAATAATGAAGCCCAATGAATAACTAGAAAGGAGAGAGAAAGGAGAGGGGAAGAGAGAGAAGAAGAGAAGGGAAAGATATTTCTGATGAAGCAACTTCCTTGTTGAAGAACTTTAAAAATTAAACACTCTAATGAGAATCCCGTGGAATCAAAACCTTTTCCTTGAATTCTTTTCCTTTTGAAACTCTGGAAACAATAAAATTTTGCACCTTGCTGAATGATTGTGATATACCCCCTCTATATGACCCACATACGCCATTAACTAAGTGTTTAGAAACAATTTTTAAATATTACTTTGATGATCATGGGCGTTGCTCATGACGATCTCCTCTAAAGAGATTGAAGCTTGAAACCAATCTCGTCATGACTCTCTACAACATTTACATGTTTTAAAGACACAGATTGCTCCTGAGATGATGAGTTTGCAAGCCATTAAGTGTCATTGTTTTATCATTCTTCCGGTTACAAATTTAGATGAGAAACCAAAATAATTACTTAGGCATTGTAACCATGATGATCCTATTAACTTGAACACACTGATGACTAAAAATGAGAATGATTTGGAACTCACAAACTTGAGCATCATCTTTGACTCGGGCACTATTATGCACCTTGCTTCCACCTGGATTTCTCTTTGATATGACTTACTAATAATAGCAGATGACCGTGTAGGAAACTTACTATTTTTAGTAAGTGATAATTTTCACCCTTTTCGGCCCCAACCACTGAGATTGGCTTTCTAGGTGTCCTTGGTGTACATTATCTTTACCGCAACTGCCTTTGGTGATGACTTACCAAAAATAACAAGTGCCTGTGTAGGAGGCTTACTATTTTTGGGAAAGTAGGATTTTAGGCCTTTTTTTGTGATGAAACAAAATTTTCTGATATGGGTTTTTTCTCTTCGGTTCACCTTTGAAATTTCAAGTCTACCCGATGTCTAGAAATGGAGATTTCAATTTTCAAATTTTTCACTGTGGGAAACTAGGATTACTTCACTGTGAAAAATTTGGAGTGTGCATGCAAAATTTTCTTCTTGGATTCTCATGGCCTCTGAAAAATATAATATTGAAAAAAAAATCATGTTGATCTGTGTACAAGTTTTTTAGTTATGAACAAATCTTCTTTGAGGGTTTCAAAGTCTCTCTAGCGAAGAAATCTCTTTTTTTGTTCTTCTCGAATCCGGATTTTCTTGAGTTTTTTCTTGTTTTCACTTCTTGAGATCATGGAAAAAATTCAGCAATGGGAGGGGGGATGAAAATAGAGAAGCAATATTATGGAAAATTTGGCAGAGTTTCGACAACGCGGGGAGCATGTGGGGAGAAATGAGAAAAAATGACTAAGTGTTTAGATTTATAGCTTTGGATTTCAAAGAGAGGGGGAGGGAAGGATTTTTTTGCACCATTTTCACCATTGGTTTTGTGTAATGGGTAAAAAAATTCACCTTATCCATATGACAACACTTGGCGCACATGCATTCATTTAGAGTATTGGAGGGGGGCCTACATTTCAACTCATGGGGGCTAAAAAGAGGTCATATGATGAACCTGGAGGCTAAAGAGGGGGAGGGTTCAATTTTTTGCACCATTTTCACCTTTCATTTGGTGTAACGGGGACAAAAATGTGTGCCTCATCACCAGGATGCCATGTGTCCCTTTGCAAATTTGACTAAGTATCAAATAGCATACCTTGGCGAGAGACTTGAAAATGTCATAACTTGAGCTCCCAGATGATTTTTCAGGTGCTTATTTATATTATTTTGCATGAAAAAATATTTTTAGAATAATTGAATGGGTTCTATGGCTTGATTCATCTTACAACATCCTAAAAAATCTCCTTTTTTCTCAGGATCACTTGCGGTGCATGGAAAGAATGAGCCACTTGGAAAAACAACTGAGGTTTGAAGTTGATCTATTTTTTCCACCATGTAGAGGGTTGAAAATTATTTCTAACGGTATCTTTTTGGGCTTGAAAATCACTACAGACCTCCCGAAATCACTCTTTTAAGTTCAGGTCCCTTTCTGCGGTGTAAGCTCCTTCAAGCCCAAAAACCCACTTTTAGTGAATTGGATCCTAAACCTCCTAAATTTCCTAGAATATTCCTAAATATTTTCCTTGATGTTCCTAGTTCTTTAATACACATCCACGATGAATATGAGTCTTTGGAACTACTCTAATGATTGTACATTATCCTTACTAAGGTTGATGATAGCCCCTCCTAAGATCGCTCAAAACTCCACTTTCAGAGATTGCTTCAAAAGTACCTTGAATGATTTTATATTTCCTAAATCACTTAGGGGAATGGATGATAAATACAAATGGATCACTGCAGGAAAATATTGGAATTGACACTAAGGGGATAGGTTGATCTAGGGGGTGTCTAGAAAGGTATGACATGGAAAATTTTGACACTAGGGTATGGTTATCCTGTTTTCAAGTGAATTTTTCCCATGCAAAAACACATGACAACATCTTATTACACTTTATATCCTCACCTCTAGATTTGGCCTTATCGTGCCTTACATTTATACAAGCTACATGCCTAAACCATTATAGGTCAGACATAACCAATTGACCATCAAGTTCAGTCATTTAAAACATAATCTAACATGCTACACACATTTTAAAATTACAATATATGACCATATATGTTGGAATAATCCATTACAAAACAATACTTCTCAACTAGGCCTAAATATTAGGTCTACACCTAACGGTAATAATTTGAACTTTATGGGCACTTAACATCTTCACCAAGGAAAAATATTCTCTAGAAACATCAAAAACATCCTCACAACACCAACTCCATGCTTGTACACCTCTATAATGTCCAATCCCAATGTGGATCACTCCATTAGGTTCAATCCTCCAATTAGGCCTATGCACCTAATTATCCAGTATTCAAGCGAGCAAGTTAGCACATCAAAACACCTCACCAAGGCATAAATGGAACATATACAAAAACATTATGACCTTAGGGTCAACACAAAATCCATGGTGTGCTCTATTTCAGGGTTTTAGGCCTCAAACTCTTCACTTCTCCAAGAAAGCTAAAATTTTCCTTTAGGCCTCAAGAACCAGTCTTGAGCTCTCAAGTATTCAACACCTGAAATATAAGCTCCAAACTCTTCTAATGTTTGGAACACCACTAGAGGGACCTAAAAAACATGTTTAAACACAAAAACGTATATACCATTTAAGATATATAACAGATGCATACTCAAACCTCAAAACCTCTTAGCTTATCTAGATAGGCCTATTATACCTCTAGGGTTTCAGCATGAATACTGCACTTCCAGTCCTCCTATGATCTCTCACATATCATACATGACCTCTACCTCATGCCCATATATTATTTACACCTTCACAACATGTAAACACACCAGAACCCCTCTTGAGCAATATGAATGTTTTTTTATCTCATTAGCTCTTTAGTAGTAAACTACATTGGGAGAAAGGGTTTCTTATTTTATTATACCAAACCTATCCATAAGTTGTCACACACATGTAGCATGATTCCCATAGTTTCTCCCTTAATCAATTTCTCACCATGACCATTGCAAATCATTACTACACTTACAAATTCTTCACAAACTATGGTTCCCATGTAGCATACCCTAACACCTGAAACACCCTACCGCCATTTGAAGAAGGTCTAGATAATTCTCTACAATCCCAAACCATCACATAAGATTTTCCACACCATTTCAAGGAAAAAACATCAATATTTTGGCTATCACTATCATCCTAGGGTTTGAGAAGGGTTTAGACAACCTTCGCTTCTTAAGGATTGTTCATAAAGATATGGAAATCAAATGACCTCATTCCACTTGGAAAACCATCCTACCGAATATATTCAAATTTATTCAATATCTCAAGTCCCCATGAAAAACACACACGTGTGGGTGAACACTTGAAGTTGCATATCGAGATGGAAATCACTGTTTTGAGAGCTTAACATAGCTCAAAACACAAAATATGGCTCTCTCCTTTGACCCTTGACCTGAAACTTTGTCTATACCTTTGCAAAAACCTTCTCCACCTATGACAATGCTCATATAAGAATAAACACCTTGGAATTTTAATCTTCTACATGGTTTTCCATGTTTCTATCTCCTTGCTTTTTAGATCTTGCTTAAATGGACCTTTAACTATGCCCTTAACACCTATACCATGAACTTTTACTCCTTCCTCACATGCCTATGCAATGTCAAAAAAATTATCTTATGCTCATACTCACTTCTCATGGCATTTTCTAATTATTTCTCCATGTCACTCTACCCATGCTTGCACTAAGTGTTGCACTATGTTAATACTAGGCCTTAATTGAGATGCTTCATGAAATGTCACATATTTTATGCACTTGAAAAAATCTTAGGAACACTCTTACACCATTTCCATACTCATATATGACTACTTTACATCATACCAACCTTATACCAACACTCGAGCACACACACTAGACCATACATGGTGACCATGCCTACTTGAATATGCACGATGAGACCATAAAGAAGAAAACACACATGATTACTTAGTTTTATTTAAATTCTCTCACACATTCTAAACCAATCAAACTTCACATATTTATAATTCATCAATGACAACTCATTCTCACACCTAATCACCTTTTACATCAATGACAACATGTTCAGCACAAATAACAAAGTGAGAAGCTTGAACAAGCTTGTGAATGGGCAAAGGATCAAATTTCTCTCACCTCTCCCAGACTCCCCACTAATTCAAGTAATGATTTCATGTTACAACCTTCATTCAAGGATAATGAATTCCTTCATTAAAAAACTAATGATTCCATTTTTTATAACATGGAGGAATGGTTTTTCATATTCACAAAACATCAAAGTTGAGGCTAGAAAAGGCAAGACTTTCCAATATGTTACAAAGTGGTCATTGGAAGAAAGAGAGGTTTCAATGAAATATAAGTATGAAGATGGAATACTGGTATCTCTCCTTCTTCTCAAACCATGCAAATCCATCATGAGATCATGGTATGATCGGATAATGATCTTCAAGCTTTGGAGGTTGAAATTCAACCCATTATTCCATGATGGTACTTAGTTCTCCCAACTCATTACTGGGTATGTGTACATTCTTCCCCCACCTCTGTAAATTTACCTCCTCTATAATATATCCCTTTCCATTGTGTATTTTTTTCCATTTTGGCGTGTTTCCCTTTTTTTAGTGTGTTTGTGGTGAATGCACAACTCTATAAGCCCAATGGATAAGGCACTGGTCTATGTAGTATCTTGAGATTATAGAGTTTCTACTTGTCATATCCTCATTGTATTCAATCCAGAACAAGTCCCTAATCTAGATCCAACCATTTTAACGCAAAATGTGTAGCATGAAAAATTCAAGAAAATTGCCATGACAACCTAAGCCACATTTGAAAATCCTTCTCCCAGTTAAAGTAAACATGTCTTCCGACCAACTTTGTCATTTTTTTAAGCTCATAATGGCCATGAGGAATGTGATAATGTGATTTTCAAGTGTTTCATGTGTAGGGTATTATATTCAAGTTTATTCATGAAGATATATGGATTCGAGTGAAGTCAGGTGCTTCTAGAGGCTCCAAAAGTGTTATTTTGGCATTTTTACACATGGTGAGCAACCCCAAGAAAATTTAGGGAAAATATAAAGAATTTAATAATTTTATGGGATAGAAATGAAATCATCCAAGGTATTTTAGGAAATTTATGTAAGTAAAATCAGGTTTAGGAACAAGTTATGTAACACTGGGCTAGTTGTAGCACAATGTAAGGAAATGAAAGTTGTAAAAAAGCTAGTTGGCTTGTTTTGGATGTATCAAGAGCCTCACGATGATTTGAGAAGAATTTAGATACTCATCAGAAATAAAATAATTCCTACTTCACATTGTAAAGGTTTCAAGATATTCTAAGGATAATTTTTTCATATTTTGGCCCAACAATGCATATGAAGATCTTTTATCCTAGTGAAAACTAAATTGAAGATTTTGGGAGTTTCAAGGAGATTTAAAACCTAATACAAATGAAAAAGAAGATACAATTTAACCCTCTACATTATACATAGGATAAGTTAGACAAAATTATAGATTTCTCTCCAGTGGTAGTTGAACCTTTCAGGAACCACCCGTGACCAGATTTGAAAATGGGCCTGAATTTAAAAAATGACGGAGAATCAAGGTCTTATAATGGTGTAAATGTATTACTTTGGTATTTTCCACTCAAAATCATATATTTTTTTCCTATGAAACTATTGTAATTCAAAATTTCACTTGTCCCAAATCAGGATGATCTAGAGCTTTGAGGCAACATGGGAATGTCTCCAAGTTGTTGGACCTTGCACTTGAGATAGACCTCTAGAGAAGGTTGGATTCCTCTACTTATCCCTACTATTATAACTAATCCTAATAAGGGAATTGCAACTACCTAACACTACTCTATGATTTACAAGGACCAGGGTGAGAAGGAGATACATGAAATGAAATCCTACACTAAGGGGAGGTGAAAACACCATAAAGAAGGGGATGAACACTCTCAGATGAGTGAAAATGAGGGAAAATTCACATAGGGAGGGAAAACATGTGTGCCACATCTTAAAACAACATTTAAGATCTCATTCTCATAGATCACAACAAACAAAAGACCCTATAAGAGATATAAGAAATGCACATCACACCAATAATGCAAAAGAAGGAAAATAGATGTAATAAAGTATGAACTAGGGAAGAGAATAGCCACAAAATACAACTTTTATTGCTTCCAATGAATACACAGTTGATTACAATGATGGAAAGAGGCAATAATCCACATGCAATGGTTGAAATCTGTGGCCTAGAACTCAAAATGAAAAAGAAAACTACTCTGAATAATGCTCTTACAATCCAAGAGGGTTCAAACTTTACAAATGAGCATTATTCAACAAATCATAAAAGAAATGGGAAAGAGGAAGAGAGAAAAGAGAGGGAAAACTTGAATTCCCAATCACAACTACAAATAACATGCATTAAACACCTGTAAATATGCCTATAACTCTGTTAGATCCACATCTCCATGTCAAATAACTTGTGGAAGAAGGAAAGAGGCCAAATACCATGAAATATGGGTGGTTGAGTTGACTGGGAGTGTGCATTAATGTCCTGAACTGTGTTTTCCCATTTTACCTAGAAAATACCCCCAAAATCATATTTTAAAGAGCCTAATGTGTAGCCCACATCAACAACATTATAACAAGACCATACATGCATGATTTCAAGCTCTGTGGAATAAGTTATGGAGATTTGAAGTTCTACAGTGAAAGAGGAACATGCAAAACACATGACATGATTTGATTAGTCACGAGAGTTGTTTAATTATTTGTTTGTTTTTCTCTGTCATGTGTCACGTGCTCATTCACCATAAGGATCGACACATAACTAATGATTTTCAACTTTTCCACATGAGCTAAAAGTTATCTAATAAGTCCCAAGAATGGACACATGGCACATAATGATTAACATGGAGGGTTATAACCTTATGTGCATGTGTGAAAGTAGGAATTACGAGAGGAGAGAATGTAAAATTTTGTGAGAATGCACGAGAAGGTGTGTAGGGAAGAGGCAGTGGCTACATATTTTCTAAGACATGCAAGTATATAAGGATGCACTCACATGTAACAAAGGATTGAGTAAGAGCTTTGAAGAAGGTGGTGCATAAAACATGACAAGAGGAAGAAAGGAGTGCACAACGTAAGGATGCGTGAAAAGAAATGCCAGCGTACATGAAAAGGATTGAAAAGGCACAATGCACAAGGGTAAAATGTAAAGAAGAATGAATCCACATGTGATAATGTGTGGGAGTATGGAAAGAAGGGCATGTGCACGTGATTTTGCATACTAGGGACTTGTAAAAATGAGAGACAAGTCCACAGGTGTATGTTAAAGGATGTGCATTGACCACAAAAGTGAAGTGAATGTGTAAAGGGTATGCACAAAAAAGGAAAATGGAATGAGATAGAATAATGCAAGGGAGAAAAGTGAGAGTGTGCGAAGGATGTGTAGAAATAAACAAAGGAAATGGGAAGAACAAGGGAAGCACACAAGGGCACACATGAAGTATTGCAACAAATAAAATACGATAAGGAAACTAGGGGCACACATAACCTAATTGTTGAGTTATGGAGCTCAATTACTTCAGATTAACATGTAATATGAAACTTTCTGGAAAACATAGTAATCAAAATCAGTTATGGAGGGATCGGCATCGGTCAGGAAAGGAGGAATTGACACTGGTTAGGGCTAACCAACGTCAATTACTTGTGTGTGGGTGTTCTAATTAACTCATGGGAATTAGATCTATTTTTATTATTAAAGCAGATGTATTGAATGTAATTACATGGCTAAGTGCCCTAAGTTTGTATACACCTATATAAGTATGAAATCTTGGATTTATAAGTAAGAATTAAGAAGAAATTACAAAAGTTGATTATTGTGAGAATAATTGTGAGAGAGAGAATTCTTGGTGAAGAAGAAAAATCTTGAGTGAAAGATAGTATTGTACATTTGATAGGTGTGGAAGATTGTAAATATTCATTATATATCTTGTGAAAGATGTGGATAATAGATTGGCTTATTTCTTGGTGGACGTGGCCCACACTAGGTGAACCACATTAAATCTAGTGTTGATTTATATCTCTTGTTTTGTGTATTTATTATGGTAGAATATCCACTTTTATTTGCATGTATGATTAGATATGATATATTATATTTGTACAACCTATGTGCTAACAACTGGTATCAAAACTTTTTTTGAGGGTTTTTTGTGTTGACAGATTTACTCACAGAGGGTTTTCTGATTGAGTGGGAGCTAAATCAATGGTAGAAGAAAAAAATACAAGGTAGAGAAATTTGACAATTGAAATCATCAATTATGGAAGATGCAAATTGAGGATTATTTATATCAAAGAGATTTGTAGTTACCATTGGATGAGAAATCTAGACCTACAAAGATGACTAATGAAGAATGGAAGATTCTTGACATAAAGTCTTTGGGATCTATAAGATTGATCCTGACAACATCTGTGGCTTCCAATATTACAAAAGTGACTTCTACGGCAGAGTTAATGAAATCTCTTTCTAATTTATATGAAAAACATAGTAATTCAAATAAAGTTTATTTGATTAAGAAACTTTTTAGTTCTAAGATGCACGAAGTTGGATCTGCATCTAGTCATTTAAATGATTTCATATCTATTGTAAATAAGTTAAAATCAGTTGATATATAGTTTGATGATGAAGTTAAAGAAATTTTATTCTTATATTATTTGCCTGATAGTTGCGATAAGTTGGTAATGGTTGTTAGTAATACAACATCTGTTAATAATATTTTGAAGTTTGATGATGTGGTAAGTATAATATTAAATGAAGAAATTCCCAGGAAGAGTACAAAGGAATCATCATCTAGGAATGATTTGAATGTAGAAAGTAGGATCATGCAGAAGGAGAGATCCAAGAGTAAGAGTAATGGAAAATCAAAGTCAAGGGATAACATATCTAAATCCAGAGGTAAGGGAATTACTTGTTGGAAATGTGGAAAGAAAGGACATACAAAGAAAGACTGTTGGTCAAAGGATAAAGAGAACCAATAACTAGATAAAGGTAAAGAAGAAAATCTTGTTGCAGTAGAGGTGATGCAAGATGCTCTTATTCTTTCTTTAGATAATAGAATTGATTCATGGGTTTTAGATTTAGGAGCTTCTTTCCATGCAACCCCTGATAAGCGTTATTTCAAAAATTGTGTCTAGGGTAATTTTGGGCATGTTTATTTGGGTGATGATGAACCTTGCAGTATTACTGGTAAAGGGGAAGTTTATCTAAAAGTGCAGAATGAAAATACATGGGTATTGAAAGATGTGAGGCATGTGCCAAGACTCAGGATGGATCTCATTTTTGTAGGGTAACTAGGTTAAGCTGGTTACATGGTTACTTTTACAAGAGACTCTTGGAAAGTCACCAAGGATTCTTTTGTTGTGGAAAGAGGTAAGAAGGTAGGAACGTTATATTTAGCTACCTGTGTTACTAAATCCTTTTCTGCATTGTCTACTTTAGATTTAGATGTATATATGTGGCATAATCGGTTGGGCCATATGAGTTAAAAAGGAATGCAGATCTTAAAGGCTAAGGGTATGCTATCATATTTGAAAGATTTAGATCTTGATTTTTGTGAGCATTGTAATTTTGGAAAGCAAAAGAGAGTGAGATTTCTCAAAGCTAGGGCAACTAAGAAGGAGAAGAAGTTGGAGCTTGTATACTCATATGTGTGGGGACCAACTCAGATAGCTTCTCATGGAGGATCTCAATATTATGTTACTTTCATTGATGATGCTACAAGAAAGGTATGGGTTTATTGTATTAAACATAAATATGATGTTTTTGAAACTTTTAAAGGGTGGAAAGTCCTTATTGAGAATGAATCAAATTCAAAGTTAAAGTGCCTTAGATCTGAAAATGGTTGTGAATATTGTAGTAAGGCTTTCAATGATTATTGTTCAGTGAATGGGATATGTAGAGAAAGAATGGTTCCAAGAACAACACGGGAGAATGGTGTTGTAAAAATAATGAACAGTACAATCATGGAATGTGTTAGAAGTATGAGTATACATTTTGGATTGCCCTTGCAGTTTTGGGTAGAAGCAGTTGATACAATGATTTATTTGATTAACTGTGGGCCTTCAAGTTCACTAGATGGAGGAATACCAAAGGAATATTGGACTAGAAAAGAGGTAGATATATATTTTCTTAAAGTTTTTGGTTCAGAAGCTTTTGTGCATATTGATAAGGAAAATAGGAAAAAAATGGATGCAAAATCCAAGAAATTCACTTTTATTAGTTATGGATATGGTGATTTCGGATTTCATATTTTGGATTTAGAGAATTATAAAATTATGAAGAGTTGTGACATTTAATGGAATGAAAAGAGAATATATAGGGATCAAATTTTGGTACCTAAGGATGAACTGGTTGAGAATTTTGTGAATGAAAATGAACTCTCGGATTTAAAAGTAATACCGAAAGGGTTACATAGTAATTGATGTCAGTTGACCCCTAACCGACATTGATTAGCAGAATCGGTATCAATTATAGAAGATCCAAACCGGAAACGGTTACTAGAACTAACATCAATCACTGATAGATTTGGGTACAAATGTCCAAGAGGTCTAGAATGATCCTACCCCAAACTCCTGTGAGAAGGTCACAAAGGGTAAGTAAATCTCCAGAAATATTTACACCTTCTCTATTTTATTTTTTATTGAATGATAATGGTGAACCATATAGTTTTGAAGAAGCAATGCAAGATGAGACCCATGTGTAGTGGGAGCATGACATGGATGCGGAGATGGACTCCTTGGAACAAAACCAGACTTGGGATTTGGTTAAGTTCTCAGCAGGTAAGAGGACATTCTAGAACTAATGGGTTTACAGGATCAAGGAAGAAGAGGGTGGACAGAAAAGCTACAAGGAAAGGATTGTAGTAAAGGGATTTACACAGAAAGTAGGTATTGATTTTGGTGAAATATTTCTCTTGTTGTTAAGATGAATTCTATTCATATTGTATCGAGTTTAGTTGCAATAGAGGATTTACATTTATAGAAACTAGATGTAAAGATGAATTTCCTTCATGGTGATTTGGATGAAGAGATTTATATGCAGCAGCCGCTTGGGTATGAAGTCAAGGGTAATGAGAAATTAGTGTGCATGTTGAAAAAGAGCCTATATGGGCTCAAACAAGCTCTAAGGAAATAATACACAAGGTTTGATAGTTTTATGCATGAGCATAATTACTTAAGATGTGAATCTAACCATTGTGTTTATTTCAAGAAGCTTGGAAATGGGAGCTATACTATTTTGTTATTGTATGTGGATTATATGCTTATTGCAGGATCTAGTATGCATGACATTGATGAGATTAAGGGAAACCTAGCTCACACATTTGTTATGAAGGATTTAGGAGCTATAAAAATAATTCTTGGCATGCACATGCATAGAGACATGAAGAAAAATAAATTGTATTTGTATCAAAAGTATTATATCTACAGCATGTTATAAAGGTTCAAGATGTAGAATACAAAACTTATTAGTACACCTATGGCTGGGCACTTCAAATTGAGAAAATATCAGTGTCCATCATCACATGAGGAGGTCAAATACATAACATGATTTCCATATGATTTAGTAGTTGGGAGTCTCATGTATGTTATGGTTTGTACCAGACTAGACATTGCACAGGTAGTAGAAGTTGTAAGTAGATATATGTCCAATCCGGGTAAAGAGAATTGGAAAGTAGTCTAATGGATACTCAGGTATTTGAAAGGGACATATAGCATGCATTTATGATATGGAGGTTTGGATATTTAATTTTGTGGCTATGTTGATTCGGATATGGCTAGATATATGGATGGTATGAGGAGCACTACTGGATATATTTTCACATTAGGTGAGACAACATTTAGCTGGATTTCAAGATTTCAGAAGGTTGTGGCTTTATCTACTACAGAGGTAGAGTATGTTGTAGCTACAGAGGCTAGTAAGGAGATGATATGGATGAGTAGGTTTATGAAAGAGATGGGAAAGGAGAAAGATGATTGTAAATTTTTTATTGATAGTCAGAGTGTAATTCATTTCATTCGAGAATGAAACACATTAATTTGAGGTATCACTTCACACAACAGGTATTGGAGGATGGGAAGTTGAATCTGGAAAAGATTTATATGAGTGAAAACCCTACAAATATGCTAACAAAGCCATTAGAAAAAGAGAAGTTGGAGCTACACTCCACTTCTATTGGTCTTCAAGTTTGAGACTTGAAGATGAAGAAATAAAGGTAAGGAAGGATCTAAGAATGAATTTGTACATGTATGGTGCAGTAATTAATCTCCAAGTGGGAGATTTTTGAGTTGTGGAGCTTAATTACTTTGGATTAACATGTAATATGAAACTTTCTAGAAAACACAGTAAATGACATTGGTTATTGAGGGACCAGAATCGGTCACGTATTACTGGCATTGATTAGGCAAGGAGAAATTTGCATCAGTTAGGGCTAACCGAAATCAGTTACCTGTGTGTGGATCTTTTAATTAACTCATGATAATTAGATCTATTTTTAGTATTAAAGTAGATCTATTGATTGTAATTGCATGCCTAAGTTCCTTAAGTTTGTATACACCTATATAAGCATAAAAGCTAGGGTTTAGAAGTAAGAATTAAGAAGAACTTGTAAAAGATGATGATTATTGTGAGAATAATTGTGAGAGAGAGAATTATTAGTGAAGAAGAAAAAGTTTGAGTGAAAGACAATACTGTACATCTGAGAGGTGTGGAAGATTGTAAATATTCATTGTATATCTTGTGAAATCTTTGGATAATAGATTGGATTGTTTATTGGTAGACGTATCTCACACTGGGTGAACCACGTTAAATTTGGTGTTGATTTATATTTCTTGTTTTGTGTATTTATTTTTATGGAATATCCACTTTTATTTGCATGTATGCTTAGATATGATATATTATCTGTACAACCTGTGTGCTAACCCTAACACTAATAACTTGAACTTAGAGCCATAATGAAACTACAAGTTGTTAAAATAACCAAGGGGGGTTATTTTAGACAAAAATTTGGTTACTTTTGGGGCCATATGATTACTAGATTAAGGATATTATTAGCTTTGAAGCATCCATTGGGCATGGAATCGATTTGAAAACATGAAGTTATGATCTACCACATAAACAATTCACCCCTAAAGCCATATGAAGTATTGTCTGGGATCTGCATTGAACTGTTACTCCCATATGAAGATGTTCTGATCCAAAACTTATGAGAGTGGAAAAAAACAAGAAAATTCATGCATTCTGAACTTAACCACTTGAGCACAAGACTGTCATCCAGAAGCAACAAATGAGCATGTGCAACAACATGTGAGAGGAAAGAAACCTATACTACCAATAAGATATTGTGTGCAAGAACACACTTGGAGGAATTGAAACTACTATAATATGTACAACTTAATGGAAATTTTTGAGATAAATCCCAATCATTGGGATTAATAGTGCATCTTCATCAGGAAGAAATAACTCAAAATATTTGGCATCCTTACAAGCATTGATTATATATGGGCCACTCTAAAGTGCTTAAAAGTTTGAATGGCACCCTGGTTTGGCTCTGTCAGCATCCCATTTTAATACCAAATCACCCACTTTAAGATTCTAAGCTCTAGCATTTTTTTCAAACTAGTATTTGGTTGATAGTTGGTCTTATTCCAATTTGATTATGGTAGAACTCCTAAGTCCTTCAAGCTCAAAAAATTATACCATTATGATTTCTCTTTGGTTTTCCCCCTCAAATTCCAATTGTTGCACCTTCTCTACTAAGGTAAATTATAAGGATAAAGGAAGCCTAGCCTCCTTTCCATTTACAAGTTTATAGGGTGAAGTACCAATTGCCTTCTTCACTGTGATTCTTTCTACCCAAAGCACATGTAATACCTTTGTATGTCATTTCCTCTAGTTGATGTTCATTGTTCGCTTTATGATTCTAATCAAGATTTTTTTATTAGAATCTATCAAACCATTACTGTGGGGGTAATAATTGGAAAAAGTATTCAGGTGTATTCCTAAACTAAGAGCCCAATCAGAAATTCTAGTACCAAGGAAGGATTTTGTATTATCAGAGATAATGGTTTGAGGAATGCTAAACCTTGTTACAATGCCTTCGATAAAGTCAAGGATGACTGACTCAATTGCTTCCTTAAGTACGACTGCTTCTATCCATTTGGTGAAGTAATCCATTTTTGTCAGAACCCACTTGTGAACAACACTTAAAGGAGGGTTGATCATGCCATTGAAGTCAAGACCCCATTGCATAAGAGGTTTATTCACTTGGACTTGACGGAGGGGAAGCACTGCAAAGTTTTTTTACCTGCAAATAAAGTGCATTATTTACACTTTCTGACCCACTTGTGTGCATATGCAAAGAGGGTAGGCTAGAAGTAACATGCCTTAATGATTTTCATCATTTTTTCCATGGCATATAAGTTTCCACCATAGAATCCATCGTGAAATTATGTTAACACCTTGTTGACCTACGGGCCATCAATACATCTCAGCATCACACCATCAATTAGCGCATAAGGAATGGGCTATAGCCTTAGATGTCTTCTCTTTTCTTTGCTCAAACCAAGAGGGTATATATCAAAAGATAATAATTCTCTTGTGTCATCCATCCAATTGTGCACACTATGATCTGTATTTTCTTCAACTTTAGCGAATGGAGGCTCCTCATCTATGAACAAAGAAGTCTCTTGACCACTTTTTACATCTTTAACAATCTCCTTACAAATCGTGTTGCCTCTAACTAATTTAGTGGCTTTGAAAGTCACATCATATTCCATGATTTTGTTTACCCATTTTACTCTTTTTTTCACTGATTTATATTCCCATGATGAATTATCTCACACGAGAGTGTGAAACTATAATTTTTACATGATTGGTGGTGAGCATACTCTTGAATTTTTTGAGCGCACACATGATGGAAAAGACATGTTTTTCCATGTGACTATATTTCAATTCATAATATTTCAGTATTTTACTGAAGAAATCCACTGTCTATTCTTGTTCTTATTCATTCTCTTGTGTCAAGATAGTAGAAACACTATTATCAACTCCATATGCATAGAGTATGAAATATTTAGAGTAATCTAGATTGATAAGTGTTGGGGTGCACACAATATCTTGCTTGATATTTTTGAAAATTTATTTTCCTTTGGTTATCCACCTAAAGACTGTATATTTTTTGAGCATGAGGGTGATGGGCCTAACCAAACCTGAAAAATTATGAAAAATTTGATCTTGCTAAGGAGTGATTGCAAGGCCTTCTTGTGAGATGGAAAGTAGAGAGAGAGGATGGATAAGATTCATTCAAGATCAATGATAATACCATTCTTTGAAACCACATGGCCCAAAAATTTTCCTTGTGTAACAAAAAATCTATACTTCTTGGGGTTAAGAGATACCCAAAATTCCCTGCATCTCTCAAATACTTTCTCCAAGTGACTGATGTGATCTACGATCTACTTTGAAAAGATCATTATGTCATCCAAGTAAACAAGGATGAACTCATTGATATATCCTTTGAAGGAAATTTCCATTTCTCTCTGAAATGGTGCACTTACATGTGATAAACCAAAATGCATCTTATGATAAGCATATGTTCCCCATTTGGTTTTAAATGTAGTTTTGAATTGATCCTCTTCCTTGACCATGACCTGATTGAAACCTGAGTAGCCATCCAACATGGAAAATCTTTGTGCACTAACCACTATCTACAAAATATACTCCATAGAAGGCAAATTATAGTGATCCTTCAATGATGCCTTGTTCAAATCTCTAAAATCAACACAAATTCTGATTTCACCATTCCTCTTCCTTACAAGAATAATATTTGCAACCCAAGTAGAGTATTTGTTAGGAAATATTATTTTTTCCTAAATTAGTTTAGATGACTCCTTCCTCGTGAGGGGCTCTATCTTGGGATTGACAAGCCTTTATTTTTGTCTGATGTTCTTAATACTAGGATCAAGGTCAATGGAGTGTTAAGAAACACTTAGATCGAATACTTTGAGGTCTTAATAATCTCATGAGAAGATGTTACTATAATTTTTACATAATGAGATGAAGGCCCTACTTCTCTTCCTATGTGTAATATTTTCCAAGCAGAAGTTCTCTATCGTACGCAATAGTGACTGACTGACAGTCTTCTTGTGTTGCACACATGTTCTTTTCATCCTCTTTTAACTCATCATTAGGACTAAAATATGCTCTAAGGTAAACAAACCTTTCGGTAGTTTTTTATTCTTTAGTTTGATCACTTGATCACCATAGCTGGCATACAAGTCATCTTGCATTTTTGAAGAAAAAATAACTTCATTTTGAATTAAGTACACAATATAAACATCATTGTCAAACACTTCCTATGTATTTTCATTATTTGGAATGGATAGCCTGACCACCATCTTAATGTATTACACATTTCCTTCAACAAAATCCTCAGCATGTGAGAACTGTAAACCAAGGGTTGCCATTTGATCTACTTCTTTATTCAATTTTCTCAGCACCACCTACAAATTAAGAGCATCAAAGCTCTCCAAGAGGTCCCAATTTTTTTTTATAAGCTTTCAAAAGCTTATTATTTGTTGCACACTTGTTTGTGACTTGGTGGATGTCAAATTTAGTTTCCCAAAAGATATACAATGTCGTAATATATTTCTTGTCAACAATAATAATAGCATGCACCAATGCTTCATATTATACCATATTATTGGATTATACGAACTACAGTTTACGCGTGAAGAAGAACTTCTCATTCCTAGGAGGAATGAGAAAAACACCTGCGCATGTGATATTTTTTCTTCTTGAACCCTCAAAGAACATTTTCCATATTCCAGAAGCACCATCTTCTTGTTTAAGCAGGGTAGGAAAAGTGGATTATTCTTCAAGGATGTAATAAGTACTAAGACCAGTTTCAATAACTGTATCATATGGATCAAATTCACAATGCTCTTTGGCCCATTCATCTAATAATAGACTAGGTATTGCAGGAGGAATAGGATGATCTTCTGAAAATTACTCTTGTTCTTTGTTTTCTTGGAGAGGAGAAAGGTCATATGACTCAACATGATAGGAAAGTATAGGCTCAACTTGTATGGTAAACCTTGTGCCATACCTAGTTCTAAGGCGAACATGATACCAATCTGAAGCCAAGTAACCACCCACTTTGGCTATGGAATCTCGTGATAGGAAAATGGTAAACAATGGAGGTAATTCAATGACTCACACATCTTTATTAATAGTTAAAATTGAACAAACATGGAGGATTAATTCAAGATCCTTGATGAATCCTTCAATACTGATAGTTGATCCATTAACCTGTAAGACTCCTTTAGAGATAGGTTTGTAATTCATACCTAGGATATCAAAAAAAATTTAGGCATGACAGAAGTACTAGCCCGTGATTCAATCATACAATCATGAATAAGGGATATGACTTCTATCAAAGACATATAAAAGGGTGGAGTTTTAATATTTTTTCTTACTTCTCCTCTGTTTGACATAGATTGACACCAACTTGAGAATTTTTAATAGATGGATAATTACACAGGAGATGTACAAGAGATTCATGCAAGAGGTGTGGTGATATGGAATGGACAAGGAAACCCACATTATGGCATTCACATTTTTTTTCTTCATCTAGCCCACAATGTTGAATGAAAAACTACTAGAACTATGCATTTGAGGTGTATCATTCTTTTTTCTTGATTGTTTAGGTGTTGAGATAGGTGCTTTAAGTTGCACAGAGGCTTGACCGACCAAAGGAATTATGAGTGTAACTTATTTTTTAACCTTGAGTGCAACCTCACGCACATCAACATGCATGCCAGAAATGTTGGGTAAATTTGTGTCATCATTCTACTTGTGAAGTGGTTCATTTTGACTGACATAAGATGAATGCTACACATTGGTTTCCAACATTCTCTTCTTTGACCTTGTATTGTCAGTAACTTGTGCATGTAGTTTTCTTGAACTATCCATGGCTTGGATTATTATGTAGAAGTAAACTCCAAATAACATAAGGTTAGTCTCAGGAATGACTTCTGAAATTTATTCATTATCGAGTTCACACCCGCTCATGGATGGCTCATAGTTGGAAGTATTATGGATCACGAAGGCTCACACATGCAAGGAATTGTTACAGTTGTAATAATTGTGTGGAAAATTATAAGAAAAACACCATTATGTCTCTTGAATCATATTGTTCTACACATGAATCAATACTTTACTTGAGTTGGGCGTAGGAAGGGGTTGCATAGGAGAATTTTTCTGAAGAGAAATGTGCGCATTATGACCCTGTCATCTATCATTGTGCCTACTACTTTTCTAAAGATACAAATTTATTAAACAAATTTATAATAAAGGCCTTCATTTCTTCATCCTCTTTTAGTTTTTGGGGAGAATAAGATGTGTAGGAAATGGGTTGGGAACTATTCTCAGGAATGGGAGCAACAAAAGACTGAGATTCTTGAGGCAGTTCAGGAAATAATGGCATAGGCGATCTAGGGGCTATCTTACCAACTTAGATTAGACCATTTTCTTCCCTAATGGCTATAAAATATGCATCAGGTAGTTGTACAACACCCATAAATTGTATTATAAATGCAAGGTCAAAATTCATAGCTCTTAAGAATTAAAGAAAAGCACCTTTGTGGGATTGGTCTTAAGATGGAATGGAATTTTGTCCCATGTCTTCTAAAATTTGAAGTTAAAGAGTTAAATTCAACCATGAGCTCATTGGGAGTTCTTTTGATTGTTGTGAGTTTCTCTAACAAGGACATGTTGTTTATATTCTCCTGAAACTGATTACAATGTACAATACCAAGCTCATCCTAGTTGTGAATAGAGGAAAGTCTTAAGCATATTTACCATTGAAGCACTTTTCCTTTGAGTGAAGAAGCTAGTAATATTACAGCTACATCATCTTCTATAACTAGATGAACTGAACAGACATTTACAATGTCCTGAATGTGCTCACCAGGTGTAATTTAATTCTCACCAGTGAAAAATGGAATACTTTTGAGTGCAACCACTGGTATGTCATGTTGTGTGGGAAGAGCCAAAGGAATAACACCATTAAAGATGACAAAAGACAGATTTATCTATTGCACCATGGCTAGGATAGGTATGAATACCCTAGAAGAGCATGCAAAAGGTATACCTAGAGGAGGAGTGGAATGAGCCCTATTCGCAAGAGATGGAGATATGCGTGTGACTCTGCTACTTCTTCTACTTGGAGATAGTTACAAATACTTGAAGGATTCTTCCCCATCTACACTCTGTCTAGTATGTATTCTTCTCATTAAAATAAAATGCTAACTGCTAAAATTAGTAGATCTGGATGTTGAGATTCACCAAATGTGTTGAAACAAGCCTCCATAGGCTAAAATCACTAATTCACACACCAAAACTTAACAATGATGAAACATGATTCCATCGAGCATGCTAAAACTGTCGAGGCTCAAAATTCCACCTTTCCCATATCAATATGATATGGGGATTTGAGGAAACATGGGACTTACTTCAAGTTTTGGGACCTTGCACTTGAGACATACCTCTAGAGAAGCCTGGCTTGATATAATTATCTATACTTCTACAACAAATCCTAAGAAGTGAATTGCAACTACCTAACATTAATCTATGATTCCAAGGGACCAAGGTGAGAAGGAGATGCATGAAATGAAATCCTACACTAAGGGGAGGTGATGACACCAGAAAGAAGGGGACAAAGACTCTCATATGAGTGAAAATGAGGGAAAATGTGCATAAGGAGGGCGTACATGTGTGTCACATCTTAAAAATGCATTTGAGAGCTCATTCTCATGGAGCATAATGACCAAAATACCCTGTAAGAGATATATTAAATGCACATCATACCAATAATATAAAAGAAGGGAAATAAATGCAATAAAATATGAACTACAACATAAAATAGTCATAAAATACAACTTCTATTACTTCTAATGAATGCACAATAGATTACAATGTGATTTGAAATAAAATCTAAATTATTTTATTAAAATTAGAATTGTACAGCTATGATAAATGACACATAAATGGAATATAAATGTTAAACAATTTATTTTATATTTTAAATGGAACAAAATGAGAGGGGAAGGTAATTACTTGAATTAGACTTACCTCATAGTGATCTAGGACTGAATTAAGTGATGGAATGGTGGAACAGAGCATTGTAACGATCTTCAGAAAATTACAGAGGAGATAGACCTGGTCAGACTGGGGTGCCTAGAGAGGGATAAGGCGCCCGTGGGTGCCCTAGTCTATGAAACAACTTGAAATATTATCGTGATATGGTTGTTAGGTCTTCATAGTACTTCTCATTTGGTCACATAAATTTTGTGCTTGGTTCGTTGATGTCATCGTAAACCTACCTACAAAACCCCACACAAAGCATCAAAACCCTAAAAAAGAGAGATCCAAATGAAGGGTTCAAACTGTCCTCAATTACCAAATGGATGGACTTATGACTAAGCATTTCACTACATCTCTGACCCAATGTAGTTATGTGTGATTTTGTGTGCAATCATGTGCCTAGGTTTCCCTGGTGCCAATGATGTAAAGATATCGGGTAGAAAGTAGATAAAATGCAATATTTGCGGTATGGAAACAATATAATCCCCTTCCTATGTAGTGTGTGATGTAGAATAATTCCCAAATGAAGTCCCTTTCTCTATGTAGATAGATAACCCTTGATAGAAATAGTCCACCCATAAGGTAGTATGTATGTTGTGTTTATATAGAGATCTCTTGCTCAAATTTCAAAACTAATGACCCGACATGTTGACTAGTACCTAAGGAGATGAGAGGGAAAATTGAAAAGACCAACCTCGAATGTCTAAAATAATAACAAATGTGACAGGGACTAGGGCACCTAGAAATGAGGACCATGGTGCCCCAAGTGCCCTAATCCCTCTCTAGGAACCTTAGTCGGAGAGTAGTGATGATAACTGAGTGAATACTGACAGATAGGGATCCTTAAGTCCTGATCGAAAATGTGTGAGTGAGTGACATATGTGTAAGAAAGACAACAACAAACACCAAAAAGACAGATGATTTGACTATGGAATAGATCATCAGTGAATAATTTTCTTATGCAAGATCCATATATAAAACAACATACTTGGCGGTATAATAATAGTAGTAAGTGCGTGATTTTGTGACTACATTTTCCCCCACTTTATGTTGGTGAGTGAAAGCTCAATAACATAAAGTAGATAGAGATGCATACCTGAGATAAATTTAGAGAGTTCCATGTTGTAGAAGAATGCGTAGATGCGGTAGAAGAGTTTTTCAAGTGAGAACATATACCGCACCGAACCGTGGATTAATGTCTTGATCCATGCAACATAGCGAGAGATGTGAAAACCATGATGAAGTGCACTAAACTAGAGTGATGATTACAATGTTGAATGATTGATGATTTTAGAATGTTACATGATGACGATGTGATGGGGTAGTGAGTTATCAGTTCCCAACCCGATTGCGTGTGTATGAAAAACTGGAGGAGTTAGGTGTCCTACCACCAAAGGAAGAGTGTAGGGAGAAAGGTGTATTATCCTCAAAATTTTAACTACATCCTCAAAAGATCTAGCTGAAGCAAACAAACATAGATCAAATTTTCAGTGATTTTGGATTCAAATATTTTGATCAAAACTAGTTGACCCATATAGGAGCAGTATATAAAAGGCAATGACGTCTCATTGCACCCACTCCAAGGGTATTTCCGTAAAGTGTGTGATGGCTTCCAAGTTAGGTCGAATGGAAGAAAACGTGAAATTTATGATTGCTTCCAAGTTAGGTCATCAAGAAGTAATGTGAAATATGAAATAATTTCCCATGTTAGGTCATCTAGGAAAGTAGCGATGTAGCTCCCAAGTTAGGTCATCTAGGAGGCCTAAATGTGTTTTATTGATTGAAAGGTGTGATTTCGTTGGTTGGAGACTTGAACATGTTTGATTAGTTCATTGATTTTTTTGTTTTGATTGTTTTAATCATAGAGAGATTTTACATTTGTTGTCCCCAGGTTAGGTCATTAAGGGGAATCAATATAAAATGATGAAATATCGAATGGTGTATTAGTAAATTTTCAAAAATGATGAATTAGAAGTTTTGAACAATTGTGTAGTGGTGTATGGGGAGTTATATGATGACCCCAATTGTCCCCCATTTTATAGAAAGGGGAAGTGATGAAGAGAAAGAACGATAAGCCAAACGTAGGCATGCAATAGAGAATGTATGATGGATATCACATAAATATGTGTAGATTGCGTGAAATATAATGTCAACGAGAAATACACGTGTTGTGTGTATGATATTATGGTGTAAAAAGGGTAGAAATTAGAGTAAAAGCTCAAGATATTTGAAACATTGTGTGATGTGTATTAGTTAAGAAATGAATGCGAGGTATGACCATAGTAGACTGAATAATGAAAAGTGACTATAAATAGTAAATTGAAAAAGTGATTAGTTAACTCATTTGTCTTTTTCTCAAGTGTGAGAGTGAGCTATGAGTGTGTAAGAATGTTGTAAGTTAGAGCACCATAACCTAGCCGATTTGAGATGGTAGCAACCGTTGTGGCATCGTGTATGACGACGGAGTTGATAAGTGTGATTTTTTTCAAAAAATGCACGTGTAGTAGTCATTTTTGGTGATTTTTTGCAAAATGATTATACTTGTTTTTCTAGGTGTTTGAGACTTGGAAAAGAGCGGTGAAGTTGTTGATGACCTTCAGGATAGGAGCACCAAGGCATGGGTGCTAGTTTCCTACTCCTGGGCACCCCAGTCTTACTTCTGGGAACCCTTGTCCAAAAATTGTGAATTTAGTCCAGAGGGGTTTACATATGAAATTTGATGTGCAGTGATGTCTTAAGTGATCACGTGTGTATTTCTATGGTGTGTTAATGATGTGTTTGGTGTTGTTTTGTGGTGTGTAGAGGGATATCCATTGGAGGGAATCTGTGGTGGTCGCCACTTGAGTGGATAACTTAGGTTACGTTTATCAAACGAGGATTGTGAGGTTATGGACCATGTCAGCCTGTAGCACATAGGGAGTATGGGTGATGTGCCCCATAATATTCCTCTGTTACAACATTGTGTGAGAGATGGTGTTTTGACACTTTTATGTTTTGGCTACCTACATGTGAGATAATAGTCACACTAGAGGATGTATATCGTATGCTACAATTACCGATTATTGGCATGAGGGTACATGTCATGGCTATGGAGAATATGGAGAGACATATGAGGGTTAATAGGTGGTTTTTTCTGGGGACTCAAGTAACTTTCGAGGCCCATATTATTTTGGATGTGATCTTGAGGTTAGGGGTTTCATGCTTGTAGAAGTTTATAGTCATGGTTATTACATCATCAATTACAGTAGAGGGAGGTGGTGTGGTTATCTTATATAAGATGCATGATATTTTCCTCTGGATAGAGGATTGTACTAGGTATGTGTGGGCATGATGTGTGTTGGCCCACCTGTATAGATATATCTACATATTTACATAGGAGGAGAATGGAGATGGGATTGGAGCTACTACATTATTGCATGTGTGGGCTTATGAGTACATAGGAGTATTGAGGCCGGTTGGTGGTCCGCAAGTAGATTGGGCTAGGCTAGACATATTTGCTAGGAGACGGAATGGGAAGAAGATGAATACTGACACATATAGAGCATTGATAGATTATATGGGACCAGAGGCTATCATATGGAGGCCATGTGGATACTATGCAGGATGGTCAGAGGATGCGATAGAGATACGATGCATACAATGGATGATGTGGTTGGAGGATTAGTTTCAAGGGGTGACCAAATTATTCTAGGTGGAGTAGGTATCTCAACAATTAGGTATGGCACATGATGTTCCCTCAATTCCATATGTATGGGTTAGATTTTTTATAGCAACAAGGAGGGTTAGAGCTAGACCAAGGCTCACAGAAGAGTACCTAGTACCTTGTAGGCCAGATGAGGTTGATGCGGTGATAGAGCCAATAGATGTAGATGATGTTGGGTGTATGGAGACATACCATGTATGGTGGGTAGTGCGTCGATGGGTGTTTTTTATTTCCATTGTTTATGGATGTGGAGGGATTACCACAAGGATGAGGAGGGGAGGGGAAATTACATGACCCCGACAACATAGCGGCTTCAATATCAAAGCATGATTATTTGTATAGTTATGTAATATGATTGGTTAGTTGCTTATGTGATGGTTATGGTTATCTAATGTGTTGTGTTTTTGGTTTTAGGTGATGTGTATTGGAGCTTGATTGTGGACACATATATTCACACATTGGCATGGAATGTGCCACCAATATACTTGCAGTTGGAGAGATGTTATAGTAAGTGGATGACATTGTAGGTGAGCATGCCCATTTGTTTGAGCCAATGGCAATAGCATCACCGACATGTACCATGGTACTAAGTAAGAGGGATGAGGCACACAAGGATACATGAAGAGCTAGAGAGGTATAGGGTGGCGGTCCATTAGTGCAGGATGTGTTTACACAATTCATCACATTACAGAGTCACTTTGCAGAGAAGTGTACTAAGAACACACTGTTGTGGAGACAAGTGGAGAAATATGAAGGTCATGATTAGTGACACAGAGTTAGCAGTGAGGCATAAAGTTCTAGATTACTTGCAGTATCAAATAGTGATAGTGATGATGAGATATGATTTGTATTGATGAATTCAATGTAGGGGAGTTTCCCCCCAATGCTGAGATTTTTTATAACTATGATGGTAATTGATATATAGAGACAGATTATGGGCATATGATGATTGTATTCAGTGTGTATTGATGTTATGATGTGATGTGATTTTTATTGTTATATATGATGCTTGATGTGTTTGCATTTTTTGAATGGACTTGTAATATGATGTAGATGATGATAGATAAAATGTTTAATGTGATTACAAAAAAAAAGTGTAATGAATAATTGATGATGTGTGCTAGGATGATGTGGTCGTAATAGTATAATGAAACATATGTTAGTATGATGAGGACATGGGGAGAAGATTAGTGATTACCCCTAGTGTATAGATGATGAGGATCATTTAGATAAGGCACCTCCGCAGTTAAGAATGAACCATCTAAAAAAAGAGTGCGTCATTGGGGAATGATTTGATAGGGTGTGCTAGAGGAATCAATAGAACATGTGAAGAGAGGTTCTTATTGTAATAGATCCCTCAACATTCATGTAAGAACCTTAAGAACATGAGTGCATCATCGGGGGGTAGAGTGATAGAAATCACCTACCAAAGACCGAGGTGGCACGAAGTGGTGGAAGCATGTGGAATGAAAACAACTTAAGTGTATGAACCAAACTGAATATCATGTGCAGTGGTGGTGGGAGGTACAAATGTCAAGGGTTCTGGAAGCCAATGTGAAGAAATAACATGATGTGATGGATGAGATGGATGAGGTGGATAAGATGGTACAATGATGGATGGATGTAATGGAGAGCACACATGAGTGACAACTTGTAGTTATGGACGAATAATGACATGTTATTGTGTAAATGTGCAACAGGTAAATTGATAATTTCTAAGCATGACAACGATACCCCTATACCAATTTTTTCAAGTTTTATCATTCTGAGGAACCCTAAGTCTACCTAGTCAGTTCTAATGACCTCCTAGTTGATGTTAACGCATCCCTTAGGTGAATTAGGAAATTTCATTCATTCCCCCTAGGTGATTTTAGGAGTTCATTAAAAGTTGCAAGCTTTAGGCAATTGTGGGAAGGGCTATCACTGGCCTTCCTAGGAATGAAGTGTCATCACCAATCCGGCACTATGATAATTCTTCATCGGGAACTCCTCGTGCTATGATTATTTACTAATGCACAGCCTTTAGTTTGGTGGATGTAATCTGTAAACAAAACAACAAACATAACACAAGAATACCATCGACTATGATAAGACGGAATGATGACAAATCTGAAATATCAAAGTAAATTATAATATTAACATGAAATTGTTACAATCTCACCCATGAGGTACTTCAAGTGTTATTGACTTCACTTGTCTTTCACCAAGACTATGGGAGAAACTTTACAATTACACCTCTTAATGGCTTCTTCAACACACCTTTAAACTGATGGCTTCCTTTGCACACTTCCTACAATATTTCTCACTACTTCTTTCTATGCTAAATGGGGGGGGGTGACCTCTCTATTTATAGAACTTCCAGGATTATTCATCTTATCTCTAAGATAGGATAAGAAATCCACTCTGACAAATCATATTCCATACCTTAACTCTTATATGTACATGTAAGCTTATCTTTTAAGATAAGATAAACCTTATCATTTTACATGGGTTCCACATTTTTAGACTTTTTACAAATAAAATACAAAAAATATTTATGACCTCACTCCTTGTCCTTATTACCAATATAATATTTCTAATTCCTAATCATGTAGACCCTACTTCTATAATTACCCAAACTTTGACATTTTAACATTACCGGACCACTTATGACAAATATTTACTTTTTACCACAACATTCCTATTGTACTTTTGACTATTACCGTACTCCACATTATTGGCAGCACCATACTGGACGCGTGCCGTTATCTTCTATCAGACGCTACTACTAATTATACTTAACAACATCCTATTCCTAATACATACATTAATGAAATAGAAATTATGGAGGAAAATTTTAGTGTCGACATCTTCCCCCTTTCTAGCTTCTACTTCGTCCTCGGAGTAGACTATTCTGGTGCTTGGAAAATCTTCAACTTGTCGTGGTTGACCCATTTCGTAATGGGAGTGCCATCCAAGTCCTCCAGTCGTCAGTACGTACCATTTTCATGCACAGCTGCTATTTTGTAGGGCCCCATCTATCTTGGAAGAATTTTTCTCTGTCTTTTTTTTTTTGTATCTGGAATCATATACTAGAACCAAGTCATTCACATGAAATGGAGACCACTGGATGTTTTTGATCAAAGTATTCCTTCTGCTTCATTTTCTTCTTATGGCTTGTATCCTTTGCTATTTCCCTCATTTCCTCTAGCAAATGAAGATGTACCAACCTTTCTTTTACTGAATCACTTTCATCCATTCTTTCATTTTTCATAACTCTCACAGTGGGAATATCAAACTCAATAGGAAGAACTGGATCAATGCCATAGGCCAACTGAAATGGGGAGTATCCTGTTGCTGACTTTGATGTTGCCCTATATGCCCACAATGTTGCATGAATCCTTTTATCCCATTTATGTACCTGCAAGGCTGCATCTTTTGCTAGAATTTGACACAACACAAAATTTGTTCGTTCCACCTGTCCATTTGTGCTTGGCTTGTATGTTGTTGCCTTCCTGTGCTTAATAGAAAACTTATTGACTAGGGCTTCTACCACCTCATTAATGAAGTGGCTTCCTTGATCTGTTACAATTTCTAATGGACAACCAAATCTGGTGACAATGCGTTCATATATGAACCTTGCCACTTCATCCATGGAAGTTGTTTTCAATGGCCTAGCTTCAACCCACTTGGTTAAATAATCTGTGGCAACTACAATATACTTATTTTGGCGTGAGGTAGTTGGAAGTGGACCTACAATGTCTATTCCCCACTTTTCAAAGGGACCAAGTGGAAGAATAGGGCATAATGGAGCTGATGAAGTCTTACGGTTACCATGTGTTTGACAAATATCACATGTCTTACAATAATTATAACAATCTTTAAAAAGAGTGGGCCAGTGATAACCTGCATCCAAGATCCTTCTTGTTGTAAGTTGTCCAGAGAAGTGCCCTCCACATGTACCATTGTGGAATTCTTCTAGCAGTTCCTTCCCTTGATCACGTCCAACTTCCCTCTTGTACTGTCCATCAGGTCCTATTCGAAATAATACTCCATGCAGAATAGAATATGGACGACTGGCTTGAGTAATCTTTCTCTTAGTCTTTGCATTGGCACCATCAGGAAACTTGAATTCATTTAGATAATTCCAAATATCTATGTATTCACTAGGGATTGTGTCAAGGGATAACAATGCTACATCGGGGAAATCATCATCATCACAAGATGATCCTAAACCATCATAGGCTCGAGAGAGTGCATCTGCATTGACATGCTTCTTTCCTGGCCTATCTATAATATCAAATTCAAATTCTTGTAGCAAAATTATCCATCTTGCTATCCTCCCTGATGGGTTAGGCTTATTTACAATATATTTTAGAGCCTGATGATCTGTTACAACTAAAAATTTTTACCCTAGCAAGTAATTTCTAAACTTCTTTACAGCAAAAATGATAGCCAAAGCCTCTTTTTCAGTTACAGTATAATTTACCTCAGCACTGCTCATTTGTCTGCTCCCAAAGTAAATTGGATGTTCATTCCCATTTTCATCCTTTTGGCTCAAAGTACTTCCTAGTGTTGCATCTGAGGCATCAGTGTACACAATGAATGGCTTGCTCCAATCTGGATTCTTTAAAACAGGTGAAGACACCAGGGCTTCCTTCAGTTGTCCAAAAGCTTCATGCGCCTTATTTCCTGGTTCATAAGTAACATCCTTCTTCAAGAACTGGGTTAGTGGCTGTGCAATCTTTGAGAAATTCTTGATGAACCTTCTATAGTAACCCACATGGCCTAAAAATGATCTCAACTTACTTCTATTAATAGGAAATGGTAAATCTTTGATTTTTGAAACTTTATCAGGATCAGTACCAATACCATCTCTGGATACAACATGCCCTAACAAAACACCTTTAGAACATCCAAAGACACACTTTGTAGGGTTTAGTGAGGCTTGTGCTTCATCTAACCTTTGAAATGATGTCTCCATCTGGTGCAGGTGGTCCAACTTGCTCCCATAGATGCAAAAATCATCTAGAAATACTCTGATGAAGGTCCCAATGTAGGGTTCGAACACCCTATTCATCAAACGCTGGAATGTTGTTGGAGCATTACACAACCCAAAAGGCATAACTCTATAAGCAAACGTTCCCCAAGGAGTGGTGAACGTGGTCTTCAGCTGATCTTTCTCTGCTATACGAACTTGGTTGTAGCCGCTATATCCATCAGCAAAACTATAGCACTCCTGGCCAGCTACTTCGTCCAAGATCTGATCTGAAAATGGAAGAGGGTAATGATCCTTCTTTGTTGCCTTATTGAGCTTCCTGTAATCAACACAAATGCGTAGCTTCCCATTCTTTTTTATTGAGATCACAATGGGAGAAACCCATTCTGAATTCTCCACAGCAAATATGAATCCTGCATCAAGCAACTTATCTATTTCTTCTTTTACAGTCTTGAAAAAATTAGGATTCATTCTATATGGCATTTGTTTTATGGGCTTAGCACCATCTACCAGCTCAATAGAATGTTCTACCCAACTTACTTGACGGAGTTCCTTGTAATCAAAAGTGAATATGTGTATGTACCTTCGAAAGAGCTGGAGGTAGGATTCCTTCTCACTCTCCATCACAGCATCACCAATCTTTATTTGTTGGAGACGATCATCAACTTCTTCTTCAGATAATTTTATGGGGTCATGAGTTGGTGTGACTGGAAGGATATCCATGACTGAAACATCAACCTCACTTTCTTCATCTTCAGTGTCCACTTCACTGGTACTAGAGTAATCAGAGGATGTCCAATCATCAGTTTCATCACTTGAATCCACAGGTTCTGCCTTATGATGTCGAGGGATCACGTTTATCTTCACCCTCTCTCTACCACGTCCAAGTGTCATGAAACCTTCATTCCAGTAGTTTCTTGCATGAACTCTCCTTAGCCATGGTCTTCCCAGCAGCATTGGGTACGCAACAGTACCATTTTTCATCACCTGAAAGTCTACCACACATACAACACCCATAACAGATATTGCCACATTTGAAACTACACCTTCTGGTTTATTTTTTCCTTTATTTAATGACCTTAACATAAGTGTTGAAGGGCGATCAATTTTTAAACCCAACATATTCATTACAGACTCGGTCATTACATTAACTGCAGCACCTCCATCAACTAAGACATCATGAATTGAAATACCATTACATAATACCTCAGCTTGTGGAGCATAGGGATCCGCCTCTGCCTCCAAAACAGGGACCTCAACCTCCTTTCTTCATCAAGCATTGAGTCCACTTCGCAGCTCCCGCCTCTTCTAAGAAGACATAGCCAAGAGTTGACCATATGTAATATTTGCAGGCCTTTTGGATAGATCTTCCAAGATGGAGTATGGTCCTTGTCCCTGTGAAATCAGAAAATCTTGCACACCCAACTTTCTTCTCCTATGTTTCTTACTAGTTTCTTCTTTCATCTTCTTAGGATCATTTCCATCTTGATTATCTTTTTCTTTCTTTCTTTTTGTTACAAACACATCTACTTCATTATTTCTGCTCTTATCTACTACATCAAAAGAATTCACAGGTGCTTTTCCTTTATCATTATCTCATTTACCAGATGTAGAAGCTCTATCTGGACAATTATACTTATAATGACCCTTTTTATAACAACCATAACATACAACTTCAGAAATATTTCTTTTTGGACCTCTATCTCCTCCCTGAGAACTAAATTCTTTTCCTTGAAGAAGATTAATAGTTAACTAACCCATCTTTTTGAGCAGATCTTCATACTCAGTAGATGTACTATGAGAAATATTTGTGCTCACCGGGAGTGGTGGATTCTGGACCAAAGGTGCTGGTGTAGGCTCTACTTTAGCAACAATTTCTTTGGGCTCCTCTTCCATGCTTTCTTCTTGCCTTCTTGCAATCTCCTTTGCTTGTTCAATGGTAGATGAGCGGTCATACTTCACTCGTTGTCTGATCTCTGGCTTCATCCCAAGAATGAAGTGCTTACAGAGGAGATTATCCACGCCATTCATCAACCCATCCGCTAATCCTTCCTTCCAGATCTAGGCATCGAGCTTCCTCCTTAGCTCTAGAACACGAGCATGATAATCCCTTATCTTCTCCTTCTCTCCTTGGGATAGCTTTGTGATCTCGATCATGAGATCTGCATATTTCTGTTGTTCACCAAATTCTTCAAGAAAACTTTCAGTTAATAAATCCCATGAATTTTTCACATTTTCACATAGTGTTTCAAACCACCTAAGTGTTGAACCATCCAAAAAGGTAGGAAAAAATTCAGTCCATTGTTCCCTTCTTATAAGGCCATTACAAATACAAGACTATTTAAACTCTTGAATGAAAGAGGAAGCATCTTCATTAGATTGGGCTAAAAAAAATAGGAATCTTCCCCATTTTCAAAAGTAACCACAATGAAATACCAACCCAAAAGTACAATCAACAAGACTTATGTGCACAAATAATTGAAATCACTATAATAGTAAATAGAAATGACCACGGTAAACTATGGTAAAACTTGACTTACTGTGGTAAAAACTGACTTTATTGTGGTAAATACTATTCATAGTAAAAAGTGAAGTTACTGCGGTAAATACTATTCACGGTAAAAAGTGAATCTACTATGGTAAATACTATTCCCAGCAAAAATGACTTTACCATGGTAACTACTATTCACGCAAAAATGACTTTACCATGGTAACTACCATGCACAGTAAAAAAAAGGTTACCCTCCAATTGATTTTTGACTAAGTGGGAATATCTCTCCAGACAATCCACCAATGAGGAATGGTCCTGGCAACGGAACCAAAATGTCATCACCAATCTGGCACTATGATAATTCTTCACCGGGAACTCCTCGTGCTATGATTATTTACTAATGCAAATCCTTTAGTTTGGTGGATGTAATCTGGAAACACAACAACAAACATAACACAAGAATACCATAGACTTTGATAAGAAGGAATGATGATAAATCTGAAATATCAGAGTAAATTATAATATTAACATGAAATTGTTACAATCTCACCCATGAGGTACTTCAAGTGTTATTGACTTCACTTGCCTTCCACCAATACTATGGGAGAAACTTTACAATTACACCTCTAAATGGCTTCTTCAACACACCTTTAAACTGATGGTTTCCTTTACAAACTTCATACAATATTTCTCACTACTTCCTTCTATGCTAAATGAGGGGGGGTGGCCTCTTTATTTATAGAACTTCCAGGCTTATCCATCTTATCTCTAAGATAGGATAAGAAATCCACTCTGACGAATCATATTCCATACCTTAACTCTTATCTGTACATGTAAGCTTATCTTTTAAGATAAGATAAACCTTATCATTTCACATGGGTTCCACATTTTTAGACTTTTTACAAATAAAATATACAAAATATTTATGACCTCACTCCTTGTCCTTATTACCAATATAATATTTCTAATTCCTAATCATGTAGACCCTACTTCTCTACTTACCCCAACTTTGACATTTTAACATTACTGGACCACTTACGACAACTATTTACTTTTTACCACAACATTCCTATTGTACTTTTGACTATTTCCGTACTATACATTATTGGCGGCATCGTACTGGCAGCGCCGTTATCTTCTATCGGACGCTACTACTAATTATACTTAACAACATCCTATTCCTAATACATACATTAATGAAATAGAAATTACGGAGGAAAATTTTAGTGTCGACAGAAGCAACCCCATGGAGTGGATCAAAAAGGAAAAAATATATGTGGAGGCAATTCAAAGGACTTGGGACATCATGGAAGTGATTTGGGAAGATTCTGGAATGACTTGGAGAAGTTGGGGTTGTTTCACCAAAATTAGGGTTCACAAGCCTAAGTAGTGCATAGGCCAAAACAACTGTTGAACTTCCAAAGGTGATTTTGAGAGCTCTGGATGGAGTTATGAGAAATCTAAAAGGGAATTTCAATCCTTAGGAGATGGTGAAATTATTTTTTTCACAACACTTTGGTGCATTGGGTCTACAAGCAGGTTTTCTCATGCACGGGTGGAGTACCAAATCCAAATCCCACGTTTTTAGGGATCAAATGGAGGAAAAAATACCTAAAACCCCAACCATTGGATGAAAAAGTTCATTTAAATCAATATCATATAAAATTTCATTAAATAAGTCCATCAGGAGCTAAAGTTATTGTCATTTAAAGTAATCCTCTTGGATCGAGCTTGGGAGTTAGTCAAATTTTGGGAGGAAACGTTTCAGCTCCAGGAGCCTAGCGGTATTTTGTGTCCCTCACATCCCTCAACGTTAGGGAAATTAACCTTGGAAAAATGTGCCTAACCCCCATATGGCCTTTGTATCCTCATACAAACTCCATAATAATCAATTCAGCCCTCAGGTGTTTGTAGGAGCTCAAAGCCTCAACCCTCCGATCGTTACCACATCTCATCACCAGGAGCACCATGGAATTTGATGTCCCTCACAGGTCAAGGACATAAAACATGGAAAAATGTACAAAACCCCTAAGGGAGACTTTTGGTCACCCATATGACCAGCTTCCATCCCCTCAGTGCTTTAAAGTTGATTTTTAGCCTTCATTCTTTGTTGTCAGATCTCTGCCACGTGTCGTCACCTTTCTCACCATGGAATTTCATGTACCTCATATACCTAACATTTAAGGGACATAAAACATTGAAATTTTTTCCCATATCCCTTCTTATCTTTATTTCAAAATTTTAAAAAACTCGCATGTTTCCCACTTTTATTATCAAACTCTCCTGTGCACAGCTTCATTCCACCATAACTCTACAACTTGCTCACACCAAGTTGAACCATTGATGAACCTTGAAAAATCTCAACAACATCAACCAAATCCTAAAAAACATAAAAATACATTGGTCTTTGAAGGAATATTTATTAGGATAGCTCAAGGATTGAATAACAAAAGAGAGAAATAGAGAAAACATATGAAAATCCCCACTGTCGTAAAACAAAGATTTGAATACATCTTACAAATTGGTGCACAAAATGAAGAACCATTTGTTGTTTTGTTATTAATTCTTGAAGGCCATCGATAAATAATATTCAAATCTCCCTTCCACTACATGAATTTCTCACAGAGAAGAAAGCTTACTCTCGGCCCAACGAAGACAAAAGTCAGATTTCCCATCAAACCAACAATCGGTTTGAAGAGAAATTTCACTGGTAAAATGAGAAACAAAAACCCACAATAAAAATGTAATTTTATTTTTGAATGGAGAAGAAAACCAGATCTACAATTCTCAAGCTCTGTTAATGGTTGTCGTGTTCAAAAGCATTGTCAAGTCAAAATTTTAAAAATTGAAAATCTCCCAAACTATTGAGCGGATAGGTCCAAGATTTAAGAGGGGTGACATTGGGAAAAAACCTATATCAAAAAACTTTGTTTCGTAGTGATCAGACCACTGGAGGTTCACTTTCAAAAAATAGCAGGTCTTCTACATGGAGGGCTACCATTTTGGGAAAGTCGTCAATTAAAGAAAATGTGAAAAGGGAATTCAACACAGAAGATGTATTGTAAGGAGAGATTTCTGAAATGACCATCTTGGTCCGAAATTGACAATTACTAAAAATAGTAAGTGGTCCCACGAGCGCCTGCCAAAAATAGAAAAATTATCCATAAGGTGAGAGGAACGCAGGGAGAAAGGGAAATTTGAGTTGCAACATCCAGTTGAGGTTTGAGGCAGCTGATTTTTCATACTTACTAAAAATATTAAGTTTTTTTCTGAAGAAATCATGAACCATAAATAGATAGGACAAAATCTAACACAACCTTTCACTTCTGAGTAAAATATAGAAAAAAGTGCAATCTCTATCATCATACTATGCGGAGTATGTGGCAGTGAGGATGTCAGCAGTGTCTTTATACACTCATTTCATGCTTCAATTGGTATGCGGGAGGTGGAATTCACAATCAACACTTTCAGATCATTCATAAGATGTTTCATTATGATTATGTTTGAATCAGCCGAGTAGTGCGAAAGTATTATAGGGAGTCATGAAAATATTTGTTTATATTAGATCTCCATGAGTGATGCCCATGGCCACCGAATGAGTCATGCGATAGTTTATTTAAACACAGTGTTCACACATCATCCAAACGAATTTCTTCAGCATGCGCAAGAGTTCAGAGATTAGATTTTCATCGTATTGGGGCTTTCCATCAACGAGGATCGTCAGAATTCATCAGGGGCAACATCTTCTCTTCTTCTTCTCTCTCTCTTCTCTTCATACCCCCAACTTTCTCTCTCTTCTCAATGTTCTAATTTCGCATTGTGGTTACACTTTTTCATGTCTTAATGTTTCTAATGTAATAAGTCACCTTTATGTTATAAAAAGAGAATTAAAAGTTTCCTAGGAAGTTGAAAAGTTTTAAGTTGTGCGGGGACATATGAAAAGGAATTGGGGGTAGATGAATAGTCATATCACATTCTATAAATCATGAAGCCATTCCTACTTCAAAGGGTTGGTGATTGATTTTGTAAACTCAAGAGTATATTGTACTTTGAGATAACAAAGGAGATAGCCATTTTCTTCCAATTTTCCCCCTCACTAGTTTTCCTCCATTCCCACACTATGTAAAACTTTTTTAAGAAATCAATACAAGAAGAAAGAGTTTCTATATTTCTTTGACCAAGGGATTTCTCAATACTTTGTGATCATAAATTCTATTTGGTCTTGTCATTGTTTACATATTTGTTTCTTCTCATAAATGCATGTGTTGAAGTTTCTAACCAGTGTGTGTAGGAATCTGATTTTCTACCTATAACATTAGTTCTCCTATCTCATTTCTCACTCCCATTTCCCTCCTTACAGACAAGGTCCTCTCTAGAAATAAATTGCTAGCTTTGTCACAAGGTCAATGGAGTTCCCTTATTGGATCCCTGGTTGAAAATCCACCATAGAAATTAACTTTTACTCGTGCATGCACATACGAAAACTACACTGGTTAAGTAGAGGGAATTAGATTCCTAGAGCATTGGAAAAATAACCACCAATTTGTCCCCAAAAAATTTTCTCACCAACAATTTTTGGCACCCACTGTGATGTAGATTTAGCAGCATCTGCACCCAAAATACGACTGCAAGGTCCCAAAATTATACAAAAAATAAAATATTGAAAAAACAAAAAAAGGATTTCACGAAAATCCATTGCTAAAAGACACAATGTTGATTCTTACAAGCGAGCTTTCATATTACACAATGTCTTTTCATATTCCTATTGCAAAAAAATTTAGTGCTAGAATTTGAAAAGGAATTTGCTGTAGTAAATGTTGGAGAGGAAACAATGGCAGATGAAGCAGAAAGACCTCAACCCATATTTCCATGGGGAAGAAATACAGGCTCGCTCACTCTTGAACAACCTCTTCATGATCTACCAATAGGTTTGCGTAAGAACTTTCTGAAGTTCAAAGGTGACGGCTCATAACTTCTTGAAGAACACATCGTTACTTTCACGATGTCATATGGAATCCTTGGTGTTGAACATGGAGATGTTAGCATGAGACTGTTCGTGGAGTCCCTTCAAGAAAAATTAGCAGAATGGTTCTACCTTCTACCTACCTAATCCATAACTTGTTGGAATGACATCAAAAACAATTTCAAAGGAAGATTCAAATTTACTGAGGACTGTTAGGACATCTTGGTGCAGTTGGCTCAAAGGAATAAAGAAGGAAGTGAAACTATGAGAAACTTTGTAGCTCCTTTCGAATAGTTGCTTCATAGGATACTGGAAGAATATTCACCCTGAAAACAACATCAAGATATTCTTAATCAATGCTCAATCATTGGAGGTGGGATTTTTCCTATGAAGAATTAAATTGAGGGATATTGTAGAAGCACAAAGATTATCCATTGAACTAGATAATTATCTCATCCTATCTGGAAAGATCAAGAATGCCCCAAAGGGTAAAGCTTAATGTCTAAGAGATGAAATAACAAATCCATTGCCTCAAAAAATGGCGAATGAAATGGCGTCATTGAAGAGGGAATTTTTTGAATGAGCATCTTCCCAAAGAAACAACACAAATCAAATTATAGGAGCACCATGAAGGCTTTCCTTGGAGGCCCCACCTATCAATGCAAGTTGTAGGAGTTAGGAAAATGAAGAAGAGATTGAACATGAAAGTGAAGGTGGTGATTTTCTAGAAGTTGATGAACTTCAAAATGATACACAAATCATATTTTATGAGTATTCTAGAGGTGATGAGGATGAAGAAGAAGATGCACCCAATTTCTCAAGTGCATTATTCACTCATCATCATTCTGAGAAAGGAACATCTCCCTCAACTAATGTAAAGAAAAACAAGACTGAAGATCCTCCTCTGACGACTCCACAAAACAAAATAATTAGTCAAGGATCTCCGATCCCACCCTCCATGGAGTCTGCATTGTTGAATATTGATCCTGTAACAAGTAAGAAGTCTCCACAATTCCAAGTAAGTCTTTCGACGCCGCTTCTAATTCTAAATCTAAATTTTTTCATGTAAGAACTAGCACTTCAAAATTTCCTAGTGTGTCGTTCAAGATACCCTCCATTCCCCAAGCATCAAACCCTACTTCCAAACCTACCCCAAATCAAAAATCAGTCCCTTCATTTCACTTATCCCCATATGCTCATTTTGACTTCATAGAAAATGCGAACAAAGTCAAGGTGTAGATTACTAAAACTAAATATGTATGGACTCACCCTAAACAATTTCAGAGGTTTGTTCAATACATCAAGAGTCGTAGTTTAACACCCAATGTTGTAGCTCCTAGTTCTAAATGAAAACTACCAAATCCACCTACACCTCCCTCACAGAACATGATTTCTTTGAGTACATCCAAGACTGATAAGGTTAAACCTTTCTATGTATCCCTTCTTATTGGAGAATATGTATTGAACAACTGCATAATATATTATGGTGCCTCTAATAAAGTAATTCCTATAAAGGTCATCAAGTCTCACAAAATCACCATGACTTCACCCAATGTCTCTTGTTGCTCTATGGAATCAAAGGAGGTCCCAGTTGTAGGTAATTTCATAGATGTACAGGTGGTTCTCACCAAATTTCCAGACAATAAGGTTTCAACGATGATTTTTGTAGTATACATTTCGGATTCATTTGGAATGTTGCTAAGTCAAATCTTCTACCGAGACTTGGGAGGGAAAATTCAAATGAATTGGTCATCTAAAATTATGCCAGTGAAGGGAGAGATGAATAAATTGCTTCCAGAGAAGAAAATGAGATACACGGTATGAAATTATAGAAGCCCATAAACCAACATCTTGTATCAAGATAGCAGGCGGATGAATTACTTTGTGACAACCAAGGAGGAAGATGATATTCCCACCTTGATAGGGTAAGACATGCCTTCCTGGAGAGGTGTGGACTATGAAGAAAGATTGAGGAAATTCAAGTTAGAAGATGGCAGCCCCAAATTTCTAGATGATGCAAACCATGAAGAAGATAAAATGATTCTTGATGAATCTCAAATGGAGAAACTAGCATATAGTCTTACCAATGAAGAGGAGATGTTCTATTTCACATTTGGAGATGGAGATGATCTCATTAATGCCATCCATGGAGGTAAAATACTAGCTTGTGATGAGCCCATGAAAGGTTTGAAAGAACTATGTGTACAAGAACTGCTTAGAGCCATAGAAGAAACAGAAGACCTTGAGCTAAGTCTAGAAATCCTGATGCAAGCCATGAATCCACAAGACAAACGTGAATTTGATTTAGAAGCCTCAACTAGTGTGAAGATTAGCTATGTTGAAATAAATTAAGAGGAGAAATATGATGCCCCTCCTAAGCCAATGATTGATGGATACAATGATGAAATGGAGATATTTTCTTTCCCATTTGAAGAGGAAGACTCTTTCCATGATGAAGAAATTGAAGCAAGGAGATTTGAGGCCTTTGAAGCTGAAGCTCCTCTTGAGGAAGGATTGATAGAATGCAATAATTCCAAAGATAATGAAGTAATCCCTCCGAATATTTTCCTTGAGCTGCAAAATAAATATTCTTCGAAGGTGTACAAAGATGAGCTGCAGGAAGTAACAAAATATATCTTTATGTAAGAACTATTAGATGCAGTGGATGTTATAGAACAACCTGAGCTGATTCTTGATCTCTTAACTTGTGTCATGGCCATATAAGACAAGTATGAGGTTACTTATAATCCTCCATTCAATCTTCAAGCACCTCATAATAGAGTAGAGATAAATGATGAATCTAAGGTTTCTCATGGAGAAGATGTCAATGAACATAGAAATGGGAAAGAAAGTAACTTAGAATATTCAAGAAATTTTAATGAAAATCAACTTTGGGGCAGCGATGAGACGCTCAATGAAGAATAAGCCATGTGGATAAGCATGGAATGTAATTGGCACTATGAAACTAATTTTAAAGGGAATGAAGGTGAATTTCTCAGTGAATACCTAAGCATAAAGAAGCTCATGTAGACTCACTCCTACCAAGTACACAGATAATCATGAAAGCACCTAGATTTCATAAATAGTTAAGGAGAGGAGGATACTTTCTCAAACCGGTTAATGGCTTCACGGAACAACATCAGTCAATGTTTCCCTCTCAGGGGTAACCTCTGAAGAGAAGAGTGCTATAGTGAAAGTGGGTTGTCCCCTTCCTTTTACTATAGGTTATTTTTGTGTGTTTCCCTTTCTGTTACATGTGTTTCCCTTCCTGTTGTGTGTTGTGTGTTTCCTTTTCGTTGTTTTGTTTGTATGTGTGTTTCCTTCTTTGTTATATTTCTCTCTTGTAAGTTGCACATGACTCTGCATGGCCCAATGGATAAGGCACTGGTCAATGGATCATATTGTCTAAATTTTATATTTTGGATTCTTCATGCCATATCTTTGTTGTGCTCATTCAATATCATGTCCCCAAGCTATATCTAGTTGTTTTTGTGCAAATGTGCAACAGGGAAATTGATAATTTCTAAGCATGACAATGATACCAATGTACCAAATTTTTCATGTTTTATCATTCTGAGGCACCCTAGGTCTACCTAGTTAGTTTTGATGACCTCCTAGTTGATGTTAACACATCCCCCTAGGTGAATTAGGAAATTCCATTCATTCCACCCTAGGTGCTTTTAGGAGTTCATTAAAAGTTGTAAGCTTTAGGAAATTATGAGAAGGGCTATCACTGGCCTTCCTAGGAATGGAGAAACCCCATGGAGTAGATCATAAAATAAAAAACATACATGGAGGCAATTCAAAGGCCTTGAGACATCATAGAAGTGATTCAGGAAGATTCTGGAATGACTTGGAGAAGTTGGGGCCGTTTCACCAAAATTAGGGTTCACAAGCCTAGGCAGTGCACAAGCCAAAACATATTGTATTCTTCTTAAGGTGATTCCAAGAGATCTAGATGGATTTAGGAGGGAAAAAAAACATCATCAAAATGGTAAGTTCAAGCCCTATAATATGGTGAAATTATTTTCTTCACAACACTTTCACGCATTGGGTCTGCAAGTAGTATTTCTCATTCACAGATTGAGTACCAAATAAAAATACCACTTTTTTAGGGATAAAATTAAGAAATGAAGACCTTATACCCCCACCATTGGCTTCAACACATCATTTCCAGTTAGAATCATATAAAATTGCATTAAAAAGTCCATAAAGAGCTCATGTTATTGTCATTTCAATTTGTCCTCTTACAGCGAGTTCAGGAGTTCATCAAGTTTTGGGAGGACACGTGTCATCTCCAGGAGCCTGGCAATATTTTCTATCCCTCACATCCATCAAGGTCAGGGAAATCAACCATGTAATCATTTACCTAGCACCCATATGACTACTGGATCCTCATGTAACCTCCAGGATCACCAGTTTAGCCCTCAAGTGCTTGTGGGAGCTCAAAGCCTCAACCATCAGATCACTGGGCCACATGTCATCACCAGGAGTGCCATGGAATTTGATGTCCCTAACATGTTAGGTAAAAAACATTGAAAAATGTGCCCAACCCCTAAGGGATACTTCAACTCACCCATATGACCATCTTCCAGCCCCTCAGTGCTTTAAAGTTGATTTTTAGCCTTCATTCCCTGTCGTCAAATCTCTGCTACATGTCGTCACCTTACTCACCATGGAATTTGATGTCCCTCACATCCCTCATAGGTGAGGAACATCAAACATTGAAAACATTTCCCATCTCTCTTCTCATATTTATTTCAAAATTTTAAAAAACCCACCTACCTCCCGCTTCTAACAACTAACTCTCATGTGCATAGCTTCATTCCACCATAGCTCTGTAACTTTCTCACACCAAGTCACACCATTTCTGAACCTTTCAAAAACATATAAATAAAACATGTCTTTGAAGGAATATTGATTGGGAGAGCTCAAGGATCGAAGAATAGAAGAGAGAAACGGAGAAATCATCTAAAAATCCTCACTGCTCTAAAATGACGATTTGAAGATATCTTACAAACCAGTGCACAAAATGAAGAGCCATTTGTTGTTGTGTTAGTAATTCTTGAAGGCCATCAATAAATCATCTTCAAATATTCTCCCACTACATGAATTTCTCACAGCAAAGAAATCTTACTCTCGGCCTAATGAAGAAAAAAATCAGATTTCCCATCAAATCGACAATCTCTTTGAGAAGATATTTCACCGGTAGAATGAGAAACAAAAACCCACAACAAAAATGTAATTTTTATCATGAACGGAGAAGAAAACCAGACCTACAATTCTCAACCTCCATTAATGGTTGTCACATTCTGAAGCACTGCTAGGTCAAAATTTAAAAACTTAAAAATCTCCCAAACTAATGAGCAGATAGGTCCAAGATTTTAGAGGGGAAATATCAGGAAAAATCCCATATCGGGAAAAAAAAAATCGCATTGATCTAACCACGAGAGATTAACTTTCCAAAAATATCAAGTCTTCTACATGGAGGACTACCATTTTGGGAAAGTCATCAATTAAAGAAACTATGAAAGAGGCATTAAACACAGAAGATGTATTACAAGGAGAGATTATCAAAATAGTCATCTTGGTCCAAAATTGAAACTTACTAAAAATAGTAAGTGGTCCCACGAGTAGCTACAAAAAATAGAAAATTGATCCAGAAGGTGAGAGGAACACAGGGAGAAAGGGAAATTTGAGTTACAACATCCAGTTGAAGTTCGAGGCACCTGATTTTTTATACTTACTAAAAATAGTAAGTTGTTTTTTGTGAAGAAATCATGAATCATAAATAGACATGATAGAAGCCAGCACAACCTTTCTCTTCTGAGTAAGAGATAGAAAAAAGTGCAGTCTCTATCATCATACTATACAGAGTACATGACAGTGAGGATGTCAACAATGTCTTTCGACACTCATTTCATACTTAAAATTGTATGCAGGAGGTGGAATTCACAATTGAGATTGTCATATCATTCATAAGATGCTTCATCAGGATCATGTCTAAATCATTTGAGTAATGCGACAACATATTAGGGAGTCAGAACAAGATATATTCATAGTGGATCTCCATGAGTGATGCCCATGGTCACCGAATGAGTCATGTGAGAGTGTATTTAAACATGATGTTCACACATCATCCAAAGGAAGTTCTTCAGTGTGTGTAAGAGTTTGGAGATTCAGAGTTTCATCACATTGGGGCTTTCCATTAACAAGGATTGTCATAATTCATCAGGGAAAACATATTCTCTTTTTCTTCTCTCTCGCTTCTCTTCATACCCCCAACTTTCTCTCTCTTCTCAATGTTCTAATTTTGCGTTGGGGTTACACTTTTTCATATGTATTAATGCTTCTAATGTAATAAGTCACCTTTATGTTATAAAAAGGGATTTAAAAGTTTCCTAGGAAGTTGAAAAGTTTTAAGTTGTGTGCAGACATATGAAAAGGCATTGGGGGGTAGATGAAGAGTCATATCTCATTCTATAAATTGTAAATCCATTTCCACTTCAAAGGGTTGGTGATTGATTTTGTAAACTCAAGAGTATATTGTACTTTGAGAGAATAGAGGATATAACCACTTTCTTCCATTTTTCCTCCTCACTATTTTTCCTCCATTCCCACATTATGTAAAACTTTTGTTTAAGAAATCAATACAAGAATGAGGAGTTTCTATCTTTCTTTGACTAAGGGATTTCTTGATACTTTGTGATCATAAATTCTATTTGGTCTTGTCGTTGTTTGCAAAGTTGTTTCTTCTCATAAATGCATGTGTTGAAGTTTATAACTAGTGTGTGCAGGAATTTGATTTTCTACATGTAACATTAGTTCTCCTATTTCATTTCCCACTCCCCTTTCCCTCCTTACAGATAAATTCCTCTCTAGAAAGAAATTGCTAGCTTTTCTGCAAGGTTTTTGGAGTGCCCTTGTTAGATCCTCGGTTGAAAAGCCACTAGAGAAATCTACTTTTACTCATGCATGAAAATACGGAAGTTGCATCGGTTAAGTAGAGGGACTTCGATTCATAGAGCGTTGGCAAGATAACCACTAATTTGTCCCCGAAAAATTTTCTCGCCAACATGACCTTACCACTAGATGAAGGAGATAACTCAACTAGAGTAGTATCTCATGGACAAGGGAGAGGAGATATGGACCACTCACATGAGTGAGAGACAAAGGAGATGATGCCCTTATCCTCTAAGTGTTACAATCAATCATGAATGGCAAAGTAGCATTATCCCTATGGCCATTGATATGGTGATAGTTACAATAGGGTTGATCACACTGACGTTGTAAGCAATGTTGTGGATGATGTTGGTTAGAAGGTAAGTGAATTAAATTCTCATTGATAAAACCATTTAGCATGTCATGTGGTCAAGCGTGATGAGGGAAAGGCAATGGCTCACGTGAAACAGGTGTAGAAGACTGAGGTGTAGGCTATCACGAATTAGGAGAAGAAGGATGCTTTTGTGATGTAGTAGGCTAAATTTTCTTGTGAGGAGGAGATGGAGATCTTGTAGGACACTTAACAGATGACAATGTAGAATAACTAGATGATGTAGCAACAGTAACAATAGGTGGAGGATATATAACACGTGTGGTAATGAGGTCTTGTTTTAGATCAATGACTCTATAACATAGGAGTGTGAATGATTCACATGTTTTGTATTGTAATATTTTTTTTAGTGTGGGAATAAAACCACGAAAAAAGATAAATTACTTCTCTAGATCGATAGGTTGAAATACTAATGGATGCATACAAGCATTGAAGCGTAAGATGTAATCCATGATAGGTTCTATTTTTCCCTGATGTAAAGTAGGTAGATGATCATAGGTAACTCTAGGGTCATTGTTGATGATAAAGTGAGGGAGAAAAGATTTTTTCATCTCATGATAAGGGCTAATAGATCCAAATTGTAGATGAGTATACCATTGTAAAGCATCATCGGTAAGACTATGTCAAAAGGATTTAAGCAATAGTCGATCATTAGGATATGAAGCCATAGCCATACGGTAATGTCTAAGATGCAAGTAGGGGTTTCCAGTACCATCGAAAAATGAAAAGGTAGGCATGATAAATTCCTTAGGAAATGTTGAGTTATGAATCTTATTAGGAATAGGGTTGTCATGCAATGAATTTTTATCAACAGAAGCATAATAGGCCTTGCTTTCTAATGTGAGTGATTGAACTTGAGATTGTAAATGACCAACAACATGCATGAGAGACAAGATATTATGTGAAGGAATAGTAGAGGATGGAAATAATGTGATAAGAGGTTGTAACTTTTGAATGTGAGTAATCATTGGGATATCTAGAGGATATGTAGGAGAGGTTGATGCTAAGGGCACACTAAGTCTAGGTGTCGAAGAAGTAATAGGTGATGAAGGACATGGAACGTCCATAGAATTGGTAGGAATAAAATTGGATGTTATGTTGTGTATCATGTTTTCATGTGTGGAAGTGTTGAGTACCATACACTAAAAGTATTATACACTCTCCATTAAAAACATTTTCCTCAAAAAATGTGCATGGTATCTCGAGAAATGTGTTCTTATTATATGAGCGAGGATTTTGACCCATATGTTTATGGGACAGTTTTGGCCCATGGTTTTGGTACCCAGGGTATTGTAAAATTGCTTAAGTAGTTGCCTATTGGTGTGCTTTTGGGCTTTTGATAAGGGAGACATATCATTGTAGATGTGTGTGAGTTCAAGTGTGAATTCATGAGAGTTTGTTGAGAATATCTCCAAAAATACTTGGGTATTGTATTGAGAAAAAGATGTGGCTTGTAATAAAATCTAAGCAAGTGATTCTTGGTGGACGTAGCCCAAATTAGGTGAACCACGTTAAATCTTGTCTCGGTGTTGTGTTATTTTATTTTCTGCACTTTTATTTCAGATCTGTAATATCTTTCTATATATTAGTTTCTACTATTGTGATTATGTGTGGGATTATTCTGCATATTTTATCCCTTATTTCATAACATTGAAAACATTCCTAGGAGATATAGTGTCAGATGGAGATGCAACGATAGGAGGAGAAGAACTAAGATATGGATATGGAGTGATAGGAGGAGATGAACTAATAGATGGAGATGAGTCATGCATATTATTAGATAGAACCTCATAAAAAGATGACAATGGAGCAGGAGAGTCATACTTAGCAATATATAAAGTAGTAGACTCATGACTATTAATTACTTTGTCTAGATCAGAAAGAGAGACTTAGATATGACAATTTCATTTAGTGTATCATCAATTAGATCATCAATATAGTGTGATTGAGTATGTGAACTAGTAGGCGATGGATCATGAGAAGCAGTATCAGAAATAGGAGAAGCATGAGATGTAATTATAGTATTGGTCTTACTAGGAGGATAAGAAGTATGCACATGCATACTATCATCAAGACCAAGCATGAAATCAATAAGGGAGTCATCTAGAATTTCCTTGGAAATTTCAAAAGGAGGATCATGGCTAACAGCATAACAAAGTTGACAACCCGAAAATCTATCCAGATCCAAAATGATGCTAAAGGAATAATTTTCAAAGCTACTAGGTATATTGCATTCATTAGCTAAGCGTTGTTGTTGAATATCATCTGGCATAGTAACATCACGATATAGAGTTGTGATCTTAGCTATAGTTTCCTCATCATAGATGGGATTAATATTAACATGAGGCATGACGAATTGAGAAGGATAAGAGGTATCCTTAGCCATTATGGTTTTAGTGGATCCTAGGCCAAAATGTTCTAATCTACGGGTTCACCAACATGATTCAATAAAACATGAATTATTTTATTAAAATTAGAAATGCAAAGCTATGTTAAATGATAGATAAGTAGAATATAAATGATAAACAATTTATTTGATATTTTAAATGGAATAAAATGAGAGGGAAAGGTACTTATCTGAATTGGACTTACCTCGCAATGATCTGGGACTGAACGGAGTGGTGGAATGGCAGAACAAAGTGTCGTAACGATGTTAAAAAAATTACAGTAGAGACAAATCTGGTTAGACTGGGTTGCTTGGAGAGGGATAGGGGCACTTGTGGGCACCCTGGTTTGAAATATGGGTTCCCTACTCTATGAAATAGCTCAGAATTTGATCCTGATATGGTCATTAGATCTTTGCAGTACTTCACCTTTAGTCACATAAATTACGTACTTGGTTCATTGATGTCACCATAAACCTGCAATGAAGAGTCAGTTACAAAACCCCACACAAAGTATCAAAACCCTAAAAAATAAAGTTACAAATGGATGGATGGACTTATGACTGAGTGTTGCACTTCATCTCAAACTCAGTGTAGTTTTTTGTGCTGGTGTGTGCAATAATGTGCATAGGTCACCCTAACACCAATGATGTAGAGATATCAGGCAGTAGCTAGATAAAATGCAAGATGTGTGGTATGGAAACAATATAATCCCCTTCCTATGTAGTTTTTTATGTAAGTAAATGCCCAAATGCATTCCCTTTCTCTATGTAGATAGCTAGCCCTTGATAGAAATAGTCTTCCCATAAGGTAGTATGTATGTTGTGTTTATATAGGGATCTCTTGCTTAAGTTTTGACACTAATGACTCGATATTGCCTATTATTACCTAAGGAGATGAGAGGGAAAACTAAAAATACCGACCTTGAATGTATAAAATAAAAAAAAGTGTGACGAGGACCAGGGAGCCTATAAATGAGGACCAGGGTGCACCAGGCACCCTAATCCCTCTCTAGGTGCCTTAGAGACTAGTGATGAAAACTGAGTGAGTACTGATAGATAGGGATCCCTGAGTCCTAACCAGAACTGTGCGAGTGGGTGACAAATGTGCAAGATAGACAACAACAAAGAGAAACAAGACAGATGACTAGACTATGGAATGGCTCATCAATGAATACTTTTCTTACTCAAGATCCATATATAAAACAACATACTTGGCAGTATAATAATAGTAGTATGTGCATGATTTTTTGAATACAAAATTATTGAAAGAGGTAAGAATCCACCTATAATGGCTCAAATTTAAGGCCTACAACTCAAAATGGAAAAGAACACTACTTTGAATAATTCTCTTGCAATCCAAGAGGGTTCAACCTTTAGAGATGAGCATTATTCAACAAGTTATAGAAGAAATGGAAAAGAGGAAGAGGGAAAAGTCAAATTTCCAATCACAACCACCACCAACATGCATTAAATGCCTATAAATCCACATGTACCTCTATTAGATCTACCTCTTCATTCTAGCTAACTTGTGGAAGAAGGAAAGAGGTCAAATCCCATGAAATTCGGGTGGTTGAGTTGATTAGGTGTGTGCATTAATGTATTGAGTCACATTTTCCCATTTTACCTACCAAATCCAACCAAAATAATATTTTGAAGAGCCCGATATGTACCCCACATCATAATCTTTCCAAAAAGACCATGCGCACATGATTTTGATTTATGTGGAAGAAGTTATGGTGATTTGAAGTTTTGTAGTGCAAGAGGAACACACAAGACACGTAGTGTGGTTTGATTGATCACGAGAGTTAGTTGTTGTCTATTTTTTTATCTATGTCATATATCGTGTCCTTATTCACCATAAGGATCAGTGCACAACTAAAAAATTTTAATTTTTCCACATGAGTTACACTTTATCTGACAAGTCTTGGCAATGGACACGTGACACACAGTGATTGGTGCGGAGTATTGTAACCTTATGTTCATGCGCGAGAGGAGCGAATGCATAAGTTTGTGAGTGCATGCGATAAGGTGCGTGAGGAATAGGAAGGGGTTGTATATTTTATAAGGAATGCAAGTCTGTAAGGATTCAATAACATGTAAAAAAGGAGTGTGCAATAGATTTGAAGAAGGTGGCGTGTAAAGCATGCCAAGATGAAGAAGGCAGTGTGCAACGTAAGGATGCATGGAAGGAAATGTAAACATGCAAGGAGAGGAGCACGAAGGTATAAGGTGTGAGGGAAAATCACAAAGAAGAATGAATGTGCATGCGGTGATGCATGGGATTTGGGAAAGAAGGGCATGTGTGTGGGAGTTTGCATGTCAGGGACTTGTGAAAATGGGAGACAAGTCTGTAGGTGTGCGCACAGGGATGCACAATGACCAGGAAAGGGAAGCGAGTGCACAAAGGATGTTCCCACAAAAGGAAAATGCAATGAGATAAAATAATGCAAGGGAGGAAAGTGAGAGGACACGAAGGATGCAAAAAATGAAGTGAAGGAAAGGGGAAGAAAAAGGGAAGCTCACGAGGGAACACACGAAGAACTGCAACCAATGAAATGCACCAAGGAAGGAAACCAAGGGTGCACTCAACTTGATAACTTGAACTCAGAGACAGAATGGAAATGCAAGTTGTTAAAATAACTAAGGGGGTTAGTTTGGACTATAGACAAAAATATTGCACATTAGACAATATTTAACCTAGTCTTATACTACTATTTAGAAGGTTCTCAAGTGTAGAAAGTACTAATTAATCCCACCTTTCGGCCACCTTTTTCTTATCTTTTATTTTTTCTTTCCCACATGTTTCTTGATACCAATCATCACATTTCATGACCTTTCTGACATTCTAGCCTGAAATCAGAGTGCCCTATCCTATACTGGGGCACCCTAAGGTACCCTGGTCCCATTCCGGGTGCCTTAGTCTGTACACAACCTCTTTCACTTCTTTTTGGGTCACTTCTAGTTGTTGGTCATATTTATCTTCTTCTCGGTCAGCCTTGTCAGGATTAATTACAAAATTAATCTTGAGAGCCCTATAAATATAAATTTATAAGACCATAATGAGGGTCCTAGGTCATTACATCTTATCGTTACTATCACTCCATTTATGGTTGCATACATTACATCACTTACATCCACATAGTGCCATGCATTCAAGCTAAGAGATTTACATCACACACACTTCGTAGGGGGAGGGATTCCATTTTATTCCATGCACACATGCTACTTACATTTCTATATATATTATTTCTCGTTACTTCACAAAGTGCGATTGACACAAGAGCACCATGGGCACAACACACACACACACACATACACACACACACACCAGAACTACATCAGGGTCTGTAATGTAGTGCAACACTTAGTGATAAGTCCAATAGCTTAGCGAATGAGGTCATTCTGACCTATTCATATGCATCTTTCATTTTTCTAGGGTTTGATACTTCTCCTTGCATTACGGTTCATTCTCCAGTTCATCTGACGAATCTAGCACGACAGAAAGGAAACACTCGAAGACACTTAACAGCCATACTAGATTCAGATTTTGAGGATTTGCAGTGTTTCGAGTGCCCAGATTACAGACTAGGGCACCCCATAGCACCCCCAGTACACTCCCAGGTGCCTATGTCATCTCATACAGTCTATATCTTCCCTTCACATGATCTCTAACGGTTCATCTGCACTTCCAAATTTCATTTCTAGATCTATAACAGTGTGCGACAGTCTTCTGCTATCATTTGAGTCTCTTCCTTACTTTTCTCTAGCACATTATGGTTTTATTTCATCTAGAATAACTTATTTACATTTATTTCATAATGCTTTAGTTCATTTGTAGCGTTTTAGTCCTTCAAATTAGATTAACATTAATACCCTAGATATCCCCTTAGGCCATCTAGGAAAAATCATCATTTTTGTTAATCATTTTGGTGAGCCCGTCATTTCTTTATCACACCTTATGAGGTGTAGTTTTATATTTTCCCATGGCTCAAACTCATGAGAAATTTACTAAATCTCACCTTAAATTCATCAACGATCACCTTGCTGAATTCGTGCAGGATCTAGATTTACTTTTGCATGTGGCTCATGAAGAGGCCACTAACTTGGTTGTGCTCAACTCTTCTATAGCTTTTCCCACCCAACCTTCTTCCTCTACGCTTCCACCCATTTCTATTGTTCCAGTTTTATTTCCCACTCCAAATAATCACTTCATCCCTCCCTTGGTCTCACATTAGCGACAAGCATCCTCTGTTGGCAATCAGGATTTAACATCCTTATATCACGATCTCCAGGATCAAATTTCTAAGCTGCAACAGGTCACTACATCTCCCTCTTTAGATTCTACCTTGTTGTTGCATACCCCATTTTCACCTCTTATTTCTACTTACCATCTTCCTCCTAACTTTTTCACCCCTAAATTGCCCATTTTTAATGGACACAGTGACCCACATGAGCATCTTCGTGCATTTCATTTTGCTTGTCTCAATTTTGCTAATGATTAACTCCTTTTAGCCAAAAATTTTCCTCGCATCTTCCATGACTACGCCATGCATTGGTTCTATTATTTACCTGTTCATTCCATCACCTCCTTTACCTATATTGCCAATGATTTTCTCACACAATTCTCCATCAACATTGGTTCTAAGATGACCTAATATTAATTAGCACAACTTAAACATGTACCCAATGAGCACTTCCCTAATTATGTTTTGCGCTACAAAAATAATCTTTCCAAAATGACTAACATCCTTGTCAATTCTGAGTTGCAAGATTTATTTATACAAAGCCTTTTACCACCCCTTTACAAAATTGTTCTCTTTGAAATTGACAAGTTGTGTCATACTCTTAAGTTTCACGAATCTAAGCTTCTCTCTATTGGAAAACTAAAGTACCAGGAACAACCTTCATCATCCTTTTGTTTTCCAAACAAGACACCATTTAAACCCTCTACGTATAAGCCTATTGACACTAAAATCATAGTCAACATTGTTACACCTTCTAAGGAGGCACCATCCCAACCACCTTAGGATACATTTACTAACCTCCCTATAGTACCGCACCTCATCTTGCAACAACTTCTCAATAACAACCTCATCACCCTCCCACCACCACTTGAGTTAAACCCATCGCGACCCAAAGGGCGTAATTACAATGAAAACGTCTTTTGTGATTACCATTTCTATGTAGTCCACTCTACTAACTATTGTATGAAAATTCAAGAAAATATCCAAGAGGAACACCTAGGGAAGCTCTCAGGGAAAGAGGACACTCCAGTAGGCTATTTTTATCAATGAAACGGTGAAGGAAAACTTCCAAAAGTTGTAATTTCACACTTGAAGACCAATTATGTCCCTTTTTCCATTTTACCAAAGTCAAAGGGGATATGGGGAACACAAGAATGCACCACCATGGTGAGAGATGCATGTTTTGTATTTGCGTCACTTTAAGTGTTGTGAAGGTGTTATCCACTCACAACTCAACTTGTCCCCTTCCTCATGATGGAAAGATTCTAGGAACACTTATCATGGCCTGATGTACCTTTTTACCCTTTTTAATGGGACATGTGGGACACCAAAGTGTGCCACCATGTAGGAGGGATATTTTTCATCACTTGAAGCACAATCTAGGTGGTTAGGCCTCACTCTCCAATATGGCCCCTTCCTCATGAAGAACAGACCCTTGGCACATTTTCATAATTTTGATGTCCCTTTGTCCCCTTTCCAAAGTTACATAGGGGACACAAAAGTGCACCACCACATGGAGGATATCAGTTTCATCACTTGAAGTTCATAACTTGCTCACTAGGTATGTGTTCTTAACCTCACAACTCAAACCAGATGCCTCCTCTCCATGATGCTTCCACCCTTGGAAAATTTTCACACCCCTGATGTCCCTTTGTCCCTGATTAAATGTGGTAAGGGACATGGGGACATGCAAGACACATTTAGTAAGTTTTAACCGACTCTCTTATGTCAGTTAACCTGGGTTAAGTAAGGTGAGTCACATGTAGGTTAAAAGGTGAGTTAGCTAGGTTAGTGAGGGGAGATGAGTTTAAAACATATACTTAGACATTTTTAATGTTTCTTTCCCTCCATTGCTACTAGAATTTTTTTATGCTTCCAAAATTTCCAAAAAACCTCTAATGAAAACCACACTTTTTCTCACATCTCCTTAATCATTGCCCCATTTTCCTTGAAACTTGGTCTGTAGCGTACGTTCTAGAATGCCTTGAATATGATGTAAAAAAATCCATTGATTCCTTACATTTTTACAGAAACCAAGTGAAAATTTCAGCAAAAAATATCTTTTTCAGACCCCAAAATTTCTAGCGATTAAAAAATAGCTAAAAATTGGAGCAGGAAACCACATTGAAAAATCTAATCCAACAACACAATTTTTAGCTCAATTGGACACCCAAAAGGCACACTTCTATTTTTAGTAATTTTTCACTAGATCCATAATGAAAATAGTAAGTGTTGAAGATAGAGAAATAATAATTTTTAAACCTTCGTGTAATTCTCCAAGTTTGGAACTCAAAAAATTGTAAAATTAAAAAATTAGGAAAGTTAGCAAAAAATAGAAAATGGGGGAGGGATGTGACTTGCTAAAAAAATTAAGCATTCTCATCAAGCTAAAATTTCACACACACCTTCATCCCCTCATTTTCATCCTAAATTTGGAGTAGTGCATTCATCTTTTCTTTCCCTAATATCATATATGCTCAAGAACATGTGACATCAAATAAAAGAGCCATGGTTGATGAAGATGTAGGTTCGTCTCATTTTGGAAAGAGAAAGAGAATATGCTGATGACATTGAAGTATCTCCTTCTATGAAGGTCTACAAGAGGTATAAGGTTGAATAAAATCCTTCTGAATAACTTGAACTATGTGAGATTGATCCTTCTCAATCTCCTAAGCATCCGACCGAACCAAGTGTTCCTGTTAGAGCACTTAAATCAGCCCATCTTGGTCATGTTTTTTTCCCTTATCAAACACCTGAGATGTCTAATTTCATTTCCAAACCTTCTAAGCATTTTTTATGGGTAAATTACTTATTTGGAGAAGATTCAAGGATAGTGCAATAAGCGGTGACACCTAGCTTCGTGGCCATCTCGAAATACATAAGGACCAAGAAGGCCAAGAAATCACAAGCAACTTCATGTTTCTACACTGAGGCATCTGAAGCTCAATATGTGGAGGTGGAACATCTGAATGTAGATAAGTCCATAAAATAAGTAACACCTAATGATTATGTAATGATGAAGGTATATTTGGGTTAAGCTACACAAAAGGGTAATGCTCACTTGTTTAAGGAGTATTCAACTCAGATATTTACACAAAACGTAGAATATAAACAAACAATTGAGAAATTGGAGAAACGTGTAAAAATGCTTAGTTTTTACATCCAACATTTCTTGGATCACGGTTCAACTCCTCTTCTTGTTGTGTAAAAAATTCTTCTAATCAATGGCTTTGACCCTAAATTGATCAAGAAAGAACAAGGGTATATGATGCAGGTGAAGGATAATGAGAGATGGATCGAGGAAATCATTGAGAAAAGAAGGAAATTGTTTCCAGAGGTCCTCTCTCTAATCAAGTATGTTCTCACCACTTTTTCAGAAGTGAATAAAGAAAGGGAGGAGATTGAAATGAAAAAAATAACTTATATGAGGTGCTCCCACTTGTGTCTGAGATGAACTCCCTTGACTCTCACACCTTTGTGAGTAAAAATTTGTACGCATCATCTACCGAAAATTTGTCCCTATTTTAGGTCCACATCATGGATGTTAGATACAATATGATTGAAGATGTAATCTTCAAGATTGACTCTAGTGGAAAAAATGATTTCAAGATTTTGAATGGGGTCTGAAAATGTGTTCAAAGTCTTTAATTACCTCCACTCACTTATAATTCATCGTCAGAAGAACTCATTGTTTCCCTTCAAGATTCGGTCAATAAATAGGTAGGTGATCCTCTTTCCTTCAATGAATATACCTTAGAGTCCCTTACCAGCATCAGGGGATCTATTTCCAGTATTGTAAGATATCACAAAGAATTTTCTAATCAGTGCAAGGATATTAGTGAGGTTTCAAAGGCATGGATCAAGGTGTTGAGCTACGTTTGCATTCCTGAAGGAGACAAGATGGCATATGTGGTAGCTCAGTTTAGAAAGAAATTTGAAGGACAAAAGTTAGTTTTGGAAACCCACCCTTAGGGATCATGAGTAAGAAAGTTCTCCATCATACAGGGTTTCATCTTTATCAGATCAATCCACTCCCTTCTTCTTTTCCCTCTTTCTCCCTCTTTCTTCTCTCCCCCTTTCTAATTCTTCATTGTATACAATCATGGTATTTCATCTTATTCATTTAAGTGACTCTCTAATGTTGCATTGTAAAATTCCCTTTTGATTTATAAAAAGGGGACTTATTTAATCACTTACTAAGAAGATGAAAATTCACAAGTGGAATAAGAACATGAAAATTAATGTGGGGGGTAGATTAAGAGATAATTTGTAATGTTATAAATTGGAATGGCTTCTCCATTCAAAAGTATCTTGAATGCTAGTTTTTTGTAGAAATTGTGGGTTATTATATGTTTTTGAGATTTGTATCACCACTACACAAGAAATAAGAGTTGTACTTCTTCCATTTCCTTTGCTTATGCTTTCATCTATTCTCTCTCTATTCTACAAATTTTCAAGCATGGTAATCTTGAATAGCCAAAGAGGAACTTTGTGTCCTTGATTAACGCATCTAAAGAATTATGTGTCTCTACTTTTTAAGACTTGTTAATTTCTTACATTTTTACTTTCCTTTAATTGTATATGGACCTACTCTGGTTGTTTTTTGTGAATGATGTTAGTGCCTACTCACAACAATAACTCTCTCTTTCCTAATTTCTCTACGTTATCCCTCATCACTACAAATTCCTCCCTTTTACCCCATAAAAGCACTTTTCTATAGGCTAAGTGAAGTGATTTTGTGTGACCCACAACCTATTTGGCCACCCCACAAATTTAATATAGTTTACATTAAATAATGTGATCCTCCTCATACCCAAGAATGGGGGGCTTATTCCCATGACTGTTGGTGGAAGGACATAATTTACAATACGAAAAAATCATTTCACCAACAGCTACCAAGTGCAATCCTATTACAACCTATTATTACATTTGATGACTTAAAGATTCTAAACAATAAATTAATATTATACGTATCCTTTATTCACCAATGACAACCATTTAACCCACCATATTGATTTATCTAAGGGAAAAAAATGAAGATAGATTTCTATGAATTAATTTACCACCTTTGTCATCCCATTAGATTTGGGGGTGATATGATGAGATGTGAGCCAACTAAGTACATGGAGAGGAGAATAAATCATTCAAAAAATTACTACTAGACATATTATCATGATCACTTACTATTTTATTTGGGGCCCCATGTACCTTTTGATTTGTATTTATAAACGTCGATGTTATTCTACCGACTACAAATGGATGTGACAAGGCAATAAATTAGCATATTTGATGATCCTATCCACAATCACCATGATAACATTTTTAGCTTCAAATATGGAAAACCATGTTATGAAATATATTGAAACTTCCTCCCACATTTGGTTAGGAATAGATAGGGTTACAAAATAATTTGGGTCTTAATTGTCTTGCCTTTGTTTGTTGACACACCACGCATTTAACCAAAAAGTTCTAGACTTCCCCTTTTAGTACTACCCAAAATAAATCCTACATTATTTTATGATAATTCTGTATGAATTTTAATTCTTCCCTAGTGGAAATGTATGGAGCTCTATAAGAACATTAATCTTAAGGGAAGAGTTATTCAATAGGTCAAATTGATGCTTATACCATTGGACATTCCCTTTTGATGAAATTTTTTCTAATACACTCAAATATTATTAAAACTTCTACATAATTACCTATGTATCCATTTCATTCTCCCATTTTGATCTTTCATCCACCTAATTTCCCTACAATATGGACATGGAAACAATAAAGCCTCTACAGATTCCTTTGTCCTAGATAGTATATCAACCACTACATTATCCTTTTCTTTATTATAGATGATTTCAAATTCATATCCCAACACCTTTTTGACCCATTTTTCTTTTTATTCATATCATAACCATTGATCTAAGAAATATTTTAGACTATCATGATCTATCTTCACCTTAAAGTGTATACACATAAAATATGGTCTCTATTGTTTGACCACATGGAGTATATCCATCATCTCCCTCTCATAAATGGGATTTAAGAAATGATTAGCTTTGAAATGGAAAATCTCGAATGAAATGTATCATCCTTATTGCATGATTAATACCCCCATTTTATACCCTAATGCATCACATTAAAAAATAAAGGTATTTTACAAATATGCGGTAGCTAGAGCCAAACTGGTGCACATGGCCTCCTTCAACTTCTCAAAGGTTTTGGAGGTTACCTCATTCAATTTGAAGGATCTCTCCTTTAACAAGGTTGTAAGTAGTGCTGCTAAAATTTTAATATTTTTTACAAACCTTTGATAAAACCCTGATAACCCTAAGAATCCATGTAGGTTTTTAAGGGTTTTTACACTTTCCATTCTACCATAGCATATATCTTGTGAGGATAGTTTACACTTTTTGTGAAATAATATGACTCAATTAATCCACATCATTGAATCTAAAGGCACACTTAGATGGCTTAGTGTAAAGATGATATTCTAGAGTTATCAAACCCTTATTCGTAATTTGTAAGTGTTTTTCATATGTCTTGTTGTATATTAAGGTATCATAAAAAATGTGAAGACAATTTTCCTCATAATTAGCCAAAGATAGTGTTTATGAAAATTTGAAATGTAGAAGGTGCATTTGAGAGCCAAAAGTAATCATAAAAAATTATATTGGCATTCATGGATTTTTAAAAAATCTTTTGTATATACTCCACTTTGATTCAAACTTGATTGTAACATAAGAAAATATATAGTTTCAAAGTATACAATTCCATACAACTCATCTAGAAAATCATAAATTATTGGGATGGGTAATTTATTTTGGATGGTGTACTTGTTGAGTTATTTATAGTTTCGACACATGTTAGGTATAAATATTCTTACATATCATCACCTTTGGAGAATAATATGGACTTTGGCTATGAATGATGGTATAGACCTCAAATATCTCATGTAATTTTTCTTTCTATCACCATTTTATGTATATGGATTCTTATAAAGTCTGACAAGTGGTTGGATCCTTGGTACCACCTAAATGGAAATGAACATGATCCCTTTTGGGTGGTCCCTTAGGAATCTCCCCAAAAATATTGAGTGTTTATCAATAATTTATTGTAGCTTTGGCTGCATAGACGATTATGTTGTTTTTCCTTCTAATTAAAACTATTATGACCCATAACCCTCTATTCCATTTTTTATAAATTTCTACATCTGATGAGAACTACCAAATGAGGGGAATTTTCCTCACGAGCCACATAGCTCAAATTTCCTACCATCTAAATGAAAATGTATAAACAAATCCTAAAAAAATAATCTCAATCATTTCCAAGGTTGTGAGCCATTGGAATCCTAAAATAATGTTTTCTCCACCCATGTGAATGGAAAATATATGGAATCTAGTTATTAATCACCTATGGATATTTTAATACTATAAATTTTCCTTCAACAATTGATTGTGTCACCATTTTCTATCATCACAATTTTTTCATTAATTTATCGTCGATGAAGTTATGGGTATTTTCTGAATTAATCAGTATTATCACCTTATGTTTATCTAGATAACCCACTACCTTGAGTTTTAAGGAGTGTTAATACCTATAAGTGTGTGGCAAGAAATATATGGTTGGGTTTCTTATGATTCCTACTATGTCTCCACAACATCCTCTACTAATTCTTCATTTCCCCTTTGTTGTAGAACAATTTCTTTTAAGAACATTTTATATATATATATATATATATATATATATATATATATATATATAATTTTCAATTTATTGAGGATTCAACATCTTAGGGTGAGGGATCGATTTTGCTAGGGATTTCAAAGTGCAGATGTTTTTCAATGCTCACCTTTTTTCAACCATGTATGTTTCATTTTCCTTATGTGAGAATATAATGGAGTCTAACATAAAACTTAGCTTAAACATGCACACATCAAGTTGGAAGTGATTCTTCAACCTATAAAAAAAAAGATTCAAATTTTCCTCTACGATGTTCTCCATTCACAAGGACATGTATTGGAATATTGAATATAATCCTTGATATACCTTGTTTCTCGTAGTTTGGTTAATTGGATAAAGTAATTCTATATTACTTTCTTGCGATAGTGAATCTTCAATTTATTTATAAATATTGACAAAGTAATAGTAAGGCTCTTCTTCTTCTAGATTGCATAACCATCTATACCCAATTAATTTCTTATGTTCGAAATATAAGGATGTCATGACCACATTTTATGCACATTGTGTCTAATGAAGCTTAAGATAAATTATCCATTTAGTTGATCCATGTGACGGAATCCTTCCCATAAAACTTACGCATTTCCACTTTTTAGAATTTTTTGGAGGCTTAATTATAGTAAGGCATGGCATGATTCTACATCACATTTATACTTGAAATATTGTAGTTGCGAGATCCCATGTGGATGGACTAGGAATTGGTGACATAGGTTATTTTTTAGATTGGTTTACAATATAAATGTTTCTGATTTTTCCTTGATGTTTTTCAATTCTCCTTTCATTATGCTCACATTGCCTTGCAATGTTCTAACATTTTGCAATGTGCTTTCTTCATTGATGTGGTCTACATCTCCCTTAATGGCCATGCTAGGCTAGATTTTTTACACATTATACTCGAACTAGATCACTTTGTGATATGTCTAAGATAACCCTAGAATTGAATATCCCTTAAGTCCTTTTTTTATTTTATATCATCGTTTAGGATTTTTTCTTATTTTTTTGGTACCATAACCTCTACGCCTAGTTTGTGGTCTTGTCATGGTGATGTTTGAATGTGTAAAAATTTATGTTCACCATTGATCAAACTTTCACTTAATGTTTTTAGGAAATAACCTTAAGGCCAAAAAGGGGAACATAATCCAACTAAATTCAAGAGCTTTTCAAAAATGTAAATAAATCAACAGAATTCCAAAAATTACAGCCTAGTGTGTCAATTTATGAAAAACCCTAAAACTAAACCGTTTTGAATGGAATATGCCTATTTTGGTTTTCCTTGTACGTAGGTATTATCCTCCTCCTATGATCATTTACATTCTCTCCATCCATCACAACAATGATGAGATGATTGTTAAGGATAATAATAATGTTATTCAGTGGATGGAGATGGATGTTCATGGTTGGTTTCCCACACAACATGACAGAGAGGAGATACCATGAAAATGGTGGTGAATGTTACAGGGATGTAGTCAATTAGAGATGTGGTAAGGGCCACACAAGGTTGGGTTACCCATTTGGTATCGAGGAGCCATGGATAGAAATCTACAAGTGGAAACATAGAAAATGTCTACAATATATAGTGTTGCTAACAAGGGCCAAAATAAGTTGAAAATGAGTTGTACACAATAATAAGTAGCATTCAAGAAAGCCTTTCTTTTTTTAATATTTTTTAAACACCTGGGGAGGCCATATGGCCTACAAAATATTTTTTGTTTATAAAAATCAAAACCTAGGTAATAATTTGCCCAAGTTTACAATCATCCTAAAGGTTTTGGTAGATACTAATATCTATACAAAACCCATTCATGTGCATGCATAAGAGCATACATACATGATGTTGACATGACAGGTCTGACATGTTTCCAATTATCGCACTAACCAAAAAAAGTTTTTTTTCTTTCACATCATGTGTATAATTCATTACAAATCATTCCATCACTTTCGTAGTAGATGAGTTGGTCAATGCATGCCCTGTAAAAGAAAATGTTGTGGGTTCAAATCATATTGGTTGTGAAGTTTTTTTTCTGAAAAACACAATTTTTTTTTCAACATTTTTTTTAAACTAAGTTAAATGGCGGGAAATGGATGGGGTGTATATACCATGCATGCACATCTATGCATTTTCTATAGAGACTAGTTGTCATCAAGTTTTTTGTCCCTTCCACACAATTGTGGGGTGGTTGATTCTATATACACCTCATTTTTATGCTTGTAAACAATTTCTCTTATACAAGGGATGTTGATGCATCTTCCTCCTAAGCAAGTGCCTCAAGAGCCATCTCACGATTGTAGTGTGATCAAACTTAGTCACATGGGCTAGATCATATAATTTGAGAAATATCATAATTATGTCATAATTCTCTTATCCTTGTGTTATTTCCTCTTTTTATTCACACATTATACCCATCATGTCTACTTATCCATTATCTCAAAATTTTCACACACGTGTACACTCTTATCTCTATTTTTAATCATCATAAACATTTGTCATTTTCATCCATTTATCTCATGTATTTCATCTCCCTTTTTATCACCTCATGACCTTAAGTTTCCCTCAAATTTGATGTCATCGCCCATGGGATATGGCTTTGGATTTTATTTCTACCAGCATCAGTTATATGTACTTTACCACTCTTAATTTTTTGTATCAATCAATCACTAATTCATTCCAAAATTTTGCACTTACTTGCACATTGGACACTCGTGCATAATTTCACATCTAGTTATCATAATTGAGGGTTTGGAACTTATCATTTTATAGTTGGGTCACCATAGTAAGTTAGGACTAGAGGTCTTCATCTTAAGATTGTCCCTCCTCTACCCATAGTAATTCTCTCTTGGTTTTTTGTCTCTATGGAGTATCATGCATCACCAACCACACTATAGGTAAGTATATCTAACCATTATTTGTCATTTTTGTTTTTTATATAGATGGTTGATCATTCGTTGTTATAGATTAGGGTAGATGTATGTCTACTTCATCTTATTATGGTATTCCCCTTGTATTTTTCCATGTCTTGACCTAACCTCATTATAAATCATATTATAGGATACCTTTATTTATCTTATATAGCCTTTGATAATTTATAACTACCTTAGGATTAGGAGTATTATCCTATAGAATTACGACACTAGTGCTCTTTTAGGACCTTTGGTATCTACATCTAGTGTGTAGGACTATATTTGATCCTGAACATTTGAAAACCTAGATAGGGATCCATCTTAGCATGTCAAACACTCTGGTGAACCTGACATGAAACTTATGTTACCCTAGATTAGGTCATATTCACTCTATTGTTAAATTTTCCTTATTTTCTTTACACAATTGGCCACTATGTGAATTTTCTCCCATGGTTGATCTTTCCTACACATAATTTCTCTCAACCTTATACCATCAACCCATGTGCAAACACTTACACATATAAACCCATTTAGTTATCTTTATTTTATCACATTCTTCCTTCCCTAACACTATCATCCCCTATGCAAAATATCTACATGGATAATACCATCAAAAAATCCTTACCAAAATATCTTATCCATTCAATTTAACCTTAAAAAACCTCTCAATGGAATACTTACTTGGTGGTTCCAATGAATATTCTGCCACACAATATTTTTACAATGGAAATAACACTAAAACTAATGTTTTTCCTAAGCTAGTTCCTCATTACGTTGAGTGTTTAACCATAGGGATTGTTAACAACACGAAGTCAAAACCACCCACTTACAACATTCAAACCAGATCTAGCATTCATAATCCTACCTTTTACTTGTAATACCAAGGATAACATGAAAAGATTCCAAATTTTGATCATCCTCCTACCATACAAAAAAAATCCAATAATTCCTTAAATTCTTAGGAGAGTCACCCAACATATTGCAAAAATGTGTTAAATATTATATTTCTAGCAAGTTGGATTAAAATATTAATCATATTCAGCCTTCTGTAAACAAAGAAAATATTGATCCAGTCAATAATATTAAACCTCCGTCAACTAAAAAGCCTACTCAACTCATTATATAACTTATCAGTTGTCTAAGTCAATAAAAAACTATGATATCCAACTAGCTCCTATAAATGCAAAATAACTTGGCTCAACATACTAATTGCCACAAATGATCTATAAGGAAAAATTAACCAAGATCATCCCCTTCCTCTCCTAATTGGTATTAATAGGGAACCCATTTCCCAACCTCTCATTCATAACAAGGTCCTTCAAGCCATTGAAATATATCCGCTCACTCCATACATCACTTTCATGGATCTTGGAGGGATCACACCTTCCATATCTTATGATGGCTTCACTGACCCTTCCCTTCAAATCAAATCCTTTGGAAACCTTTACAAGGATTGGTTAAAATTCAACTCTTATGCCACCACCAAGAACTTTTCCAATAAACTTACAAGAGATGTTTTAGATTGGTATCATACTCTTCATTCCAATTCTATTATCAAACTTGAAATCTCGATGACCACCTTAATCAATGTATTCCAATATCACAATCTCCCTTAAAACAACATTAATGGTGTTGTCAAATGAAAAAAAGGTGACAAAAATTTTTCCCAAGCTTTCATCAAGCCTTAGAAAACCTTATCCACTAAGGCTAAAAATAATATGTTAAACGCAATTCTATTTTAATTATTCCTTAGATCCCTCGAACCTCACCTTAAATACAAGGTGATATCCTTATCTCCTACCATATTGGAAGAAGACTTCAACCAAGAAAAATGCTAAGATTATCTCATGAATAAATTTGAAAAACCTATCCTAAGAAACAACAACCTAAGAATATCCAAGTCCTTGTGTGTTCTAGAAATAAGAATATCATTGATGACAGAGTCATAGATACTCTTCCTTAATGCACCTCTTCTAATAGGATAGTCCATAATATTTACCATTGTGTGCCTAATTCATAAGGTAACTCACACACACATTCTTCTACTCATGCTAACTATTACCAACCTATATCTAAGGATGAATTAAAACATCTTCTACCTCATCCATTCAACATGGTTATAGAACATATTGAACTTTTCCTTAGTGGCATGATGAAAGCAAATTTTTTTGGTGTCATGTTAATTAGGGTCATTCTAATGAAAACTATCATTCCCTTTTATCCTTCACCTACACCTTCATCCTTGGGAATGAATTAAATATTTAAAGCATTACTTGAGAGAGGTTAAATGAGGCTATAAAGGAACATGATAAATCCCAACAGTGTGATCGGTATGACACGGTTCATCTAGCCAATGACTCTCTTAAAATCTATAATGATCCACTCCCCTATCACTTTATATTTAACCATATTGTTTCCATGTATTAGTTAGCTAAGCTAAGATAATTGAAACTAACACCTAATAGCTCCAAAAAAATCTAATTAAACAAGGATCATCATGCTAAGATCTTAAAGAGACTAAATATCAACAATATGCATTAGAACTATGAAGGAAATCAAACTAACATGTTAAAAATTTATCCTTTACTCTTTGAAATCTAAACTAGAGATGGACCTATGTAGATCCTTAGCAATCAAAATATGATTTGTTTTTTGATCTCAAGGGTTCAAGAATGGAGTCCCCTCAAGACATGGCTACAAGATCATCTTGATTATCTCCATATGACTCAAAATCTTGGATGGATGAATGCAAGATTGAAGATACTTAGCTCAACACTAATGGAGGATGCTCAAAGATGAAAATTCATATAGTTTATGTTATATGCATGCAAATGTGTAAGAAGAAAGGTAGGAGGAGGGTTCTTTATATAACCTTCTAGTTTGAAGAAGCTTTACATCCTATTGTATGTAGGATAATAGCAAAGCTAGGTGATTTGTGGATAAGGTTGCTTTAGATAAAGTAATCTTGATTTAGAAGAGATTAATAAGTCATTAGTGAATCATGGGAGTTGAGGGGGTGTATTAAATAATCAAGAGTGATTAACTAATAGATAGGTGTAAGCTTATAGAAGCTAATTAGAGTAAAATTAGTATGATCTATGCTATGAGGGGATTTTAATCGAATAAATGACAATTTATTGATTAAATAGAAGAGAGAGAGTTAATTAATTAAGAATAATTACTTAATCTAGATAGAAAGGGATATTAATTAACAGAAGTTCATTAATCAACATTTTGAGTGATAGAAGGGTTGATTAGTTAGTGTAATGTAACTATTTAATGGTGATAGAAGAGAAAAGGTGTGTTATTGACGATATGTCATCAATTTACAGGAAAAGGTATAATAATTAGCTTAATTTAAGTATTTAAATTGCTTGATCCAAATTATAGGTGTCTACATTTTCCCCTCTTTGGGGTGGCATAAGCAATGCCACTTCAAAGATAGTAGACAAGTATAAACACATGAATTTTGGAGATATAGAGGAAAAATTAGCAGAGTGAGGAATGCCCCCTCGAATGTCGATGGGGTGATGAAAGAGATCGATCGATGATCAAAAAGATGAAGGAAAATGGAAAGAAGAAAAGGGGAGGGTCAGGACACCCCATGTGAATTAGAAGAATAACGTTGATAGGAGAATGATATAGAAGAATGAATGAATATGAAAAGAAAATAACTAGCCTTCATCGAGTGTATTACAACAACTTTTGTGTCATCATATTGTCAGTGATCTACATCATCGGTCCTTATTAAAAATATAAGCATACAACAAAAGTGTAAAATGACATGGAAAGCCATAATATGAACAATTATCTATTACTGAAAACACCAACCCAATGCAACATGCATAATGCAATGCAATGCAATAAGTAAACAAGCTCATCTAATAGGGAAACAAGTACAAACACACATACCCAAACCAACAACAATCAAGATAGTTACACAAATGTTTTGTTATCAAGATGAAGATCCCAAATGTTCATGATTAAGGAAAAAGGTTAAAAATTATGCCCCAAGAAAGGATACATGTGAGGGAAAATTGATGAAGGATGCAGGTTCCAATTATAAAGCTTTGTGTGCGATGAAACAGTACAAGGCAACTAGATGTGCCTCAAAGTACAGACGAAGCAAGCAGGTTAGATTTGTAAGTGGTTTTAGATCAAGGTGATCCACGAGTCATTTGGTTTGAGAACACATGAAAATACCAGCAAGATATGGGATGAATACCATGCATGTGGCACAAATTTCAGCTGTGTAAAATCTTTTTACCAAATTTTCTAAATGTTTGAATTTTTAGGATTTTTGACAATTTTTTGAATGTTTTAAAAAATTTGATTTTTATTGTTTATTGATTTTTGATCTATTGAGAAGAATGATGGTAGAGAAGATCAATCGAAAGCATAAAAATGCTCTGGGGAGAAGAAAGAGGTGATAGGCAACAAAAAATGCCTCAGCATAGTGAAAAACAAGTTAAAAATAATTATTTAATAAAAATAATTATTACGACGGGTAGAAGAAAATGTTAGAGTGACCACGGTAGTCAAAACATGCCCCAAGGGCATCACGATGGGTTAAAATAGCTAAATATACCCCTCCCTAGGGGGTAAATCATCTCGAAGAGTTCATTGTTACCACACCTCTAACATTTTTTTAACCGTGAGACATTGTGAGCCTGCAAGCGAGATGGCGAGAGTGTAGACCCATAGGATACATGTTGACACCATTCAAGAGTACGCCCAAGAGGAGGAAGATGGACCATTCATGAGTACCTCATCCCTCTTTGTCAATTTTTGTGTTTAATCACATTTATTAGGTCATTTAGGGAGTCAAAATGTGTGTGTGCCTTAATGGTGTGCATGCATCCACAAGTGCGCACAGGTATCAAAAATACACGTGTGCACACACATACACGTTGAAAAATGTGTGTGCATATGTACACATTAAAAAACATGTGTGCGTACGCACAAACATAGAAAGGGACATGCATGCATCTGGTGGGAAAGTCATGTGCGCACAGGCACATACAACAAATGGTGTGCACATGCATCCTTAAGGATGTGTATGCACAATTTAGGTAGGGTAGATAGGTTACACGTGCACATGGAAACATGGGTGCACATGCACCATTGAGGGTACCTACATGTGCTAGGTGTTCACACACCAGAAAAGGCATGCACTTGCCTAAAATGGCATGTAGGTACAAAGGAAGGAAAAAAATCAAGATTTAGAAGAAAAACTAGGAGTTTCTCATAAGAATGTTAGTCAGATGAGATAGAATAGATGAAATCTGAGTTAGTACTTAGAAGAATAGAAGAATGGAAAGTTCTAACATGTGTCATGTTATTTTATAGATACGATTGCCATCATTACAGATGAGAGAGTGACAGGGCCGCCTCCCCACCTTGGAGGTGAGATTCTATCAGTGACATAGGCACATGATGGACATTCTGCTAGAGGTTACAGGGTTAGCCCACATAGTGCGGATGCCGCATATCACCCTGGATCATGGCCTACTCACAACCTTGGTTAAGAGGTAACATAGTGAGAGCGAGTGCTTCCAAATCCCCATGGGAGAGATGATTGTTACTCTCGAGGACGTCTTACGTATTCTGTGTGTTCCCATTCAGGGGTAGCTGATTGAGTATGTCAGTGATGATGCTAAGCTACTTGACTACCTTGTGGAGGTTTTTTGATGTGATGATATACCTCACCGAGGTATGATGTGTACTTACATTGATGCATGGAAAACCCCAAATTTCATCGTATGCCCTTATATTTGATGGCTCTTGTTAGTGGCTTTTTGCTTATTGAACAGACAGGTACTTCATTACCATTTGGCCTAATTTGTGTTATATAAGGCTTATTCTGAGGTGAGATATATTGTTGGGGCCAATGCATATTGGCTCATTTATACTGGTATTTAGACCTTATCACATACCACAGTCAAAAGACCGTGGGCTCCGCCACGATGCTATAGATATGGACATGGGATCACGTAGCCATTAGTCACCCTACAGGTGTCCTGTAAGTTTGGGATCCAGAGGGGCCATCAGTTATGGGATGGGTCTAAGTTGAGGATGACAATCGTAAGCACTAGGGGGACACCTATCACTATTACAGAGTTTTTGATGATATTCAGCAACATATGGTAGTGTGGAGGCCCTACCACCATTATTAGTGGGTAGAGGATGTAGTGGATCTAAACATAGCTATGGTGGAGCACTTTCTGATAGGCATCCAAGGGTATATTACTGAGTTTTACAGATTCGATCGGTGGAAGAGACAATTTGGAGTAGTTCAAGATGTACCCAGCCCCGAGATGCGCTATGCTCATCGAGCAACTGAGAGATTTGACATGGGGCCACAAATTTAGCTAGATCGAGTGCATGCTAGTTTTGATCAGATGGTGCCATAGGTATGGGTTTCACTGAGACAGGTTAGGGATCCTGGAGTTACAGCCGAGTATGCACCCTGGTATTTGATTGTTCTCCCTCGGCGTCTCACCATTCCGTAGACCGTATGGGATGCAGGGGTTAGGCCGCGTCCTGAGGATTATAGTGATGATGATGATGATGATGATGATGGGTTTGATGGAGAAGGACACAATGGAGGTAGGGGAAAGGTTCCCCCACCATTACAATGGCAGTGACAGGGCTAAGGGACATAGACAAATGCCAGGTGTTAGACAGAATATAGATGCCCCAAGTGGGCCTACCAATTGGAGTACATGTTCCTTTACAGCAGGTGTCAATGTAGAGAGCAACACCACATGGTCATCCTCTAGGATGAGTACCACAATAAGGTCCTCCTCCAGGAGGAGTACCACAATAGGGTTCTCCACAAAGAGCAACACCACAATAGGGGTCGGTTCCTAGCCCACCACATAGTCTGCCAAGAGGTGGAGGGGGTGGAGATGATGTAAGAGGTGGCGATGGAGTATATGGAGGGTAGGAAGTTGTGTTATAGCAGTAGTTATAGCAGTTTGTAGCCATTCAGCTCCAGGTGATGGCCGAGAGGGATCAAGCCAAGGCACAACTACAGGTCCTCGCATCAGAGCAAGACCAGGATAGAGCACATGTGATTCATGGAGGTATAGGAGATGGTGCTACTTGGTTTCAACATATCTAGAAGATGGAAACTCATATAGCATAGGTTACAAGACTATGGTAGCAGTCTACGGTTTGAATTCAGCAGTTGACTATAGAGATCAACAGTTGACTGTAGAGAGGGACTAGGCCAGGGTACAACTTCAAGAAGTTACTACATAGAGGGATTAGTTGAGTGCAGAAAGGTCCTAGGTATAGGATATAATTGCAGAGTGAGATTAGCTCTGAGATGAGCAAGCAATAGGCCAGGCTAAGATTATGAGACTTTTTGCTAAGATAGCCTCATTCAGTCTTACTAATGGAGTCGCGGTGACACCACGCGTTCACAAGGATTTGAAGACGGCTGAGGGGAGAGCATCCTACTACATATACTTATATTATGAGGTCGATCTAGAGGACCAGAGGGCACCCAGCTATAGTCAGTAGTCGAGCATATTTGGGAGGTCACAAAGGCCATTTGTATCAAGTAGATCAGTGGAGCACCACAAGGACATCTAGATAGAGGAAACATGGTTCATAGGTCATGGGCCCCCCACCAGATTATAGGCCACCAAGTCCCCATGAGGGATCGATTCTAGACATGAATCCTTTTTCGATTGTATACACATATATATGTACTTTTTATGTACACCTCTTATCAAAGGCTCGGTTTTAATCGATGATGTATATGTCCTCATTTTGATTATGCCTCCTAATGAAGGCTTATTTTGATTCATGCCCATGATGGCATTATTTTTGTATCTAGATGATGTATACTTTGAGACACATACATATATGGACATTTGATTTTAACATGATATGATGATCATTATGATTGGAATCTATATTATTGATGTTGTTATATATGCATCACATGTTGATTTATGATATACCCTTAGATGATATCATTTGTATTGTACATGAGATGTTTTTAGATTATTCCATGGGATGATATTGATGATATTGGCACGAGGGGGGATAGATTTTGATATTTGCAACCCCTCTTGCCCCCATTGATGATACAATATGTGATGATTAGCTTAGCATACATGTATGATGTAGACTTAGCATTTTTATTTATATATGATGTATAGATGATGTTAGATGTGATGATATGGATGATAGATGATAGATGTGATAACAAACAATGTATGAGTAACGAAAAAACAAGCACAAACAAAAGTTAACAAAACAACCAAATATACATGATAAACAACTTAACAATGCAACTATGCACAATTATAAACAAGCATGCACAAACACACCTAATTATGTACGAAATAAGAAGGAATCTAATCTAAACAAGAAAATATGAATCTAAAAGGTATGTTTAAGCAGCACACTATACAAATGTACAATCAAGAAAAACTATACAAACAAACAAATAAAGCAAGAAACAAACAAGGAAACAAAGTAAGCAAACTATTACTATGTTTTTTATGAGAATGTTTTCAATGTGTTTTGTGTTGTTTTTGGGGGTTTTGCAAAATAATTTTCTATTGTTTTTGTATTTTCTAGTTTTCTAATGTTTTGGGATTTTTAATCCTATTCGAATGTTTTTTTGTGATTTTTAACACATTTGAATGTTTTTGTTTTCTAACAATTTTCTAAAGCTACAAGAAACCAAGAAAATGGGATGCCCCCCTAGCATTAGATGGGAATATACAAAGGTAGGTACCACGTGTTATAAACAAGAAGGTGAACTTGTGAAGATGTCCCCCAGCATTGGATGGGAATATACAAAGGAAATCCCTTCACAAACAAATAAGAGGAGAACCACTTAGATCAAAGCTTTGACCGGATAAGCTCATAAAGAATATCATATGCAAGTGTGTAACTAGCTCAAGGCTTAGTAAAGTTACCCCTAGATGCAAGATGCTTGTGAAAAATGAATCCTCCCAAGGCGTCAAAAAACTAGTTTTCACCAAGGGACCTATCCAAAGTTCCAAAATTGTGTGGTTTTCACATTTGGATGACATGTTTTCTCTTTTTCTTTTTCTCTTTTTTAAGTTTTTGTATTTTTCATGGTTTTTTACTTTTTTGGTTATTTTCTGATTATTTGTGCCAGGTTTAAGCATAAAACCACTTGATGTGCATGGCATTCATGGGCTTTCGCAGCTCATTTCCATCAGGATGGGTAAGTTTGTATGCTTCTGACTCAAATTTGGCCTTAATGACATAGGGTCCTAATCGATGAGGTTCGAACTTACCTTTATTTTCTCTTTCTTCCCTTGTGTTGAATTTGTTTTCCTTCAACACCAAGTCTTTGACCTCGAATTGACAAGGTATAATTCTCTTGTTGTAGCTCCATGACACTCTATTCTGATACACTTGAAGGTGGTTGAGTGTGCAAATGCACCTTTCATCTAGGAGTTCCAGTTCTACCACAGTCTAGCCACTATGTAATCCTCATCTTTATCTAGATAGTCCCTAAGATATATCCTCGGGAAGGGAATCTCTATTTCTAGGGGGTGATGGATTCAGTTCCAAATACTAGGTAATAAGGTGTCGCACTAGTAGGGGTGTGAATGGAGGTCCTATAAGCTCAGAGGGTAGGGTGAATTTGTAAATTCCAATTTCAAGTTGTTTTACTCACCATCTTCTCCATGATTTGAACAAGTGTTTTATTAGTGGCCTTTTCTTGCCCATTACCTTGAGGGTAATATGTCATGGAAAACTTTAATCATATTTGAAAGCGCTGACATAGAATTTTCACTATCTTGTTCTTGAAATATTTTCCATTATCAGTGACAATGGCGGCAAGAATGCCATAACGACATATGAGGTGGTTCATGATGAACTTTGATATTTGGGCACCTGTAACATATGTTAGTGGAACAACCTCCACTCACTTCGTGAAGTATTCTATGGTCGTTATAAATGTCAATTTCAAGTTGTTTTACTCACCATCTTCTCCATGATTTGAACAGGTGTTTTATTAGTGGCGTTTTCCTTCCCATTACCTTGAGGGTAATATGGTGTGGACCACTTTAATCATATTAGAAAGCACTGACATAGAGTTTTCATTGTCTTTTTCTTGAAATATTTTCCATTTTCAGTGACAATGGTGGCAGGATTGCCATTATGACATATGAGGTGGTTCATGATGAAATTTTATTTTTGGGCAACTGTAACATACGTTAGTGGAACAACCTCCACCCACATGGTGAAGTATTCTATGGTCGTTATAATGTTTGTATGACCATCAGATGAGGTAGGGGTAAGTTTCCCTATCAGGTCCAATCCCCATTTGGATAATGGCCACAGTGATGTGATTGGTTGTAATGGTTGCAATGACGCATGGTTGAATTTTCCATATTTTTGGCATAGCACACAGTTTCTTACATAATTGTAGTAATCTATCTCCACGGTAGGCCAGTAATAACCTACCCTTAATAACTTCTTTGCTAAAACCATCCCATTTGTATGGGCTCCACACACTCCTTTGTGTACCTATTTGATTGCTCATACTAAATCTACTATATATAAACAACGCAACATATTCCCATCATAGCCACAGATGGTAGAGGGTGCCTCCAAGGAGGGTGTAACATGGCTATTTTATGGATAAGGATTTATTTTTCAGAATGGGGGATATTGGGAGGAAAGGTCACTACTTTGGAGATAGTTAAAGATAGGTTCATACCCTAGTTAGAAAGGACCAAAACCTTCACATGCCAGGCATGATTCTAGACATGTCATATGCAGGTTGACATATATTTTCAACAAAAAACATAGCATATCATTGTTATTTGGTGGAATACATAGTATAGAACCCATTATTTCCATTACATCTATAGATCTATTTTGTGCCCTTGGAATTTTTTAAAAGGTGATACACAAAAAATATTCTTTTAGAGTTTCCAAGAGACCTTTTATATGGGATGAGTTTGTCATCCATAAATTTGTACTCATTTTTGACTTGCTTGATAATCATTTGTGAGTCACCAATGACTTTAAGATGGTGGATATTCCATTTGATGGTCAACTTCATCCCAGTACGATAAGCACTTCGTATTCTACAATGTTATTTGTGCATGGAAACCCAAAACAAAAAGCTTGAGGTATGGGATCTCCTATAGGAGTGATTAGCACTTCACCTACCCTTGAACCATGGAATGTAAATGATCTGTCAAAATGTACTTTTCACATGACAAATTCATCAATGTACATTAATGATGTGTCTAGCAGGTCCAAATACACAGGCTTTGTTCTAGGTAAGGGTGCCTCTGCCAATTGGTTTGTAATCACCTATCCTTTTACTGACTTTTGGTGTACATAATCAATTTCAAATTCACTTATTAGGATGATCCAATTAGCCATCCTCCCAGTAAGGACAAGTTTTGACAAAAAATACTTGAGTGGGTCAAATTTGGATATAATCTTGGTTTTAATATTCAACAGATAGTGGTGAAGTTTTTGAAAGGTAAAAATAATAGCCAAACAAGATTTTTTTATTTGGGGACAGTTGAGCTCATATGAAATCAAGGTACGGTAGAAATAGTACACTACTTTTTCTTTCTGGCTTAGGTCATACCGAGAAAGTAAGGCTCCAATAGAAAATTGGGTTTCAGATATGTGTAATAAAAATGGCTCACATGGAGTTAAAGACATGAAGACTGGTAGATTTTCCAAATATTGCTTGTGAAAGGAAAATACATGTTGTTGCTCTGGTCCACAAATGAAGTCACCTTCCTTTTGGGTAGATGGTTTAAGGAGTGACATTTATCAGCAAGCTATGAGATAAAGTGGCAGATGGCTTGTATTTTCCCTTGTAAGTTGCACAACTACTTGATGTTCTTGGGCAAAGGCATTTTAGTAATGGCAGTCACTTTGGTAGGGTCTACCTCAATCCCCTGTCTTGATACAATGAATCCCGGTAGCTTGCCTACTAACACTCCAAAGAAACACTTATTTAGATTTAACCTAACCTTATATTCCTAGAGATGTTCAAAAATACACCTCAAGACCTCAGGATGGTCTTCTCTTATCTTTGACTTTCCTAAGATATCATCCACATAGTCCTCCATGATATCATTAAGCATATCATGGGATATTACGGTCAGTTCCCTTTGATAAATCACTATGTCATTCTTAAGGCCGAAGGGAATTACCTGATAACAAAATATTCCCCAAGGGGTTGTAAAGGTGGTCTTATGTTGATCTTCCTCTGCTCTTTTGATTTGGTTGTAGCCAGAAAATCCATCCATAAGAGATAACATTTCATATCATGTAGGTGAATCGACAATCATGTTGATGTTTGGTAGGGGGAAATCATGTTTAGGACACACCTTATTGATGTCTCGAAAGTTGATGAAAATTCTGATTCCAATAGGTTTCTTTTGAACTGAAACTATGTTAGATATCCACTCAGAGTATTCAATGGGTCTGATAAACCCTACTGCTAACAGTATTTCTAACTCTTCTTTGACCAGAAGAGCCACTCATGGATGCATTTTCCATAGATTATGTTTAATTTTCTTTGCGTCTGGATACACAACTAAGTTTTGCACCACCAATGATGGATCTAAGCCTTACATATCCGCATAAGACCATGTGAATATGTCCACAAATTCTCTAAGAACTAAAGTGAAAGTTTTATGCTCCTATGCTGAAAGTGAAGCTCCCATCTTGACTACCTTTGATTCTTCTTCCATTCCAATATTAAGGTCAATAGTTTCTTCCACAAGCATTTTTCACATATCCTCCATACGCGTAGGATCGGGAGGAAGGTTGAGATCTTCTTCTAAGGGTGTCTCAATGAGTGTTGGAACATAATGATTAAGTGGTGTGGCCAACCCTTAATGTATATGGGTCCATCATTAATATATAGGTTAATATTTAATAATATGAAATATTTATATTTCTATTATTAAATATGCTAACCTATGTATATACTTTAGGTTAAATATTGAATATCATGAAATGATTATAATTCTAATATTAAATACTATAAACCTAGGTGTATGTGTCAACCATTTTAGGTTGAAAAGGTGGGTCAGGAGACATACCTGATCACCTTATATAAAAAAGAATTCAGGTTCTCATTTGATATATTCGGGTAATATATCAAAGATGTGAAAATCAAGTGATTTGGTTTTACCCATGGTAAATAGGGTTTCAAAGGAGTAGGTGATCTTACTAGATGTAAAATAAGTTCTCTAAAGTAAAAGGTTATTTTCAAAGTGGTTTTTACCCTATTGGGGTTTTCCACTATAAATACTGTGTCACATGTGTTATTTATTTCATGTAAGTATTTCTTTATTTACTTATGTTATGATATAATCTTTATTTAAATATTTATTATAATATTATGTAATAAGTAAAGTTGATTAAATCTGTATTTATTAGAATCCTCAAATTCTAACATGGTAACAGAGCGAGATAAATTAAGAATAAATGTTTTGTATTTTATTTATTTAATTTGTACAGGTTTTTTCAACTAACCCGAAAGGGAATTTAAAAGTATCTGGTCCCCTTCTTTTTTTCCTCAATTTATTTTGGCACTACATTTGTGCAATTAAACTCTCGGTAAAATTTTTAGGGTTTTTCAATTTTAAATCCCTATTTTTTTGGGAGGAGATGTAATATGATATGATTCTTATTTTCATTTACATTTTATAAATTATATGGAATTAATGTTTGTTTGGAGATTATGTGTGCACAGGTGAAAGTGACTTCAAATATTTACCTGCATGAAAATCACATACAAAAGGAAATGATTTATTACTATATGAAATAATTTTCAAGTTTTCTATAATTTCAAATGTTTGTAGGTTAAATATTTCGGAAGGTAAATTCATACCCGTGTTCTTTGGACCCCTCTAAAAGAATTTGATTTAAAAAACTATAGTTTATAGTTAATCTATAACTATATTTTTTAAAATTAAAAAATATATAGAATAAAGTTTATATAATAACTTATATAAACATTATATTAAAATTGATATAGTTTTGAAAAAAAAACTATATATTAAAAGCCTTAAATCATATTAAAATTACATGGGATTGGGGGAAGAGTCAACATACCATATTCCAAGCCTAAGTTTAAATCATATTTAAACTTAACTTATAGATCTAGGCATATAGTTTAAAAAAGAAGAAACAAACATAAGTTTGAATCATATTATATATATATGGTTAGTCTAAACCACTTAAAACATACATTTTATTAGATTTAGTCTATATATGTTTAAAAAAAAAACTTAAGTGCTTACTTTTTTTGAGAAGGGGGCTGTGTTTAATCCTTGGCCATGAAGGGATTACTTTTTAAATCTTAATACTTATTAAAAAAATCTAAGATGTGTCCCTAGCCATTTATATAATCCATGTAAGGGGGCGGCCCCATTCATTTATATCTTATAGTTTATAAAAACTATATAAATAAACTTATTTAAAAATTTTATTTTATATAAGAGTGGGAGTGGAGAATAAAATGAGATAATATCTCAAGTATAAATGTGGAATTCTCAAGTATAAATAGAGAATTAAAAAAATGGGGGTGGCTAACGTGAAGTGTGGTAAATATTTATTAATATATTGGTAGTTATAGCCACATAAAAGTTTTAAAGTTTTTAGATTAAGGAATTATATAAAATATTTTACAATATTTCCATAGTTTTAAATGTGTCCAGGATAAAATTAAGAGTAAATGAAGGGAGGTGACAAGGTTCATGAAAATGAGGATTTCAATTTATTTCATTGGTCGGGTGGAATTACTTGTCCCCTCTGTAAAATATGCAGGTTAATCTATACTCTCATAAATCTACTTGCACCTGGTAAAATTCTTTAAACCTAGTCTATGTCATTTAAACCCCTTTAACAATGTTTGTGTTTTTTATATAAAAATAATATACTATAGTTTATAATTTTTATGAACTATATGTTGTTTTTTATTTACATTCTATAAACTATATACATTTTTAAAAAAAAGTGTATATATTTTTACATTATAAATTATAATAGGTTATTATAATATATTGAAATATAACCTCCCTAATATTATACAGAAGAAATTCTGGAATTTCACATTTTGGAAATAAAGAAATTTTTTTGGCTTCATTAAATTTGATAGTCAAATGACCGTCATAGTAGACCAAACATAAGACAATATGATGGTCATTTATACATCAAATTTAAGCTCGTAGGTTCTAGGAAACTTTTTCACTGTGTTAAAATTGACGGTCAAATGAACGTCACGATAGACCAAAAAATAAGCCATTATGACGGTCATTTAGATGTCAAATTTAAGCTGGCCAGATTTTTGTCAACATTAATTTTTTTCAGAAATTTGAAGTTATGCATTCTTAGGGGTCTCTTCTTCACTTCTATATGGTCGGAAATATTTTTATATAAATCTGGGGTATAAAGCAGAGCACTTTATATTGCGGGTTATTATTTTGATCATGAGAGGTTAATTAATATGCATTGTAATGATAAAATTAGTTATGATCAAATAGTTTCTTTAGATTTATAAAATTTAGATATGATTCTATTAAAAGTGTTGTTTTTATTATTGATAAATATGTATCTAACTCTGTGGTACATTGTATATTATAATGAGGTGTGTTTTACAAGTTTAGGAAAATAATGGTATCCAACTATTTCTATCTTGGCAAAGCCCAGATTTTGAATGAAACCAACTACAACATTTGGGTCAAAACATAATTTATGGTGAGGAAACTCTGGACGGTTGTTTTTGGATCTAAGGTTGCTCCCACCAGTCATAAAAACTATAGATAACATGAATGCATTCTTGTAACGAATGTAGGAGGCTCTTTCTATGATTTTGCGCAATGTGATCAACGAGTACCTTCTACACATTGGTAATATCGAACATACAAAAGATGTATGAACACAACTAGAATCCATGTATGAAAGATACTTGATATATCAAGGATAGTAATGAGAGTATAATAGCTAAAGGAATTCAAAGAAATGGTCTGTATATTTTTTATGATTTCTCTTCTGCATCTTGTTTTATATCTCAGAGTTTGAATAATTCAAAACTATGGCATGAAAGGTTAGAACATGTTAATTATCGAAGCTTATATGAAATGTATAGATATAATCTAGTGAAAGGTTTACATGTGTTTTCTTCTTCTCTTGAAGTTACTTCATTAAATGCTTCTAAATGATGGTTTTGATTCTAATTTAGTAAATGGTCATGATGATATTTTGATGTTATAGATGTTTATGAAACTCTTATCTTCCTAGATAAGAAATTAAATTGGGCTCAATCTATGTTAGAAATTTCAAATCCTATTAACCTTAGGAAAATGACCAGAAGCCATCATATGTACCATGCATTAATTACCTTGTATGAACTTGAGCCATGAAGTATTATAGGGTCTAGGTGGATATACAAAGTAAAATATAATGCTGATGGTAGTATTAACAAACATAAAGCTAGACTTGTTGCTAGAGGTTTCACTCAGAAACCTAGTATTGATTATGTTGAGACATTTCTTGTAGCTAAAATGAGTACTGTTAGGGCCTTATTTGCAATTTACACTCAATTTGGATGGGAAATCCACCAAATGGATAAGAAAAATACTTTTTTGAATTATAATTTAAAATAAATTTACATGTTTCAACCTAAAGGATTTGAAGAAACTAATAAAGAAAACTATGTTTGTAAGTTGAGAAATCCTTGTATGGTTTAAAACAAGCTCTTAGAGCTTGGTATGCGAAAATTGTTTCCTTATTTAAACTGTTAGGTTTTGTTAATTGTTCTTCTAACAATGATATATTCATTAAGCAATAAGGCTCACATATTATCATTATATGTATATATGTTGATGATTTTCTTATGTCTGGTGACAATTCTAATTTAATTCATAGGATTAAAGAAAAATTGAAGCTGTACTTTGATATGAATGAGTTAGGTCTCTCACATCATGTTATTTGTATGACTGTATTTCATTCTATTTTTATTTTTCAAAACACAATATGCAACCATTGTATTGAAAAATTTTCTTATGATTGATTGTAAACCATTTTCTACTTCAATGGAAGTTGGAATAAATATTGACCCTAAATTTGCATATGAAAAAGGTTGATACTATTTTATATACGATGTTAGTTGATAGTTTGATTTATCTAACTATAACTAGATCAGATATTTCCTATACAATAGGAATTACTTCAAGGTTTATGCAAGAACCTTTTTTAGAGATCATTGGAATCTTGTAAAAATAATTTGTAGATATTTGAAAGGAACAATCAATTATGGGTTGCATTATAATAAGAATGAAAATGCTATCTTATATGGATTTTGTGATTCTAACCATACTGATGTTGTGTTATAAAATATACTAGATATGTGTTCAAGTTTTTTGGTGTAGGAACCATTACTTGGAACAAAAAATACAATCAAAAGTCTCCATTTCTTCTACTGAGGCATAAAAGTACAATGGAAGAAGTAAAGAAGCCATGTGGCTGCAACAACTGTTGGTAGAGATACACATGAAATCCAAAGGAAGTATTTATCTTCTATGTGGTGGTCAGAGTTGTATTACTCTTGATTAAGAATCTAGTTCAACATCAGAGGATGAAGAATATTGAGATACATATACGCTTCACCTGTGAGAAAGTGCAAAGTGATGCTATAAATCTCAAGTTTATGTTGACTGAAGAGCATGTTGCTAACATCTTCACAAAGTCCTTGAGTGTTGCAATTTTTTTCACTTTCATGAAAAACTTGGATTTTCAGAGTTGCCATTGAGAGGGAGTGTGCATGAAAATGTCACCTCCTAATGGAACTTGGGTTTTGTAAAAAGACTTTTGGGTAAGTGTAAAAAAAGACCTTCGGGAAAGTGTAAAAAGACGTTCGGGCATGTATACCTTCTCGGATTATTTTTTAGAAAGAAATGTAGAAAGATCTTAAAGGCGGTCTTCAGTAAACTCTTTAGTGCTATTGAGTTTATTGGTAAACATCTAGTACAAGCATATTGTTAAGGAGGTCCTTGGTTGTAAAAGACTCCTATATGCTTGGGTTCAATAACCTTTTATGAGAACCTGTGAGAACATGTAAAACTCACAAATCATACTTAGCAGCTGATCATGGGTGATCTTTGGGATTCCAAATCCTTTTGTACCAAAAGGTAAATTGAGTATGATGAAGGTGTTATAATTCCTGTAACCGATATGTTAGCCTAAAACCTTTATGGTTTAATGATTGTAAATCTTGTAGTGTACCACGGATAGGTAATCTATTGGCATATGTTATGTTATCCCACTTAATATTAAGGGGGAGTGTTGGAACATAATGATTAAGTGGTCTGCCCAACCCTTAATGTATATGGGTCCATCACTAATATATAGGTTAATATTTAATAATATGAAATATTTATATTTCTATTATTAAATATGCTAACCTAGGTATATACTTTAGGTTAAATATTTAATATCATGAAATGATTATATTTCTAATATTAAATATTATAAACCTAGGTGTATGTGTCAACCATTTTAGGTTGAAAAGGTGGGTCGGGAGACATACCCGATCACCTTATATAAAAAGGACTTTAGGTCCTCATTTGATATATTCGAAGAAATATATCAAAGGTGTGCAAATCAAGTGATTTGGTTTTACCCTTGGTAAATAGGGTTTCAAAGGAGGAGGTGATCTTACTGGATGTAAAATAAGTTCTCTGAAGTAAAAGGTTATTTTCAAAGTGTTTTTTACCCTATTGGAGTTTTCCACTATAAATATTGTGTCACCTGTGTTATTTATTTCCTATAAGTATTTCTTTATTTACTTATGTTATGATGTAATATTTATTTAAATATTTATTATAACATTATGTAATATGTAAGTTGATTAAATCCGTATTTATTAGAATCCTCAAATTCTAACAATTTTCACCCTCAGCATGGTCACTTCTTTTGTCCATTGATTTTTATATTTTTTGGTCAACTAGCGCTGCAAAGAGGTTTTCACTATACGACTTGGACTTATGTTTTTTCTGAGGATTTGTAGAGGAACTTTTTCCCTCACTTTTTCTTATATTTAGTTGACCACGAAGCTCAGTCTCCTCTCCAAAGTACATGTAGGTATTCAGGTCAATGAGGAAACCCTTTTTGTGATCTCCAATATGAATAGTGTCCTATATGCCCATAAATTCTACAATATCCTCATCGTTCTCAAAGGCATCCAGTGACACATGACGTTGTTGGTCCTAATCAACAAGTATAGGGTATACAAGGTCAATATTTGGATTGGTGGGGGTTATTGTAAGGATAGTGGTAGCCATAAAAATTTTCATAGAGGTAAGATCCTTGTATTGGCTACTGTGAGAATTTGTGTCACTATCCAAATAAACAGAGTTATCCTCGCATTTAGAGCAAGTAGCATCTTGATCCATGGGGTGCGCCCCATAGGGTTGAATACTGATACCATATCTCTCTTTTTTGAAATGTGGAAGTTGGACCGGTTCCCTTATCCCTTGTTCAAATTTTCCACATCCAAGGCCTTTGTAACCCATTGAGTACATCATTCTACTATACTTTTTATATTTTAGTGCTTCATAGCAGATAGGCCTAGTGTCCTTTGGGACCTAAGTTATAGGAGGGTCCAACAATTTCTCTTCCATAAGAAAAACACCAGGAAAGAATGTCCCAATTATTTATTCATGTCGAGGTCGTTTAATGTGGTAGTTAGGTCTACCTCTTGTTTTAGGTGACAAAGATAGATCTGAGACTAGAAGAGCCTATTGAATATTATGTTCTCCACAGCTGTACTCAAGAATTTTCATCTCTCATGAAACAAATAAAGAGGCATATGTAGTAGTGCCATGTGCATAAGAACTTGGAGATTCTGAATCTTCCTGTGACTCAAGAGCTTCAAACTGAAGGGGAGCAACAATATCAGTGGAGGGAGATTCATATGCATTTCTACGCGCAAAGCTATTGAGATCTCTGCAATGGGCGAAGGGTTCTTGGTCTCCTTGAATAGTAATTATGTGTCCCTTGTGTTTCAATTTGATATGTTGGTGAAATGTCGATGGTATGGCATGCATGGCATGAATCCTTGGGTGGCCAAGAAGCATATTGTATGGAAGCTCCAAGTATAAGACATGAAACTTTTTGTTGTGACAAGTGGTCCCTACTTCCATCGGCAGTATTATTGTACCATTCAATTCTCATTTCACATTGTTGTGTGTGATTATGGTGATAATGTGGGACGCTAGATATTCTTCTGTACATCCCAACTGTTTAATTGGCTTTAATGTTCATATGTTTAACCCTAACTTGTTGTCCACAAGCACCATCTTTATCTTTCGGTGAGTAATAAATACTTATATGTAAAGAGGAAGGTTATGTGTATGATCTTCATTAGGGATTTCATTGTTGTTAAATGGAATGCGTTAACTTGGTGAAATATTTTCCACCATAGTGTGTAGGTGAAAAGGATCCACTTCAGTTGACACTCTTGACCTCTAGAGGGTTTTATAAAGGATGTCCTTATGTACGCTTGATATTTTAAGAAGATCTAAGATTAAAATCTTAGTAGACATCTTCTCAAGCTGGTATATGATATTGTATTGAATATCATGAGGGGTAGACGAATGAGGTTCTAGGATCATGATATGATCATGCCTTGTTACCATAACACAATCTCTACCCTTGATCCTAATGGTATTGACACACTCGTTAGAAGAGCAAACACATCCAATAAGTGAGTCAGATTGATTGTTATCATTTTTGGTATAAACATAATTTGCATATTTGTAACTTTGGGACTCCCTGATCCAAAAAAAATTCACATGGTTTACCATGGTTTAGGAAAGGATCTTTTAATATTCCCATCCTTTTATTTGGTGTTTTATTTGATTCTAGTGAATCGACTTCTATCTCTGCACTATCGATAAGATCTTCAATGAAGTGACACAATCTTAGGCATTTGTTCGTCTTATGTCATTTTACATGATGGAAATCACAATACTTGTGTTCCTTATACCATAAAGGTTTATGTGCATTGTCATCAAAATGTGTTGTTGTAGGATATGTCACTAGGTTTACTACATCTAGTTATTTTAAAATTGTGGACAAGGAGTCTGTAAGGGGAATAAACGCTCTAAGTTTTACTAGTGGTTAGATTGGCCCTTTGGTTAGTTTAAAAGGTGGACCAACTTAGACTGCTTGTATGTGCTTAGAATCCATATTCCATCTCCTATGAAATTTTTTTTTTATTAAGATTTTAGGCTTGTCCGTAGGTTTTGAAGACTAGTTTTCTTTTGAAAAGGGGTTGATTGTCGCTTTTGTGATTAGAGCATTTTCTATTTGTGTACCCTTATCAATAACCTCTTCAAAGTTTCAAACACAATGCATTTGTAGATGAAAGGAAATGTTTGAATTTAAGTTTGGTACAAATATGCTAAGGAGTTTTTTTTCAAGGATTGAGAAAGGGAAGTGACTAGCTAGCCCACGCCATCTTTATAGGAAACTTGTAAAGGTTTCATTTGGTCGTTGTTTGGCATTACATAGGTCTGACATGGTTATGTTTCTTTCACATTAAATTATAAATGTCACACAAACCTTTCCACTAGTTTTGGCCATGTGAAAATAGACCCACGAGGTAAGTGGATGAACCACTCTAGTGTTTGTCCTCCTAGACTTTTTGGAAATAGTTGTATGAGGTAATTATCATTATACGCCACTTCTTAGCATGCCATGTAAAAATATTTTACATGATCCCATGGATCACCTTTCCCTTTATATTTTTCAAACTTTGGGATGTCAAATTTCTTAGGAAAGGGGTGGAGCAACATAGTCTTATCAAATGGATAAGGGCATAGCTCTTCGTATTGATACTTTTTGATATGTCCCACATTGCTTTCTTGAAGGCTTGTGAGTGTTTCTTTCATAGATTGTAGCTCTTGTGAAAGAAGTTTCTCCTTAGTGGGGGAAGTTGGCATATACATGCGACTATTTTTTGACGTTTCTCCCTCTTGGTTTTTTGTGTGAAACTCACTATTAATAACCTTAGGTTTCTCCCAATGTACATTTTTGTTTGTCTCTTTTTGTACATGGGATGCTAGAAAAGATAATTTTTGACTAAGGTGTTGAATTTTTTGTTGTATAGTGACTTCTTCATAGTGAGGTTCCTCTTCATTTTCATGGAGAGGGGGTTGTTCCATGTTTTTTTGTTCCACTCTTATCCTACGTGGCACTCTCATGAGTGGAATTTTAAAACCTCTTGTGTTGTCATGTTGAGTGTTTGAGGTGAAATATTTTCCATGTCCTAAAATGTCATCCATATTAATGAGGGGGTGTTCTTCCTCATTAATGTTGTTTTTAGGTGGAATAGTTTGATGTTCAGTTGGCATTCTAGCACCTAACTCCATGACTCTTGCAAGTACTCTATATATGTTTAGAAATAATAACTCATATAATTGGGCCGGGTCAAATTCAAACTCTGTGTGTGGTGATCCCAACTCATCACCACTATGGTCTACCATCTCATCCTCTTCCTTCAAGGTGGAGAATATAGGTCCTAAATCATGACCAATAAAGGGATTTGACCCTTGTTTGTTTGATGTTTCTCATTCTTGTGTCTTGGATCCCATTCTTGTTGTGGGGGCCATAGAAAATGAGAATTTCACTAAGGTGTTTTGTTGAATTTTTCCAAGGGTATAATCAAACCTAAGTGAAAACCTAGAATGAGATGTTTACTAAGGATGCACAAAGAATGTCAATAGTCTAAAGAATAATGAATTTCAATGAATCAAGTGCTCAAAGTTATTTTCCTAAATGTATAAGTCAAAATGACGAATAATCATAAGACACGGTCACGCAAGGTTCGTTTTTAAACCAATCAATCAATGAAGTAATTCCTAAGTGTTTCTAAATGATAGTTTGACATTTAAGATGACCAAAAAAATGTCACTACTTATGCCAAGTTCAAAATGAACAAAGCATAAGTAATAGCAAGAGGTTGATGTGATTTACAAGCAAAGTACACTTAAAGCAAGCTCAAATCCAAGTAAGACCTAAATCTCAAAAAGTGGAGGTTACGAATATGAACAATGCAACAATACCACTAAGATACGTTAACCAAAATTTGTGTAAAAGTAAGGTATTAGCATCAAAATAATATTGGTACGATGCGCACAAGGTAACAACAACACCTTTCAAAATCAAGGTAATGTTTGAAATTAAACCAAGGCTAATTTATACCAAGGAATTGTTAAGATGCACGTAGCGTAATGTTACAATCTAGACACTTAGGTCGAGTTTACAAGAAACAAAACGTAAGTATCGAAATTGTGGCGATACAATACAAGCAACGTAACACTTCAAAGGAGAATTGAGTGAAGAATCAAGCCTAATTACAATGACGATCTTGACTTGGGTATTAAAATCAAATGGCTATCAAGATGTGAAAATGTACCAACACACTTTCAACGTTTACCATCCAATCTCAAGCAAGGATGAATGTAAACGGGTGCAAAAGCAGTGGACATGATCGATTGATAACACACATATTTTATTTATTCTTTTGATCAAAATAAATCAAATGAAGTAGATCAAGTGAGGTTGAAACGTGTTTTGCCTCACCTTAGGGAAAGTGAAAAACTAAGAAAAAGTAATGCTTCACAAGTTTCATGGTGAATGACGTGTAGTTTTAAATTTAATTAAATTTATTTTTGTTTGATAAACAAATTTTCAACTCCAAGAAAGTTATCCCTTTGTGAAGGCTCTTTACAACAACGATTGGCTTGATACGGTCAAGTTGGCTCCAAGATAGATTGGCTTTCCTAGGTGTTTCCCTCAACTAGGTGTCACAAGTTATCTAATGTGAGATCAATTTACCAAGAAATTCACACTGAATAGTCTTGGGTTATCTTGGCTTTACTTTACCCCCTTCAAACACAATGAGAAATTAATGCGTTCATCGTGTGTTTTCACTAGAGTCACAATACGGATAATTGTGATGCTCAATCTCACGTGTAAACTATTCAAGGTGTGCGGAGCACTTCCCGTTTCATCCATAAGGTTCCCTCTTGCATTGACTACTTTGGGGTTCCTAGGACCACCCCCGTTGTTGTAGCTTAAGGCTTATGCTAAAGGGGTTATGTCCTAGTTTTAAATGGACGGGGCATACCCTTTTTAGAACCTGCATATACAGTGTGATGAATATGGTGTTTGTTTTATCTTTTAGACTTAATGATGTTTAGTCATTCACCTTTTAGAAACCTGTAACACACATGTAGTTATAAATTTTGTTTTGATTTCTCCTTTCTTTGACAAGCATTTTAGGTCCTACACAGAGAGTTTAGTAGTTTCCCACAAACAAGAGAGGATAAGATGTCATTTTTTATTCTCAAGATCATCCTAATACACAAGAGAATAGCATACATGATGTAGAATACAACTATTTAATCAACAATGGAAAAACACTTTAACTTAAATGCACAATTTGTTCATTTTAGCCAATTTTACACTCATTCCCTTAGCAATAAGTGTAATGAGATGTTTTTCAAAGCATAGAAAAGATGTAGAAATCGTTTATGATTCCCAAGATCACCTAAAAGGTATGAGGGAAGAGAATATGTGATTCTAATCCCATTAACAAGCATGCAACATTCATTAACCTTAAACAAACCAAATTAGAAAAAAGCATGAAAATATACCCTACAAAACAAAAGTTAATCTCAAATAAACCTGCAAGGAGTTAGTACATCAAGAACATAAACTTTTTATAAATTTTAAAATAACATTCAAATCTAGACTATGCCTACATCCCTATGTGTGGTAGCAGAGCTAACAATGTGTGCGTGCCTTGCTAAAACTGAAGTGAGATGAACAAGTGCGTGAGAAGAGAGATGCATGTATGCTGCTAATGCATGACAATTGAATGTGTGTGTGACACAGGGTAAAAATAGACCTAGAAAATGTGTGTGCAGCCAGAGAGATACATGTGTGCAAGATTGAGCATGTGTGTGGACAAGTAGACTACAGAAAAGTACAGAGGGTTGGATTTCATGTGCATGGGAAGAGATTTGTATGCGTAGCCTTTATAATACATTCGTGGGTTTGACTGACACAGACATAAGGTACCACAGACAACAGAACATGTGCATGGAATAAAGGACATGTGTGCATTGTTTTTGACACATGTGCACAAGTTTTGATGTGTGCGTGCCCTTGCCAAATTCACCTACACATGTACCTGTAGATGACGTCAAAAAATGGAGCTCTAACGTATACAACTTCAAAAAGGTCATTTTTTTCCTAATTTAGCTCAAATATAATGACAACCCATCACAATAAACCCCATAAGAGAGACTCAATGCATATAAAGTTATTGAAATAACGTAAGTATTTAAACTTATTTCACATGTGCATGATTTGGGTTAGCAAAGGTTGAGAAAAACTACTAAAACTCATTAAATTGAAGAGACTATGAATCCCTCCCACCAGGCATGCCAAATGTATCCACGTATTAGTTAGCTAAGCTAAGAGAATTGAAACTAACACCTAATAGTTCCAAAACAAAGCTAACTAAACAAGGATCATCATAGTAAGAGTTTAAAGAGACTAAATATCAGTAATATGCATTATAAATTTGAAGGAAATCAAACTAACATGTTAAACATTTATCCTTTACTCTTTGAAAGATAAACTAGAGATGGACCTTTGTCGATCCTTAGCAATCAAAATATTATTATTTGTTTGATCCCAAGGGTTCAAGAATGGAGTCTCCTCAAGACATGGCTATAAGACCATCTTGATTATCTCTATATGACTCAAAATCTTGGATGGATGAATGCAAGATTGAAGATACTTAGCTCAACACTAATGGAGGATGCTCAAAGATGAAAATTCCTATAGTTTATGTTATATGCATGCAAAGGTGTAAGAAGAAATTTAGGAGGAGGGTTCTTTATATATCCCGCTAGTTTGAAGAAGCTTTGCATCCTATTGTATGTGGGATAATAGCAAAGCTAGGTTAGTTATGGATAAGGTTGTTTTAAATAAAGTAATCTTGATTTAGAAGAGATTAATACGTCATTAGTGACTCGTGGGAGTTAAGGGGGGTGTAATAATTAATCAAGTGTGATTAAAAAATAGATAAGTGTAAACGTATAGAAGCTAATTAGAGGAAAATTAGTGTGATCTATGTTATGAGGGGATTTTAATCGAATAAATGACTATTTATTAATTAAATAGAAGAGAGAGAGTTAATTAATTAAGAATAATTACTTAACCCAGATAGAAAGGGATACTAATTAACAGGAGGTCGTTAATCAGCATTTCGAGTGATATAAGGGTTAATTAGTTAGTGGAATGTAACTATTTAATGGTGATATAACAGAAAAGGTGTGTTATTGACGATATGTGATCAATTTGCGGGAAAATGTATAATTGGTGCAATTTAAGCATTTAAATTACTCGATCCAAATTATAGGTGTTTACACATATTAATCCTAGTACTTCTTAGAATACTAACACAACCACTAATGTTTTTGACACTTCATACCCAACCACTAGTACATCTACAGAGAATAGAGTCTATATTCAAGGATCCAAAGTTATTATTGCTTGTATTGAGCCAACATATCTTGCTTCTTATCAAAATATATATTATAGTTTTTTGTATTCACGTTCTCAAAACTTCAATCCAACGAATAAACTTCAATCCTTGATTTTGCATTCTAGATAAATTTTGATGGCCAATGTATAGATTTTCCTGCACGTTCGATCCCATTTTTTGTTTTAGCATCCTCTTCACATGTCATCGATTCATGTACTCCAACATAACCAATCCAATATGATATCACTTATTTTGTTTCGTATTCCATCATCCCATGTGAATATTCCTCTACCCTAGAAAATTCTATAGAAATATTAAAAAAATCAAAATCTTGAGCTTTGTACAAACCCCACTACTTCATAACTTGTTTATAATGATTGATGCAACCTAGAATTCTCAGATAACACCTAGTCGTGTTGGCACATCACTCAGCCTAGGCTGAGCACTCACCTGAAGTGCGCAAAGGTACCAGGTCCCTCTTTAGGGTTGTTGTAGCAGAATGGTAGCATGATGAAGTAGTATAACAAACATATATTTAGAAACTAATCCATCTACACATTGTTACACCATACCAGATCTATAAGCACTTTAAGTATAAATCATCATGATAACAATAGTGTACAATGACAAACATATCAGACACTATTTTTTTGGTCAATATACTTCATATATTCATCATACCAATCATGCAAAAGCTTCATACAATACCAGACATGTGCACATGGATCTGTTAAAATTATCCAGTCTCATGCACCCATGTATCTCTAACCCTTCAGAGCAGTATGTGTCCCTATATCTCTTTTACTAAGTAATTCATTACATATATATATGGTGGGGGGACTAGCCCTTCATTGATTAACTCTACCAAAATAGGTCACATGCTAATAATAGCCACATGCCTTTTACAACTATAGCCATACATGCAAGTATGCTATCTATAGATTGCTGATAGTTATCTATAGTGGTGGATATATTCTTAGCTTATCTCCATGCAAGTGTGACTGAACGTGATCTTTAAAATCTCCATGAAGAGTGGCACGCAAGTCTCGGCATAGCTTTGTGTGCTCCGCATGCCAACCTCTAAGAATAGCCCTGATCTCCAAAATCGGCTAAGTCCTGAAAGTCTAACTCTACACCTCTGCATACAACGCCTTCCTATACCTTTGTGCCTTTGCTCCTATGTTGTTCTCCCACGTGGACTCGGTGTGTGAGTTCAACTAAGTTTTTTCTCTGATCAACATTACCCCACACTAATCTCATTGTCACCTTGACAATGGTGATGTCCAAAACTTACACAAAGAATGGATAAATAAAGAATGGTTAAATAAAGAATTTTGAATAAGGTATACAATCCTAAAGAAAAATTGTTCAGGCCTCAGGCTCCTCCATGTCATTCTGAAGTAGCAACTCTAGATATTCTTCCTTTATATCTGCTTCCAAGTTCTCCCACTCTGTCAACGCCATTCCTACCTTCTATGGCACATCTACAATGATAGACTATAGCTCTTCCATAGTTAGCTTTCCCTGCTCATTCTATATCACAAGCATTACGCTTGACATAGAGGTTTGCACCCCTTCTAATATATCCATCTTTTGAGAAATGAGCTTTCCAAGCTCATCTAACCTTTCCTTATGTGGTGCTTGTGTTGCAGCTAGTGTCTCACACTTCTGTTTCACCTGGATTAAACATTCAGTGTGACCCAGTGTTACATCCTTCATAGCCTTGTGCACTTCATTTTTTCCTCCTCCAATGTTTTTACCACAATCAACACATCTGGAGCTATGCATATCATTAGTGCATGGCCAGCTTTCTTCAGCTCATCACGGATGGCTTGCAGTAGGCCTTCATAAGTAGCAATCTTCCTTGCTATTGCAGCTTGCACTTTCTCTGCCTCTTTCGTAGGGTCCTTGGGCTATTTTGATACATGCACCTTTTCATCCTCCAACACTAATGTTATCATTGTCTTTACATAGTGCATCGCAGAAGGAAATTATTTTGGCACTTGGGATTCCAAATGCAGGTGTACCTTTAGGACATCATCTCCAATTTCCTCTGATATACTAACAAAAGTGTCATATTTTCTCTTAATCAGGTCCTTTTCCTACACTAGGCACATTATCTCCACATCCTTGGCTTGCATCTTTTCTGTCAATGCCTTAATGGTAGCATATTTATCAATGTTTCTTCTTGCTACCTCAGTAGATACCTTTACCAGAGCATTGCTTACCTACTCATCTGTCATCACCATTGGCTTGATTGTCATGTGCCTTATTTCAGGTGCCTTCTTCAATCATCTTGATGTGCATGATTCTTCACCGACATCAAAGTCTAGCTCATCCATATGCATGTGCATTGACCATGAAAGTTGCTTCCATGTACGTAGAGTCACCTTTTCCTCATCCATGAGCACCCATCTGAATAGATCCTTATGCTCGATGGTGCTCTGAAACCGAGCACAAATAATCATCTTTGGGTCTTCTGCATATCCCATGGTATGTGCCTTGGCATCCTCACCTGTTCGATGGGATCTTGGCCCTCTTGAAATGGCTGCATCAAGGTTAGGAATACTAGATGTATCCCCACCCTTGTCTTGTGTGGCCTCTGATTGTTCCCCTTCTCCTCCTTCCATTTTCTCCTCCTCCTCGTGTTGAGGCTCCTCTTCTGTTGGAGATGAGGGTGCCTTCTCCTCAGATTCTTCTACTTCCTCGTCTAGCCTGAGTTTTCTTCTTTTCTTCTCCTCTGGCTCCTTTACTTGTTGGGTTTCTCCTTGCACCCTTGTGTGCTTGAATACCTTCTTAAATCTTTGGTCACCCTGCTCTTCCCCAGTTACTCCTTCTCCCTGTGAAGCCAATGTGCGCTCCTTCTCCTTCTGGCCAGATGGTTGCTTCCTCCTCCACACCAAGACACCGCTATCCTCCTGCTCTTCATCCTCTTCCTCATCATCTTGCTTGGGTTCAGAGGGCCTAGGTGCCGGAACATTCTCCATGGTATGCTTCCCCTTTGGTGGCCCTGGAAGTGTGAACTCATTTTCCACATACTTGTTATTTTCCATTTTTGGCTTAAGTTGGAGGTATATCAACATGGCCCCGATATCCGCAATGGCAAGTGTCTCTAGTTTAATGCTCAAAATCTTTGAGATATTACTCTCGTTGTATGCATTCTTCCACGGATATCCATACATTTTCCACAAGGTGTGATATTCACAGTCCACCTTGTCTGCATTAAACACTAACCTCCGTGTGTTGGTGAACCAATGTAGTGAAGCTTAGAAGTATCGCTCGGAAAATGCGTAAGGTATTTTGCACCAGGGGCTCCATGACCCATCTGCCATTGGAAAGCATGTAATACATAAGTGTTGGTAGACTACAAATTGTGCCTACTTCCCTAGAACCGAAGGTAAATCTTTAGGTATATGCCATTCCTCTTCAAATGCCACGTGGAGCCTGTCATACCACATCTCTGCTCACTCCTTCACCTCATCCGTCATTGACCCCTTACACAGATACTTGTTGAATCATTCAGCTGGAGACTTGTGATTCATGGGGTATTCCCATATATTCTCTTTTGGGCCATCTGGTACCCCAATCTCCATGAATACCAAGCTTAGCAAGACACAACCAAAGCTTATCTTGTTTCTTGCACATGCTTCCTCTACTATTTACTCTGCAATGAAGCCAGCAATATTGTAAGTGACTCCTTCTGACATGCACTTTGCCACATGTAGCTACATAGAGTTAACTTGTGACCAACATTCTTGGTCATTCAATTTTGTAATCAGGTGCGCTGCTGCCTGTACTACTGGATAATTTTACAGTTTATCAATGTCCATTCCGTGCGGTCCTTTCTAGTAGCCCAACACTTTTTATGTCTCCAAAATGGTGCTCTTGTTAACTAGGTCAACCTTAATATCTTCACCTGTTGCCCTTAGTCTAGTTATAGTGGCAATAAGAATGGGTGTCAATCTTACCCTCCATCCCGCAAAATAGAAAAGTCCTCATGGACTCGGCTCATCAGCCATCTATACAATGGTGCATACTTCCCAAAGTATGAGAGCTCATACAGCTGGTAGACACCAATCCCTTTCAGTATCCTTTCCCTGGTGTCATCATATATTGGCATGCCATCCTCAGTTCGTCTGTTCATTCGAGAAGTGAGAAAGTCATCTAATTTCTTCTAGTTATCATTGGTCCAATGATTATACTCACTTATCTCACTTTGTCGTATGTGGGTATCCCATTCCTATCCCACAATTACCTCCTCAGGGTACTGCATTTCTGAAAAATTGCTTTCTGGAGCCATCTCTTCCTCTTCTTCTACTACCACCTTCTTCTTTTCCTTTACTGGTGTTGCTTTCTTCTTTGGAGCCATTCTTCTCTTTGGGTTTTGTTTTCTAGACCTTCTGTTGCAAGTTTTTATTAGTTTACTTCAAACCCTAACTTGATTCAACCGTGCCCTAATTTGTAATCACAAAATTGTGCACCCTAGCTCTATTCTGTCACTCTACTTCATTCAAACCCTTCTCCTATGGGGATACAAGCCCTTCCAATAAATAGATATGTCTTTCATGCCTAGTTCACTTGCTTCGTACCTTGAACCGCTTTACTTGGCTCTTCACACGTAGCTCTTTGTTGAATTCTTGTAGTCGCAAGGGTAAAAATGAAATCACATCCCATCCTTATATAGATTTCCACTTTTTGTTGCATTAATTACTCCTCCACCTACTAAATTCTCCTCATTTATTACCCATTTTTATCATTTCCGCACGGTACATTTTCACGCCAAAAGCTATAACCTTCTAGTGCACCTTTTTACCTTTTGTTATAGACTTCTCTTCAGCATGCACTCTAGCACCCGAGTACCTTGTCACTACATAATCTCCTGGTAGTTACCATGGCCGCCACTTACCTCGCATTATACTTTTCCCTCATTCATCTTCATCCTTGGTTATCTTGAGAAGCAATCTTTTGTCAATCACCCTTAGCAATCTTCTTTCTCATGACACCACAACATTAAATCTTCGCAGCATATACCTGAGAGTCACCAACAATCCACCCCACACTAAAATAATGTGCAGTCCTCTACACATCAACATGCTTCATATTGTAGTTATCTTTATGCGTGCAAGTGTGCTTATTACACAAACAAGAACTAAATTGATAAAGCATAGCGACAATGAAAGAAATACATTAAGGGAATGCAGAAAGGGAAACCTAATTTATCTGGAAATACTACCTTATTACAAAAACCAAGAAGACTTATTTATAGTAGGGCTTCAACCTACTCCTGTTAAAATAATCGGGCAACCTCGTGCCATCAATTTCTTCTAACTGGCAAGAACCTGACTCAAGTATATGAGGTATAATATACAGTGCCAACTAATGCACCTTGAGCTTCCTTGGATGTCGCAAAAACTTGGAGTCCATACAGAAGTACCATTTGTCTAATCGTAAGTTTCTTATCCCTGATATGTCTATCATGCCATGCCTTATGGCATGCTTTCTCATGTTTCTGACTCCACCGTGCTATGGCTCGGTGCTCATCTAGGTGAACCATATTCTCAATCCGTTCTTCTAAGGTTTTCTCATCAGCTAGACCTCCAGTGCGTGCAATGTGAAAAGAAGGTAACATAAATTCTAGAGGAAGAACAACTTCCACACCAAACACCAATTGAAAAGGTGTGTCTTTGTTCAATCTCTTGTATGTTGTTCTATAAGCCCAAAGAACAACAGATATTTTATCATCCCAATCTTTCCTTCCAACATCAAAAATCTTGGTCAATGTGTGGCTCAAAATTTTGTTAAAAGCCTCAGCAGTCCCATTTTCCTGAGGGTGATAGGGTGTAGTCTTATGGTGGGCAACCATAAACTCATCTAACAGAATTCTTATTGTCTCATTCAAAAAATGTGTGCCCCTATCACTTGTTAAACTTAAAATATAGTCATACCTTGTAAGAAGATTCTCCCATAAGAACCTTGATGTTGTACCCGTTGTACAGTTCTTTGTAGGTGTTGTTTCTACCCATCGGGTAAGATAATTTGTATAGGTGATGATATAGCGTGATCCAGTCCTGCGTGCGGCTGGTGAAATAGACCCAAAAAATTCAATCACCCTTTTCTCAAAGGGTTCGGCACTTGTAATTGGTCCTGAAGGAATCTCATCCCGTTGTCCTGGTCAACCGAGACGTTGACAATGGTCACATGTCTTACAATATGCTTTACAATCCTTGTACAATGTTTCCCACCACCAACCAGCAAGTAGAATTTTGTGCACTGTTGCATCACCGGCATAATGGCCACCTACAATACCACCATGTGCTTCTTCCATTATATCCTTTCGTTCATGCTCCAATACACAATAGCGTAACACTTCATCTCTACCTAATTTATACAAATCACCACTAATTAACATAAATGGTGTCACATGTATAGTAAGTTACTTCTTCTCTAAAGCTTTCATGCCTTCTGGTGGTGTACCAGTCCTTAGAAATACAGCAATGTCCTCTAATTCTGATGGCACACGTTGTAACCTATACAGCTATGCATCAGGCATGGTCTCTTCTATGGTTTTTGCCTCTTCTCTTGACTAAATTCTAGATAAGTGATCTGGTCCAGAATTACTTTTGCCTAGTTTTACCACAACTGTAATATCAAACTCTTGAAATAAGAGTATCCATCGGCATATGCGCCCCTATAAAATGGGCTTGTTCACCAAATACTTCAATGCCATGTGATCTTTACAAAACACAAATGGTGTGGCTAAAAAATACTGACGAAATTTGTGCAAGGAATAGATCATGGACAAGGCCTCGTGCTCTGTAGTGGTATAATTATGCTCTGTAGGGGTTAACTTCCTACTAGCAAAGCAAATGGGATGATCAACGATACCTTCTCCCGGTTGATATAAGACAGCACCAATGGTTGTGCCAGAGGTGTCCACATGAACATGAAAAGGTTTATCCCATGAAGGAAAGTGCAAGATAGGTGCGGTAGTAAGTTTCTTCTTCTATATCTCAAACGTGCATTGCTGCGACTCCCCCAATAGAATGTACCTTTCCCCTTGAGCAATTCTTCCAAGGGTGTGGAAATTTTGCATACCCTTAGATAAACTTCCTGTAATACCTTGTATGACCCAAAAATCTACATACCTCACTCTGACTGGCAGGCGCTTTCAATCCTACGATGACTGTAAGTTTAGTTGGATCAACCAGCAACCCTTCCTTGTAGATAATGTGTCCTAAAAGTATGCCAAATGGAGTAGCAAAGATGCACTTCTTTATGTTTAATGAGATACTCAACTGTCTACATATTTCAAACATTAAGCGCAAATTGTCACAATGATCCTTAATTAGCCCGTAAATGGTCCAATCATAAAGATAGACCGGTAAGAAGTTGTGAATAAAATCCTGGAATGATTGTACCACTATCCTTGAAAATATAGCAGGTGCATGCTTCAATCCAAAGGGCATCACAGTATAGGAAAATCTTCCCCATTCAGTAGTGAAGGTGGTCTTCTCTTGATCTTCCAAGGTAATCCTAACCTAATGATACCCTGAGAACCCATCTGTAAATGAATATATCTCACACCCAGCCACTCTTTCTAATATTTCCTTTGTGAATGGCGTAGGAAAGGGATCTGTAACACATGTTGCATTTAACTCTCTATAATCAACACAAATTTGAATCCTACCATCCTTTTTTATGCTTATCACCATAAGACTGACCCATTCTAATACATTCAATGGCCGAATGATCCCAGATTTCAACATCTTTTCAATCTCCTCCTTTACTTTCTCACGCAAATTGGGATTCATCCGATAATGTCGCTTCCTAACAGGGCGCGCACCTTCCTTGAGCTTTGTCTTTATTTCTCCAAGTGATTTATGCACGCCTTTAAGTTCATGGTATCCTCTTGGGAATTAGTCCTCATAGTCTCTAAGTAACTCTATGATCTTTGTTACCTCTGATTTTGACCAATAATCCCCAGTTATCACCTCCGTAGATTCAACTTTTGTGCCTATATTTACCTTTTTTTTCTTCATAGGTTCATGAGATGCATGCGCATCTACATCCACACTGGTTAACACTTCACGTGTTCCATGTGAATGATCCACATCCAAGTGCTCAACTTCTTCATCATCAATTATGTAAACCATCTTCCCCTTATCTTTTTTCAGAGAAGCGTGCTCAAGTAATATGATATCACCTTCTTCATCTGCAAAATGTGCCCTTGTCTCTGTCTCATCAATTATTTCCTGAATAAGTTCTTCCACTTTCCCACTGTCTCTCATGGTTAAGCGCTTGATAAAGCTTAAAGTTATGTTCACTGGTGGTGTAGATGAAAAGAATTCAAAAGTTTGGATCATCCCAATAGTCAAATTTTACCAATTGTGAGTGTCACGATGTAGTTCAACATATACATACCAAGCACGTGCGTAACCTTGTAGAGTAGAATAAAATCGATGCACCCAAAGTGAGGGTGGCAATTCTTCCTGTCCTACTGTCTAGATGCTCTCACACTATTAGATATGATGCAAAGCAGGTTGATCACCATGATAAGGGAAAAATTTTGTAGGTGCATTACTTCTTGAAAACCTGGTTGATAAGGTGATCCTGATTGTTCCCCATTCTAAGAGATTATCCGTGTGGACCACCCACCAGTGCGTTGTTGTCCCGCCCTAAGTATATGACAGCATATCTCATCATTTAAGCTGGTTAGCCCAGTTTACTTCCATGGCCTGTAAGAATCTAGCCAAATCTTGGGATCCAATATAGCAGGGTACTGAGCGACCTATACACTGGATAGAGCAAAAACCCTTTTTGCAAGCAACCACACGATTAACTTCACACCCCACCATTTCATAAGTGTCATGAGCCCAATTATCACAAGCAATACTGGTAGTATCACTGATTGGCTAAGAATCTTCCCAATGAAGGATTCCTTCCTTGGATGGCTCATTGACCTTTGGGTCCTGAATAGCACGTATATAGATTTTGTTCAAGTCCTCTTTGCTCAAAGGTTACACATATGGTATGGATTTTCCATCTGTCAACGGTATTATGACCCTTTTCTCCTTGTTCTCAAAGCTAATATACCCCTTATTAAATCTTAAATCAGCATTATTTGCATAACACCAAGGGCACCCAAGCAAAGCTGGGAAGCTAACTACTTCCGCAAGCGCTAGCACTTCGAAGTCTACTATAAACTTGGCCCCTTGTATAGTGATAGATGCATCCATCAAAACTCCTATGGGAGTAGCTTTTCTTCTATTTGCCATGAACAATACATTAGATGATGGTTGTAGTGGGGGTCTCCCCATTTGTTCCCACGCATCCAATGTAATTACATTCACTTCCACACCTGTGTCAATCAAAATATTGCTCAACAGCCACCCATCCACAATAGCATTCAAAGTGATTTCTTTGTCTTAACGAATGCTATCAGGGGGGAGATTCACATGAAGTATTTGTCTTCTAGTCTTAGTGCCCATGTGCAGATTATTCCCCTTCAACCAATTTCCTAATAAAGCAATAATATTCTCCTGGCGCAACATTCTACATACCTCTCTAATGTTGTCAATATCCGACGAGGCCTGTTTTGTATCCTTATGCTCTAATTTTCGAGACTACTCTTTCAAATCCTATATTTCACATTGAAGGCTTCTAAGGACCTCCATCATTTCCTGATAGACTTCTTTCTGATGAGCTGGATCTGGATACCTAGCATGCAAAACCTCCTCCCTAGTGATTCTTGGCTTTTGTTGTAAAACCTCTCTTGCGCGTGCCGCCTCAGCTCGTGTGGTTATCTTGACTGTTAATGCCTCAGGTTATGGTGTTAACTTGGGTATCCACTAATTCTCTACTGTGTGCTAGATTATAACCATCCCTGCTCCTTTTTTTTCTTGCTTGTGCTGCTTATGGAGATGCTCATACAAGTCCAGACACTCTTCATAACTATGCCCCTTTCCACAAAATGAATAGGAAATATTCTATGGGCATTCATTCCTATAATGGTTAGGTGAGCCACATGTATAGCAAGTTCCTAGAGGGAATTCACTCCTTTCTCCACCTCGGCCTCATCCTCAATATCCACCTCGATATCCTCATCCCCTTTCACGAACCCCTTCAAACCTTCTGTCATTCATGTCATAGCGCGTTTGATTATAATCCCTATCCTGATGCTCATTCTTTCCTTTAGGATTATCAGCCACACTCGCCTGTCTTACCCCAATATCAATGGAATCATGGATTTGGCCAATCAATCTACAGTCCTCAGTATCATGGGTCATGGACCTATAAATTTTACAAAAGGAGGATACATTCTTCCTGATCGCGCGTTGTAGTAGGGGGTAGTTTTTAGCATCATGATTCAAATGGAAAATATCACATTCTAACATTAGTGAACGTACAGTTCTACGAGGGTAGCTATCCTTGGTGTGGCCTTCTACTTCACAATCTGTACTCTAGATTCCTGAGCGTGTTTCATGAGCTGAGTTTGCCAATTATTTCTCTAACTGTTTTGCCATAGTTGTTATCTGAGCTTCCAAAAATGGAAAAACTCCAGTGTCAATATTCCCAACTGCTTCAGTACATAAATCTGCTTCCAATGCTTCATGTGGATCGGTATAAGTTTTATGTGACAGTGCTCTTCGAAATGGGGTAATCAATCCCCTGACAAACCATTGTGCATGCTGACTTGCATGAATGTCATAGGAGAGTTTGGATAAAAGTGTTTTAAAATGGGCATCATACTCACGTACACTTTCAGTATTGCCTTGCTTGATATCCTTGAGTGCACTTATACTCTTCTACTCAAAGTCTGGGATATGGAACTCTTTCAAGAAAGCATCTTTCAATGATGCATAGTCAATACAATTTTGATTGGGATCAAACTTCCTATACCAACTGTGTGCGCACGCCTGTAATGTAGTAGCAAATTGACTTGCTTTGCGCTCAGAAGCCATGATACCTTTTGCGCACCACAATATTTCACACATATGAACATGTTAAGTAACATCCTCGATACCTCTGTACTCTAGGAGATGAAGGGACATCTCCATATAAATGTTCTGGGGTTGTTACGGCCCTTAACTGCCTGACCCAGAACCTCCTTGGTTTCCTCTTCCTTCAAAACCACCCAAACCACCGAAACTAGAACTTCCCTACCACCCGATCCTCCTCTAGGATTTGGAATAGGGCACGTGGATGCACTCCCCTGTGTCCCGACAGTGGTGGTATACTGGAACCCTACATTCTGTAAAGTAGTCCCAGTTCCATAGGTGAATCCCACGCTTGGCGCGCTCATATTATGTGTAGATGATGAGCCTGAAAAATGTACCCCCAAAGAATAATGAAGTTATCTGTGCTGTCATAGTTGTACTTGTTGTCTGACTTATTTCTACTCTTTCACTTCCTAAATTAAAATTGTGTTTACTTGTACTAGATACTGGAAAACCAAGCGCAAGGGCTAGGTCAGCAGGTTGGCTTAGATGCACACCCGCGGCCCAGGTCATATCTACTGGCGCACTTCCATGTGAGGCCAAAGAGGGTTCTCTGTCATGCTTTCCTAGATGGGGGAGTTATTGATGCTCTTGCTCTTCTTCCTCCCCATAAACCTCAAATCCTTCACAAGCCATCTCTCTCCACAACACCATCCGTTCTGTAATTTCTTGTTTCTTGCATAATTCCCTCTCGTGCACCTCATCATTCTTCATCCACCTCTCTTCCCTCTATCATGTTGCCGCTAGGTCTACCATCTTTCACCAATCCCGTTCCTACCCTCGCGCATGGAGATTTTTAGCTTTCCATGGGTTTATCTTCCAATTTCAATGTTACCATCAGTATTTTTATTACCAACGGAACACCTTACAAATACGTCCCTCTAGGATACCGTAGGAACTGGAACTCCGCTACCTCCGGGCACGAATAGGTCAAAATTGAATACTCTAGAATATAGCTGTTTAGAACACCGTGAAACCAGGTATCTACTACACGAGTCTAGCTCAGGTCAGCATCATATAGTGTTTCAAATTCCTCCTGTTTCCAAACAAGTGTGTGATACATCCAATTCCACTTAGATGCATATGCAGTCAACAATTCATATAATTCTACTATAAAGATAGCAAAGAATCTCTCGTACAAAATGTCATATAGATTCTACTCTACCCAAGTGCATGTGCTAAATCTGGATCCAATGTCAAACCTTCATGCATATTCTTCCTCATGATTGTGAATCCACTCTTCAACACTCACCAAAGTTAGCCGGTATGTCTTCATCACGAACCATTCTAAAAAAAATGAAAAATAGGTCCCAGCAATGGAACCAATGATGCAGCCTAGAATTCTCAGATAACACCTAGTTGTACTAGCACATCACTCAACCTAAGCTAAGCACTCATCCGAAGGGCACAAAGGTACAAGGTCCCTCTTTAGGGTTGTTGTAGCATAATGGTAGCATGATGAAGTAGTATAACAAACATACATTTAGAAACTAATCCATCTACACATTGTTACACCATACCAGATCTATAAGCACTTTAAGTATAAATCATCATGATAACAATCGTGTACAATCACAAACTTATTAGACACTATTTTTTTGGCCAATATACTTCATATATTCATTGTACCAATAGTACAAAAGCTTCATACAATACTAGACATACGCACATGGATCTGTTATAATTATCCAATCTCATGCACCCATGTATCTCTAACCCTTCAGAGCAGTATGTGTCCCCTATCTCTTTTACTAAGTAATTCATTACATATATATAGGGTGGGGGGACTGGCCCTTCACCACTTAACTCTACCAAAATAGGTCACATGCTAATAATAGCCACGTGCCTTTTACAACTATAGTCATACATGCAAGTATGCTATCTATAGATTGTTGATAGTTAACTATAGTGGTGGATCTATTCTTAGCTTATGTCCATGCATGTGTGACTGAACATGATCTTTAAAATCTCCGCAAAGAGTGGCGCACAAGTCCCAGCATAGCTTTGTGTGCTCCACATGCCAACCTCTAAGAATAGCCCTGATCTCCAAAATTGGCTAAGTCCCAAAAGTCTGACTCTACACCTCCATGCGCGACACCTTTCTATACCTTTGTGAATTTGCTCCTATGTTTTTCTCCCACACGGACTCTATGTGTGAGCTCTACTAGGTGTTTTATCTGATCAACAATGATACTTCCCAAGTTCAAACCACTACACAATACAACCCTGAAGATTGGGATCCCCTTGCAGAACTATATAGAATCCCAAGTCAAATTCATTTTTTTATAACTCATACATACCTCACCCTAACATTATGAACTTCTTATTTTAGTCTTCTTCACTATGAATATCCCCCTTCCACCCACTTTGGGGTAAGAACCTACCCTACATGGTTTGTAAAAGATAATCTTATGTCAATGTGAAGAGCTATCTATTTCTAATGACCTTTATACTGATTGTTCTTCTTACATTTTTTTCCCTCTCAGCTCCATGATTCCAAATGAGCTTCTCTTTCACCTCAACGATTCACCCCTCTTCATCTAAGTCCAAATTGGCAACACTATTATTAATATATCCCTCATAGATGAATTTTATCATACTTTTATTTCTTCCCTCAATTTCATCAAGACACTTAGCTATTCTATTGGAAATCTCAAATCCACTAGGAGCATGTATCAAGGATATGATCTCTACAAATTTCCCCTATGAGTACATTTAGTTCTCTATCATTGTGCTTCCATGTATCGTCTATGTCAAATTCATAACTCTTCAACATCTCCTTGTCTTATAATATCCTCTTAGGCCGACTGTGGATCCACCGCATGTATGCAGTCGCATCATCCACATGTCAGTGTGTGAAGTTCACACGTCTAGGGGTTGTTTATAAAGCACAAAGAAACACGAACCCTTAAATTTTTTACCTCTTTTAGCAATGTGGAACATTCAATATTCCCACTTCGGAATATATTCCTATTATAAACTTTTAATAATATCAATGCTTTAAATATCATGTGGAATCTCTTTGTGGCTATAGTGGTCACGGTCCATACTTTGCACAACCTTTTCGACTTGGATGATGACAAGCTTGATTAAATAAACCTTATAATCAACACTTCTAATATTTTGAACATCATTATTTCACAACTACCTCCTCTACCACCTCATTCTCATAAGAAATATGTAGATCGAGTACCTACTATTACTTGTGCCAAGTGTCCTATCATAGAGCATTTTTTTATCTAATAATATCATCGAGACATCAAATATTGATGTTACTATACCTGATTATGATGATGGTTATACCCTAGATGACCCCTTCTTAGAAGGCTATGTCCAGGATAAGGATGTAAATATTCTATAGTATCAAGAATTGTTGTAATCCCAACTTACTCATAACATCAACACCATCATTATTTCTTCATGAAATAGTACTCCCAATTTTGACCCCGAATAAGATTACCTCGTGGATGGTGAAGATGAATGATTTTAATTTGAATCTACTGGTGAATTTATGAGCTATATGCCTTTGATTAGTGATTTAATTTCTGAGCCACATCATGCTCCCTAGGGTAGTTCCTCTACTCCCATGACACCTCTTATGACATCGCCTACTTCTCCTCCCCCTTCTACCTCTCCACATGTTGTTATTGACTCTACCGTCTACAATATCACCTTTGGTTCTTCTTATCATTATGGATCCTAACCCACCCATGTCTAAACCATATTGCACATGGCATGAAGGTCATAGGCATGATGTTTTGTATTATAGAACCTATCGACAACATATCAAAAAACTCAAAATGGAGTTTAGGTGAGATCAACAAAATAAAGTCACTCAAAATTCTTCTTATGCACCATTCCATTGCTCAAAATTCTGATCATTCTCAAGTTGGGTATGACTATTCCTAAAAAATCTTGACCTTTCAAATTTGAAAAATGTGGCTCCAACATCTTGACATCCTTTTGATAATTCAAGATTGGTGGGGGATCATGTTCCATGGGGTCCCGATGTACAAATTAAGTTTTAAGTTGAAACATGTTAAACAAAATCTAAAAACTTTGAATAAGGAAATTTTTGGGAACATCTTTCAGTCTAAGAGCATAATAGAGGAAGACTTAAGCACTATTGAGGAACTGATGGAGGAAGATGGGCTCAACCAAGCACTTGAAAGTCAAGAGCAGGATCTCCTCATTTAATACCATGATATATTGGCCAAGGAGGAATTCTACTGGAAGCAAAAATCTAGAGTTAAATCACTAAAGGAGGATGATAGAAACACTAAATTCTTCCACTTCTCTGCCACCTCTAAGACAAATCATCTCAAGATCAAGGAAATCAGAAAAAATGATGGTACTCTCATAGAAGATGAAAAAGAAATCAATGAAGTCATTATCAAATATTTTAAGGGCCTATTTCTCCCTAGGTCTGATCTGAATAGAACTTCTTAGGAGAAGGCCCTCAGACTCTTCCAGAATCTCATCTCACAATAGGATAATATAGATGAAAGATTTGATGAATTGTATCAAAAATTGTGCGCCATGATTAAGTTACACTATAGTTGAATCATAATGGCTCTAACGTAATCACAAGGAAGAATTGATCAACAACTGAATAACTTGCATAACAGAATAAAGCTTACACATGTAGAGAAAAGACAGTGAAGTGTCTTGGCATGCTCATAAATGTCAAATGAAGTGATGCATATATGGTGATAAGTAAACCTAGTGCATGACACAATAGCAAACCCTAAACCTAACCCATGTGAGATGACCCTCCATATGTGAGTGGAGGATGCATAGGATAACTCACACCAACACCCCCCCCCTTCATCAAAGTTGCGGTAGTGGCTATGATGAGTCAGAAGGAAAGAGAAGACACTCCTAAACAACTAACAAAGGTGTGTCAATGGGGCCCGGCAACTAAAGGCCTGATAAATTACCCATATACAAACAACATATTCCTAGAAGAAGAAGAAGAAAAGGACTACATAGCCTGAATAAGATGAGCAGTTGCAAAAAACCTCACCCCAAGAAGAGACTGTAAGTGAAGAAACTTCATCTCAGTGAAGGGCTTGGTAAATAAATTTGCAATCTGATCAGTTTTCTGAATGTACTAAATGTTAATGATACCATCATGAATAAGCTCTCGTATGAAGTGCATATGGATCTCAATGTGCTTCATCCGCTGATTTTGAACTAGATTTCTGCAAATAGAGATAGTGCTCGTGTTATCACAGTAGATAATGGTAGGCCGCTGAAGCTGGATGCTAAACTCTGTAAGAATACCCTGTAGCCAAATAGCTTATGTGGAAACATTAACTACTCCTCTGTATTATGCCTTTGTAGATGATATCGCAATTGCATTCTACTTCTTCCTAGACCAACTAATAGGACCCAAACCAAGATGAAACTGTAGACATAAGTAGATTTCTGATGATCTAAGTCACCGGCCCAATTAGAATCTATAAACCTAATCAACTCAATATCCACCCCTCCATAATAGTGAATACCATCAGTATAGGTATGACGAACATAATGAAGGATCCATTTAGTTGCTTTCCAATGTAGCTCATGTGGCTCTTGCATGAATCTAGACACAATCCCAATAGCATACGATAAATCCGATCGAGTGTGAGTCAAGTAAATCAAGTTCCCTACCAATTTTCGATAAAGGGTACCATCAACCAAGGGAGTAGAGCATTCAGAAGCCAACTTAACCCCGGAAAGAAAAGGAGTAGGAGTAGACTTACAATGGGAACTCTAAAAATTAGCTAGCATATCAAGAGCATACTTAGGTTACGAAATCAAAATTCCTGAGTCAGATTGTGAAATTTAGATCCCAAGAAAGTAATGAAGTAGACCTAAGTCGGTCATGGAAAACATGTTGGCCAAGGCGATCTTCACAGAATCAATAATAGAGGAAGAACTACCTGTGATCAACAAGTCGTCAACATAGAGAACAAGAATGAGTATGGAGTCATCTTACCATAGAATATAAACATTTGGATCAGAGTGACACCTAGTAAACCCTGATGTGAATAAAAAGGAGTCCATCTTGGCATACCAAGCCTGAGGAGTTTGTTTAAGTCCATAAAGAGACTTATTTAACTTACAAACGAGGGAGGGATCATGGACATAACCTAGAGGTTGTTCCATGTATATATCCTCCTCTAGTTCCCCATGAAGGAAGCCACTCTTAATGTCCATTTGATGGACTTTCTATCTGTTTGTTGTGGTAATGGCTAGGGTCAGTTGAATAGAAGTCATCTTCACAACCAGAGCAAAGGTTTTAATATAATCAACCCCAGCTATCTAGGAGAAACCCTTAGCTACTAATCATGCTTTAAACTTTTTGACATCTCCATCTACTCCATACTTTGTTCGAAACACCCACTTACTCCAAACGATTTTTCTTCCTTTCGGAAGAGGGGTGATATCCCAAGTATCGTTCTTTATGAGAGAGGAATGCTCCTCATCCATGGTAGAATCCCACTAAAGAATACCAGAAGCCTCCTTAAAAGACTATGAATTAAAAGCAGAGGTGAAGAAGGAGTGGGTTCCAACGAAATCTGATCAAGTACATCTCATATCCGAAGTATCTCCAACTAATTCTCCAGCACTTTGTAAAGTTTTCCTAGTCCAAATAGGACCAGGAGGATCAAGCTCAGAGTTAGAAGATTCTTCACTTGAGTGAGAAGGGACATAGTCCTCATCATCACTACTATCAAAATCGGAAGACTCAGAGGTATGATGGTTGGGAGGATCAAGAAGAGGAGCACACTCAACAGCATCATAATTTGATGAGTCAAAATCTGAATCAACAAGCTGAAGAACCTCAATAGGTGGAAAAGTAGAATTCAAATAAGATTCATCGAACTTAACAATTCTCTCAATATACAACTCATGAGAAGTAGGATTCATCAATTGATATCCCTTCATGCCATCATGATACCCTAGAAAGATACAAGGTTTGGATTTTCGTTCCAAAGCCTTACGTTTCTTCTCGGGAATCCAAGCCATAGCATTAGATCCGAAGACTCGAAAGTGCTCAACATCAGGTTTTTATCTAAACCAGGATTCAAAGGGTGTCATCCCTCTTACTACCTTGTGTCGAACATGGTTCTGAATGTAATTAACATAATTCACTGCTTTAGCGTAATACTACGGAGGAAGAGATTTTGAGTGAATCATACAAGTGGCCATCTCTTTAAGAGTATGGTTATTTCTTTCTGCTAATCCATTCTGTAAATGGTTGTATGCAACTGTATGCTATAAGGAAATCCCTTTAGAAGTATAGAAATCCATGAACTTATTGTTTACATATTCACCTCGATTGTCGATTTGAAGAACCTTGATAGACCATTCTGCCTGTTTCTCAGCAAGAGCCTTAAAGTCCTGAAAATGTTCAAAGACTTCATACTTAAGCTTAAGAAAATATACCCAAGTATATCAAAAATAGTCATCAATGAAGGTCAGTACATAAAGAGCTCTAGTAAACGAATGAGACGGAAATGGACGAAAAATGTCATTGTGAACAAAATCCAAAGGACGAGTAGCTCTCTAAGCTTTTCCTTTGTCAAATTTATTTTCAGCATGCTTTCCAAGGGTACAACCCTCACAAAGACCCTTAGAAAACTTGACACGGGGTAACCCGTTGACCATTTTATTTTGACTCAATTGTTCAAGGTAGTGATAATTTAAATGTTTGAATCACTCATGTCATAGCTTACTAACCTCATTTGCATGAGTGAGCAAAGCAGTGGGCATAGAATCAGAAGTAAAGTGTGAAAAGGTATACAACTGTGAACGGTGATTCACCTTTCCTGTCATCACTAATCCGGCACTATGATAATTCTTCACTGGGAACTCCTCGTGCTATGATTATTTACTAATGCACAGCCTTTAGTTTAGTGGATGTAATCTGGAAACAAAACAACAACATAACACAAGAATACCATCGACTATGATAAGACGGAATGATGACAAATCTGAAATATCAAAGTAAATTATAATATTAACATGAAATTGTTACAATCTCACCCATGAGGTACTTCAAGTGTTATTGACTTCACTTGCCTTTCACCAAGACTATGGGAGAAACTTTACAATTACACCTCTTAATGGCTTCTTCAACACACCTTTAAACTGATGGCTTCCTTTGCACACTTCCTACAATATTTCTTACTACTTCCTTCTATGCTAAATGAGGGGGGTGGCCTCTCTATTTATAGAACTTCCAAGCTTATCCATCTTATCTCTAAGATAGGATAAGAAATCCACTCTAACGAATCATATTCCATACCTTAACTCTTATTTGTACATGTAAGCTTATCTTTTAAGATAAGATAAACCTTATCATTTTACATGGGTTCCACATTTTTAGACGTTTTACAAATAAAATATACAAAATCTTTATGACCTCACTCCTTGTCCTTATTACCAATATAATATTTCTAATTCCTAATCATGTAGACCCTACTTCTCTAATTACCCAAACTTTGACATTTTAGCATTGTCAGACCACTTACGACAAATATTTACTTTTTACAACATTCTTATTGTACTTTGACTGTTACCGTACTCCACATTATTGGCGGCACCGTACTGATGGCGACGTTATCTTCTATCAAACGCTACTACTAATTATACTTAACAACATCATATTCCTAATACATACATTAATGAAATAGAAATTACGGACAAAAATTTTAGTGTCGACATCTTCCCCCTTCCTAGCTTCTACTCCGTCCTTGGAGTAGACTATTCTAGTGCTTGGAAAATCTTCAACTTGTCGTGGTTAACCCATTTTGTAATGGGAGTGCCATCCAATTCCTCCATTCGGTACGTACCATTTTCATGCACAGCTGCTATTTTGTAGGGCCCCATCCATTTTGGAAGAAATTTTCTCTGTCTTTTTTTTTTGTATCTGGAATCATATACTAGAACCAAGTCATTCACATGAAATGGAGACTAACGGATCTTTTGATCAAAGTATTCATTCTGCTTCATTTTCTTCTTATAGCTTGTATCCTTAGCTATTTCCCTCATTTCCTCTAGCAAATGAAGATGTACCAACCTTTCTTTTACTGAATTAATTTCATCCATTCTTTCATTTTCCATTACTCTGACTATGGGAATATCAAACTCAATAGGAAGAATTGGATCAATGCCATAAGCCAACTGAAATGGGGAGTATCCTGTTGCTGACTTTGATGTTGCCCTATATGCCCACAATGCTGCATGAATCCTTTTATCCCACTTATGTACCTGCAAGGCTGTATCTTTTGCTAGAATTTGACACAACACAAAATTTGTTTGTTCCACCTGTCCATTTGTACTTGGCTTGTATGTTGTTGCCTTCCTGTGCTTAATAGAAAATTTATTGACTAGGGCTTCTACTTCCTCATTAATGAAGTGGCTTCCTTGCTCTGTTACAATTTCTAATGGGCAACCAAATCTGGTGACAATGCGTTCATATATGAACCTTGCCACTTCATCCATGGAAGTTTTTTTCAATGGCCTAGCTTCAACCCACTTGGTTAAATAATCTGTGGCAACTACAATATACTTATTTTGGCGTGATGTAGTTAGAAGTGGACCTACAATGTCTATTCCCCACTTTTCAAAGGTACCAAGGGGAAGAATAGGACATAATGGAGCTGATGAAGTCTTATGGTTACCATGTGTTTGACAAATATCACATGTCTTACAATAATTATAACAATCTTCAAAAAGAGTGGGCCAGTGATAACCTGCATCCAAGATCCTTCTTGCTGTAAGTTGTCCAGAGAAGTGCCTTCCACATGTACCATTGTGGAATTATTCTAGCAGTTCCTTCCCTTGATCACGTCTAACTGCCCTCTTGTACTGTCCATCAGGTCCTATTCAAAATAATACTCCATGCAGAATAGAATATGGACGACTGGCTCGAGTAATCTTTCTCTTAGTCTTTGCATTGGCACCATCAGGAAACTTGAATTCATTCAGATAATTCCAAATATCTATGTATTCACTAGGGATTGTGTCAAGGGATAACAATGCTACACCGGGGAAATCATCATCATCACAAAATGATCCTAAACCATCATAGGCTCGAGAGAGTGCATCTGCATTGACATGCTTCTTTCCTGGCCTATCTATAATATCAAATTCAAATTCTTGTAGAAAAATTATCCATCTTGTTATCCTCCCTGATGGGTTAGGCTTATTTACAATATATTTTAGAGCCTGATGATCTGTTACAACTAGAAATTTTTTCCCTAGCAAGTAATTTATAAACTTCTTTATAGCAAAAATGATAGCCAAAGCCTCTTTTTCAGTTATAGTATAATTTACCTCAACACTGTTCATTTGTCTTCTCCCAAAGTAAATTGGATGTTCATTCCCATTTTCATCCTTTTGGCTCAAAGTACTTTCTAGTGCTGCATCTGAGGCATCAGTGTACACAATGAATGGCTTACTCTAATCTGGATTCTTCAAAACAGGTGAAGACACCAGGGCTTCCTTCAGTTGTCCAAAAGCTTCATGCGCCTTATTTCCTGGTTCATAGGTAACATCCTTCTTCAAGAACTGGGTTAGTGGCTGTGTAATCTTTGAGAAAATTCTTGATGAACCTTCTAATAAGTAACCCACATGGCCTAAAAATAATCTCAACTTACTTCTATCAATAGGAAATGGTAAATCTTTGATTTTTGAAACTTTATCAGGATCAGTACTAATACCATCTCTGGATACAACATGCCCTAACAAAATGCCTTTAGAACATCCAAAGACACACTTTGTAGGGTTTAGTGAGGCTTGTGCTTCATCTAACCTTTGAAATGATATCTCCATCTGGTGCAGGTGGTCCAACTTGCTCCCATAGATGTAAAAATCATCTAGAAATACTCTGATGAAAGTCCCAATGTAGGGTTCGAACACCCTATTCATCAAACGTTGGAATATTACTGGAGCATTACACAACCCAAAAGGCATAACTCTATAAGCAAACGTTCCCCAAGGAGTGGTGAACGTGGTCTTCAGCTGATCTTTCTCTGCTATACGAACTTGGTTGTAGCCACTATATCCATCAGCAAAACTATAACACTCCTGGCCAGCTACTTCGTCCAAGATCTGATCTGAAAATGGAAGAGGGTAATGATCCTTCTTTGTTGCCTTATTGAGCTTCTTGTAATCAACACAAATGCGTAGCTTCCCATTCTTTTTTATTGAGATCACAATGGGAGAAACCCATTCTTAATTCTCCACAGCAAATATAAATCCTGCATCAAGCAACTTATCTATTTCTTCTTTTACAGTCTTGGAAAAATTAGGATTCATTCTATATGGCATTTGCTTTATGGGCTTACCACTATCTACCATCTCAATAGAATGTTCTACCCAACTTACTTGACGGAGTTCCTTGTAATCAAAAGTGAATATGTGTATGTACCTTCGAAAGAGCTGGAGGTAGGATTCCTTCTCACTCTCCATCACAGCATCACCAATCTTTATTTGTTGGAGACGATCATCAACTTCTTCTTCATATAATTTTATGGGGTCATGAGTTGGTGTGACTGGAAGGATATCCATGACTGAAACATCCACCTCACTTTCTTCATCTTTAGTGTCCACTTCACTGGTACTAGAGTAATCATAGGATGTCCAATCATCAGTTTCATCACTTGAATCCACAGGTTCTACTTTATGATGTCGAGGGATCACGTTTATCTTCACCCTCTCTCTACCACGTCCAAGTTTCTTGAAACCTTCATTCTAATAGTTTCTTGCATGAACTCTCCTTAGCCATGATCTTTCCAGCAGCATTGGGTACGCAACAGTACCATTTTTCATCACCTGAAAGTCTACCACACATACAACACCCATAACAGATATTGCCACATTTGAAACTACACCTTCTGGTTTATTTTTTCCCTTATTTAATGACCTTAACATAAGTGTTGAAGGGCGATCAATTTTTAAACCCAACATATTCATTACAGACTCGGTCATTACATTAACTGCAGCACCTCCATCAACTAAGACATCATGAATTGAAATATCATTACATAATACCTCAGCTTGTGGAGAATAGGGATCCGCCTCTGCCTCCAAAACAGGGACCTCAACCTCCTTCCTTCATCGAGCATTGAGTCCACTTCACAACTCCCACCTCCTCTCAGAAGACATAGCCAAGAGTTGACCATATGTAATATTTGCAGGCCTTTTAGACAGATCTTCCAAGATGGAGTATGGTCCTTGCCCCTGTGAAATCAGAAAATCCTGCACACCCAACTTTCTTCTCCTATGTTTCTTACGAGTTTCTTCTTTCATCTTCTTAGCATCATTTCCATCTTGATTATCTTTTTCTTTCTTTCTTTTTGTTACAAACACATCTACTTCATTATTTTTGCTCTTATCTACTACATTAAAAGAATTCACAGGTGCTTTTCCTTTATCATTATCTCCTTTACCAGATGTAGAAGCTCTATCTGGAAAATTATACTTATAATGACCCTTTTTATAACAACCATAACATACAACTTTAGAAATATTTCTTTTTGGACCTCTATCTCCTCCCTGAGAACTAAATTCCTTTCCTTGAAGAAAATTAATAGTTAACTGACCCATCTTTTTGAGCAAATCTTCATACTCAGTAGATGTACTAGGAGAAATATTTGTGCTCACCGGGAGTGGTTGTGGATTCTGGACCAAAGGTACTGGTGTAGGCTCTACTTTAGCAACAATTTCTTTGGGCTCCTCTTCCATGCTTTCTTCTTGCCTTCTTGCAATCTCCTTTGCTTGTTCAATGGTAGCTAGGTGGTCATACTTCACTCGTTGTCTGATCTCTTGCTTTATCCCAAGAATGAAGTGCTTACATAAGAGATTATCCATGCCATTCATCAACCCATCCGTTAATCCTTCCTTCCGGATCTGGGCATCGAGCTTCCTCCTTAGCTCTAGAACACGAGCATGATAATCCCTTATCTTCTCCTTCTCTCCTTGGGATAGCTTTGTGATCTCGATCATGAGATCTGCATATTTCTGTTGTTCACCAAATTCTTCAAGAAAACTTTCAGTTAATAAATCCCATGAATTTTTCACATTATCACCTAGTGTTTCAAACCACCTAAGTGCTGAACCATCCAAAAAGGTAGGAAAAAATTCAGTCCAATGTTCCCTTCTTATAAGGCCATTACAAATACAAGATCGCTTAAACTCTTGAATGAAAGAAGAAGCATCTTCATTAGATTGAGCTGAAAAAACAGGAATCTTTCCCATTTTCAAAAGTAACCACCATGAAATACCAACCCACAAGTACAATCAACAAGACTTATGTGCACAAATAATTGGAATCACTATACTAGAAAGTGACTTTACACCTTTCTACAGTAAAATAGAAATGACCACGGTAAACTATGGTAAAACTTGACTTACTGCGGTAAAAATTGACTTTACTGTGGTAAACACTATTCACGCTAAAAAGTGAAGTTACTGCGGTAAATACTATTCACAGTAAAAAGTGACTTTACTGCGGTAAATACTATTCCCAGCAAAAATGACTTTACCATGGTAACTACTATTCATGGCAAAAATGACTTTACCATGGTAACTACTATGCACAGTAAAAACAAGGTTACCCTCCAATTGATTTTTGACTAAGTGGGAATATCTCTCCAGAAAATCCACCAATGAGGAATGGTCCCGGTAATGGAACCAAAATGTCATCACCAATCCGGCACTATGATAATTCTTCACTGGGAACTCCTCGTGCTATGATTATTTACTAATGCAAAGCCTTTAGTTTGGTGGATGTAATCTGGAAACAAAACAACAACATAACACAAGAATACCATCGACTATGATAAGACGAAATGATGACAAATCTGAAATATCAAAGTAAATTATAATATTAACATGAAATTGTTACAATCTCACCCATGAGGAACTTCAAGTGTTATTGACTTCACTTGCCTTTCACCAAGACTATGGGAGAAACTTTACAATTACACCTCTTAATGGCTTCTTCAACACACCTTTAAACTGATGGCTTCCTTCGCACACTTCCTACAATATTTCTCACTACTTCCTTCTATGCTAAATGAGGGGGGTGGCCTCTCTATTTATAGAACTTCTAGGCTTATCCATCTTATCTCTAAGATAGGATAAGAAATCCACTCTGGCGAATCATATTTCATACCTTAACTCTTATCTGTACATGTAAGCTTATCTTTTAAGATAAGATAAACCTTATCATTTTACATGGGTTCCACATTTTTAGACTTTTTAAAAATAAAATATACAAAACATTTATGACCTCACTCCTTGTCCTTATTACTAATATAATATTTCTAATTCCTAATCATGTAGACCCTACTTCTCGAATTACCCAAACTTTGACATTTTAACATTACCGGACCACTTACGACAAATATTTACTTTTTACAACATTCCTATTGTACTTTGACTATTACCGTAGTCCACATTATTGGCGGCACCATACTGACGGCGCCGTTATCTTCTATCAGACGCTACTACTAATTATACTTAACAACATCATATTCCTAATACATACATTAATGAAATAGAAATTACGGAGGAAAATTTTAGTGTCGACATTCCCTCAGCCACTGTAGTGTCATCATTAATCTCATGAATAATCACCGAGTTAGGACCAAATTCCACTCACATTCCTTCACCAAGGTGAGTAATTTGGTAAACCAATAGGAGATTGGTAGAGAGATCAGGAACACTCAACACTTGGTTGAATGTTCCCCCATCCATTTCTACCGATCCACTACCGGAAACTAACACTATCGTGTCATTACCCATTGTGATTTGGGACATTCCACAAGGCTCGATGTTGGAGAACTCAACATGTGAAGAACCCATGTGGTGCGAGGAACCGAAATCTATAATCCACATTGATGAAGGAGCAACTCTGGCTACAAAGGTCTTTCCTTTCTTCTTATCATATTTAGAACATTTTGCAGTGGATGACTCGTCCTTCGAAGCATTTTGTTTGATAGACTCAGGAAAGCCTATTTTATTTTTCTCAAGTAATTGAGTAAGGTGATCAATTTATTTTCTCATAAATATATGCTCTTTATGACCAAGATTCTTGCAATAGGAACACAAATACCTGTCTTTTGTGCTCTAGGCTTAGAAGTCAAAGTGTTCATGTCAATTTTAGTTTTGGTCTTGGTTTCCTTCTTAGGTTGATCTTTTTTTCTTTCTTCTTTTCAGTATTCTTTTCCTTACTAGTACTTGCTACAAGGGCATGTGACTTGGACTTGAGAGACCCCATTTGAATGAATTTTTCTTGTTCTTGAATGAGTTGGGATGAAAAACAATCAAAGGAGGGCATATTCCAATCCTTTCTCAAGGCATATTTTGTAGCGTAAAAAGTTGACACAAAGACAGAATATTTAGGACCTAACTTAGAGAGAATCAATAAGATCAGTTGAGAATCTTTCTTCTCTTCTTGACATTCCTTTAACAATGATCTAATGTGGATAAACTTCGAGAAGAATGCTTATAGGTTTTCAAAGTCACTAGGACTTAACCCTAGTAGTTAAATTTCCAACTCATGCACTCTCATGTCATCATGTTGTCCAAACATTTCATTTAAACATTGTAAATTACCCTTATTATTTCTTGTGACTAGTGAGCACATCCACCACAATTTACAGCAAGGGGGTATCATTTGCGATGTGAGATACTTTTTCTCACAACGATATGATTTCACCTTATTCCTAGTTATTTGAAATTTTTGCTTGTATATGGTGTCTCTTTGCTACGCTCCACAAAACATTATTGTGGTCTCCTCTCTTGCACGTTATTACGCTGATTACAAGGTGAGTTACCAAGTGTTTTATGCTGCATGCTTGGACCCAATTGTATTCAACACACTAACTATAAAGTGTCAAAATCAGGGGGGTTATAATATTGTCCTGGGTGGTTGTGTTTCTTTTCTACATTTCTTCTCTCTCTTCTCACTATGGATGAACTTTCAATTCATTTGCTTACATTGTTCAAATTTTTCGAATGGAGATCAAAAATAATTATGAAACTAAGGGGTAAAGGCTTACCTTGCATCACCGTGTGAACTAAGACTGAACTAGACGATGACCCTGAAAAATCTAAGTGGTTAAACCGTAGTGTTGAAGCTTTAGGTCTTATTTTCATGTTCTTTTCTCTCAACTTGCTCTTCCACATTGATTCGTCTAAAACACCTAAGTCTACGTGGACAATGTTAGATGAAATGTTTGGATAACACGATGACATGAGAGCACATGAGTTGGAAAACAAACTACTAGAGTTAAATCCTAGTGAATTTGAAAACCTATAATCATTCTTCTCGAATTTTGTCGACACTAGATCATTGTTAAAGGAATGTCAAGTAGAGAAGAAAGATTCTCAACTGATCTTGTCGATTCTCTCTAAGTTAGGTCCTGAATATTCTATCTTTGTGTCAACTTTTTACACTACAAAAGTTACTGTTGTTGCAGACTCACAACACCCCTGGATGCAGATCAGGCTTCTAGGTTGATCACTCTAGCATCCAGTGTGATTGCACAACATGGAAACCTCTCTCCAAGTGTGGGACTTGTGAAACTGAGAGAGGAATCTCCAGATTAGAGGCTGGTTCCTCAAACTCCTCTGATTAGATCTAATACTTGCACAACTACAGAGGTTCAGGTTCTAATCCTACTCTAAATTGCAAGGAGACAGGGATAGAAGTGCAAAAATTGAAACTAACTAAAGATGGTGATGCACCAAAAGGAGTGGTGAAACATTTATGTCATGCAAATAGACACAAACCATAGATTTCAACATAAAACATAAACAGACTGGTAAGATATAATTTAGGATCTGAAATGAAGCAAACAATACAAACAAAGGACTGAAACTCATTCACAAAGCTTGCATTATCATTTCCAGTGTCAAAATCACTACATTACAATCTCAGAGAAGAGGTAAAAATGGTTACAATATTTGGAGAGGTCTGATTCTTCAAAACAATCACTTGCTAGAGGTGAAAGAAGAAGTTGCTATGTCCAAAAAAATTTCCCCCCTTGAAAATGAGCCAAAATTGGCTTTTACATTACATGGGTCGAGCCCAGGAGACAGAAACGTACAAAAAATGTGAGAGCCCATTCCTCCTTTTTCTAGATGCATTAAAATGGCATGGGGGACCTTACAAACCCATACCCTACCATTTTTTACCAGTATGGAGGAGAATGCGACCCATTCTGCGTTTAAATTTGGTCGCTGAAATGTCACTTCTGGTCATGAACACGCGTCAGAGCTGTTTCTCAACTTTCTCTCTCCAGACTACACCAAAATTCAAGATTAAACCAAGAATCATGTAGATAATTTCATAAGCTTTCCGTTGATATAAAGAACGTGCAAATCCGAGCTCTGGATCGAAAGATATATCGATCTGAATATTTAGGGCACAAAACAGGCGAAAATGTGTTTTGAAACTCTTTCCCGCACTCTGCCACCTGGATGGACACGTGTCAAGTGCTGATTGGACATGCGTAATTCTCTCTCCTCTCACTCACCCATGGGTTTTCCTTGAAATTTTTACTTTTTTGGCTAAAAATCTTGCTAGGACATTCTCTAACTCCTTCCCCGAGCCCCTGTCACTGAGACTTGGCCCCGCGTAGATTCCGGTTAGGACACGTGCGCGGGGTCTTCCTTTACTTTTTAGCTTTTTGACTGACCCTTAGCCAAATTTTCTAACGTCCTCCCTGAACTTTGTGGACGTTTCCTATTCCATTGTGACACATTTCATGATTTGGTTGGTTCGTGGATCTACCAGCTTTTCGCGTCCACCAAGTCCATTTGTCCTGGATGTCCCAGTGGAGTCTGGGACGAAAACTTCCAATCCGCCCGAAATGGGCTTCCTTGTCCCTTATCTGCCGATGACACGTGGCGTAATTTGATTGGCTTTCGGCTCCTTCGGCTATCCACGGTCCCATGCGTCCCTTTGTCCCAACTTTCCTAGTGTGAAAGTTCTCCTTTTCGGCCGATCCGGGCGGTTCGCGTCCTTCACGTCCTCACGGCCCAAATGTCCCAACTGTGCTGCTCAACAGTTATTCGATTTTCTTCTCCTTCAGCCGAACCGGCTTTTCGCGTCCCGCGTGTCCCCACGGTCCAACTGTTCCAAGTGCTGCCTAGGCTGCTTAGAAGATTTTTGGTTGGTTCGCGTCCAGATGTCCCTCATGTCCCAACTGCTGCGAGGATTAGGACTTAGCCATTTTTCATGATTTTTCCTGGCCCAAGCTTGTTTTTGTGACTTTTTCACCCTTTCTCAGAGCTTGCTCTTTTCTTCTTAGACAGGGGAGTTAGAAAAGATCTGAGGGGACCCTAGAAACATGATTTTTTTTTTACCCTGAATCAATCTATTTTCCTGGGACTTGAGAATTTAATGCATGTTATCAAAATTACCCCGGGGGGTGAATTTTGGATAACAATTTGGAAACTCAATGGGGTTACCTGCCTACTAGGTAGAAGATACCAGTAGCTTGAAGTAGTCCATTGGGCATGGAGTTATCAAATATTCAGTTTAGAACCCCAACTGACTCAAAATGTGTAAGGAGGAAGATGGAATATCACCTGATGGAAGCAAGGACTGCAAAACATCTCCATGAATAGCAAGCTGTGCCAAAGCACTTAGTGAAAACAAAACTAACCTACAGCAAAACAATGTGCACAAGCACTTGGAGGAATGAAAATCTAATCTAATATTTACAAAATAGTGAACTTCCCTCTAAAAGCAATGCTTGAGATAGATTCCATTGACTGGAATCTGCAGTTCTTCACCATCCAATGAGGCCAGTTGGAAAGCATTGTTGTTCTTGCACTTCATGACCATGTATGGGCCACTCTAAATGGCATCAAATTTTGAATGCCTTCCCAATTTTGCTCTGTCCACATCCCATTTCAACACTAGATCTCTAACTTGAAAAGATCTATCCTTGGCCTTTCTATCAAAGGTCTTCTTGATCAAAGCTTGATCCTTTTCCATTGCTTGGGATGCCTGATTTCTGATCTCTTGCAGCTCCATCAACTCTACATACCTCACCTCCATGGGCTCAAATTCAAGCAACTCCAGCTACTTCATGAGTTCCAATGTTGGCAACTCAAGTGACATGGGCAAGATTGCCTCTCTTCCATAGACAAGTTTGAATGGAGAGTTTACTTATGGATCTTTTGGGAGTTATCCTATCAGGCCCATAAGGCTGATTTCAGTTTGGTATGCCAAGACCTCTGATTCTCATCAAGAGTCCTCCTAATGATCCTCAACAAGTTCTTGTTTGTAGACTCAGCTTGGCCATTACCCTGAGGGTAATAGTTTGATGAAGTGCTTAGGTAAATACCGTTCTTGATAGCCCACTCAGTCACCTTAGATCTAATGAATGCCGATGCATTATCAGAGATTATTGTGGTAGGTACACCAAATCTGGTTGTTATCCCCTCATAAAAGTATAAGATGCTAGACTCAGTTGCCTCTTTGAGTGCTACTGCTTCTGTCCATTTGGTGAAATAGTCGATGGCTGTCAAAATCCATTTGTGCCCTTGGCTTGAATTGGGATTAATGACTCCGATGAAGTCCAAACCCCATTGCATGAATGGCTGGCCAACTGAGATTGGATGTAATGGAAGGGCAGCAAGTCTCTCTTTTCCTATGAAGAATGCATAGTTCTTACACCGCTTGATCCATGCATAGCAATCACTGAAGATTTTAGGCCAATAATAACCAGCCTTCATGATTTTTAGAGCTGTCACTCTTGGTGCAAAATGGCCACCAGCTGGTCCACCATAAAACTCTTCCAACACCCTTTGAATCTGATTTGTGCTAATGTATCTCAGCAGCACTTCATTTACATCTTTCTTGAACAAAACTCCATCAACAATGGCATATGGGACAGCCTGCAATCTGAAGTGTATCCTTTGGGTCTTGTTCATCTCTGGAGGACATAGGCCTGTGCCTAGGAAGTGTATAATATCTTGGGTCCAGCAAGGAGTGGGGGAAGCATTTTCTTCTTCTTGACTGCCACTTGGCTCACACAATCCTTTCCCTCTTACCAGCTTGGTGATCTTGATCTCAATGTCATACTCCATGACACGGGTGATCCAGCCTGCCCTTTTCTCATTCAAATCCTTGTTGAGGAGGAAGTCCTTGACCCCAGCATGTGGGACCAGCAACTGGAGCTTGTTGTTTGAGACTAAATGCTTGAATTTCTTCAAGCTTCTGATTACTGCAAGCACATGCTTTTCAATAAAAGAGTATCTCACTTCATAGTCATCTAGGCTCTAGCTGAAGAAGGCAATTGGCTGCTCATCATTATCTTCATTCTGCTGTACCAAAATGGAAGAGATAGTGTCATTACCTCCAAATGCATAGAGGATGAAATCCTTGGAGAAGTTCTAGGTTGATGAGAGTTGGTCTTGATGAGATTGGCTTGAGAGATAGGCTTTGATTGCTTCAAAACTCTCCTTGCCTTCTGTTGTCCACTTGAAAGCCATGCTCTTCTTTAACATTTTGGTGATGGGCTTGACAAGGGCTGCAAAATCTGGGACAAACCTCCGAACAAAGTTTATCCTTGCTAAGAGACTCTGAAGGGCCTTCTTGTGGCTTGGCAATGGTAGTGTTCTTATGGCTTCAACCCTCTCTGGATCAATTGCTAATCCTTCCTTGGAGACAATATGGCCAAGGAGCTTTCCTTCATGTGCAAGAAAGATGCATTTCTTAAGATTCAAAGATACTCCGAACCTTCTACACCTCTGAAACACTTGCCTGAGGTGAAAGATATAGTCTATTGCATTCCTTGAGAAGACAGTGATATCATCTAGGTATACCAACACTATCTTATTGATCAAGCCTTTGAATGCCATATCCATAGCTCACTGGAATGTTGCTCCGGCATTCGACAGTCCAAATGGCATCTTCTTGTAAGCATATGTGCCCCATTTTTTAGTGAAGGACATCTTGAATTGATCTCCTTCCTTCACCATTATCTGATTATAGCTTGAAAATCCATCTAGCAATGAAAACCTTCTCTGAACCAGCTACAACCTACAATATTTGTTCCATTGATGGAAGCGGATAATGATCTTTGAGTGATGCTCTATTTAGATCGCGAAAGTCCACACACAATCTTATTTCTCCATTTCTCTTTCTTACTGGCACTAAGTTTGCAACCCAACTTGAGTGTTTGATGGGGAAGATGATACTGGCCTCAAAAAGCTTGCTTAACTCTTTTCTCATGAGAGGTTCAATATGGGGATTCACTGGCCTTTGCTTTTTCCTGACAGGCTTGGATTCCAGATCCAGCTTAATAGTATGTTGTGCCAACTTTGGGTTGAAACCTCTTAGATCTTTGTAAGTCCAAGCAAAGACATCTGGGAACTCTTGACAAAGCTGAACAAAATCAGATTTCTCTTGTGAGGTACTTACTTTGCCAATCTATAATGTTTTGCCTTCTTCCACTAAAATAGGCTCTGAATCTTCACCCTTCACTTGAATGTTCGCTTTCTCCTTCTGGAACTGATCATTCGGGTTGAAGATTGACTCCAAGGTTATGAGGCCTTTTGGTAATTTGTTAGTTCTCAGCTGCACCACTTGGTAACCATACTGCTGCTGCAGCTTGTCTTGATTCCTGGCGGAGAACTCAGCTTCTTCTTGTAGGAAATTAATAATTTGCTGATCATTCTCGAAGACTTGCCAACTTGTATTGTTATCCGGAACAGCTGGACTCACAACCAATTTGATATGAGGCTGAGATTTCTCACTTTTGATACTTCCTACAACATCAAACGCAGCCCCAATTGCTGCTAGCCTGTCAGCGGCTTCATTCCTTTTTCTTGGGATGGAATTGATGCTAAAAGCTTCAAAATCTTCAATAAGATCCCATACCCGATTCTTGTAGCATCTGAGTAGATCATTCTTGGCAGCATTTTTTTCTTTGACTTGGTTTACGATCAGCTCACTATCACCAAATACTTGTAAATTCCTGATGTTTTTCTTCTTTGCTCAATGTAGTCCATGAATTAAGGCTTCATACTCAGCTGTATTGTTTGAGCAACAAAACTGAAAATGGAAGGCTGAGTAATACTTTATACCTTGTGGTGAAATGAGCATAGCCCCTCCTCCTGCACCTTGTCTACTCCTTGACCCATCAAAGAACATAGCTGTCATACTTCATTCTTGTCCTTATGATCTGGCTTGGTGATGCTGGGGAGAGGTTGATTCTCTTCATGTATGTAATAAACTCCTAGCTCAGATTCTTCTATTTCTTGATAAGGATCAAAAGCATGCACCTTGCTTGCCCATTCATCAAGAGTTAGATCCGGGATGCTTCCAACCTTAGTGTCAGCTTCATCAGTGCTGGGGTGGTCTTCTGGGTCAAATGTTGAGCAATTGGCATTGATCTGACTTGGAGTGTAAGGCTCAATGTGAAAGTTTGCAATAGGTTCTGACCTGATTGTAGCCTTAGTTCCATACCTTGTTCTGAACAGCATGTGAGACCAATCAACAGACAAATATCCCCCAATCTTAGCTGTGAAGTCCCTTGACAAGCAAAGGGAAAAGAGTGGTGTAAGGTCTATGACTGATACATCTTATAAAATAACAACATTTGGACATGCATACAAGGTAAGTGTTGTATATATCTTTTCCCCAGGTGTTGATACTAGTTCAAGCAGAAGAATGGAGAAATCCTTTGGATGTTGCTTCAAATCCCTGGATGCCCCAAGGTGCATCAGAATTTGTTTGGGCATGACAAAACTGAGTTGCTCGATAGAGGAAATGGGTGTGCCCAATTGTGCACTAGCTAAGTGGCACACGATCAATGAAACGTCGAAGAGGAAATGGGTGCTTCAAGGCGCATCAGAAGTGGCGTACGACAATGAGTGTCGACAGAGGAAATGGGGCAGCATTTGTAAGGCGAATAGAAGTGGCTTGCATCTGACAATGAGTGTCGATTCAGAGGAAATGGTGGCCCAAGGCACTTCATGGCAGCTGGCACACAAAAATGAGTGTCGATAGGATAGATAGGTGCATTCCAAGGCACACAGATATGTGGACGCATGACTTCTTCAGTGTCGATCAAAGGAAATGGTGCGCCCAAGGCGCACAGAAGTGGCGCATCGACAATGAGTGTCGACAGAGGTTTGCACATGGTGCACCCAAGGTGCATCAGAAGTGGCAGCAACGAACTGGTATTTGAGTGTTGACTAGGAGCTGAAATTGGCTGCACCCAAGGTGCATTTGAAACTGGACTTTGTTTGACACACACATTTGATGCGCCTATGGCGCACCTTCAGGAGGCGCAACATTGGTTGAGGCTGACAGGAAGCAGACCCTGGTGCAGATATTCAAATGGCCATAACTTTTTGACCTTGTGTTGAGCTGCAACCCCTTCATGCAACTACTTGGACTTTTTAGAACAGCTTACAAGGTCCTCTGCCTGCCAACTACCAATGTGGATATCTTTAATTGGGTGAGAAAAAATTGCTGTAAAAATGCAAAATACAGTTTCTCCACTTTTGGGTTTCGCTGACTGTTCTCACCCTCACCATCAGTAGTTGTCACCATGAGCTTGTTTGAGTGCACCATTGAAGCACATGGATTGGTTATGAGGCAGATTGCATGGAATTCACTCTCTCTTATTCTCTGAGCAATGTTGTTCCTATAAATTGTAAGGAGGGGCTTAGAGGCTAAAGGTATGGACATTTGGTTTATATGCCCCTCCCTTCTTCTCTTTGGCAGGAGGAACTTGTGGAGTTCAAACCTCCCATTTGAAACTGTAATAGTATCTTTGCCTCTTGGTATTTTGCAGTGCCTATTAGTATCAATCCTTGGAGCAAATTAATACATGTCTGTGGATAACCTTGGGCTCAACTGCCTCTTTATATTCATTTGCACCCCCTTTGATCTTTCACTACGAATCTGGCTATCTGCTGTCATGACCTCTTGCAGCTGCATTTTAATGGCACTGTGTTTATTTGGCAAGACAGGAAGTTCTTCATTCCTCAGTGCATCACCTCTGTTAGTTCTAGGTTTGGGATTTTATGCATCTTCTTACCCTAGTCTCCTTGGAAAGTTAGATTAGGTTTTTAGTAAACCCTCTGCATTTTATTGGTGCAGGTCTAGACAGAGGAATAGGATCCGGCCTTCATCCGGAGAGCTTTTCCATTTTCGCAAGGTCCCACACTTGGGAAAAGCTCCATGTTATGCAATCATACTGAGAGTCTCAACCCCATCACATTGCAGAGTCCCAGGTGCTGTGATTTTCCATCAACAGTAAGACTCAAATTTCTAATCACTCCAACCGTTGCTACTGCTGTCCCATCTAAGCTGCACTACCCCTTTGGATGTTGTTTCATACTGGAGCCCTAGCTGATCAGCTATTTGTCAAAAAGCATGACAAGTTGACTACTTGCTCCAGAATCAATCATGAAATTGTGCACTAGTTGATTTTACAATGATTAATGAAACATAGAAAGGAGGGGGCTTCAAAATTTCGTACATTACTGTCCTCCAATGATTTCGCTGAGGTTGGGCAGCATTTGTAAGCACTTTTTCTTGCATCTGAACTTGCTGATTTGAAAAGGTTGGTCAGTCCTTCATGGTAGCCTGCAGTAGATCTGCTTTGGCCTGGGATAGATACGGATTCCCACATTGATATATTGAACGTTTGTCTTGCTTCATGCTGATCAATGATGTTGAATGGTGATGAAGGATCTCTTTGTTGTCCCTTGGTTTGCACATTCACCCCTTGCATATGAGCAGTCAACAACTGGTATTTGAGTTGGCCTAGGGGCTGTTCTTGGCTGCCCTTGTGAGGCGATTTGAAGGTTCTGGACTTTGCTTGCCTAACCATTTTTGGAGCCATGGAAGGTTGTGGATCGGCTGGGGCTAATAGGCTTCTTCTTCACCCAAATTTCTCCTCTTTGACCTTGTGTTGGTAGGCCTACACCTTGAGAAACCTACCTGATTCATGCCACAGAAATCTTCTGCTTGCCAATAATACCAATGTGGTGTCATTTGGGGCTGATTGCTGTTGGAATGTTTCTTGTTGTTGGTTGTTTCCTCAACTGCTCTCACCCTCCACACCAGTAGTTTTCACCAAATAGTGCTTGCATTCAGAGCACCATTGAAGCACATGGATTGGTTATGAGGCTCATTGCATGGAAAACACCAGTCATACTCACAACTGGGCAATGTTGTTTTGTGTTGGCACCAACGCCTTAGAAGTAGATATGGCATCTTGGATTATCAGGGCTGGAATGGTCTATTGGCAGGACCCTCCTTGTTTGATTCATATTTGCACAACTGGGTTGGGTGGCCTTCTGTGGTTGGTAAGGCTGCCTATTAGGCTAAGCTTGGGAAGTTGATAAGAAGGTCTGGAACCTTGAGCTTACTGCCTCTTGAGAGTATGCACCAGCTCGTTGCCTAGGTTCTGCAATTTGCTTCATGACCTCTTGAAGCTCCCCTGGGACACTTGGAAGATGAAGTGGATGCTTCGTTTGAACTCTAATTTCTAGGAGTGGGAGAAGGCCAGCCAAATTAGGTGATTGACTGGTGTTTGGACTCTCTAAACTTGGAAACAGTGGCCGATGGGAGGTCTAGGGGCAAGTTTCCCATCTTGGATCAAACAATTTTCAGCCCTAATGGCAATGCTATAAGCCATAGGGATATTTATGCCTCCCATGGACTGAATCAACATAGAAATATTAGAATTTAAAGCTTTGAGATAGTAGAGAAAAGCACCTTCTGTTGTTGGCCTGACTGCCACTGGAATTCTCTCCCAAGTCTTTTGAAAATAAACTAAAGTTGAAATCGGTCAACTGCTCATTGGGAGCTCTCTTGATGGTTGTCAACTGCTCCAAAAGAGACAAGTTGTCTCCCTTCTCTCCAAATTGCTCATGAAGTGCAATACACAGCTGAATCCAGTTTGTGATAGAACCAGCTCCAAGGCTTCTAAACCATTGTAATGCTTTACCCTTGAATGAAGATGTCCAGTAACTTGACAGCCACTTACATTTCATTGATTTCATGGATTGCACAAAGGTTAGCAATATCTTTAACATGATCACCTGGAGTAGTCTGATTTTCTCCAGTGAAGTAGGGGATGTTCTTCAAGGCTGCAATAGGGACCGGATGTTATGCATTGAGGGTAAGTGGGCTGCTGCCTGTGAAGTTGACGTAGGGGTTGTTCTGAGCCATTCTGATTGGTCTTAAAACCCTTGTTGACTGAATGAAAGGCCTACCAGGTGGAGGAGTTGAGAGAGTTATGTTTGGTGGAGATGGAGACCTTTGAATCCTTCTTCCTCATTTCCTTCTTCTTGGAGATAACTGTAGGTATTCAAATAGCACTTCTTCTTCTCCAACTCTTGACCTTGTGGTGATTCTTCTCATGAGTTTTTAGGCCTGCACTCGAAACCAATCGATTCTTCCCCTTGGAGTCACCAGATATGAAAATAATAGCTCTTTTTAAGCAAGAAAATTGCAGTAGATGCACATCAACCTTACTGCAATAAAAATGAGACCTCTAAGGTCCCACCGGGCATGCCAAAACTGTTGTTGCAGACTCACAGCACCCCTGGATGCAGATCAAGCTTCTAAGTTGATCACTCTAGCATCCAGTGTGATTACACAACATGGAAACCTCTCTCCAAGTGTGGGACTTGTGAAACTGAGAGAGGAATCTCCAGATTAAAGGTGGTTCCTCAAACTCCTCTGATTAGATCTAATTCTTGCACAACTACATAGGTTCAGGTTCTAATCCTACTCTAAATTGCAAGGAGACATGGATAGAAGTGCAAAAATTGAAACTAACTAAAGATGGTGATGCACCAAAAGGAGTGTTGAAACATTTATGTCATGCAAATAGACACAAACCATAGATTTCAACATAAAACATAAACAGACTGGTAAGATATAATTTAGGATCTGAAATGAAGCAAACAATACAAACAAAGGACTGAAACTCATTCACAAAGCTTGCATTATCATTTCCAGTGTCAAAATCACTACATTACAACCTCAAAGAGGTAAAAACTATTACAATCTTTAGAGAGGTCTGATTCTTCAAAACAATCACTTGCTAGAGGTGAAAGAAGAAGTTGCTATGTCTAAAAAATGTTTCTCCCCCTTGAAAATGAGCCAAAACTAGCTTTTACATTGCATGGGTCAAGCCCAGGAGACAGAAACGTACAAAAACGTGAGAGCCCTTTCCTCCTTGACTACAGATGCATTAAAATGGCATGGGGGACCTTACAAACCCATACCCTGTCATTTTGACCGAATTGCAGGAGAATGCAACCCATTCTGCATTAAATTTGGTCGCTAAAATGTCACTTCTGGTCATGAACACGTGTCAGAGCTGTTTCTCAACTTTCTCTCTCCAGACTACACAAAAATTAAAGATTAACCCTGGAATCATGTAGAGAATTTCATAATATTTCCGTTGATATAAAGAACATGCAAATCCGAGCTCTGGATCGAAAGATATGGTCGATCTGAAGATTTAGGGCACAAAACAGGCGAAAATGAGTTTTGAAAGTTTTCCCGCGCTCTGCCACCTAGGATGACACGTGTCAAGCGCTGATTGGATGTGTAATTCTCTCTCCTTTCACTCACCCATGGGTTTTCCTTGAAAATTTGACCTTTTTGATGATTTTAGGACATTTTTCACTTTTTCCCTACACCCCCGCCACTGAAGACACGTGGCATGCATAGATTGGAGGACAGGGGCACGGGGTCTTCCTTTACTTTTTAGCTTTTTGACCGAAACTTGGCCAAAATTTCTAACTCCTCCCCAAGCTTCATGCTTCCCTGTTCCATTGGACACGTGTCCTCTTTTGATTGGTCTCCGGGTCTGCCGGCTTTTCACATCCTTCGCGTCCTTTTGTCCCGGCTGTCCCAGTGCTGTCTGGGACAAAAACTTCCGATCCACCCGAAATGGGCTTCCCTGGTCGATGACACGTGGCGTAATTTGATTGGCTTTTGGCTCCTTCGGCTATCCGCGTCCCACGTGTCCCTTTGTCCCAACTGTCCCAGTGTGAAAGTTCTCCTTTTCGGCTTGATCTGGGTGGTTCGCATCCTTCGCGTCCTCTCGGCCCAAATGTCCCAACTGTGCCACTTAGCAGTTAGTCGATTTTCTTCTCCTTCGGTCAAACCGGCTTTCTGCGTCCCGCGCATCCTGACGGCCCGGATGTTCCTTTGCTTTGAAAACTTCCTGGCGGCCTTTCGTCCGATTTGCGCCCAGATGTCCCTCACGTCCTGACTGTTGCGAGGACTAGGACTTAACCATTTTTCATGATTTTTCCTGGCCCAAGCTTGTTTTTTTGCAACTTTTTCACCCTTTTCTCAGAACTTGTTCTTTTCTTCTTGGACAGGGGAGTTAGAGAAAATCTGAGGGGACCCTAGAAACATGATTTTTTTTTCCCTGAATCAATCTATTTTCCTGGGACTTGAGAATTTAATGCATGTTATCAAAATTTACCCTAGGGGGTGAAAATTGGATAACAGTTACCCTGGGCAAGGATTAGAATATTCCCTCCTTTGACTATTTTTCATTCGATATTTTGGTTTGACGGCAAGTCATATATATCTGATACCATGAAAGAGTTAATGAATCATATCAGAAAAGGTGCAGCACGATTAAGTTGCACTCTAGTTGAATCATAATGCCTCCAATGCAATCACAAGGAAGAATCGATCAATAACTAAATAACTTGCATAACAAAACGAAGCTTGTACATGTAGAGAAAAGATAGTGGAGTGTCTTGGCAAGCTCATAAATGTCAAATGAAGTGATACATATAAGGTGCTGAGTAACCCTAGTGCATGACACAATAGCAAACCCTAAACCTAACCCATGTGATATGACCCTCCATATGTGAGTGGAGGACGCATAGGATAACTCACACCAATAAGAGATCTTATGCTCATTCTTGGGGAGGAAAAAAACATATATTTCATTTTTGATATGGAACCAGATAAATCCCTTGGACTAGATGGGTTCCCATCCTTCTTATTCTAATAGTTCTGAGAAGTGGTCAAGAATGAGGTCATTGAGATGATCTAGACTTTCTTCAGTAATGGTCAAATTCTCAAACAAATCAATAGCACTTTCCTGGTCCTTATTCCCAATATGATAGGGTCAAGGATGTGAAATATTTTAGACCCATTACTCTATGTAACACCAACTACAAATTTATGACCAACATTATCACTTTCAGGCTCAGGAAAGTGATGGCAAATTTTATCTCTCCTAATCAAGGGGCTTTTGTTCCTGTGAGACAAATTCTTGATAGCATTGTGATCATCCAAGAAGCCATTTATTCTGTCAAAATTTTAGAAATATCTGCCATGTTTGTCAAGTTGGATATGCATAAAGCTTATGACAGAGTTTTATGGGCCCTTCTCCAAGCCATTCTGACCAAGTTGGGGTTCGATGCCTTCTTTATCAACATGGTTATGGTTTGCATTTCTTCTGTCATCTTCTCTGTTATTATCAATGGAAAACTTGAAGGTTTCTTTCAAGTTGGTAGAGGACTCGGATAGGGATATCCCCTCTCCCCCTTCCTCTATACGATTATGGCGGAAACTTTAAGTACACTCTACAACTAGGTGGTTTCCCTTAATCTCTTGCAAGGTCTCAAAATTTCTAATCGTCTTCACCTACCTGCCTCAACCAATTTGTGGATGAAAATTTCTTGATGGGGAAGGAATTTATATAGGAAGCCTATATCTTCAAAGAGGTTCTGAATGAGTATGAGGAGGTCTCTAGTCAGCTGGTCAACTTCCTTAAAAGCGTTATTTTCTTCATTAATGTGGAAGAGCATTTCCAAGAGATACTGTCCCACATTTTTGGTTGTAAGATAAAGAATTTTCCATATTCCTATTTGCGAATGCCCCTCATTCACAAAAAAATGAATCATTCCATCTCGAACACTATGCTCGAGAGAGTTTCCAATAAGTTGTCATCTTGGAAGGGGATTCTCCTATCTCAAGCTGAAAAATTCAACTCCTCCAAAGCTCTCTTCAAGGTGTTCCAATATATTTCAAGTCCCTTTTTCGGCTCCCAGGAAAGATTTGTAAGCTCTTGAAAAAATTCAAAAAAGGTTCTTGTGGGTTGGTGTTGAGGAGAAGTTCAAATTTCGTCTTGTGGCCTGGGAAAAAGTGACCAATCCTGAGGATTGTGGTGGGCTGGGATTAAAGAACATGAGACTCATTAATGATGCTCTTGTGGTTAAATCTGGTTGGAGAGTGATAAAGGAAGAAGGCCTATGGATCGATATCATCAAAAGGAAATATTTAAGGAATATTGGCATAGTAGAGAATTTCTTTCTGCATGAAAATATCCCTAAGGGATCCTTTTTTTGGATTTCTTTTCTCTCTTCTAGGGAGATCCTAAGTAGGGGTATTAAATGGAATATTGGGAAAGGTGATAGAATTCAATTTTGGAGGGATTGTTGGCTCTCTGATAAACCTCTAGTGGAGGAAGAACCATGGAGAATTGCGGCTCATTTATTTGAAGACAATGGTAAAGTTTTGGTTAGGGACTATTGGAGATCCTCCAATAATCTTGTTCTTTGGGAGAAGGTGTTTCCCCCTCCCAATTTCATTCGGGACACTCAACTTTTTGCTGATCTCAACTCTAAGTTAAAGAGTTTTTTATTACACTCTTCCAACAGAATGAGGACTCTATTCTATGGAAGGAAGAGGATTCTAGAAATTTCTCTGTTAAATATGCTTAGCTCCTAAATTTCAAGAATTCTAGCCAAAAAGATTACTGCAGTAAACTTTGGGTAAAAAACCTTCTACCTAAAGTTAACATTTTCCTTCGGTTAGCTACTCAGAACAAAATCCTCACTATGGATAATTTGAGGAAACCTCGAATATTCCTCCCCAACAAGTGTGTGCTTTGTAAAAAATAGGAGGAAAGTGTCAACCACCTCCTCATCTCCAATCCCTTCACTTAAGCGGTGTTGTCCAAGGTGTTGAATATTTTCAAGGTTCAATGGGTCTACCCTAATTCCTTTGAGAAATGTTGGTCACAATGGGATTGTCCTTTCAAGTATCCCTTTCTTATGGCTACCTGGAAAATGGCCCTGCCCCACTTCATCTGAAGCTTAAGGAAGGAAAGCAATGCTCTCATCTTCAGAAATCAGAAGGCTAATATCAAAAAGGTCAGTGTTGGTTTTATCTCATTGATTAAATGGAACTCCAATGTCATTAAGGTGAAGACTAAAAAGGTCATTTCTAGTAGAGAAGAGGAAGTGATCAAACACTTCTCCTTCATTCCGCCTCAAGTCAGTTTCTCATCCACTAAAATTAAGTGGTCCAAACCTGAAAGGGGAAAATTCAAACTTAATTTTGATGGGGCTTCTAAAGGCAACCTTGGCCTGGCTGGTGGAGGGGCCATAATCAGGGATCATAATGGGGATTGTATCTTAGCCTATGTTGGACCTTTCAGTACTTAGATCAACAATGTGTTTGAAGTTCTTGTTCTTCTATAGGGTGTTAGTCGTGATAAGGAGAAAGGAATTAAACATATTCTTATCAAGGGGGGTTCTCTTCTCATTTTAAATGTAATCAGCAAGACTACCAATAATTGGGTCTTGGGTAATATTATTTATGATATTAAAGAGCACCTTAAGTACTTTGATTCCCATATCATTACTCATATCCCTAGCATCGGAAATACTTGTGTGGAGAGATTGGTGAATGATGGAGTTCAAAGTAATGATTTCAAAGTATGGCAAAAAGGTGAGGTCATACCTGTGCATATTAATGATATTATTAATCATGAAAAGTTTTAAACACTTCACCTTAAGAAGCACAAGGGAGAATAATGGGTTCATTTTCCAATATTGCAAAAGAAAGTCCGACTTAAGTTATTCTTGGAAAGGAAAGTATAATTTCAAAAGTTACAGACCTCAAAGTGTTGAGCATCAAAGTAAAAATTTGGCTACCATGGGCAGAGATAGAACCAGAGTCGAGCCATCTAGTCATGGGTGTATTGTGGAGGATAAGTCTATGTGGCACTTGTTTAGGATTGGGAGTTTCAAGAACTTTATCACCAGACTCCAAGGGCATGATCCCTCACTTACTATGGATTTTGGGTTGGCGTGGAAAGAGGAGAAAGTGGTGATCTGTGGCATGGAAATTAATACGTTGGAGGAAGCCATTGCCCATATTACTGGCATGGACATGGAAGGTATGAAAATATTCAAGGATAGGAATCAGAGAGAGTATGAAATCAATACTTTGTTTGTGGGAAAGGAAACTATCCATTACTTCACCAATGGCATCGCTCGTTCCTGTATTCCTGGGGTGTGGAGAGAGGTCTTCCTACACATCATGAAATATCTTACCCTAGAAGGTAAATATTGCAAGATATATACCCACCACTTGTCATTTCTGAACATGTTTAGACATAAGAAAATGCTCATTATTCCCTTCTATCTTTTCATGTCTCTAACCACCTCAATGAGGGAGTTCCAAAAGAGTAAGGTGGAGTCCCCCATCCATGAGGGCCTCATTCTTCGCATGTTCCGTAATGAGAAACTGGCCTTGGATAAACAAATGCCCCTAATTGAAGATGAGGAGGATATTACCCTAGTTGAGTGTCTGTCTAAGATGAGGGAGGGAAATTTGGGTATTAAGCAGATGGGTGAGGGGGAGAAAGTGTAAGGGATGGAAAATCAGGAAGCTGGTCCATTATAGGGGAAGGATAAAGTGCCCCTAGAAGGAGAGCATGGTCTTGATATGTGGAAGAACAAAGTTCAGTATTTGGAAATGGTGGTCCAGGTCCTGAAAGAGACTAACTCAGTGGTGAGAAAGGGAATAATTGACAGTATTGAAGCCACCAAGAAAATATGTTTGGCCCAGAAGAACATCCGCGGGGATATCAAGTAGTTGGATTCTCCAGTTCAGGATTTGGGTGCTCATTTGGCTACTGTGGAAAACGAGAAGCAGAAAAGGAGGTGGATCAGTTCTAATGATGTTGAAGAGGAGGAGGAGGATTCTAAGGAGAGTACTGAGGAGGACATCGAGGAACCCCTGAGAAGAAGCTGAATTCTGATCCTAGCATGAAAGAAGAGACCAGGGAGGTCAAACCCTCCAACAAAAGTAAAGCTAACTAATGGAACTTTTGGACTGTCTGCGGAATTTCAAGGAAATTTCTTTGTTTTTCTTGTTTAATGGTTTATCTCTCTTTTTCTCGATGTTTCTTGGACCCCCTTCTCTATTTTGGAGTAAATTTTGTTTAACTCTTTGGGTTCTATTCCTTTTTGTCTTGATTTGTTTCTATCACGATGTAATCTTTTTGTACGTGGCCTCTGAGAGCCTATCCCTATTTTTTACCCCATCTAATGAAATACATCATGTATTTTCTCACATATTGATGATACTTGTCAAGTTATCTCTTACAAGTGTCAAGTTTGAGAACCCTCTCCTTATGCACCAAAGAGGTGATCCCTATCTCCTCCACCATGACAACAACCTTCCATGTTATCATCTCAATTTCACTGTACTTATTCTTTACCCCTCATCCCTCCCATGACACTTAAATCTCTAAATGGATTGACTATTCATTTTTTGCTACATGAGATAAAGTTCATTGAGGTATCAATATTATTCAGGATAACTTAGAGGACATAATGATTCACACTTTCTATTATATTATACATCAATTGACTGACATCATCAATGACACATGTCAATATTTCAAACATCATTGATTCACTCTATTTATTTAGCATGCCTCATGTCCCCCTCTCTTTCTTCTACAACTTGGGTTTATTTGTCTTGCTTGGGTTTATCTCTCCTGCTTGGGTTTATCTCTCCTGTTTGGGTTTCTATGGCCATCATTTCCTACTTATTATTTATCACCTCTCATTTACATTTCTACAACCATTTATTCCTACCTTAGATACTTTGGTAAATGTTTATCATCTTTTTCTTGATTCTATCTCTTATCGTTTGGGTTATACCTTTATTTTTTTCCCATCCCATCAATTTACCCTATATTACCTACTTTATTATCCTCATATTAATCCTTTGGTTATTTCATTTTTCTTAGCCATAAGTGTCCATACATTTATTCACAAATAAGAGAATGAAATCATTGAATTAATCATACATCCACATACATATGACATCAATAAAAAACAATATTATCTCATATATATATATATATATATCAAATCAATCATTTTATATATCATTTATAAAATGTATCTCTCAAAAATGAATTCTCCATGACTCAAACATCTCCTCCCTAAGTTGGAGGGCATTCAATGTTTTGAGCCAATGGTGCCTAACTCATAGCACGTAGTCAATCATGTTACTTATGTGTGTCTTGACTAATCCCATGCAGCCTCTCCCTCTTCTCTAGTCACCTAAACCTCCAACTCTAATATGTGATTTGCATATGTCACCTAACATGCATTCATTGCATGTCCATACAACAATCTTATTTCCTCCTCTCACATCAGCGCTACTTGTGCTTGAAGAAGGCCCTGCACAAATGTAATCATATCTTTTGCATCTATAACTGCATGAACATCCTGATATGTCAATAGCTCACGATTTGTCTCTCCTAAAATATTTAATGCACTCATTGAAGCTTCAGAATTCATTGATACAGTATCTTCCATCACACACACACACACATCAAGTCCAATGCACCATCTAAGATCTCGTGGTGTGCACCCTCAAAGAAATAATTTCACTCAGTTGTGGTCCCCTCTGCAAAACACTATATATATATATATAATTACCAATCTATACAATAATCAATGTATTTTATCATCACACTCTAAACACAAATCTACCTAAATCAGTCTGACACTCACCTCACTCACCGGGTTTCTCAACCACAACGTCTTCATCATCTTGGCCTACTAAAACTACCCCATCATTCTCATCTCTCAACAGGCAGGATCCTACCAATCATGCCCACCTATCTTAGGGAACCAAAATTATATGATACCTAATACAGGAGCATCCTTTTACATATTCAAATTTCTATTTTTATAGGTGTCTTAGGTCCATTTGGATGACTTATCATGTTTCTAGACCATTTGGACTCTTGGGCAATGTAATAAGTGGTCTTTGGAAGTTTCCCTCCAGAACCGTAATTTGAATATTTGAAATGTCATTATAGTGTGTTATAGGTTTAGAAGTTATAATATGTTGAATAAATATGTAAAATGGGGTCATGAGATATATACATTACCTAGACATGAATTACTTAACCCTAGCTAGGATGTAACTCACTTTGGTTAGCCTATTTCTAAGTGATTTAATTGTTAAAACCCTAACTACCTTCATCCACTACATTTTCATCATATGAATTCAAGTTAGAGGAGGTGTGCAATTTGTAAGAAGTTGGTGGTAAAGGAATAACTTTGTATCGGAGCCATTATGGCTCAAAAATCTATGTAAAATACATTATTTATCAATAAAGTGTTAGAATTTAGAGGATTCTAATTATTACGAATTTAATCAACCAATGCATTTAAATATTAACATAAACCATAAATCATTAAATGTTAAATATCATGAAATGTAATAAATAAAATTACATAACATATTAATTAAGTATTACATACCAAAAGTAAGAACACAGTGACACAATGTTTATAGTGGAAAACCCCAAATAGGGTAAAAACCACTGTGAAATAACATTTTACTTTACAAGAACCAAATTTACATCCAGTAACTTTCACCTCCTCCTTTAAACCCTAATCATAAGGGTAAAATAATATCCACCTTTGATATTTCATTCAAACATATCAAATGAGGACTTAAAGTCCTTTTTATAGTAGGTGATCGAGTATGTCTCTCGACCCACCTTTTCAACCTTATCGGTTGACACATATACTTGGCTTTATAATATTTAATATTATAAATATAATTATTTCATGATATTAAATATTTAACCAATATTAAATACCGAGGTTAACATATTTAATAATAGAAATATAAATATTTCATATTATTAAATATTAACTTATTTATTAGTGATGGACCCATATACATTAGGGGTTATCCAGACCACTTAATCATTATGTTCCAACACTCCCCTTTAATGTTAAGTGGGATAACATAACATATGTCAATAGATTACCTACCTGTGGTACACTATAAGATTTACAATCCTTAAACCATAAAGGTTTTACGCTAGCATATCGGTTGAAGGAATTAAAACACCTTTATCATACTCAAGTTACCTTTTATTAAAAAATGATTTGGAATCTCAAAGATCATCCCATGATCAGTGGCTAAGTATGATATATGAGTTTTACATGTTCTCACAGGTTCTCATAAAAGATTATTGAACTCAAGCATATATGAGCCTTTTTTAACCAAGGACCTCCTTGATAATATGTTTGTATTGGATGTTTACTAGTAAACTCGATAGTACTAAAGAGTTTACTAAAGATCTCCTTTGAGATCTTTCTACACTTCTTTCTAAAAAAGAATCTTGTGAGGTATACATGCTCGAAGGTCTTTTTACACTTGCCCGAAGGTATTTTTTTACACTTGCCCAAAGGTATTTTTACAAAAGGTCTTTTTACAAATACCAAGTTCCATTAGGAGGTGACATTTTCATCCACACTCCCCCTCAATGGAAATGCTGACAATCTAAGTTTTTCATGAAAGTGACAAAATTTTGCAGCACTCGAGGGCTTTGTGAAGATGTCAGTAACCTTCTCTTCAGTCAATATGAACTTGAGATCTATCTCACCACTTAGCACCGTCTCACGGACGAAGTGTATATGTATCTCAATGTACTTTGTCCTCTAATGTTGTACTAGATTATGTGCAAGAGCTATTGTGCTTTGGTTATTGCATAACAAATGAACACTTCTTGGATCCTTCATCTTTATCTTATCGAACAACCGCTTTAGCCATAGAGCCTCTTTTGTAACTTCTATTGCGCTTCTATACTCAACTTCTATTGAAGAGATAGAAACAATTGGCTTCTTTTTGTTGCACCAAGTAATGGCACCTACACCAAATTTAAACATATAACCAAAAATATATTTTTTATCCAATACATCACCAGCATGATCAAAATCACAAAATCCATATAAGTTAGCATTTTCATTCTTAGTATAATGCAGCCCATAATTAATTGTTCCTTTAATATAGCTAAGAATCATTTTTTCAAGATTCCAATGATCTCTATAAGGTTCCTACATAAACCTGGAAGCAATTCCTACTGCATAGGAAATATGCGGTCTAGTTATAGTTAGATGAATCAAACTACCAACTAACTTCCTAAAAGTAGAATTATCATTTTCACATGCAGGCTTATGATCAATATTTAGTCCAACTTCCATTGAAGTATAAAATGGTTTACAATCAATCATAATAAAAAAAATTTAATATATTGATTGCATTTTGTGTTTTGAAAAAATAACAATAGAATGAAATTCGGTCATACAAAGATCGTGATGTGAGAGATCTAACTCATTCATTTTGAATTATACTTTCAATTTATGTTTAATCCTATGAATTAAAGTGGAACTATCACCAGTCATAAGCAAAACATATATACATATAATGATAATATAAGATCCTTCTTGCTTAATAAATATATTATTGTCAGAAGAATAATTAACAAAACCCAATAGTTTAAAGAAGGAAACGGTTTTCGCATACCAAGCTCTAAGAGATTGTTCTAAACCATACAAGGATTTCTCAACTTACAAACATAGTTTTCTTTACTAGTTTCTTCAAATCCTTTACGTTGAAACATGTAAAGTTCTTATTTTAAATCGCAATTCAAAAAATTATTTTTCTTATCCATTTAGTGGATTTCCCACCCAATTTGAGCAGAAATTACAAATAAGGCCCTAACAACAATCATTTTAGCTATAGGGGAAAATGTCTCAACATAATCAATACCACGTTTCTGAGTCAAATCTCTAGCAACAAGTCTAGCTTTATGTTTTTCAATACTACCATCAGCATTATATTTTACTTTGTATAACCACCTAGACCCTGTAATACTTTGTATATCAAGTTCATACAAGGTAATTAATGCATGGTACATATGATGTATTCTATTCATTTTCCAAAGGTTAATAGGATTTGAACTTTCTAACATAGATTGATCCCAATTTAATTTCTTATCTAGGAAGATAGGAGTTTCATAAGCATTTATAGCATCAAAACATCGTCATGACCATTTACTAAATTAGAATCAAAACCATCTTTTAGAAGCATTTAATGAAGTAACTTCAAGAGAATAAGACAACATGTAAACCTTTCACTAGATTATATCTAGACATTTCATATAAGCTTCAATAATTAACATGTCCTAACCTTTCATGCCATAGTTTTGATTTATTCAAACTTTGAGATATAAAACAAGATGCAAAAGAGAAATCATAAAAAATATACAGACCATTTATTTGAATTCCTTCAACTATTATACTCTCATTACTCTCCTTAATATACCAAATATCTTTCATTCATGGATTCTAGCTCTGTCCATCCCTCTTTCAAATGTTTGATATTACCAATGTGTAGAAGGTACTGTTAGTGCAAAATCACAGCACCCCTAAATGTTTGCAACAAGATGGGTTAAGAATTTGAGTGTGATTGCACAACATGGAGCATCTCTCAAACTGTGGGACCTTGCGAGTTGAGAGAGTTCTCCGAATAAAGTCGATTCTTGCTTCCTAATCTACTTGCCACAAGCTACTCTAGTATAGGCAAAACGTATTCTATCCTAATCTAACCATTCCAAGGGGACAAGGAGAAAGAGAGGGGGAAAGGGAGCCTACACTAATCAATGATACACCAGGAAAGGAAGTGGATGATCACATACCTGACTGCCTGAAGCGGAGAGAGGTGAGCAGAGGAAAGGGTGGACAGAATGCATCACGGTCCAAAGATAGATTTCACACAGAGCACCACTTTGAAACCCATTAAGTACAACTCCCAGAACCTGCAACATACATCAAATTATGCACAGTATACCCTATGAGAACGAGAGGTAAGAAGAGATAATAAAATGAGCCAAGGATGGACATATGCATCACGAAATAGATTCTATTGCTCCAAAAGTTACACAATACATTTTTAGTGGGAAAGAGGTAAGAAAGCACCATTACAGAGCTAGGGGAGGAGGCTTAGACTTCACATTTGACCCCAAGGAAGAAAGAGAGAGGGGGAAAAAGAGGGAAGATCAACAACCATTTGAATATGCCCTTCCTTTACAATAAATAGGAAGAATAGGAGAGAGAGGAGGGAAAAATTTGAATCCTGGTTCAACCGTTTTGAGATACGCATTGAATCCTGATTTGAAAGATCAACCACTATCAATCAATTCCCCTCTCAAATCTGTGAACAATCTTTCGATTCGGGTTCCCTTTGTCTACTCGGTGTGCCAAAGAAGAAGAACGATGGATCAAATAGAACCTGATCCGGTTGTTGGAGCAAATAGATTTTGTAATAATGGCTGGGAAGATTTTTTCCCATTTTTCACCCACTAAATCCTATTAAAAATTATATTTTATGTTTCCATGGCATATAAGGCGTCGAAACGTTTCCAAAAAGTCTTTTCTCGCCCAAATTTGAGTCTTCAGTCAAAAGATATGGTTGTTTGAATATTTGGGTCGAGGGCGCACAATATTTAAAGAGTATGTTCATACAGAGTCCACGTGGCAGCCTCGCAAATCTTAGAGATTTGGCCCCTTCCTTTCATTTTTGAAATAGCACTGAACTGAAAAGTGGAGGATTCCACGAGATCCATGGTTTCCTTTGCATTTTACCTAATTCCTTCATGTTTGGCGGAGTAAAAAGTGTGACCCTAGACACATGGAGGCTTGGAGCTGTTAGGTTGTGGAGCCTATTTTCATGTGTGAAAGTGTTGAAGACTGTACACTAAGAGTACTGTACACTTTTCATGTATCCTCACTGGGGTTCGGGGCTAGGCCGGGCCTCGAGCAGAGGTTTGGGGGCGCAGCCCCCGAAAAAAAAAAAATTTAGGCGTAAAATTTTTTGGCCTCGAAAAATGCACCTGACATATCGGGAAACGTGCTTTTCTCATATGGGCGAGTTTTTTGACCCATAGGTTTATGGGATGGATTTTTCCCATGGTTTTGATACCCACGGTTTTGTAAAACTGCTTAAGCAGTTGTCTATTTATATGGTCTTATGCATATGATAGATGTACAAGAAAATATATTGCATATGTGTTTTGAATTCGGCTGTGAATTCTGTAGAGTTTGTTGAGCATAGCTCCAAACGGATCTGGGTATTGTATTGAGAGAGCGGTGGCTTGTAATAAAATCTGAGCAAGTGATTCTTGGTGGACGTAGCCCAAATTGGGTTAACCACATTAAATACTGTCTCTTTGTGTTGTTTTATTTTATTCTACAATTTTATTTGAGATCTGTAATAATTTCTGCATATTAGTTTCTATTGTTGCGATTCTGTGAGGGATTATTCCACATATTTTATCACTTATTTCCTAACAGGCACTTGTTTGGAAACCCGCCCCAAATTTTACCCTTGAAATAGTGCCACGCTGACACATGGCTCCTTCCACTGACCTACCTCTGCTTTGACTATTTAACCCCAACTCTATCCCTTTTTTGGACCTCGAACACGTGGAAGGCCCGTGCTCTTTTGAAAACCAGCTCAGGATTTTACCTTTAAAGGAGTGTCATTAAGACATGTGGCGCCTTCTACATGCACTTTATACTTAGTCTGTAGTGCCCACTTCCCTTTGACACCTTTTGATACTCATCATGACACTATTGACTATATCAGGGAATCATTATAATTTTGATTTAGTATGATGTTAGATGTTCAATCATGGATTATTGTTGACTTTGATTCTTATATGATGCATGATGATTATTAGAGACATTTTTATATATTGATGTTGATATACTGTTTGACATGGTTATATTATAGATGTTGTTTGGACTTGTGATAATTGGATATTTTGATTAGACCTAGAAAATGAAAATTGGATTAAAATTGATGATGATATAGTTGTTAATGAAATTGTAAGTGATATTGTTGATTGTCTTGATGATTGTTGTGATTCACATATATATTGATGATCTTGAAATTATATTTATATTCATTTGGATGTTCTGATATGGCCACGAGGCCGAAGGAGGTATTTGTATTTTGCAGGTTTAAAATATCACAACAAACATTGGGGGATCGGAGACCAACCACATTGGAATTCTAGATGAATTCAACAAGGTGCAACTATATTTGTTTGTGTGTGTTTGTTGGTGTTAGGGATTCCCATGGGGGGATCACCTTTAAATGTGACCAAGGGATTTCATGTATTTTTCTTTTATTTGGTTCCTTTGTTAATGTTTGCATGTGTTTATTTTGTGGTGCATTGACCCCTTTCATTATTTATTAAATGGTGTGTTAATATTGTGAGTAATCATGTTGTTAAGTTAATTAATTAAAATATGTCATAAGAAAGTAATTAATAGAGTTGTTGGCCTTGAATTAAAATGTTGTAAGAAATGTGTAAGTAATGTGTAAGAGATATGTAAGTTGATTTTGGAGTAAGAAACACTCCACCTTCTTTGAAAATTCGAATTTGTCCTTGGAGGCTGATTTTGGAGACTTGTGGGACAAGTTAAACTTGTCCCATGCCTCTTAAATTTACATACCAACCTTACCTATGGTTGGAGAGTTAAAATTAGCCCTTCATTATGCATTTTGTAAGTCAAGTTGAATGTCTTATTGCACTCTTCTTACATGTTTTAAATTTCAGTCCTTATGGGGTGTGGGCTTGATTTGAGTGTGTAAGTAAAACTGTCATATTATTCACCCACCTATTGATTATGCATTGGAGAATGAAGTTGACTTTTGTGTTGGGGTTGAGGATGTGTGATGTGGCATCCTACATGGATCCACCTCATCCTCTTCTCTTCCCTCTTCTATTTATTGGAATTCCTTAGCTTGTTTTTGGGTTGCTTCACTTTTATCACTTCATTTTGGGAGACTTTTTTTTAGTTTTGAGAGCTCTTTCTTTTGGAGAAGATTGGAGATTGTTGCATGCTTGTGGATTGTTGATCTTGGATTGTTTTGCGTTGGAAAGAATGTTGTTTTTGAACATTGGAACAAACTCCATCATGGAGAGGTAGGAGCTTGGCTCTTGAAATGCTCTCCTTTTATTTTATGCATATGTAAATGGTTGAATGTTTGAATGTGTTGTTTTATTTGTTGGCTGGTTGGGTAGATGGCTTAGGGATGGTGTAGGAGAAGGCTATGGGGTTTATTTTGTGGGAGGCATAAGTGTTTTTGGGAGGTATAAGTGTGGAGGGAGTTGGGATTTGGGTTCCACCTTACAAAGAAATAGCTTGCATTTCTTTACTCATTATGGGGTGCCATAAGAGGTTGGGGAGGCATAAGGAAATGTGAGGAATAAGGGGTACTTTGGGGAGGCATAAGGGCATGTCAGGGATTTGAAATGTTATATTTTGGTGGTTTGTTCTCAGGTGGTGATACCCATTTCCCCTTTGGGAGGCATAAGTAGCATCCCCCATAGTTTCTTGCTCCTTTGGCTTGCATGATGAAGCCTAAGTCTTGTTTGTTATGCTTTAATGTGGTTGCAAACTGCATTCTGTTTTGGACTGTGTTTTTAAATGTGAGATTGCTTGTGTGTTTGTGGAAGCCTGTTGTTGCCATGAGTTGAAACACATCTTCTATTGCATTGTGGTTGGGGCTCAGGGGCCAATGAAGAAGGATGGATTCTCCTTTCATTAGATGTCTTGGTTGGGTGGAGAGCATTGTCTTTCCCCTACCTTTATTGTGATCAAAATTCAAAATGGAGGATCTTCATGTTATTGTTCTGGAGCAAAGGAAAAGACAGTTTTGATAGTCCTTGTGAGAGACTTATTTTTGTGAAATTTTTCCCACTTCAAGTGGATGAAAATATAATATATTTTATGATGGAAAGATATTTTTGTATTGGCTATGAAGTTGTAATTCGAAATGTGAAGGAGATGTATTCTATTTTTTGTTTTTGGAATGTATTAGAAGGAAATTGTATTCTTTGTATATTGGAATTAAGCAATGAAAGAAGAAAGTTGTAAAGGTATCATTTTTGAATTAATAGAAGTTGTATTCTTTTACACAAATGGAGTTACTGTTGTTTAAAATCTGTGTTTAAATATGTTGAGGAATTTTTGTTTGAAAGAAAGAAATACGTATGAAGAAAATACATTACTTTGTTCTTTTGAAAAGTATGATTTGGAAATCAGAACTGTATCTTTTGGCTTTTGCACATTTTGATTTAAATCAACTTAGTATGTTAGATTTGTTTGGAATGAATTCATAGTTTAAGCTTAGTAAATGTAAATAGATCAATTCAAATTTGAAGTTGTAGAGCTCTGTTAGATAACTTATCAAACTGGTAATTATTTTATTCAAAATGCACATAATGACCCCTGCAACAATGAATAAGAAAATGAATCATATTTAGTGAACTTAGTATGTCTAAAATGACCCCAAACAAACTAAACCACTTAAGAAATTGTTAAGGAACCCTTCAAATAGAACAAAGGCAAAACTGCAGTCATTTTGCTGCCAAAGGATGGAAATTTTGAATTGATCTTCAATCAAACAATTGACCCTTGCAATCCATCCTAAATTCCTCTAAGAGAAACCCTCCATGTCTATTTGGCATGTTGAGAAAGGAAGGAGGTTGAATTGAACAAAATTTTATAAGTCAAATGTTACCAGTTTTCATTTTATAAGCCTGCAGAGCGTTTTTCTCAAAATTGACCCTTAAAAATTTATCCAAATTAAGTTCTTAAGGTTTCTATGCAAAGAGGACATTGAGAGCTTTTCGAAAAGTCCTCGTTTTCCAAAAATGGAGTTCCCTATCAAAAGTTATGGCCTTCTGAAGTTCACAGAAGAGGAAAGGCCTCTTGTGCGCCCAGAGTCTCTTGCGCACCCGTCTTTTGCACCCATGATAAAATGAGTCTCTTGCATGCCCATGAGAAAATGAGTCCCTTGCACACCTGTCTTACACGCCCATGAGAAAATGAGCCTCTTGCACGTCAGGGCCCGTCTTGTGCGCCCAGGAGAGAATGAGTCTCTTCCGCACCCGTCTTGTGCGCCTGGGATAACAAGAGTTTCCTTTCATGCCTCTCTTCCACGCTCAAGGTAGTTTCTTCCATGAACCCCGCAAGAAGGTAATCTATCTATGCTAGGGATGACTTTCTCTCTCTCAGTGTGGTGTAGGATCTTTTGATAACTGTTGTTATGGACTCTGGAATTTTTTTGGGAACACTTTTTTAAAAAATATTCCTTAACTTTTCCTAACTAAACCTAGGTTAATCTTGGTCTCGAGCGGTTGTTTCAGGTGGCATTACATAGTTGTTCTGGGCCCACTCTCATTTTTTACCTCTGTTGACCATTTGCTACGTGGAGGGTTGGCGCAAGTTTGAGTCTCCACCTTGGGTTCCCATCTTGGAATTGTGACGAGCTGACACTTGGCACCTTCTGCTGAGTCAAAGACTTTTCAACGGCCGGTGCAACTTTTGGAGCTCTTGACGCGTGGAGGTTTAGTGCTTGTTTGAGCCTTCCCCTTTGGATTTAACTTTTAGAGGTTCATCATTTGGACACTTGGTAGCTTCCACTATTTCCCCCATACTCAATCAATTTTGGGGCTCGTTCTGAGTCATTTGTAGAGCTCGAAGACTTCGAACCTTTACTGTTTATTTTCCTTTGAGCTTCTTGTCCCTTTGACACTTCTCGACTTCTTTCCCCGACCCTGTTATTCCATTTTAGAGCCCGCCTGCAACTTGTTTGTTGGATTTGAAGCATGGGTTCGTTCGACGGAGCCATTTCTTGAATTTATTCTTGCACGAGGTCGTTTGATCTTTTGCAGTCCCTACCACTCCATTGTAAAGTCCCAAAATCTGTTTCTTTATTGTAGGATTTGAATGTGATTTCTCTAGTTTCTTCTGTGTGGGATTTTGGTTGATATAATTTTACCCAGGGGCAAAATTGGGATTACAATTTGGCAACTCGCAGGGGCATTTGTCTGCTAGATGAAGAGATCGGTAGCCTTGAAGCATCCATTGGGCATGGAGTCACAATTAATAACCTGGTACTGACCCTTCTTTCAAAATGGACTCTCTGATTGCCCGCTTTTCACTTTTTCCTGACTCTGAGCCTGCCTGTATGTCCACACTCTCAATTTTCATAAGAAATCTTGAAACAAGGCTTCTGAGAGTAGAAAATTGTTTTGACCCGGGGCTTTCATCTGCCCCTGAATGGACTGTCTTGAAAATGTTCTTTAGTTGCTCTGCATTTGTTTTATTATGAAATTTGCAACTATCACAGGAAACTATGAGTCTTCTGCTATGAATAGTGAAGGGCTTGGCCTCAGTAGCTCTGGAGAAATGTGAAAAAAAAATTATGTAAAAAGACAAAATCATACATGCCTCAAATGAGACATGCAGAGTGTGCACGGGCACTTCTTCTGCTGGAAACAAAGTCAACTCCTACTCCTGAACTAACCAGAGAGAAAGGGGCTAAACAAATTCTGCTACAGTAAGGGAGAAGTATCTTCCCTTTCTCAAGAGGGACAGTCATGCAAATGATTTGACACTGAATATGGCTACTTGTATGAGTAAAAAAATGACTTTAAGCTGATCCTCCACCCATATCAGCAAGCTATCAACATTAATGGAAAATACCTCCTCAAGCTAATTTGCATTAGACTCCTGGAGGTGTTAATGGTGATCATTGGTGCTTTGATACTCATCCTCTTGCCCTGAAGTAGGCATGACTGGTTTTGGCTTCTCCCTTGGCTCCAATGAAGCCAAGTATCTAATTGGGCAAGGTCTAGTCCTTTGAATTTTCCCATAGTTCTAAACTTTCACTCCAATAATGAAGCCTTCTTGTTGACCCTCATGGATGGATGGTGTGGGAGGAATGATAGCCTCATACTCTTTCTCTTCCTTTGCAGTAGGTGTGACTTTTAGAATATCAAAATCTTCCCTTTGATTCAGGAGGCATGTTGCAAACTGCAGGTTGTGATTGCACATTCTCTTCCATGGCAGCAAATTCTTGTGATTGAAGAATGAATGATGGGGGAGAAAATATTGCAATTTCAACTAGCTCCTTATCAAAACATTCTTTTGAGTCTGATAGGAAATCAAACTCTTTACTGTCCTTCTGTAACAAGGTATCTCCCTTTTGCATGGTGATATTAAAATCTTCGTTATTTTCACCATATGAAGCCTCATCCTCAAACATGAAGGTAGTGAGTTCACGCTCTTCCAAAAAATCAGACTTTTAGAGAGATTGAAAGGGAGAGGGGTCTATACTTTCTTGTGCAACTGGCTCATGATTCAGTGCCTCTAAATCTGTCTTGGTCACCTCCATATGCTCCTCTTTAACTGGACTTGGAGTTGGCAATTCTACTTCCTTCTCTTGTGAAGAACATGGAAGACTCATATCTTCCAACCTTGGTCTCAAAGAGTTGTTATGAAGTGCGGGTTGTTGTCCTTGAATGTACTCCTTCGTGGCAACAGGATTATATGCTTGGAATATGGATGGAAGAGGAAAAAATGATGTGATCTCCTCATGATCCTCTTCACCAAAGCAATCTTCCAAGTCTGACAGACACTCTGCCTCCTTGTTATCCTGTTGCAGGTGCTCTACCTCCTCCATGGTGTCCTCCTGATCTAAAACTTTCTCACCATGGTTCCCCTCTTCCTCAAACATGAAGTTTGAAAGTTCAAACTCTTCTTCAACATTAGAGCTTGAAAGGGATGAAGAACTGAAGGTTCTTCTATAGCCTACTCTATGCTTGGAGCCTTTGAAACTATATGGTCCTCCTCCATCATGGGTTCATCAATCAAATCAGGACCTTGAAATGAAAGCAAAGAATCTTCAATGATGCTTTCTTCATTGAGTGGCTTCAACGTTGATTTGATCTCTCCCAGTTGTCCCTCTTCATTGGGGCTTGGAGCTAATTATTCCTCCTCTTTAACTGGTTATGCAGCTTGGATTAGATCAGCATTCTCTTCAGACATAGTGCCATTAGGGATGTTGTATTCAAAGCAAACAGGTTGTTGATCTTCTTCCTTTTGTTTTTTATCCTTCTCTACTGCAAACTCAGCCTCAGCCACCACTGGCTCTTCAACCTTGACCTCCTCTATTGGCTTAACCATCAAGGGGATCTTTGTAAACCCAAATTTAGCAGCCCAACTCTTTAGATTATCTGTCATTTCTTCTCTGTTGGGATCCTCTTCTTGCTGCCCTTGGCTGGTTGTTTGATTTTCATCTCCCCAACATGGATTTGGGGAAGCAAGAGGAGTGGCAACTTGGGGTTCAACCGGTTTTGCTATTGTTAGTGGTGGAGAGGGAGGTGGAACTTCTTGTTTCTTTGGAGGGAATGACTTCTTGGGAAGGAAAAGGGGAGAAGAATTGAAATGGGATGGAGGACTAGGAGATGGAGAAATGAAATCAACACTTGGGGCAACAAGTGAGGGGCTTGACTCTTGATCATGCTGAAATGATAAAGATTGAGAAAGAGAAAATGAAGGACAGGGAGCTGGTGATTGACTTACCCATTGACAAGGTTGTCTTGTGTCCAACTCACAAGCCTCAATATCTTCAATCCATTGTGTAAGCCAAGGCAACATTTCAACCATGAATTCAAGCTTCTCCTAAGGGTTGTAATGTCTTGGAAAAGGGTCTTCCCATGGAAAAGGTGCCCTGTAACCAATATTGAATGCTTTCATTTGTGTTATGGCCCTTGATTGAACCATGTCAGCCTCCATTTTTTGAATCTTCTCCAGCAAACCAGCATTCTCCACATAGTTGTCACCATTTTACGCGTCCCCTTATTCATGATAAGCTCCATGGCCAAATTGACTTTGACATTGCTCATATGGGTAAGCATAATGGTCTTGGATCTGATTATAATGCTAATTTGGAGGAGTTGGGAAATGCATTGGAGGTGAACTGCATTGTTGTTGTAAGTGTGAGTTCCATGAAGAGAATGAAGTCATGATTACACAACTTCATGGAATGGGGGAAAATGAAAGAGATGGAAGAAGAAAATGGATGGAAATGAGTGGAAATGGATGGAAAATGTCTGCAACTCAGAAGATGGGTTATTGACCAGATGGAGTCGCCATATGTGCTTTGAATGTGCCTCTAAAGGTTGAATCTCACCAAGAACACATCAACTTGATGAAATAAAATGAAGACCTCTTGTTCCACCGAGCATGCCAAAACTGTTAGTGCAAAATCACAGCACCCCTGAATTTCTGCAAGAAAATGGGTTGAGACATTCAATGTGATTGCACAACATGGAGCATCTCTCAAACTGTGGGACCTTGCAAGTTGAGAGAGTTCTCTGGAGAAATCCAGTTCTTGCTTCCTAATCTACCTGCCACAAGCTACTCCAGTGCAGGAAGAACCTATTCTATCCTAATATAACCATTCCAAGGGGACAGGGATAAATAGAGGGGGAAAGAGAGCCTACACTAAGCGGTGATACACTAGAAAAGGAGGTGTATGATCACATACCTGACTGCCTGAAGTAGAGAGAGGTGAGCAGAGGAGAGGGTGGACATAATGCACCATGGTCCAGAGATAGATTTCACACAGAGCACCACTTCGAAATAGATTAAGCACAGCTCCCATAACCTGCAACAGACATCAGATTATGCATAGTATACCGTGTGGTAACGAGAGGTAACTAGAGAATAAAATGAACCAAGGATGGACAGATGCATCATGAAACAAATTTTATTGCTCCAAAAGTTACACGGTACATTGTCAGTGGGCAAGAGACAAGAAAACACCATTACAGAGCCATGGGAGGACGATTAGACTCCACATTCGACCCTAAGGAATAAAGAGAGAGGGGGCAGAAGAGGGAAGATCAACAACTGTTTGAATATGCCCCTCCTTTACAATATATAGGAAGAATAAGAGAGAGGAGGGAAAAATTCGAATCCTGCTTCAACCGCCTTGAGATACACATTGAATCCTACTTTGAAAGCTCAACCACTATCAATCAATGCCCTCTCAAATTTGCCCACAATCTATTCATTCTGGTTCCCTCTGTCTGCTCGGCGTGCCAAGGAAGACGAACAGCGGATCAAATCAAACCCGATCCAGTTGTGAGAGCAAATAGATTCTGTAATAATTGTCTGGAATACATTTTCACATTTTTCTCCCACTAAATTCTGTTAAAAATGATATTTTATGTCTCCATGGCATAGAGGGCATTGAAAAGTTTCCAAAAATTCTTCTCCCGCCCAAATTTGAGTCTCCAGTCAAAATATATGGTTCTTTGAATATTTGGGTCGAATGGGCACGCTATATTTAAAGAGTCTGTTCATACAGAGTCCACGTGGCAACCTCGCATATCTTGGAGATTTGACCCCTGCCTTTCATTTTTGAAATAGCGTCAGACTAACACGTGGAGGCTTCTGCGGGCTCCACGGTTTCCTTTGTATTTTTCATGAATCCTTCATGTTTGGCGGAGCAAAAAGTCTAACCCTGGACACATGGAGGTCTGGCGCTTGTTTGAAACCTGCCCCAAATTTTACCCTTGAAACAGTGCCACACTTACGCATGGCTCCTTCCATTGGCCTGCCTCTGCTTTGACTATTCAACCCCAACTCTGTCCCTTTTTTGGACCTAGGACATGTGGAAGGCCCGTGCTCTTTTGAAAACCCGCTCAGGATTTTACCTTTGAAGGAGCATCATTAAGACACGTGGTGCCTTCTGCCTGCACTTTATACTTAGTCGCTCCTGGCTTCTCTAAGCCTGCTCTCCTTTTTTACCTCTGTTGACCATTTTATATGTGGAGGGTTGGCACAAGTTTGAGTCTCCGCCTTGGGCTCCCATCTTGGAATTGCATCGAGCTGACTGGGGGGTGACTTGGCACCTTCTGCTGAGTCGAAGACTTTTCAACAGTCAGTGTAACTTTTGGATCTCTCGACGCGTGGAGGCATGGCGCTTGTTTGAGCCTGCCCCTTTGGATTTAACCTTTGGAGGTTCGTCGTTTAGACACTTGACAACTTTCGATGTTTCCTCCATACTTAGTCGATTTTGGGGCTCGTTCTAAGTCATTTGTAGAGCCCGAAGACTTCGAACCTTCATCGTTTCTTTTCCTTTGAGCCTCTAGTTCCTTTGACACTGGTTAGCTTCTTTCCTCGACCCTGTTATTCCATTTTAGAGCCCACCTGCAATTTTTTATAAACTATAAGATATAAATGAATGGGGTCACCCCCTTACATGGATTATATAAAGGGTTAGGGACACATGTTAGGTTTAGGTTTGAGTACTTTATTTTTAAAAACTAAAAAATTGTCTCCGTATAAGAGACCTTGTGATTTAACTTTTTACATGTTTACCCTAAAATTTAACCTGGGCCTGCACATACATTACAAACTATTCAAGAATTAATAAAATATTTCTTAAACATTTTAACCTTTACATATGATATTCATGCCGAAACCCCTTTCACCAAGGGTTTCGAGAACGGGGGTAACATGTTAGAATTTAGAGGATTCTAATTATTACGAATTTAATCAACTGATGCATTTAAATATTAACATAAACCATAAAACATTAAATGTTAAACATTATGCAATGTAATAAATAAAATTATGTAACATATTAATTAAGTAATACATACCAAAAGTAAGAACACAATGTTTATAGTGGAAAACCCCAAATGGGGTAAAAACCACTCTGAAATAATCTTTTACTTTCCAAGAACCAAATTTACATCTAGTAACTTTCACCTCCTCCTTTCAACCCTAATCACAAGGATAAAATAATATTCACCTTTGATATTTCATTCAAACATATCAAATGAGGACCTAAAGTCCTTTTTATATTAGGTGATCGCGTATGTCTCTCAACCCACCTTTTCAACCTTATCGGTTGACACATATACCTAGGTTTATAATATTTAATATTAGAAATATAATCATTTCATGACATTAAATATTTAACTGACAATATATACCTAGGTTAGCATATTTAATAATAGAAATATAAATATAAATATTATTAAATATTAACCTATATATTAGTGATGGACCCATATACATTAAGAGTTGGCCAGACCACTTAATCATTATGTTCCAACATAAAGGTCTTCCTTTGGAGTAAAAAGAACTGTGTGGAAGGTTTATCATGATATGGTGGATTAAATGCTCAATAAGATTCATTTGAAATGTTTTGTGAATGTCATTACAGGTGTCGGAGTTTTTACAATCCCAAAGAGGACATGAAAATAAACTAAAGAGGTGAAAGTAACAAAGAAGATAGACATATGAAAGATGTATAACTATGTGGACAATGTAAGTATTTAAAGAGTATTTGAATGAATCAAAGGATTGGAGTGTGCTAGTGAATGAAAAATTGTACAAAGGTTTTAACTTGTGCAATCTAAATCTATGTGATGTTAAGGGTTAGTAATATGATCAATGTTCTTGTGTATGAGAGGATGAAAGTATCTAAATTGTGTATACGGTGTGTTTTGAATTATTGATTGCAAGGTATAGCTTATGTCATGGAGTTTGAAGGATGGTAGAGTGTCAATAATGTTTGTGAAATATGTGGAATCATCAAGGAAGTGTATAAAGTCATAAGTGCAATAAATTAGGAAATTATCTTCTTAGACTAAGACACTCTGTGACATGGACTTTAAGATCCAAAAAATTGTACAATGATAAGGAGAAACCATTAAAACTTATTAAAAATGGATTACCAATGAGATTAAGGCGAGTGCAAGTGTTCATGAGGTGTCAAAACATAGGAAAGGGAGATTACTAGTGCAAAAATTGTTAAACTCAAGTATGATTGTGTTATGCCCAGTTTTGAGGGGTTTAGAAGGAAGTAATTTCAGTGTAATGGTATTATTCCATGTTTTTTAAGTTTTTGGAGTCTGAAACAAGTTGAGAGAGGATTAATAATGTCATGAAATCATAAGTGTCATTGCATGAACTCATAGTGAAAATAAACTAAGTACATAGCCCTCTTCAAGAAATTGTGACAATCAGAGTTATTAGTGTGAAACAGTTTTCTTAGGGAAAAGAATACAAGGAGTCAATAAACAAACATTTTAGGAGTATTGGTAATGTGTCTTAAGCCTTGATAAATGTGTAAGAGCTCTGTAGAGTTATATTAGAGAATTAAGCTTGATTGCCCTGTCACAGTCTTAGGAGAAACCTTTAAGAGAAGCAAGTGAACATTCCCTTGAGATTACCTTGATGGAGAACAAGTGAGTGATTTGGATAGGTTGTAAGAAGTAAAAAGGACAATGGTGAGTTGATGACTGATAAGAATCTTAGGGAAATTCATAGAGAGGATCAAAACAGAGTTGAGGTTTGTTTAGGTGTTAAGAGCAAACAAGAAGGCTTAAGAAGCAAAACTTGGGAAATGACATTTTTGGAGATAGAAGGGTGAAGAAACATTAAGAAGTCCACGAACAAAGATTTTATAAGTGATTCAAGGTAGCATAAAGGCTGGAAATAGTGGGAATCCATTGAAACACTAGGAGACCTAATTAGCCCTAGCCTAAAAAGGAAAGACTTGTGTTGGGAGAGTTGTACAGAGAGATGGAGGATGAAAATTACCATGATGCAAGAATTCCATAAAGGGTATCTAAAAACCTAATCACCTTTTCATGAAATTTTGTATATTGTACCAGACACAGAGCTTTAGGTGTTTTAAGGGCTAGAAAGTTGGCCAAATTAGAAATGGTAGAGAAAGAATAAAAGTTGATTAGAAAATAGTTGAGTCTTAAAATTTTGTGATGAGCTTATTTGGCCTAAAGGGTATCTAAAAATCTTGACGATGAGAGCTGAGACTCTATAGTTTGTTAAATTCATCAAAATTTGTCAGTTTGAAGGGCTACTAATTGTTTGATAGGTCTAAAAGGAGAATGATGATAAATGATGTTTGTAACTTCTTGAAGTGACTACATGGTTGTTTGATTCATTTGAGCAGGTCCAAGGCCTTTTAGCTCTTGAAACATTTGACTAAGTCATTTTGGGGTTGGTAAGTAAAATTAGGCTTCTAGATCTTGGCATATTTGGTATGTTGGATGATTTTCTATTACAACTAACATTGTTTTTTGTGGTTGGTTTGGGTCCACCACTCCTCTACATCATTTTGGTATCAAAGAGGGTTTTTTTGGGATAAAAAAGAAAGTTATTAAAACAAAGTGAAGAAGTGTGAGAAAGAAACCTTAGCCTTTGAAGGCTTGAAAAGAGAAAATAGAAGAAGTGAAGAATAAATCCAAGGTGGCATGAACTTGGAGGTTGAGAAAGAAGGAGTTTGTACCAAAAGACCAGGTGGAATCCTAGGGAGAGGTACTTGGGAGATAACAAGGTGAAAGAGATTTGCTTGTGAAGAAGAATAGAGAAGAAAAGAGAGAGTTCAGAGAGAAATTGAGAAAGATGAAGTGTTTCTTTCTAGTTGGATATTATGATAATTTTAAGAAGAGTGAAAGGAAGAATATGATGACTAATGAGGAGATGATAGTAGAGTTTGATGAGATAGAGGAATATTTGAATAGGATGATAAAGATAAAGAAGAAGGAAAGCAAAGTTCTTGGATGGAGTATGAAGAGAAGAATGAAATGGCCCATTGAGTGGCACGTTGAAAGAAAGAAGAAGCAACTTATTGATTGGAAGAGAGAAGAGAAAAGGAAACAAAGGAGTATAGACATCAGTTATTGTTATCCCAAAGTTGGTGTGATGTTGGGTGAAGAAGAAGGAAAGCAGAGAAAAGATTAAGTATAGCTCTTCGAAGGAGCTTCTCATGAGGCCATATGGCCTCCATATTTTTTTTCTAATCTTTCCTTGTCATGTGTGAATGTAGGTGAAGCAAATGAAGAAGTAAAAACAAACAAAATTGTGTTGAATGAAGAAATACAAGACAAAGAAACTAAAGATGAAAGAACCAATGAAGATGATGAAGAATTTATAGCAGATGGAGAGATGATATGGCAATAAATCATGAATGAATAAGAGGATTCAAACCTGTTTAGAGATGAATAAGAGTATAGGAAAGAAGAGAAATAACTAATGAAGATTCTAAATGATGAAGAAGAAGATAGAGCATGAAGAGTAAGTTGATTCATATTTAAAGAGACCACAGGAAGACGAAGACTAATAAGAACATGATATGATGAATCATTTGAGAGTGAAAGAAGAAAAGACAAGAAAAAGTGAAGACAAGAACAAAGAAGATGTAGAAAAAGAAAGCAAACAAAGAGCAAAGAAGACAAAGAAAAAGTGTGAAAAAAACAAGATGGAAAGAGTTCAGCATAAGAAGAGGAAAATGAAGTCAAGGAAGCAAATAAACCGGAAAACTATAAAGAAAAACAAACAATGAGCTCAATTCTCTCCATTTGGGGAGTATGATGTAGGAGCATCCTTGTACATATTCAATTTTGGGTTTTCATAGGTGTCTTAGGTCTATTTGGATGACTTAGCATGTTTTTAGTCCATTTGGAATCCTAGGAAATGTAATAAGTGGTCTTTGGAAGTTTCCCTCTAAAACCACAATTTGAATATTTGAATTGTCATTATAGTGTGTTATAGGTTTAGAAGTTCGATTAGGTTGAATAAAGATGTAAAATGGGGTCATGAGACATATACATCACCTAGACATGACTTACTTGACCCTAGCTAGGATGTAACTCACTTTGGTTAGCCTATTCCTAAGTGAGTTAGTGGTTAGAACCCTAACTACCTTCATCCACTACCTTATTCGATTCTAGTTTACCCGCAGTCAATAATGAATTAAGGTATATCTCACTCAGTAATTACATGCACAAGGGTTGAAAGGTAGAAGATTCAAGTCAACTACTTGCACAATATCTTCCATTAGTCATAAGTACAAGGAACTAATTAGTCTATAATCAGGGTTCATTTTAAGAGACCTCCTGGAAATCGAAGGTGGAGAATACCTAGCGAATATCCCCGGAACCGGTTTCACGGGAAGGCGAATTTTTGGGGGGTTGTATGAAAAAATTTCGCCTGATTATTAAGCACTACGACAGAAGGCTGCAGACGCGCAACGGGAGATTTTGTTGTCGCGCGTCAAAAAAAATGCAGTGACGCGCGTCAAAAGACCTTAGTGACACGCGTCACTAAGGTCTTTTGACGCGCGTCACTGCATTTTTTTTGACGCATGGCAGCAAAATCTCCTGTCACGCATCTGCAGCCTCCGACCTCTGCTTTCTCATCAAAAAATCTCCGTGTCGCGCATCAACAAACTCTTTGTCGTGCGTCTGCTATGCGTCAATATCTATTGTAACTCCTTGTCGCGCGTAAAAAAATGCAGTGACGTGCGTCAACAGGGCTCAGTGACGCGCGTCAACAGACCTTAGTGACTGTTGCGCGTCACTGCATTTTTTTGACGCGCGACAACAAATATCCTATCACGCGTCTGCAACCTCTGCCCTCTTCTTGCTCATCGAAAAAAACTCCATGTCGCTCATCAACAAAATCTTTGTCATGCGTCTACTATGCGTCAATATCTACAGTATCTCCTTGTCTACAAACCCTCCTTGTCACGCGTCAATAACTTACCCCCTTATCGCGTGTCTATAAGACGGGATATATCATATTGTTGAAAAATGTGAAGTAGAAGTGTTCTACCTTGCGAATAATCTAGGTTTATATAGGGGATATTTTTCAAGGGTAGGCGAAGCCGACCCCTAAAAAAAATTAAAGTGTAATTTTTAGGCGAACAGGTCACTGCCCTGTGCCAAAAAATTCATCTTTTCAAATTTTTCAAAAATGGAATATTCGCCATATTACGAATATTCGCCACTAAAATTTTTCCTGTCTATAATTGTGCTTAAAGCTGGATGGCATAAGTTGTACATCCATTGCATTATTCGAGGGTATGGAGGAGGACAGGTGGGTGAAAGGCAACAATGCAAACAAAAGAAAGAGGGTGTGGATAAAACAAAACAAAATATTGATGTATAAGTAGAATATTAACATACGTGAATGTCCAACGACCAACCAAGAGATAAAGAACTATGTGAGGGGAAAGTTTAAGTTGGCATGTGGACAAATCAAATAAGATGGAAAAAAGAATACTACAAGTTTGAGTTCAACCCTATTTATGAGTATGACCAAAAATCCTACATAGAGGCAAAAATCAAATGAAAAGTGAAGATGCTCATGGCTCAATTAAGAACAGGATCACACCATCTTCGTTAGGAGATAGGGAGGTAGAAAACCCTGAAAGAAGAGTATGAAGAGAGGGTGTCTTTTTTGCACATCAGACAAGATTTAGACAAAATGGCATTATATCATGGAGTGCTCTACATACGGCAACATTCGAGCTAAATACATGAAAGGCCTACAAAGGGTGTTTGTGTTCAATATCTTTGAAACAATTAACATTGGTAAAAATGGAGAACTTGTGGCCAAGATCCACACTAGGAGAACGAACCTTCAAAGATAGATCAGAGACAAGTTTGTGAATTAAAAGATCCAGTCACTTGGTTCTCTTTTCTCATCTGCTTCTTCATTCCGTTGGTCGTGTTTTTTATTCACGGGACCCCCTAGATTATTTTGGTCTCATGGACTATTAAAATCTTTATTTATCTATCAAGCCTAAAATAATCTAAAGCCAAACTAAATAGGCTATTTTATGATTAAAAAAAGTTATTTTTGTGGATTTTTTACTCGAAACAGTTTTTCCAAGTAAAATCTGTGAAATGTTTTTCTATATAAGCTAATGTAAAGCCTTCTAGGATTTAACACTTCATAGGTTATGCTTACCAAAGTGGAATTAGAAATATTGCACTAACACATTATTTTATGGTGAACAGTTGGGTTTGTACGATAAAAAGGTTATTGTGTGGACTTTTTACTTAAAAAGGTTTTTCCAAATAAAATCTTGTGAAGTGTATAATCTTGTGTGTCATTTTCTCTAATCAAAATTTGACTTAGAGATTCTATTAATATTGCTATCGATAATAAAGTTTATCAGATCATATGTCTCTTTAGTGCAGTCTTAGCTTTCATGGTGGGAAGTAGTACTTCATTGTGTGTCGTGTTGCTACTATGCATCTTGCTAACTATATCAGATATAGTCAAAATCTCAGTTAGCATTTGTTTTAATCATTGTTGGGAGCACTGAACAGCTCACCTTAATTCCACAGTACACAGCACCCGCCATTTGGCTTTTCAACATCAGCTCCCTTGTATTTCTAATTCAGGGAAAAGGTGGCTATGTAATCTTTCTTCTTTCAATAGAATTTTTTACCTGTTTCAAAAATAAAAATTGCACAGAGAAATACACGCACACAAAACAGCATTTCATATTGACACTTGCAATTACAAACAATAAAACCAAATGCTCGAACATACAACCAAACAGTTTACATGGCTCGGATAAAATATTAAGGGATGGAAATTGTTTATTCATGTAAAAAATGGCAAGCAAATACTTATAAAATAGTACACTCTTTCTTCGTCACAAATATCTTTTACAAGGTCATTACGACAAAAGAGAGACAATGTAACTATTAAGTCGTATCTTTTAGCCATTGTGGTAACTTTACACAAAAATTAGATTGCAACCGTCTTTTTGAAATTCGATATTTTGCAGATATGATTTTTGAGAAATCTAGAAGTTAAACCTATTGGCAAATAATACCCTAGTACATATGTTTGACCCGAAATTTGAACATGTTAGCTATTTATCAAACCTTTGGAGGACTCCACGGGAAAATAAATATTGATATTTTATATACATAATTTCAAAGCAGCTTTCAAACTTATTTTAGATTCTTGTCACAAAGCAAAACGAATAGAGATTCAAATTGTAAAAAGAATGAAGAATAAGAGCAATGGTTCAGTACCACAAAGTCTTACATACTTTCATGCTACTGGAAGTGTTTACACATTTTCTCTGGCTATTAACTTAACAAAAAATAATACAACAGTCAGCAATTCCCAACTCTACCTGGAAATAAATAAATGGAGTGTAATACAAAGGCCGGATGTTGTGACACAATCCTGACTTCAAAAGCCAACCTCTCAGAAACTCCATTGAACTTTCTTTAGTTTTCTGGGCCTTATTTCAGAAACAATCTAAGAAAGGAACCAACCAAAGGAAAGACAATCTTCACAAATCCTGGCAAGTTCCCACCCCTGCTCTTCATGCTCAATTCTTAGTCCCATGCAAAGATGTCATGAATAACTACAACAATGTAAATGGAGCTTCAGCTTGTAATGGAGAATCTGACTTCCATCAATATATTTGTGAATACCATTATGAATTTAAAGAAAGAGCTGCATAGTTGGTCCAGTCCCATTTCCAAAAAGTTGGGTTGTGCCAAGACTGGAAGAATTTACATACTGAAATCTTTGAGAAGATTGCTGCATGGAACTACTTCAAAAGAATGTGAAGAAATTAAGCCTCTAAACCATGGTCATACAAGCCCCTTGTATGCAGACAGAGGGAAAAATGAATTTGTAACTTTATAGACACTCGTGAATTGCACGTTCTCATTAGTCCTGCTTTCCACAGAGCAGCTATTTTCTATGGGCTTCAGAAAACATCTCTGGAGGCTTCTTTTCCTTTTTGTACAGAATCATCTGTTACACTCAAAGATTTCAATGTACGGGTTGATATACGAGGAGGAGCCATGCGTATATCTCCATGATTATGTTTCTTCCGTCTTGAGGGTCCAACGGTGGCAGGATTCCCTAAAGGTCCAGACAAAGAAGTCACAGGAGGGGGGACATAAGACTGAGGTGCTAAAGGCAGTTGATCATAGTGTGAAGGCTCCATTGGAAAGCCTACAGCCCCGTCCTGATGTGGAGGAGGAAACTTCTCGCTCTTGCTTTTTGCATTGGAGTGAGTAATCAAGCGCCGCCTCTGTCATCAACCAAAAAATAGATTAGAGGTGCCTTTAGATGGTAGTTTGCATGTTCTGACTTCAGCTCTGTATTGGTGTAATTAAAAAGGAGAAAATCATTTACAAAACTTAAGAAACAGAAAATCAATATATTAGTAGGAACAAATAACAAATAACTGGGATATTGCAAGACAGACCTTAAATTTGCTTACTCACTTCAATAAGGGGACAGTTTAATTAATGCATGGCTAATCTGATTCGTGTCATAAATGTGTATTTCGCCCAGGGCTTTACTTCTTTATTTGTTAATCTGAACATTCCTAAGCAGTGATGTCAAATTAAATATACTATTTTGAAAATTCTTTCAAACTAGTAACCAGCACGACCGATTGGAGCATACAACATGCTCATGCCATGCTTTACCAAGCCTAAAATCTGTTGAAAGTATTCCTTTCACAAATAAAAGACCTGTCTTGTATAATCTTGGCAGATTTATGCTAAGCTATTATTCTATGTTCTGCATGAAACAAGTGTGAACTTAGTTGGGCAAATACCATGAGTTTCCACTTCCCGGTCCTCTATCTATATAAAGTGAGCCCCATATAGATAGGGCTGTGTCCCATATATAGATAGGGGCACCCTCCCCTCTCTGCCCCATATAAAGAGAGGGTGGTCCCATATCCCGTCTATATATAGACAGGTGGTGGGGGCAGGGGGACATCTATCTATATAGCTGCCTGCTCCACTCTCTATATATAACGTCCAAGGCTGCAATTGAAGCTAGGTTTAGCGTAACAATTCCCAACTACCTCTCAATACCTATGAAATACATACAAGAAACTAGTTATTACAATAAAAACTTCCTGGCTATCTGGAAGGAAGAATATCCTACTTCAGTACCATTAAGATTATCGCTCTATTGAGAAGGGATGATTTTGAGCCCTAATTGTACTTAAAACCATCATACCAACCAAAATTCCAGATACCACTTTAGTGGTTAGTGGTTATAGATACGACTTGTGTTTACTTAGTTACTATGAAATTGCGGAAGAAAGTAGTTATGGCAGAAACATATGCTGGCAAGCTTTTCGAGATAACTATAACCAATTCTTTTTGCTAAGTGGTAACTATGTGATCTACATTTTCCCTTAATATTAATATTATGCAACATCAAATGATACATACTTGCATATTTGTGTGTAGTTCTGCATTTGCTTCAGGAGCAGGAACTGCCCTGCCTACCCGATCTCGGGTACGCGTCTTCTTTGCTCTATCATTACCATGAATTTTTCCACCAGCCGCCCTTTGCCTTCACAGCAAAAACATGGTATATATTATAGACATGCCAAACCCCAAGTCTTAAATTACAGATAAAATATATAGAAAATGTAAGGCCAACTCATTATATGTTTGCCCAAAAAAAATACATTTCCAAATAAATAAATAGGAAAAAGAAACAATATGCAAAACATCCTATTAGAAGCTCAAACAACACAAAGCAACAAAGAAGTCTATGTGAGGTAACCAGCACTTATCAGATCCAATACACCTTGCAGTGCCGGAGCCTCATCCTCCAATTAAATAAACATATTGAAAAAAAAATCATGAAACTCGGTATATCAGTTGATAATGGTCTTTCATCGCTGTTATTCAACATAAAACGGGACTACTCAACCAAGGTCCAAAATAGGCAACATACCTTCTAGCTTCTTCATCGCGCATTTTAGCATCCATTTCCTTGCTTGGTGGATATTGAGGCAAGCTTGCTGGGTCACAAGCATAAGGTTCAGTAGTAAAGAACTGTTAAAAACAAGAAAAATAGTGATTAGTCCCTAGAATGTTCTCAAGAACTGTAAATCCAATGAATAATATCATATCAGGGATAGCATAGACATGTATCTCTAAATTCTTGATCCCATTCTTTGCATCTGGCAACTAATAGTATTAAACAACGTACCTCTTACATATCCTTCAATGTACTTCTAAAAAGAAATTGTGTAATTTCTTTCTATGAAAAAGGCTGAGTTACCCATTGCGAAGTAACCAATGATCGCATGATATTTATGGCAAAAAGGGGACAAATCTAGTCAAAATTGCCTGTCTAAATTAAGTATTTTAGAAAATAAAAGAACGGTTGGATATTGAAGTGCATCACTCCATCACGTAATATAACACGGTACTCTCTATGTTATTGGGATATGAGAACAGGACATCTGAAGGTATTTATATAGCTCACAACGGAACCTGAAGTTACTCTTTCAGAATGTTTTAAGTGCCGACGCAATGAAGTCCAAGAATAGCTCACTCTCATGATGAGATGAAAAATTGACAACAGAAACACTAGTGAAAACTGTAAATTAAAATACATCAAAGGGTGATATAACAATAACTATAGACATTTTTCTAACACATTAAGCCACAATGGAAGGCAAATTGCATCTCAAGAGCAATCAACTTCTTTTCAGCTAAAATCTTTATTTTCATCATAGTTACCATGTTAAAGACGTTTGCTTCAATCAGTAGAAGGGAAAAAAATGTCCAGAATTTTGATAAAATTTGGGTTCAATTCAAAAAATTTGAAAATATAAATATTTAAATAAAATAAAATATATTTCTGATAAAGAGATTAGTATGATCAAGAAAAAGCAAAATAAGCGAGGGATGCATAAAGCTCAAATTTGACAGAGCTGCAAAAGGAAATCCTGGCCTTGCAGGTGGTGGCGGTGTATTTGGGACACCAATTTCCAGCCCGATCCCATTAACTCTCTAGATATTTAGAAAGGACACTAATAATTGTGCAGCGGCTATAGCGGTAATGAAAGACACCCAAATAGCAATCCTAAAGGGAGGTTAGAATAACTAGTCATCAAAGGAAACTCTCAAATTTTGATTAATTCTATGAAAGGTGGGTCAGCCAAATCTTGGTGATTGGAATAAATAGTTGCAGAGGCAAAATGGTTAAACAGGAAATTGGAAGTAGTCGAGATCAGACATAAAAGGGGATGGGAAGCAGGTTGCAGAGTGGGCAGCCAATACAGGCGTCGGATTGCAAAATGTGACAAGTATCCTAAAAAGGATCTCCCTCCATTACCTAGGAAGCTCCATAGTTTGCTAGTTATAGACAAGTGTCCTAGAAAAGTTCTGACTACCTCCATTGCCTAGGAAGCTCCATAGTTAGTTAAAGACGAAGCACCCATCGATGGGGTGACAGTCCTAGCCTCCCCCTCACTCCGGAGCAAACATACCTTCCCCCTGTTAACCTCTTATGCTAAAATTAAAAATGAGGGGTGAAGGATATAAGAGAAAAAAAAATGATGAAAGATTTTTAAAACTACCAACCACCTCCCAACCTTTTTCCATATATCCTCATCACCGCATAGGATATTAATATAAGACAGAAGCTTGGGCAAGCAACCCAAACAGAAATCATGAAGATTTGCTTCCAGTCTCCATTATTTCACCTGAAGTGGCATTAGCTCATTAGGTGATAGGAGGTGATGGCATAAATTTGGAATAAAGGCTCCTCTGCATGGTCAGTAATATTCTTAACAGGAAGGAACGTAGGGGGCGGTGTGGTGAGAACCACTCATAGAAGAAACTCGTCCATTAAAGCGCTATAGCCTCTATGGCCTCTTCTGTAGGAAGTTTACGATTAAAAAAATGGCGGAGCCATACCCTGTATCTGCCTTCCATGCCAAGAGCAACAAACGCAGCGGAGAAAGGATGTCTGAGGACGCATTGAAGGCTTCATTTGCATATTACATTAATAAGAGATCAGGAATCCTTACATGAGACTGTGGGCACACAAAATGTGAAGAGTAGCAAAAGAAATGAAGGATGTGGAGATCACTAACATTAGCAAGCTGATGAGGGAATCAACTGTACCTACCACCAGCATCTGATTCTAGACAGGCTAACGGCAGTTACGGGAGGGAATGCCATCATTTCCAAAACATTTGGGGTTGAATTCCATCCTGAAGCAAGTATACTAATTCCCTCTGCTGCCAGACCAATGAAATTGAAAATGAGATGGAAATTGCTTGTAAAAAGGAAAAAGGGAAAATTGTTGTCGTGATAGTATGACTGTGCACAAAAGGTGATGTAATTACTGGTAAATTTTGAAACAAGAGGCAAGCCTGTGTAATATTCCCCTTCCCAAAAATTTATTGTGAAAAGACCTAGAAACAATTTAGATAGATCCTATGGTGACTTCTGACATTCTGAATATGCTAATAGATATGGATTTTTTCTAAGTTACCGAAACAGCAGGCAGGGGCCTCGGGAGTGGCAGGGAGCGGGAGCAGCATGGGAGCAGGCAGAGACCTGCAGATTCGGTTTTTCCCTTTTTTGGCATTTCTTTCCTTTTTTGGATTTTATAGAAAAAAAATTGCCATTTTTGGAAAGGGTCCGGGAAGATGTAGCAGCAAAAACTTGCATGAGCCATAACTTTCATTCTGTGGCTCCGTTTCAGGTGTCGTTTTCTCTAAAAGTGTATATTTTCTCGAGCTCTACGCATTGATGGCAATATTTTTCTTATTTTCATAAAATCCATTTTTGCACCTTTTTGGACCAAGCAACTTCTTGCAATCTTCTGAAAGAATCATGAGCTTTGATCGCCTGTAGACAGATTAGTAATTAAAAATACAACTATGCGAGTATTCCAACTATGGTATATACAACTTATACAGTATGTATCAGCAAGAGTCGCATACACCAATCTATTCAAAGTAAAGATCTAGAGAAACGACTGGAGAATGTGGCGATTGATTTGGGAAAAATCTTGTGACTTAATATTTTGTCCTCTCTTCAGTAGAATGAAAATAAAAAAATTATAATCCATTCTTTTTCTCATTGGATGCAAGAGGCATATTTTCATTCAGCAGACGCGCAAAGTAGCATTTATCATTTGGCAGTCCAGCTTTGATGGGAGTGTTTTTCACTTGTGGTAGTATGCTTTGCTGCCCCGTAGATCCAAGCACCACGGTAGACTTCTGCTTAGACCTGACTCTCTTTCCAGCGCCAATGTGATCATTGTGCCAGCTATTTTTAGTCTTGACCACTTCCTGTGGCTCCTTTGCACCACCATAGGTTAATTTCATCAGTTCAATCTCCAATCACCAACACTGCTGTTTTCTAAGAAGTCAATTGCACACCAGCAAATGTAACAAGTCTGAGCTCGGCTCAATTGCACTGCTGGCTTACTATGCCACAAGTTGCCTGGACTCTGGGCTGAGATCCACATTGCTTGCTTGGCTTCTTTGTACGGCAACATCGTCAATCGTTTAACTGCCACCATTGAACTTAAACTTAGCATCTTGTTGAATGCAGCCGGCGGATCTATCCTTCTCCTCTTGGACTGGCCTTTCAGCCAAACCGCTCCTTGGCCCTCCTGCTGAACTAGTCCACTCGGCTAAGCATCCCGTCACGTGATTTGCCGTCCAAAAAAACAGTCTCTATCACTTCCAAGGAAAAGGTTATTTTTTGTTTTCATTTTCAATTGAGTTAGAAGTTTAGAACTTAAATAAGTTTTTTTGACATTTAAATTGTCAAATGAATAGCGTGGTAGAATGGCATATGTAATTTTGGTAGAGCCTTCCCATATGAGAGATCCACAGGTCGATTCCTTCTACCTCCTATTATTGTAAAGAGGGATGCCTTTGTTATAACCTAAGCTGCCAATACATTTCAGATACGGATACAAATGCGGATACAGTGATTTTTGTTCTGGATACGACCTTTAACTATATATATATATATCGTGTTTTGGACCTGTACCTGTACCCATTTCCTGGCAACATAGTTTTTACAAATTATGAGTAGTGTTTTTGTGTTTATTTAGCTTATTTAGTTTTTTACTACATAATATGTGGTTAATTCCTATTTATTTTGGACCTGTACCTGTACCCATTTCCTGGCAACATAGTTTTTACAAATTATGAGTAGTGTTTTTGTGTTTATTTAGCTTATTTAGTTTTTTACTACATAATATGTGGTTAATTCCTATTTATTAGGTTAGAATATATATATGTAGTAAAAAACTAAATAAGCTAAATAAACACAAAAACACTACTCATAATTTGTAAAAACTATGTTGCCAGGAAATGGGTACAGGTACAGGTCCAAAACACGGAAACGCTGATTTCCAAAAAAAACTTGGGTACAAAAGGTTGCGGAAACATCAATAGAATATATTATAAACAAATTTAAATTATATATATATGCATAGTACTCATTTTCAAAATTTTAGTCCATGGACCATAAAAGAAAAAGCACTTGAAATATTTTGTATTCATTGAAGTTCAAAAGATTCATCATTCAACATGGTTACAATTTGAATGTTTCATATATACATGATTATAATCTAAATTCTAGAATATATCATCTAAACTCCTCCTTGATGCTCTTAGCTCTTAGTAACACCTCCTAAACTCTTCCTTCAAGCTGCTCCTTGATGTCTCTTTGCTCTTCACAGTGCTAAATGCTAGTTTAATAAAAACTGAATTCAGCAAGAGAAATAAATGAGTGTGATTTAGAATGGACCAAAGAGGTCATTATATAGCTTTTAGGAAGTGTCTTTAGGAAGGTTGGGTGGGTAGATTAGATTTAGAAGCAATAAATGCTAAAAAATAGAGTTTTTTTGTTTTTGGCTTTTAAAGTACAGAAACGCCATGGAAACGTCTCGGAAACGCCTATTAAAATATGGAAACGTCCAAGAAACGATGGGCACGTTCTAAAAACATCCTCGTTGTTTCTAGAACGTTTCCATAGCATTTCCTTACCTGTTTCTATATTGGAAACATCTCTAGGCAGGTATGGGGGGGTGGGGGGCGTTTCCATCATCATAGTGTATAAAGGCTTAAAGCCAACTGAATGCCCAACAACATGTCACAAATGTCATGATAAATATTAAATTTAATTATTACATCAATCTAGTATTCAATATTCATCATATTGTTATTCAGCAAGTGTTTTTAATGGGGGGCCTTTGTTATAACCTAAGTTGCCGATATGTTTTGGATACGGATTCAAACACATATACGACATTTTTTCGTCCTAGATATGGCTTTGAATACGGTCATACAAAAATATAGAAAAATTTAAAAATATATAAATAAATAGGAATTAACCACATATTATGCATATAAAATCTAAATAACCACAAAACACTACTCATAATTTGTATAAAGGTTTAAAGCCAATTGAATGCCAAACGATAAGTCACAAATGTCATAATAAATATTAAATTTAATTATTACATCAAACTAGTAAATTTAATTATTACATCAAGCTATTTAGTTTTCATTATATTGCTCTTCATCAAGTGTTTTTATGTTTGTTTTTTTTTTGCGCTCTATGTTTGTAGTGTCAAAAAAATAAAAAAGACATTTTTTGACATGGAAATGGCTCAGATACGACAAAAACAAGCTAAATGCCTCTGTTTTAAAAATCAAGATTTATCGGCAATAAATCACGATTAATCATGACAGATAAGCAAAATGATAAATCTTCTGAAAAAATTGTGATTTCTTTTCTAGCAATTAAGTGGCGATTTCCAACGATAAAAATTGTAAAAAATCGCCAAAAACCACCTCGAAAATCGTGGAAAATCACCATATAGGGTATAAAAAATCCAAACCAAAAAAGAAAAGGTCATTTCAAAGCATTTTTCACCAATTTTTCCTTCGCGATTTGACCTATAATTTTTGCCCCCAAGTTTTGCTAGGGTTTCGACTCTTCAAGCCTACTAGGGTTTTGAAAATTGTGTTTTGCATTTAATTTAAGTTTATTTTATGAATTTAAAAGTTTTTTAAAGTTGACAATTAATGTCAATAAATTGTCGATTGCTGATTTCCGAGTCAAATTTTGGCCTACCGAGTAATTGTTGATAACAATTTTTTGAACTATGCTAAATACGGCTTGGATATGACTAGGGTAAGGCAAAAAACAAGCCAAATATGCTTGGGTACATCTACTAATGTATCTAGGCAACTTCGACCTATTTTTGTTGTACCCTAGTTGTGTCTGCAGGCATAACATATCCATATTAGGGGTTGTGGGAAGATGTATATTTAACTAAGGTTATAACTAAATCATTTTTAAGGGAGTCTTATTATTTGGAGACAATATTTTGCCCTTAAGTGCATTTTGTTAGCGGGACAAAAAAATAGAGGGGATGAGAAATTCTCAAAAAAAAGGGGGGTAATTTTATTTAAAAGGGGGTCCTTTAATATTTTTAAGGGGAGCAAACTTTTTAAGTTTAAATAATATTGTAAAAAAAGGGGCTCAATTTTGGTAAGGACGGAGTCGAAGTTTTTCTCGCAAAGGGGTGTTTTTTGGCCATTTCATAGGAGGTGCAAGTTCGATATTGTGTTTGGTGTTGAGGCACTACCCCTCGACCCACCTTGTATTCCAACAGAGAGTGGGCCAAGGACGGAGTCGAAGTTTTTCTCGCAAAGGGGTGTTTTTTGGCCATTTCATAGGAGGTGCAAGTTTGATATTGTGTTTGGCGTTGAGGCGCTACCCCTCGACCCACCTTGTATTGCAACAGAGAGTGGGCCAAAGGCGCTACCCCAAACCCTACAAGAGGCACTGCCCATCAATCCTGCTAGGGTTTGCTTCCCCCAAACTCCCACTGTCAGACCCCTTGTTTAGTTCTTCCAAGGGCCTTATAATTTGTAGGGGCATACTTTTTCCACTTTGAGGCACTTCATGTTTTCGAATATCAAAGGATGAGGCTCAATCTGATAGGTGATCAAACTGATCAAACTCCTCACAGAAAAACTTTTTTCTTGTAGCTATTTTTGCCTTCTAAAATGGCTTCTTGCCCTGACCAAATTGCTCTATAGTTAGAAAATGAGATGCTCTTCTCTAAGGTATGTGAACTTTAGGAAGATAGGGTCAAGTATGTAAAAGAGAATAGGAAGATTAAGAAGTGAGATTATTTTTATTCTCTCATTTCTGTAAAGGATGCCATCGTTCAATCTCTACAAAAGAAACTTGCTAACGTACAACATCAGATGACGACATTGGACTAACATTCCCTTGCTCCTAGTACACCTACAATATCAGATGACTCCTGCCGAGTGAGTCCAAACACTTTTCCTTTGCCAATTTATCAAGTGCGAGTAAACTTTCCCCCATCACATTATTTTGGTTGAGTTTGGAGCCCGCCCTTTCAAATTGGAGACCATGTTTAACTTGATCTCTTTCTTACACCGCATCCAGGGCTTTGTTGACTTCATTGAGGGGCGGGAAAGGTACCCGTACTTGGCGTATTGCTATTCAAAGACTATTGCTCTTTCCGATTCCCCTTCTTGTGGTTACGGTTGGTATGTTAAGGTTTCCGACCTCTTGGGGACAATGGGTATTCAAATACATCATCTTCTTCCTTTTCGATATTCCTTGGTCTCACCATTCGATATTCCTTGGTCGCACCAGGCCACCATATACCTACCAGACAAGTGATGAACAAGATCATCAAAGAGGATATTTACAGGCGGTTCATCCACACTACTTGGGTGAACCCTCATGAGGGGTTACGCCCTAAAATGGCCTTTTTATGTTGAGCACTTTCTATAGTTGAGTGACGGTCTCGTTATCTGTCCTCAATATACTTTGCGTCACTTGATGCATCCCCTTTGCATCCCCCTTGATCAACTCGGAGTAGGTTCTCTCAGACTCCGGTGTGAGATAGATCAACACGTTGATCGTTAGGATAGGATTTGCCAGCTCTATAGTCTCCAGGAGACTGAGACTAAGACACACTTCATCTTCTGCTGCCCCATTTACTATGAGATCAGAGAGAGGTTCTATTGCCTTTTTAGGAGGGCATAGGCTCTTTCTAACTTCTTTGGGTATGAGGATTAGAAGTGCTTGACTTTATACATAGAGGAGGCTTTAAGGCTTCATGAGTACTCTTTAGCCACATTCTAGACCATATTCTTCCCGAGGGATCACTTCCTTCTTCACAATGCTATCTTCAATGAGAGGCATTAAGCGCCAAGGTAAGGCCAGCTCCGCTTCTTACTCCATATTTGTTCGGCCCAAAGGTAAACCATCCACAATTCCACGAGAAATCTTTGACAGGCCCATACCAGGTCCTGCACCAGGACAAACTCGATCTACCAGGCCTTTGAGATATAGTACAGTGTTCAGACAGTAGTGTAATAGGCGGCCTCTACACTCTACCGCCTCTTCCATCCAAAGTTCCTTCTGGACGGCCTCGAATGTTAGGAAAGTTGGATCTACCATTCCCTGATAGACTTTCCTCATTGCTTCTCCTTGGTTGTCTCCCCTTCCTTCTTCTCATTTGCATTTTCTCCGCCAATTCTGGGGTTCAAGGGTTTGCTCTTTTTGGTTTTGCCAATTTTTTTGGCTTTGTACTTTTTTTTCTTTTTGTTTCTCAGGAACCTTTTGGTTTCCTCGCTCAGTATTCGCTCTCAGTGTTTTCTACAGTCCCTTTGACCTACTTTTGTGGTCATTCATTGGACATTAATATATTTATGTTATCTTATTTTATCTTATCTTGCACCAACCATAATTTGTCAGAATTTGAGGCTACTTTTATATTAGGTGCTCCTATGGTTGTCGTTTTTGCTTTTGTGCCTACTTATGTTACTGCACATCCTACTTATCCCACTTCAAATCTATCTAATTATTTCTCCGTTTCATTTGAGAAGCATATTACTACCTTCAACTCTTGTATGCTCCATTCCATGGGTTATCTTGGCAGTGGTATTGGCACACACTCATATCCAACTTGTTTGTTGGAATTATCACAACAATGGTTTTGAAACAGGTATTTCACTGGGATAACTTGATGACAAAGATCTAATTTTTGTTTGCTCTACTCTTTGTGAGGATAATGAGCAACACATGAGTTTTATTGCACCTACACTCAAGCATGATAATCTTTAGATTTCTTCTATCAAGTATGATAATCTTTAGATTTCTTCTATCAAACATGATCACCCTGGCACTCTTTCAAATGGTTCCTCACATGCACTGATTGTGCACTTTGATCCATTCATATAGATGCATCTTCTTCGACCATCCATATTCATCTAAGATGGATATTTGATCACTTGTGGTAACATCATAAACATTCTTAACAAGGGCTCTATAGGTGAGCCACCTCCACTATTCAACTTCTTAGTCCGCTCACAGCTTCTCCTGCTTTTTGATGTTCCTTTTTTAGTTTGAACTCTCTTTTCTTGCAGTTGTCTTTGGAGCAACTCTCTTGTTATTGATGGTGTCTTCAACAAATTGACAATATTCTAGAGTTCCTTGCATCATTTTGTGTGTTTGTTTATTTTATGGGATAATTTTGTAGTCACACTAAGCCTACAGAAACATGAAGGGTTTGTTGTTTAATCACAATCTACCCTCATTTTTTTCTCTATTTCAATTGTTTGACTCCCCCATTAGCACCAGAGCCATCTTTTATTTGTATCTTCAACATTTCTTTGACAAACTGACAATCTTCTTTACATAAGGAGTTATTTTGTTGCCTACAATGTCAACTTGTTTATGTTCAAGTAGTGGGCGTCGTCCACTCATACAATGTTTTTGTGTCCGTCCACTCAATCAGCAATATGGGAGGCAGCAGGAATATGGTGCAAATCTTGGTTATTCGGGTGTTGTGATCTTCGTTAACCCTTGGGACACATACTTCAGACAATTGATCGAATTTAGTTTGGTGAACTCTTGCACTTCCAATGTTGTTCATAGTCTCCTTGAATAGAGCTATTCCGGTAAATACAATGTCGGTTGTTTTAGTGATCGATCAATGGATCCAAACCACGAGTTCACAATTGAGTTTTTTAAGTGCCTTTCCGTCCACCAAACACTTTTTCAGCATTGTGTTCGAGACTTGAGTCGTTGCTTCTTGGAACGCCTTGCTACATATGTTAGCTCTCCACTTTTGTTGGTTTTACTGTTTTTTTAGTAACCTTGCAATGCAAATTTTACCCACGATGACTCTTTTTTTTCATTTTTTGTAAATGGCTCATGATTTGGCCTAGTTGCCCAAACCCATATTTGAGGATCTGTCTCTTTGCTTTTCTCGTCCCTAACTTTGCGCTTAAGGGACGGTCTTGGTGCTGAAATGTTCAAAGTTGACGAATATTGGTTTTTTCTAAGTAGCTTGGTGGTGCCTTAGTTCACACTAGGAAAGAAGTTGAGTTTAAATGAGGGGGTTTTTATTTATTGTTTATGTGACAACGTTTATGTCCATGTAAAAATTGGTTGAGCGCACATATAGACACCCCAAATCCACCACTCAAATCGCTCTTAAATCACTTTTATAATCAATTCAATCCTATTAATCATCTCTTGGATGATTAATCGTATCCCCTTCTTTACATCTACTTCCCACAATATGCCATGGACACTTAATCATATTTAATTTCTCTTAATCCCAATTAACAAGCTACTAATCTTACATCTCCATTATCTCGCATTCATCCAAATCAACCAACATCTCCAATAAAAAAATCTATATATTTGATAAGATCTTTGCATATAATAAATGAATGATATGCAAAATATAACACAACACGAGATATTGGTGGACCAAGATGCCCTAATATTCAATATACATAGAATAGTACCCTTAAGGTAGGGCAACACCATACAATGCTCCTTAAGGAAGGAATAACTCCACAATCTCCCAATATGGGAATTCCACTTCAAAGTGGACACCTCCAATATACCTCTACCAAGTAGAAGACTCAACTCATACATGACATGACTCATAATGATACTCATATCCTTTATATAGGCATACATTACTCTTAATGGATGGGTAACACCTAATCCCAATGTAGGCCAACTTATTACCCAATATAACTAATTCCTACGTGACCCCATATATTATAAACATATAACTAAAGAAGGGGATGTGTGCCACATGTCGACATCTCCATCAACCCATATACATTATAATATCATATCCCAAGGTACATAACATGCCCTCCCTCCTTGACATGTTTCGTCCCCGAAACATGAGAAGAAGCCATATAATGAGTGTGCTTCAAATCATTGCACACTTGTCGCCATGCTCGATCATCCAACCACCCATATGAGATCTTAGTGGGTGATACATCTCTAAACTTGGTTCCATAATTTACTTCTCTACTTTGATTCCATCCATGTCCATATTTGTTCCTCCTCGACATCCATGCATAGCCATAGTAATTATTCTTGTGATTCCATGTCATATAATTGTTGCTCCATTGATTCCATGTATAGCCATAGTGATTGTTCCTCCAATTCCCTGTATATCCATATAGGTTACTGCCCTCATGTGCCCTAACATGCCTCCATGATTGTTGCCTCTCATGATGATGTGGGTGTCTATATACTGCAACCTTAGTATCCTCAACCTTATCAACCTTTTCCTCAGCTTTCTTTTCCTGTTCCACCTTGTTGTTTGCTATTTATTTTTTCTCTTGAGTAGATGAATAATTATTTTCTTCTTTTTCATCATGTTCTTCATGTTCTCCTTCTGAATCATCCTTATTCCCTTCTTCACCATCTTCAAAGTCATCCTCATGCTCCATCTTGACATTTCTTTGTTCCTTGCTAAGTGTGATATCCTGCAAGGTAACCTTCTTTCTCTTGTACCATATCTTCATGAATTTCTTTTGCACATTAATATTAATTGTTCCTAAGGTCTCTAACCAAGGATATCCAAGAACAATATCCATACCATCCATATCTAAAGCATAAAAATCTGAACGTAAAACATATTTATCCATAGAGAATTTTAAATCTTCAAAAACTAGAATTTGCTTACTCCCCACTTGAGATTCCGTTATATTCCTTTGCCTAAACATGTAGATGTTGAGCTACATCCATGTTGATGAAGTTATACTTGCTGCTAGGGTTTATGGAAATAATTACCTTTTTCCTTTGAATGCACTTTCAAACTGAAATATTGAAGCTCCCTTCTTTGGAGATGCATTATCTGAACTCTCCTATCTTGATTCCATTGTCTCTTCATCATCCATTCGTCTTCTTCTTCTTCATTCTTATGTAACATCTTCATCCTTCATCATCATCATTACATCTTCTTCTTCTTCTTTTTTGTCCCATCGATCTTTTTACATCTTTGTTCCATTGTCCTCATCAAGACCAATTGTACTTCTTGTTTCATCTTTAAACTTGTTTCATCAAAATTTTTGTGTTAGACCACCAAGCTGAATTTGAAAAGAAATCCATGGCCATATAGCTGAAAAATAATTTTCCGTAAATTGGATCCACCATTCTCTAGCATCAATCTCACCATCTCCGTAGAAAGTTTTCATCCCCACAATCGATAAAAACTAGGGTTTCAAGAACATACCCTTTTGATCAATATTTGTCCTACCCTTTTCGGCCAAATGTCGGCCTCAAATAAGAAAATATAGAACACAAACCCTAATTATATTTTTGAGAGCTTTTCGAAAATGTAAAAAAATAAAAATTCCGAATATTTCAACATGTGGAGCAAATTTGTGAAAAAACCATAAAATTGCAATAACTCTCACAAAACATATCCAAAATTTCTAAAATTTTGAGGGTTTCTCCCCGACACAAATTCACCACACCACAAAAAAAATTAGTGAAAAATTTGTCACAATTCAAAAGATATAGACAAACCATTAAAATTAGGGCTTCAACCCTAAAACTGAAATAAATTTCTCAAAACAACTCTAAAATATCTGAAATTTTGAGGGTAGATTCCTTGAATGATTTCTCCACTTCACACAAAAAAATTCTGAAAAAAGAATAGTCAATCTCAAGATATAGGTGAATCACTGAAATTAGGGTTTCACCCCAAAAATTTGCCCAAATCGATGCTCTAATACCACTTGATAAGATCCTTGCATATAATAAATGAAAATAATATATCAGAATATAACACAACATAAAAGATATTGGTGGGCCAAGACGCCCTAATATTCAAATATTATAATATAGAAGAATACCCTTAAGGTAGGGCAACACCATACAATGTTCCTTAAGGAAAGTAACTCCACAATCTCCCAATATAGGAATTCCATTTTGAGGGGGACACATCTAATATACCTCCAATATACCTCTACCAAGTAGAAGACTCAACTCATACATGACATGACTCATAATGATACTCATATCTCTTTATATATGCATACATTATTTATAATGGATGGGTAGCACCTAATCCCAATGTAAGCCGACTCATTGCCCAATATAACTAATTCCTATGTGAGCCCATATATTATAAACATATGACTTGGGTGGATGTGTGCCACATATTGACAGCTCCATCAACCCATACACATTATAATATCACATCCCAAAGTACATAACATTATTAGACCTTCCAAAAGTAAAATGACACACCTTTTCTCATGGAAGCTTTCTATTTTTAGAAACCTAGCTAAATTGAGAAACCCTCTTGCTGTAAGAGCCTACCAAATCTAGGTATTGCTTCCAATTTGGGAAGACTCCTTGCATCTTCATCCTCCTTACAACAACACTACTATATCCTGCACAAACAGTTTTTAAGCATCCACATATCATTGAATTAGGAATCCACAAAACATGAGAGGTTTGCATTTACTTTTCTATGCATTAATAGTTTCTCTTTCTCATGTTTTATCTTGATGTCTTATTGTAATAGTTGTAGATTACGATCTTCTGTGGTATTAAGTTCCTAGTTTAATTTCTATAACTTAACGCAATGTATACATTTGGCATGCACCCGGTGGGACTCCCTTTTGTCCCATTGACTTGTTTTCATGATTTTCCTTAATGTTTTTGTAGGTTGAGGATGGTTGAGTTCTTCTTGCAGGTTTAGAAGTACTATTACTATGTCAAAATTCCATCTTGGCCTCTAATCTTACAAGGTTTTCAGCTTTTTTCTCGAGATTTTGCCTCTCTCCGTATCAGCACATCCATCCTACATAATAGTATTTCGATCCACCACGAACGACATTTCATGCCCACTCACAATCGTAATACGTTTCTGTGTTAACTATCTATTGTGTAGGTTTTATGCGCTTAATGTTTACTGTTAATAGAACGTTTCCGTTTTAGCAAATAGCATTTTTGCACACAGTAGTGGCATTTTTGCAGTAGTACACTTTCCATCTAGAATGTGTTTTTGCTAAAATGTGTTTTTGAGCTAGAGGTAGTGTTTTTGCTACTGCATATTGGCATTTCTGCTCATACTTATAGCACTTTTGATTTTTTATTGCAGGGTCTGACACTTTTGATTTATCTGTGACAATTATGTTTCCGCAATTTTAACGTTTTTAATCATAACAGTGGCGCATTTGTTACAGTGACTTTGTTTTGTACTTTGCATCATTTCTAATCACTTTGCATGTAACTTGCTACAGATTTTTTTTGTTGTTTTTGCATATTTCTAATCTATTTTGAAGTATCTAATACGCATTTCAAAGACAATCAAACTACCATCAAATCGTTGCTAAGGTATTTATTACTTTGATTCAATTCATTTGCTTATCGTGTATTCAATTACATTTGCTTTCGTGTTTGTAAATCATCGTCTTAAATTGTGTATGCTCTTCCCACATGCCGCATGGTAATCTTGGGAATCAAAAACAATTTAGACTCTTTTGTCTTTTGTAGGGTTTGATGACTTGGAAGTTATTACCAAGCCATTTGAGCAAAAAGTCCCATGTAACAATGGGCTATATAAATTTGGCGGAGTTGTCATTTATGGCTAAGTTAGAGTTTCACGATCTCGTGGCTCCAATGACATGAGGGGGGGCCTAGATTCTCCAATACTTAGGCCCTATACAACACCCACCAAGGTCGGAACTATCATTTTTGGAGACGCCCCACTAAATTGGCTTGGGCAAAGTGAGGATTTGACCCTCCAATACCACACTATAAGACAATACTCAATTTCACAGACTTGGGCCTCACATACCGTAAGGTATATCGAGGACACCCTAGTAACCTTGTTAAGCCTAGCATAACTTTTTTACCTCAATCCTTTAGTAGTGTCAGGAACATAACATTCCTCGAGACGCCCACCCTGTACCTTTGAGGTATATTGGTGGGCTACTATGCAATTGTCATCCTCCTTGACTAGCATAGGGTGTGTTCGTTGTGTTGTTTGACCCCCTTGTGAAAACCAAAATGCGACTTTGTATTCAAAAACACAAAACACGAAACTCGGATCCAAAGTCAAAACCCGTTTTCCAAAACATCAAACCACAAAACTCTGTCAAATCAAAACAGTTTTCCAAAGTAAACAACAACCCGAAACTCTGCCAAATCAAAACCAGTTTTCAAACCAAACAAAACTCTGGACAAATTTTTACAAATTATGGCACTTTGAAATCATATACCAAATCACACCAACATCTTAAAAGTCTTGAGCCCAACCCTTTTGCTAATAACCCATTCATTGATCAAAATGACGACAATAATAGGCATAGTCATATAAGCCAAAATGAATCCAATGTTGATCATACTAAACCTAATCATACCATAATTGACGACGCCAAAACAAAGACATCCTCCGCTTAAGGCTGATAAACAAAGGAGTTAGGCTTCCATCCAATTTCAATCCTAAACACTTATCCAACATCATTAGCCAAAATGATCCATCCATCCAACAAAACCCTCTTAGATCTAGTAGCCCTTTAGGTTCAACCTCACCAAATATGGGAACCATCAACAAACACATCGATCCCAAAATTCCCCGCATCAAAACCAACATCGACAAAGGAGAATCAATCCTCAACCAACGAAAACCTCCCCAAAATTAAAACCATGTAAAACACGATCAAATTCAACAGTTGAGCCAACAATTGGCTCATCTAGCCTCACATATTAACCATAAGGCCCTACACCAAACCAATTCAACAATAAGACCCCTAAATCAAATATGATCTCATCTTACCACCTCACATCACTCTCCCCTTGGGCAACCTAAGCAAGAAACCAAACAAAGACAATACACTCCCTTAGGTAAATATTTGACCACCATCTTCCATTAACTACAAACGGAAAACATGATCCCATATCCAAAAACAAAACCATTTGATGAAAACGTCCATAAACCATCTTGGTATCGAGAAAATGAGTATTGTGATTACCATTGAATCCACGAACACTCGACAAACAGGTACCTAAAACTAAAAAGCTACCTCCAAGCCCTTATCAACCAAGGGGACATCCAACTTGAGAACAATGCCCCCAAATCACACAATCAGCAACGAGGTCTTATCCCCAAACAATTACCAACAAATCAATTTGAAACTATTACACCAAATCCAAATCAAACAACCAACAACAATCACGATGCCCTCATTAGCTTGGTCCATCCTACACATAAGCCAACAAATCCACCACAAAATCCAAATCAAACAAACAACATGAATCACGCCCTTGTAGGACTCATCAATCTTACCAAAATCAAATCACAAACCATCAAAACTAAATCCCTAGATTGTGCCACCACTAACTAGAAGAAACAAAGTCATTATTCAATGGCCTCCTCTGCCTACTCCTGAGAGTACATACAACCCTAACGAACAGCTTGAGAAGACTCCCATACAAATTTCCATCTTGGATCTTCTCAAAACATCCATTGTTCATAGGGACATCCTATATAAGGCCCTTCACAAGTCAAGACTCCCCTATGACATTGACCCATCAAAATTCCGCACATTAGTTGGACATTTATCCACATCCCATGTCCTATCTACATCCCAAACGAATGAGCTCTCATCCAAAACTCCATCTGAATCCCATTTCACAATCATTGCCAAAGAATCAAGAGAATGTGAAATTCAAAATGACTTTCATGTAGCCAAGCTTCTCCCACCTCCTAAAATCCATGACAAGTCTAACATGAACAAACAAAAGTAACCAGGCATCCTATCAATTGGGCACTTCATCCTTTGTTAGTGCAGACCTCCTGAAAGATAAGGAAATTAAATGCTCATATAGCCCTCGGCTTCATGATGACAACCTTTCATCATGCTTCCAATCGAACAACTATCCTACCGCCAATAAGATACAAACACGAACTACACGGGAAAAGTCCTAGGCATCCATGAACATGGTGAGCACATCCGTGTTCATAAGTATCTAGGTCGTCATGGCATAGGTTATAAACCTTTTGGCAACTCACACTATGAATCAAAATCCACCTCCACCATCAGTGAAGAGATCTCTTCCAACATCGATCTCATAAATCCAATGGGTAGCTATCTGAAGGAGCTTGACTTCCACCAACCCCTTTCACAACAGTGCCATCCAAACCATCCACCTCAACCACCAATCCCCTAACCCCATCACATGGGACCATCAAAATTAAATGGGCATCTTCCATAATGATGAATCTATCACAACACTCCTTGGAGTCAACAATGATATCCCACCAAGAGACCATGACAAAGAGCTTTGAAATCAACTTGGACACAACAACTTACTCAGAAGCCAACTCCCTTAGTCTAGAAACATGCAAACATCAAATCAATCCAAAAAATCCAAAAAAATCAGTAACCAAAGCTCAAAATCAAAAACATTCAAATAAATCCAAAAATCACAATATTCAAAAAGCAAAAAAACAATTAAATACCAAAAACCATCAAAAAATTGAAACAAACTTCCCCCTCTAGATAAAAATTTCATTTCAAACGGCTTAAATAACACCCAAAACCTTTACAAACATAGTATATCAAAAAGCAGAAAATGCTTCAACAATTAAAAATAGGATTCAAATACCATGATTTCCTACGAAAATAAGAAATTTATAGTGCAAATTTCAAGTTGCCTTGTTCTTATGCAGAATCAATTAACAATCATAAAGCCTCGCTTGCACATAGATGTTCTCCCCTTCACGTCCATCCTTCTACACATCACCTATCACTACCGCAATTCATTCACACATCATTGCAATCCATTGACATGGCTTTTGGCATGTCCGCACACATCGTGAGGCAATAGTCTCTACTACAACCATTTGACCTTTGTCTATCATTACCTAGTAAATAAAAGAATGATTGTCCTCGAGAGATCCTAGCACCATCTATCATACACTTAATAACTTGTCGTGAAGACCCCTCGGACATATCTATTGATACACTAGCCAATGTCGTCAACACAATCACTTCCACTCCTCCATCAAGCCACTAATGTTTCTTAACCCATTCAAAACACACTCGAGAGAGTTGAATATCTTGTCATTAGCAAGTCAAAAAGCAAAAAAAAAAAGTAAAAAACAATGTCAAAAACAATATCAAAACTCTCTCTAAGGGTGTCTTTAGTATCTCTACCCGGGCTATGGATGTTTGGTAGCGGTAGTAGAGCAATGTTGTGACTAGAATCAGATACATCTACATCAAGGCTATGTAAACTCTTGGCTAGCAACGAAGCAATGTACAACTCACCTTCCACGCACCTTCATCACCAATCAACTATCAAAATTAATCATTTCTCCACATTGGCTAGTTTGTCTTCACTTACTGCCCTTCAAATCTTCACTTCAAGTAGCAATTCACTTTAACATGCGCACACAAGATCTCGACGAACAACAGGGCTAGTATGTTGCCAAGTGTTGTCTTTACCTTGTTCACACTCCTGCTTTAGTCCATATGTTCTCTCACAATTGTGCCTTTGGCTCATCACTTGTTCATCGCCAATCTTCAAACCATTCGTCATAACCATCCATAACACTCACACTTGTCTTTTGCTTCCTTCTGAAAACATATATGTACATCTAATGCCTTTTATCATGGTTAGGGCAACTTTGTCCTGACACTGCAATAATCATTCATCTACCAAGGTGCATTTCCTATCATTTATGCATTTCCACTTTTCATCCCACATTATGTCGGGGCAGCCTACAGCCCAAAATCAATTGTCTCTTGAGGGGGGATGTATACCAAATCTTCCCTCATCAATCTTATGACAATCAATCATCCATCAACCAATCTGACTAAATAGTCATCCAACTTATGACGTCAATCTATCGATCCCTTCACACTCCGTTGAAGTGGCCCATTGATCAACATTTCTAGGTCCATGTCTATCCAGTCAATCATCCAAGCCCACTCACATATCATTGCTTGGGACAAATCATCCAAACCCGCATGCGCATCCCATTCACCTTGTCATAGGGTCCAACAAGTCTTTCTCATCTTTTGTTATGGGCATCTTGCCTCTTACAAGGTCCCATCATTTGCAAAAATCAAAAAAAAAAACATAAACAATCTAAAACATCAACAAAGAATAACCCAAAAATTCAAAAATAAAAAAATTGAAACAAAAAATCAAATCCAAAAGCAAAAAATCCAAATCATCAAAACACCTACAAAATCAAAAAATAATAAAAAACATCCAAAAATCCTAGCATTATCCAAATCAATCCCCCAGAATAATTGGCAAGTAACAAATCACATTAACTTTTTCGAGATATATCATTCCCAATCCAAGCCCCCTAACATACATTATTGCTTGGGGCAAATCATCATCATTTTTTGAAGATATATCATTCCTAATCCAGCCTCCTTGCATACATCACATTGCTTGGGGAAATATCACTAATCATCCTTACCCTTGGGGCTCATTCCATCGTTCATTCACTCGCCTTGCATACATCGTTGTTTGGGACAAATCACTATTGTTATTACCCTTGTCATAATCACAAATTGGGTGTTGGCAGGCAAATAAAGCACTTTGCATGTGTTTGTTTGTGTATTGTGTTTACTTGTTCTTGTTCTTGTTTGTGTCTTATTGCATTGATTTACTTTTGAGTCAGTCCTTATGGCATGTTACAACAATGTCATTATGCTCTTCCATATCATAATGCCTCATGTTATGTGCTAAATTAAATAAAGGTTTCTCAAGCCAATCAAATTGTGCAAGATATGCAGCATTCATCATATTTTTCTACCATTTCTACCATCTATCTAACATTCTCTATCATCTATCTAACATTCTAGCCTTCATCATATTCTTCTATCCTATAAACCATCACTCTTAGGGGCATCTCTTTTCAAAATAGTCATCTTCCTTGCAAAATCATCTTATTAATCCCTGAGCAGAACCCATTGAAGTGGCCCATCGATCCACATTTCAAAGTGTTATCTATCTTGCAAAATCAACCTATCAATCCCTTTATACAAACCGCTGAAGTGACCCATCGATCAACATTTCCAGGTCCCTGTCTATTCCTATCAACCATGCCACTAGGAACATCTCCTTTCACCCCAACCCCTCCATTTTTACCCTCTTCTTCTACCATTGACCTATCTTCCACCTTTCAAGAGCCCCTTCATCTCTTCATCCCCACACAGTCTCTCAAAGGGGAATCACCCCATCAAATCCTCTCTATTTCTTCCAACATCCGTTTATTTTTACTACTTTCTTTGAAAGGGTACCACTACCCACGACACCCTCCCAAAGAGAAGTAAATGTAAACACCCCAAATCCACCACTCATAAATCAAACTTAAATCACTTTTAGAATCAATCTACTCATTTTAATCATCTCTTGAATGATTAATTAAATCCCCTTTTTCACATCCACTTCCCACAATATCCCATGGAAAATTAATCCTACTTAATTGCTCCTAACCCTAATTAACAAGCTACTAATCTTCATCTACATTATCCTACATTCATCCAAATCAACCAACATCCCCAATCAAATATCTATATAATGGAATTTCCAAAGGTATAATGACACACCTTCTCTCATGCAAGTTTTCTATTTTTAGAAACCCAACTAAATTGAGATACCCTCTTGATGTAAGAGCCTACCAAAGCTGGATATTGCTTCCAATTTGCATCATCCCTCCTTACAACCAACTGTTATATCTTGCACAAACAATTTTCAAGCATCCACATCTCGAAATCAAGTATAGAAAACAAGGGAGGTTTGCCTTTACTTTGTTTATGCAATAAATGGTTTTTTCTCTTACACGCTTTATCTTGATGTCTTTTGTTTGAATTATAAACTAGGTTTTATGTGGTGTTAATTCCTAGCTAAATGTCTATAGTGTAATCAATGCATACACAACTAAGTGGTTAGAGTAAAACAACATCTCTAGGCTATTTAACTTGAACACTCCCTTGTATTATATATCGGATTGTGATTAATGACAGACAATAATGAGACTTTGATCCAATTTACCATGTGTTGTGGCTTGGCTCTCCTATTGTGATGATGAAATGTTGAAGAGATCATGAGGTACGAGAATTCAATACTCCAATAACATTAATCTAATGCGATCGAGTTGAGCAATCTGGGAATATCAAATATCATGGTCTAGCATGATAGAGATCTACCATCTGTAATTCAGTTCTAATTCATGCACAGTTGTGCAAGTGCACACAGTTCTCCTTTGCGCACTTACAAAACTTGTGTAACTCTCACTTTGGAGTTCACTCTTGTGTGGCGCCCCTCCCAGTGCATGCGAGCAAGTGTCTTGCACCAAGCTTGTCCTTACTTGTTGTCCCTTACAGAACCCGCACTCGCATGTCTTGTAGTCTCTTGTGCTTACTCAAATACTGTGAAGATTTTGTGCCATGTGCAGAGCCTTCAGCACCCATCAGCATCTTGCACCCAAGCGAAAAGCTTACCTCAACCCAATCGTGTTACCTTTGCAGCACGCTCGTGTGATACCCGCACATTGTAAGCAACAGCATTTTTTCAACCTCAACGTGGGGACTCTTGGTTTTTTGCGCAGCTAGCCAAGTGGCAATTTCCAGTCCTGTAACACATTAGGGAATCTCACTGCATATCTGTCGGAGTCGCAAACTCAACCACCATGCACATCCAAAGGAAATTCAGCCGTCGAACAGTTCGAAGATGAAACAACTTGTAACCATTTCCCTTCATAACTAGGTTCAGTTGGAACTACCTTGCAGCATTATTTATAAATATGTAACATACACAACTTCCCAAGGGTTAACACCTTTGAGAGCCGAGCCAAATTGTAGGAATACTTGCATTCTTTGTGTATTTTGTAGTTCTCACACTATTATAACCTTCTAGTCCTGCCAAATCAATAAGGAAGCATTCCCCTACCAACCACAAGAACTTGCCGTCTTAGCCTTTACTGCAATATTGTACACCTTTGTACTTATTCCCCCTATTCTTCATAATGAATAGAAGTTGCATTTCCTGCAAGATTTCCATTACATCATTCTGCATTTAGTTCATTGCCCCCACAATAACCCTTGCAGCTACATCTAGCATAGGATTGTCCCCTGCACATGGTCCTAGTCTCCATGGTATGGATCAAGCTCACGTATGCTCCGCCCAAAGTTATAAGAGCTATGATGCAAGAAGGTTATACATTTGCGATGAGCATTGTCCTAAATGGCCAAGGATGGAAAGATAAGCTGATATATCTGTAATCTAGGAGTTGTTAACACTTCATTACCAGCTTTAAGATGTCTGATGTCACCATTACTTTCGACTATGTTTTGATGCTCCAGTTGTTTTTACACATGATGATATGCATTGGTAATCAACGGTCCTAATGAGTTTTTAATTATCGGCAACTAATTTTGTCACACTATTTTCTTTTGCAGGTCTAGGGTCCCTAATGTAATGTCCCCTTTTCCCAATCGAAGACCTTTGGCCCATTTTGTCAACCCGACGGCCAAAGGAAAAATATAAGGGTGACTTAAGTTATAATAAATTATTATAAAGTGCTGTAAAAAAATAAAATAAAATTATCAAAGCACTTATATTAATTTATTTAGCTTCGTAAAAATAAATTGTAATCCCTATGGAAAATACGATTTGCCTTAAGGGGCAAAAGTCATTGTAAAGGGATTTATTATATTTTAATCCTCCTAAAAAGGATAATGGCAACTTGGGCCAAAGGGGAGTAATGAAGCCTAGGGAAGATAAAAACATAATTAATTTATGTATTTTCCCTAGAGAAATGCGACTTGCACTAGGAGGGAAATATTGTTGGAAAAAACATTTAATATGGGAAAATATTAAATGTTTGCATAGGAAAAATCATGTGAGCTCATTGGCTGGTTTGGAGGTTGGTTGTTGGCTCTTTTCCTTTAAAAGGAGAGTCTACTTGCCTCTTCTATATTCCAGATTTTTATATGATATTTCTCTTGCATTTGAGCTTTGAGCTTTTGCAAATTATATTCTAAGGACGAAAAACCTTAGTTTATACCTCTTGTGGACGAAAACCCCAAGAGTTCTCTTGTGGACGAAAACTCCAAGGGATTGAGAGGGTTTTTCACTCAGAAATTCCCATTGATGGTAATCAGATTTTCAGTGTTATTTTCAGTCATTTCCAGTAGTGTATTTTGAGGGTATTTTGGAGAATAAATTGCAGCAGTTCTTCTTCTATTGTGGGACTGATTTGGCGTGTTCTTTGAGGTATTTAAATATGATTTCTATTGTCAAATCATTTGCAGATTTTTGTGAAGTGAATCAAAGTAATTTTATAATTTTTAAAGGGTTTTCACAGTGGTTTTTAGACAGTTTTATAATCAGATTTCAGATCTGATTTCTGAGTTGATTTGACATCCAAAAATTATGATTCCCATATGAATGAGTTCCTAAAAATATAGGCAAGCATCTGGGATAGAGTAAATAATTTTTGGAACTCATTTGATACCCTAAATGTGTGGGCCGAAATAGTAGGAGGGTCAGATCTGCATGTTTGGTAGCTGCTGTTATAATTTGATTTACATCATCTTGTTCCTTGTATTTTTCCAAGTTCGGGCATATGTCATTTGTCTAGATCGGAGTTGTGTAGAGAAAGTTATGCTATCTTGAAGATTGCAGCAGTTAGGGTTTCAAATATAAATTATTTTCCAGCTGTTGAAAAATCTGATTTTTGCCATAATGGTCATAAATCAACCTCTAGTGTTTTAATTGATCTAAAATTGTTGGAGAACAAGAGAGACCCATTTGGGGATCTTACACCTAATGCTACTTATCTTTAGCAAATACAAATAAAATAAAATAAAGCATACACATAAATATATAGCATAAGAATCGAACATCAAACAAAATAAGACTTATCCATGGCTTAAACTTTAAACTTAATGTACAGCATAAAAGTCCATAAATTCAAGGGTAATAACATGGCATTTTGGATTTTAACATATATGGGTTTTTGGCACTAGCTTTTGCCATTTTCTTTCTGTTTTATTCTACACTTTTCACAACTGTGAGGATTTCTTTTGCATTTTTTCCACAATTTTTTCAACTTGTTTTATAGTCTTGTTTTATTTTTATTAAAAAATAGGTCCAAACCTGACCAGACAAGTATGACCCAGATGAAAAGCTCAGTCCACACTGAACCTTGTCCAGGTTCGGCTGGACATGGTAACTATGATTGGAAGACATATAAACAGAAGCATTCACACCATCGAACCACAAAATACGATGGAGCCACCTTATGAGAACACGCGTGGTTGCATAAACTGAACATTTTTGTAGAAAGCCAGGTCATGTGACTCAATTTTTTTGGCTTCTTTAATACATGCATACCCGTCTAATAGTAAAGATGTGTAGCGGGCTACATAGTGCAATAATTAAGTATAGTATGTGAGGAAAAGGAGAACTCTGCGTGAAAAGTAACTAGTGCTATTTATGACACCTTACATGCTTATTCACACCTTAAGTTATCAGGTGAATCCCTCTGTTTTTTCTTATACACCCAAACACATTAGGTGGACCCCTTTTTTATTACAAACTAATTCTTGATACATTAGTATTGGAGCTATGTGGACCCATTGTTTGATATGTATCTGTTTGGCAGATTATATTTCCATTGTTAAACCACTTGCGAACGTGAAGCGTGTGTGAAATGTAATTGTTTGGAATTAACCATTACTTGGGTCTTGCAAGTTCTTAGGTTGTTTTAAATTCATATTTTCCCCTATTGCATTATTTCTCTAATATTGCACATGAAAGGGAAATGTCATGAGCTGTCTCCTACAACTCTTTTGTCTTTGTGTGGAATTATTCCTTACGTTAAGGAGTATGGGAGTCACAGAGTAAGTCCCTTTTGGGTGCATTCCCCTTGCAAAGAATATAAGAGTTAACAAAAACAATTCCCACTATTCCCACTTGTAAGGACTGTGATAGTTATTTTTGTAACTTACATGCCACTTGTGCACAGGCACACACATTTGATATGTTGGCCTTGTCCATTTTCTTTGTTCAACTTCTCTACCTCATTCTCTGATTTATTGACTTTTTTTGTAAAATCTGGGCATTCTCTCTTCCTCTACTTTTTACTATTTGGCAGAAGAGATTATTGTGAAAGATTTACTATTTTAATAACACGATAAGTTTTTCTACCCCAGGAAGGTTTTCTCCTCTTGTGAACTTCATCTTTACATTTGTGGTGAGGTTTTTTTGTTAATTTACTAGGTGATTTTATTGCTTATGATTCATAGATTAATGGGTGATTTGGGTTTTTCTTCCTTTCATTTGTCAAAAAGATGTTTTTCTAATTTGTTAAGGCATGTTGTTACTTAGCCTATCTCACTAATATTGATACACTTGTCATTTGTCGCGTGTGTGTTACACTTTTATATAGAAGCAAATCATGCTAGTATTGACTTTGATCATTACAAGTTACAACTTTTGTGAGAGGTAACAGGCCTTATGGTCAAGTAGCTAAATATTTACATTGCTCTGAAATCTTCCAGTATTACAGAAGGTTGTTTCGTAACTTTTGGTTTTCCTTCTTACCTGATGTTTGTGGCCAGGAGGCAACAAACAACCCCTATCCCCTATCTATTAGTGGTGAGGATCCCCGGGCTAGCTAGTAGTTGGTAGGGCACGTGGCTATAGAGAAGAGATAGAGGGCCTTTCCCTATCAGTCATCATAGATATTTTATCTTGCTCTATCTGGGTGCCTAGAGATACAATTATAGCTCTCTGGCAGGCCAAGCCAGGAGCATAGATATCTTATAGAGAAGAGATTGAGGGCCTTTCCCTATCAGTCGTCATAGATATCTTATCTCGCTCTATGTGGGTGCCTAGAGATACAATTATAGCTCTCTGGCAGGCCAAGCCGGGGGCATAGATATCTTATAGAGAAGAGATAGAGGGCCTTTCCCTATCAGTCATTGTAAATATCTTATCTTGCTCTATCTGGGTGCCTAGAGATACAATTATAGCTCTCTGGCAGGCCAAGCCGGGGGCATAGATATAACTGTTCCCACACTGCTGGTCACCGGCAAGAGAAAATGCAAGCGAGGCACTAGACTCCCAAGAGAACAGCTATTTGCTACCATGGGATCCCTGGAAATCAAATAATACTTTGCCATATATATAACTCAGTGGATCGATCTGGTGTGAAACTACACCAATCTCCACTACTACTAATTCCACCCCAACTACACTACAGAGAACAACCGACCAACCCCCATAGATATAGATATATAGGAATCATGCTATATATAGACAGAGGGCAACTGACAGATCAAGCTTCTGATCCTTACATATATATGGGGGTTGGTGTGCACCTATTAGTTCATATATATCCGTTTCAGGGATCTATATCTAGAGGTGTGGCAGAGAGCACCGAAAAATTGTCCAGGGTGTCAAAACAGGGTTGACACAATTTCACCTGCCAATAGGGCGAGACAGGAATTCAGTTTGACATCAAATTGGGTGCGAATTCGACTGCCACAGAGGTCATTTACAATGGAAATAGATTCTATACTTAAGCCAAAAGGATCAAACAACTCTCATAACTGAAGCTGTATGAGAAAACGAAAAGAAGGTTCGTAGTTTGATAATCAAAGACCTTAAGGAATATGTACAGCATAGAAACGAATATACTAAATAAACGAAACGTTGGACGGAATAAGATGTTATCAATAACGCCAATGAGGTGTGGGTGGGTTGGTTGTGTCCAACCCCACCCAAGTTCAATCCTCTCAGAGTGCTTTGTGATCGTATGCATGATGATGGTTGATGATGGTTAGTGATGTTAATGATGTTGATGAAGTTGGTTGTAAAAAGGGAGGGGCCCTTTCAAAAACCTCAAGTTTACCCCTAATCAAAAGAGAGAGAAAAATGTTATCGGTAATACCTAATTAAAATATGTATGAATCAAAATCAAGCCAGCCTAAATAGAGAATCATATATTTTGTGCCTGATGCACTAAAAACCACTACTTAGAATTTGTTTCCATTTCCCAGCCTTCGATTGTTTTTTTAAAATAGGTCAAATTCATGCCCACAAATACGTTAGACAGTTGACTTTGGTGTAGGGCTTGCCAACCCAAGCTACACAGTGCCTGTAACAAAGATATTACAGGATGGGCCTACAGGATCAAACAGAGTAAAGAAGTTGTTGAGACCACTAAGAAAGAGAAAAAGAGAAATACAGTACATATTTTGCAAATGTATTAGGAAAATTTTGTTATTGGCGGAGCAAAATACTAACCCAGACAAAATAATAATGGAAAGAGAATCAGGCATATTAAAGGATCACAACAAGAACATGCCCAATGATGGTATAATATAATGATTAAGCACTATATTACAAAAATATGTCTACAACAAAATAAGTAACAGGAAATCAGTCATCACATTTTATCCAAAATTGAGATGCATCTGAGAACTCACTTCACTCTTCAGTGCAGCAGAAGCTGTGCCACGATCGGCTGGATCAATTGCAAGGAGGGTTTCAATAAGCGGTAAGGATGAGGATGGAAAATCCTTGAAAGTCTCCGCTATACATCGTTTATATGGTTGTTGTGGCTTGAAAATGGTTGCATGTGGCAATTTTGATTTTTTCCAATATTCCTCTGACGGTGATCCACAAAGCTTAAAAATCTTGTGTAACTGCTCCACCTGATACAGGAAAAGGAACTCTAATTAGAATTAATGTTTCAAAACAAAGCTTGAAAAAACTGTAACTAAACACTATGAACAAATTTCCTTTCAACTCTAGGGATATAACTTATTTCTTTCCCTCCTGGTGCCAGCTTAGGAACTTAAAGTAACTACTTGCTGAGAAACGAAAGAACGTGGAAGATTTTCAATCAGGAAATATACAATAGCCACATTATGGTTAAAGAAAGTAAATTAAAAACATATAATGTGCTGGATATAAAGATTCCTGGCTTCCTGATTAAACAGAGAAGGAATTTTCCACATGACTAATAAAATGTGCAGGTGTTATAAATGCAAAATAAAATTTTGAACCTCATTAACTAAAACTTTCAAGGCTTCAGCTATGTAAATTTTCAACATGACAATTGTATAAAGTAATTTTTAACTATGACAGAGCAACATGACGATTGTAATCAAGTGTACAGGCATTCCAAAGAATAATAAAGCAACCAACCTCCAATCATGGTTACCTAAGTCTTGGGGACAGGAGGACAGGGTTTCAAGGACGGTTAAAAAATTCCCAGATTTTAGGAATGGCAAGGGAACAGCTAGCAAAATAATATTTTAAAAATTAGAAATTAGAATATTAGCTTTAATTAATGAAATTTATGGATCTAAACTTATATTTAATGTTTTTAGGGCACTTTTGGGATTAGGGTTCGATGCTTTTGGTTAAAATAACTTCTTAAAATAAAAGCGTCAGAAGTTTTTTTTGAAAAAATTGCTGATGTTCCCCCAAGTCCCAAAGTCCCTTGAAACACTCAGGATGCCTGAGGCATCACCAAAATCTAGGCAACGCATCCCCATGGAAGACTCCCTCCAATTAAGATTCTTGGTTCTAGACAGATAAGTTAGTATGCATGAGGATAAAGAAGGTGCATTAGAATAGTTGAAACACAATAGCAAACAAAGTGTCTTTGACTAGCTTAAATTAGCCACAGCCACCTAGCTACACAGAATAACAGGAGCTTCAAACAAATTCCTACAAGCTTTGAACAGTTGGATAACATTCAATCAACATGAGTGACTAGCACACTCAACGGGGAATGAGATATTTGTATAACCGTCTCTTTCCTAAAGAAGCAATGTAGAAATATAGACTAACATCAATATAGAGAGAACTATTTAATCATGCAAGAATCAAGAATATCAACTAGAGAAACAAAACGAGTACATATAAAATTACCTCTGTACGCCCAGGCATTATTGGCTTGCCTGCAAGCAGCTCTGCAAGGATGCAACCTGCACTCCAGAGATCAACACCTACACCATAATCTGTAGCCCCTAGCAGAAGTTCTGGAGGACGATACCAAAGTGTGACAACTCGACTAGTCATAGGCTGCTTGTGATCAGGATTAAAAAATGCAGCAAGTCCAAAATCAGCAATTTTTAGGACACCTCCATTATCAAGAAGCAAATTGGAGCCTTTAATATCCCGATGCAAGACACCTCGGTTGTGACAATGTTCAAGTCCTGAAAGTAGTTGACTTACATAGCATTTTACCTGCAAAAGAGTCAAAAATAAAAATTGCAACTATAGTCAAGGTTCCAAATATAAACACCGCCAAACTGAAACACAAAGATTTGGCCGTGACAGTAACTTGAAAGAAATGCAATGCTCAGATACCCTTGTTAAAGCCCCAGGGACGGTAATTACTAAATTAGTTAAATAAAGAAGAGGTATATTTCAATACACAACTGGTTAACCCATCATTCTAAGATCAGCAACCCAAGCCAAAATGATTATCTAGGTATGAAGCTCCCCAGTTGATCAATGGAGATCAGTGTACAACAATTTTGTGTTAAATTTATTAAGTCACTATATACAACATATAACTAACTCACCTTAGTAATTTATTTTATGTTTAATAAATGGACACACACAAGATATAAGTGTGACGTGTGACGTGTGCCTTCTCTTCATTCTCTTTCTCGTATTTACTAACATTGGTATCAGAGCCACTGTTCAAGGAAGCCCTAGGAGAAGGGTACAAACAGCAAGCTTGGAGCTCAAGGAAGTCCTAAAAGAGGGTACAAAATGTAGTAAAGAGAAGAAGAGGTTCAAGGTTTGAGAAAGCCCTAGTAAGTTTGCTGGGGTACGAATCTGCAGATGGAGGCAAAGAATCGCCATTTTTAATTACAATTTTCATGATTTTGAAGTCGTGGAGAGAGAGAGAGAGACCAGATTAAAGAAGGTTTGAAGATAGTTTTCATGACAGACTTCATGAAGGAGAATTGCGTATTTCAGACAGACCTGTAAAACGCAGAGTTACAGAAACATAAAAGGCAGACTCGCAATCAGGAGGATGTGCTTTCAAGGGACATGATTTGTTCAGTGAAAGAAAAATCAGGCAGACATCGAGGGCACTGGAAAAGATGCTGTGGGAAGACCTGAACACTGGTAAAAGACAAAAGTAAGAGAGCATTTTTCATGCAGACCAGGAGAATGCTCGCAATTTGTGCTCAAAGATTTCGTGTTTGAAGAAACACAGTCGCGATTTTCATTTTTACAATCATGGAGAGCACGAGGAAAAATTGTGAGTTGTTTATTGCAGATAGACTTCTGTCAGAGATGTTAGGGCATGGGATTCACCAGGAGGTTTTCGCAATTCGAGGACATTCAAAGAGAACAAGTTGTGAGCAGACCAGAAGGAAAGGTCTGTGAAGAAAAACGTGAGCCCTGAATGCAAACGGGTGCAGGAGAATCGTGATTTGCTCTTTTCAATCAAGAAATCGTGAGGTGTTGCCAGAATAGTGATTGTACTAGACTGTAGGGCACGGCTGCACAGAGAAATTGTGAGTAGCAGACAGTTGCTGAGGAAGAAAATTTGTGTGAGTGAAGAAAGGGCACGTGATTCCAGAAACAGTGACAAAGTTGACAGCCACAAATTTGCAGACTACGAGTTTTAAAGACCAGATTGTGTAAGGAAAAAGAGGCACGATATTGCAGAATTCGGGCATTTTTCCATGAACTTTTAAGGCTTCATCTCAACATTTTATATCTGGATATATTGCATTAGTAAATTAATATCAAATATATGAGTCCTCCAAAGAAGTTGCTTTGTCAAATATTGTGTGAATAACGGCCAATATCCAGAATCTTACTCTGCCAGAAGTGAAGAAGTTAGTTGGTCAGAATTATAATGTATGGAGTCATACAATTTTAACAATTGCTCTCAAAATACCATGCGCAAGTGATGGTGCTACCAGTTGTTGGTTCATTGTTTCCGACGCATCCAGATATTTTTTGTGTCGAATAGACTAGTATGTAACATTTACTGCAAATACATTTTTTTTTTATTTAATTGCATTAGTTGATGAGGAGTCACTTGCAGTAGAGAGGATAGAAAATATACATGTCGTGTTGAATAATACTCAAAAACATTTAGTAAGGAATGTTAGGTATGTTCCTAGCATGCATAGAAATCTCTCTGTCTATTCGCTAGTTAACAGAAAATCCCAATATTGATGTAAATTTCTCTCGACTGGAGAGTATTGTGTTTGACATGACACAAAACAGAGTAGTTGCCCTAGGCATTGGGCAAGGTGGCGTGTATAGGCGTGTTGACCCTACCATAGTCAACATAAAGGCATGCATGAAGAGAGACTCCACCATACAAGATATGCCGGAGGATGAAATTTCTCAGAGAATTGTTGACACTGTCACCTTCAACTTACATGCACTACTTGTCGAGGGAATATCCAAGATACAGAGGATGTGTGGGAGGTTGAAATGCACTTGCACAGAGGACCGAAGAGAAGGTTGTTGACCTTTTTATGGTACTTGTATTGCAGCGATATTCTGAACCAGAAGGCATACCTGAGTGGGAGACTGCAATGCAAGCAAAATATGAAGCCTTGTTCAAGAACCATGCCAGGAACTTGGCAGAATCACCTTCAGGTGAGTTGGTGGAATCGCCCATTGGGTACAAATGGGTGGATACAATCAAAAGCAAAGTCAACGGTACTTTGGACAAGTACAAGGCATGTCTTGTTGTGAAAGGCTTTTCACAACACGAGGGAAAAGACTATGAGGAGCACTTTGCTCCTATTGCAAATACTGACATTTTGGTTGCTTCTCCCCGGAGATTTGGATGAGGAGGTTTACGTGGTGCAACTTGAAGGTATTCAGGTACCTAATCGTGATCATCCATTTGTAGATTGATTATGGACTCAGGCATGTCCCACTAGCTTGGTCTATTGACTTTGATCAATATTTCCAAGATTTTGAATTCAGATTGATGGAGGTTGGGCTGAAGTTATCAGCCAAAGACAATACATTATTGGTGAATGAACAGATCATCCTACAAACAATTGGTGGACAACCTGATATATCTTTTGCCTACACAACTGGATTCTATATGTTGCTATTAGAGGTCTTTCTTTAGATTTTGTCTCAAGCAAATCTCATACATTGGACAGCAGAAAAGGATTAGAGTCCTGCAGATTTCAAATTAACATCTAAGGAGCAGCCTGCGGGTTTAATAACTAAATCCTTTGGTCTCATTGTTTTTGTAAAATTTTGGGACAAACTTGGAGTAGTTTCCAGATTAGTCATTAAGGGGGGTATTAAAGTTATTAAGTCATTATGTAAACATTAACTAATATGTAATTAGTTAATGTACTTTAGTTATACAACATATAACTACCTCACCTATGTAACTCCGTTTGTGTTTAAGAAAAGACGGACACACAAGATGTGTGTCGTGTGTGCCTTCCATTTCTCTTCATTCTCTCTCTCATATTCATATTTACTGAAATTTTGATGAAAAAACAGAATTGCCTTGTTAAAAGGCACATTTTTGACAAAGTAACCAACACTTGCTGATGAGATATTCATAGCAGAAGACATGTTTTACTCGGTTCACATTTCTTCTTCTAAGAAAGGCTTCAACATAATACAGTCATCGTTCATACAATTTCTATGGGGAAAAGGAGGTGGCACTATAGGAAAAGGACATAATTTGCACCTGGGGAGATATAGCCCTTACTGAAAGGCAGAGCAGGCCCTAGTATTAGGAACATTAGTTAATAAGTATAGTTAGCCAAAAAAACATCGCTATGAAACACATATGGTAATGCCTTGTGGAAAGCCCTAGTCCAACAGCGGACCATAAAAGTCTCACATATAGCAAGTATGCAAAGTCACTCCCCCCGTAAATAATATGTTCAATGGGACAAGAGTGTTCAAGATTGATGGTACAACGATTCTCAAAAAAAAATGGCAAGAATGGCAGCTTGTTTCCGACTTTCCAGCCAACTGTACTAGGAAGTTGCATGACCATGTAAAGTGTGGGACCTAGCTCCGAAGACCGTCTGGACATTTCCCTCACCTAAAAGACAAATGGCCACAAACTTGGTAGGAAAACACTTATCACAGATACTGGGTAAAGGGCAAGTTCCTTGAAAAATTGAAAGACATTAAATCATATCTAGAGATTCGCAAGAGCAGAAAACCCCATTTACCAAAAGATCTGGAGGAATAATCCTCGAGCATCCTTTTGAAATGTGAATGGATGTTCCAAGGCCTCTTCGAAGAAATTACAGATGGAGTAAAAGGAAGCCCTTTCATTGCCATAAAACTAAATATCTCTGCAACCAGGTCAAAAACAAATATCCTATTTCCTCTATAATGAATACCAATGGGGAATTCAAGACCATTGGGAGCAGTGGTTGCATAAGTGCCAAAGTATAGGAAAGACTAGAATCGCTTTTAATTAGAAAATATTAATTTGCTTACTTTTACACCAAATCTTAGCAATCAAGACAAAATTGAAAAAGATAAGGTCAATTTTAATAGTTGCTATTTTTACATGTGAGTAACATGCAACAGTTTTACATGCCTTTTGGCAATGCAGAACAGCTAAAATGTTTAGGTAGGGGATCCAAGTATGATACGGCAAGCTTTATGTGGGTTTTTAGGAATATAAAAGGAACTACTAGAAGAAAACTGAATGATTAGGGACCATGGGAAAGAAATATGGCAAAATGGTTCTTATTGCAATTTATTCTACTATAAAAGCTGTAAGTCAACTTTTCAAGAAGATAATTCTCCTTTGTAGCTAGGAGAACTTATAAGAGATGCTTAGTAGAATATAATAATATATTAAGCCTAGAAATGAGGTTTTTACAAAAGATGTTGACTCCTTGCAAGTTGGTGCAAAAGCAGAAGATGCTAGAGAACAATTTCTTTGGAATAATTAAACCCCATCAAAATGGTATTCAAAACAATAATATTGCCAAATAGATAAAATTCTTAAGGAGAGGATCTCATAATTGTGACGCCCCTATAAAACTTACACATTTTTTATGGAATAACATCAGATGCATGGTTTAAAAGAATGCGGCCATGACTAATTTGTCATGTGGTTAGCATAAGTTGAAAGAAGGCCAGGTAGTACAAGAAAATAAAATAATCACTTGTGATCATGAGGTAACCTTCTAGTAGCAACCAGTTTCGGAATAGCAAATTTAAGACGCAACCTAATTTCCCTTGTACCCAGAAAAAGGTCCAAAACCCCTTTTCATGGTTGAAGTAATGCCTTTTAGATGTCAAAAAAAGGATTATTATCAACAACTTTGAAATAATTGGGCAATCATGGAACAAACCACTCAAACAGACATTAGAGACAATGTAAGGAAAATTCAGAAAAGCTTATAGTTCAGTTCACAATCTTTTGACTTTAGATCTCGTAGCATTGTGGCAATAACACGGTATTGAATGTTACAAGACATAAGAGCACCTGCTACTCAAGAAGATGAATCGACTTATAGAGATGCTTTCATGTTTGTCAGGCAATGACACAATCCAGACAAGGTCCTTCTTTTGTCTTGAAACTATCAGCTGAGCCAAGCGCTCAAATCATTCTGTTGGACTGGAAATTGCAAAAATATCATGCTAAAATCTCCATGAAAATTAGATCAGCCCGTGAGAGTTCAAAATACACACTGTTTAGATAAACATTTAACAGTAATTGTTACTGGATGGCTGAAAAAAATGACCAATTGCAACATTTTTTTATTAACTAGCATTGAATTTGTATTGCCTTCGCATCCATTTAAAAATAAAATGAACACCATATACACTCTAATTGAAGAGCTGCTTGACTATTGGAAATGGTTATAAGAAGCATTAACCTTTAGCTTAAGGTATTCAACAAAATTAATAGAATTAAATTGAAGCATTAACAAGTCACAGCAAACGGTGCCCTATCATTTTTCGGTCTGGGGTAAAAACTTTTTTTCGAAACATGAATGTAAGCTTCTTGATTGTCATAAATAAGGTGAAGATGAATTTTTCAGGCCCCAGCCTAGCCAACATGCCTACGAGACAAAAGGCAACCCCCTTACAGTAGGGGACTTCATCACTCTACCTTGTATGTAGATGTGCTTCACGCATGTACCCCTAAGGTTTTAACCTCATGACCAAACCTGGGAGTATACTATAGTTAAGCCAGGGGATTCGCATGAAATATGAACTATTTCATCACCAGGGGTAGAAATGTGGAACCAATCTGGATGGTCCAAAGATTCTAAGCTGTAAAATGTCTACCATAATAAAAATGCCAATTGCCTTGAACACTTATATACTATAGTATAGGAATAAGGATTTAGTTTATTTCCATTCTTAAAGTTTAAAACAGGCTTGGCCCTGGTGGTCGATGTCCGTTGATAAACACGACCATTTTTTCTTTTTTCTACTTTGTCAAAAACGGTGAAATTATTGGCCCAAGGGAAGATTCCAAAAGCTTTTATCTTCTCGCATCCTCAAACTTTACTCCTGAGGTATAGAATAAGATCTCTTATAGACTACATAAAAATTAATTGCAATGTGAAATTTCTAGCTGAACTCATGGCATTAGGAAAATATATGACAGTCTTAAAAAAGAACATACATCCTCTCCTACTTAGTTCAAAACAGCAAAAAGAATAAGTACGAGAACAGGAGAAAGAGGGACCACTCACAGACCTGTGGCTCGGTAAAATTGATTTCAGGAGAAGCCGCAAGACCTGCAAGGTCATGTTCCATGTACTCAAATACAAGATACAAACTGCAAGACATTCTTGAGGTTACTAACCCCTCCAGCTTTACTACATTAGGATGATCAAGGCGTCGTAATACCAAAATCTCCCTTGCCATAAACTTCACACTTTCAGGTTCTAAATTGTCAAAGCGAACCTTCTTTAGGGCAACAATTTTTCCAGAAACAATATCTCGAGCTTTATAAACATTGCTGTATGTTCCTTGTCCAATCTGCAAGTAAAGTGATCTTTAGAACCTCGAACACTCTTGCATAAAAGTTCCAAATTACAATTAATATCAACCTCTATCAAACATGATACAAAAGCTAAAGCTTGATTCGATAGAATCCAATCACATCAAAAGCAGAAGTTTAAATTTCCCCATAAGCACACAACAACAAAAAAGTATCCATCTCTGTAGCCAAAAAAGGTGTCCTTGCACCTGATTTGTTAACTAGTAAAATGTAAAACTGAATGTACACTCTCAAACTATAAAAAATCAATAAGTCAGAGAGTCGAAAAGTATTGAATAAAATATAACCCTGTATTTCTCTTTCTAAGGGAAATTTGGGACCATATCCGAAAAACAAAGCACAGAACCATTTCAAAACATTCATGGTTGTAGTAGAACGGGATATGCAAAACTGAAAAATATTTAAGTCTACTTGGAATTGAAACAGAAAATATGACAACATGAAAGTGGGATTTTGATGTCATGCTTAGGTCCGTTTTTTAACTTCTTGTCCTCTAAAACAGATCAATCTTCTTAGCAGGAAGAGAGAATTCCTAAAACAGAAGAATTACTAAAAAGATCAATCTCTCTAGAACTCAGGCATAAATGCCCTCCGTCGGGGCCATATATATAGAGTGGATAGTAAATAGTAGATAGTCAGGCCTCCCCCTCGTCCTCTGCCTATCCTATAAAGAGAGGGGGGAGGCACAATATTTGAGGGTGCCTTTTGTCAAAAAATGAGTTTTAAACATGTAACAAAGAAAAAAATAATGCAAACCCAGAAGTCCAGTAGCACAAAGACATCATGCCAATTCTTGCATAACTGGGGTTTTCAAAAATACTTCCCCTTCAATTATTAAAAGTTCTTCGGGGACAAGGAGTCAAATGTAGATGCTGATGATGCAATACGTGATGACCTTGAGAAGACCATTTCATTTCTTCCTGTGGAGAGGACATTCTCCCTTCACCAGATTTTTTCACATTTAAATGTTTACATGAACACTGATGATGCAATACATGATAGACTTGAGGAGCCACTTTCATTTCCCCCAGGGGATAAAACAATCCTCCTTTGCCAGATTTATTTTATATTCAAATGCTTTAGCTAGGCTGGACCTTTTGGCAACAAACACATCTTTGAAGTCAACAACGAATAAGATGCTTGGACCACAGAAAAATGTATGTCTAACTATAAAAATCTAGCCTTCAAGCTTTTGAACTTTTCCCCTGTTTTTGTTTGCCTGTGACTTAAGTCCTAATGTATAGATAGATCTTCCCCCCATTGATATGTTAGCTTTTGGCACTGACCCATTGCACAGGATTCTGTTCTCCACATTCAGTTGATTTCCTCCTTTCCTACACATGGTTAAGTAATGGGAAAACGTTGCGATAAAAATAGGGATTATAGCAAAGGATTTCTCCTTGGCCTTACCAGCTATTTAGCATTAATACAGTGCAGAGACATTGCCAAATTTGATTAATGCTAAAGCGGAAAGGTTCGCTCAAAATTTGAAATTTATGCAAAACTCCCATGGAGAATGAATGTCAAATTTCAATTATGCTAGAGGGGATAAGTTCACCAAAGTTAAGAAATCTATGCATAATTAACAAAATCAAATACACAAAATGATATAAAAAGATGTTTTACTGTTTAATGTTCGCAGTAATTCAGAACTTGATGATATCATGCGCCGGAGGGCAGCACTACCTCTCTAGTCTAGAAACTATGACATCAAGAGGCTCAAAAATGACAATTTGAACTTTTGTCATTTTCAAAAATCAAAACCTGTTAAATGATCTAAATCAAAATCATTAATTCAACTAGTGCTGACAACATGAACAAATGCATCCGCACCACCACTAGAATGATCTTAATATATATGTTCATGATTTTCAAAGTATGCAGGTTGATGAGGACCTAGAAATGAGAGACATGGAGACCGTTTCATTTCTTCCTGGGGAGAGGACATTCTCCCTTTACCAGATTTTTTCATCTTTTAATGTTTATGTGAACACTGATGATGCAATACGTGATAAACTTGAGGAGACACTTTCATTCCCCCTAGGGAGAGAAAAATCCCACCTTGCCAGATTTATTCTATATTCCAATGCTTTAGCTAGGCTGGACCTTCTGGCAACAAACACGTATTTGAAGTCAGAAACAAATAAGATGCTTGGACCACAGAAAAATGTACATCCAACTTTTCTTCCGGGGGAGGACTCCCTTTACCAGATTTTTCATCTTTTAATGTTTATGTGAACACTGATGATGCAATATGTGATAAACTTGAGGAGCCACTTTCATTTACCCCTGGGGAGAGAACAATCCCACCTTCCCAGATTTATTATATATTCAAATGCTTTAGCTAGGCTGGACCTTCTGGCAACAAACACATCTTTGAAGTCAGAAACGAATAAGATGCTTGGACCACAGAAAAATGTACGTCTACCTAAAATACCTGGCCTTTAAGCTTTTGAATTTTTCCCATGTTTTTGTTTGCCTGTGACTTAAGTCCTAATGCATAGATAGATCTTCCCCCCATTAATATGTTAGCTTTTGGCAGTGACCCATTGCACAGGATTCTATTCTCCATATTGAGTTGATTTCCTCCGTTTATACACATAATTAATTAATGGTAAAATATTGCGAAGAAAATAATGATTATAGCAAAGGATTTCTCCTTGGCCTTGCAAACTATTTACCATTGATGTTGTGAAGAAATATTGTCAAATTTCATTATGCTAAAGCGGAAAGGTTCACTAAAATTTTCAAATTTATGCATAAATACCATGCAGAAAGCATGACAAATTTCAATTATGCTAGAGAAGAAAAGTTCGCCAAAGTTAAATTTATGCATAATTGATGAAATAAAATATACAAAATGATATAAAAAGATGTTTTATTGTTTAATGTTCACAGTAATTCTAAAGTTGTTGATATCATGCACCGGAGGTGGCACTACCTCTCTAGTCTAGGCACTATGATCTCTAGGTTCCAAAATGACAACTTGAGCACTTGTCATTTTCAAAAATCAAAACCTGCTAAATGATCTAATTTATAATCATTGATTCAACTAGTGCCAACAACATGAACGAATGCATCTGCACCAACACTAGAATGATCTTAATCTATATGCTCATGATTTTCAAAGTACGCAGGTTGATGAGGACCTAGAAATGAGAGACATCATGTATGCTGGGCAGAAAATAAGATTTGAGCTACAAAAACAAGTGCTGATGTCACATTGAATGTCAGATTTGATCAAATCAATTTGGCTGAACCTTGGTCAAACCTTGTGATTTTGGTACAAAGTAGTATTGCAATGCCGACAAAGCTACTTTTTTGGGGTTCAGGGATTGCCAGTAGAGGAGCAACTTCGCCATCCTTCACAATGGCTCGCCATCAAAATTACAAGTTTCCTCAATACTTGCTTTGTTGACATTGGCCATTTTGAATGGCCACATAAATTTGATGTTTACAAGACATATTAAATTGATTCCGCATGACTTAATGAGAATGCTCCCTGACTCTTCTCGTTTTCTCTTTGCAACATCATGAATGTAAAGTAGACATATGCCTATTATGGAAATCTCTAGTTTGACTCAGAGCTAACCCAATGTAGAAAAAGAAAAACTAATTTTTTTTAAATAAGAAATAGAATCAGACATAAGCCTATTATGGAAATCTCTAGTTTGACTCACTGCTAACCCAATGTAGAAAAAGAAAAACTAATTTTTTTTAAATAAGAAATAGAATCAACTCTGCACATGATTGAAATACTAGTTTGACTGACCATGTCATTCCCTTCACCAGACAATAAAACATAACTCATAAATCCATCTAAGAGACTTTGAGATGCACAATACTAGTTTTCTCACCTGATGTATAAAAACCAACTAAAAAAGAAGGCAGCCTCCATCAACAATCCCTTTAATCAGCCCCACTATGTAATGTCCCCAAATGGACACTTTTTACCCCCAAATGGATTTTTGGCAAAACCCCAATCCAAAGAACAATTTCTAAATAATTTATAAAATATTACAATGCAGATCTGAGTTTTATAAAGAAACTTGGAGGAGCCCTGGAAAGGCTAGGAAGCTTGAAATATTCATAACTGTCCAAAATTGCCCACAACTGAGACACCAACCAATCCTGAATTTTGTCATGATTTTGATGCCCAAGACAACCTTGGTTGGCTACCAAAATTGGTAGAGAACCTCCTTGGTGTCTTAAGATCATGTATAAGAAAGGAGGGCCCCTAGAACTTAGAAGTGATTGGAAGGGCATGATTTTCATGACAGTCCTCCTCACTGCCCTGTTTTTCACCTGTAACTGGAGATGACAATTTTTCACTTTCCTTGATTGAAAATGCCCAAGATGATTGAGTTCGGACTTGAAACTTGGAAGATATCATCTTGGGGGTCTTAACAACCTAAAGAAACTTGTAGGGGCGTTAAAGAGGCTAGGAAGAGCAATATTTTTATGACAGTCCTAAAACTGGTCTGTTTCTGCCTGTGAAATCTCCTTGGTCCCATGTAGTCTTACTAATGCAATGAATGGCTTGTAATCACATGGATCTACTGAAAAAATGATATTTTTATCTTGCAAGACACCTCTTCGTGATGGTTGACCTTTTGGAAGTCATTTTGATTACCTTAGATGCACCTTTGATGACTTACAACTTGTAAATATCTACCTTGCCAAAAGTGAGTCGTCAAGACTTGGCGGCACCCTTCTTTGATCTTCAAACCCTTAAAGTGTTAAAATATGACTCTAGAAAGGATCAACATGACCCCCTTTTTGAGCTCCATAATTTATCATAAGAGCACCGAAATTTGTCATAGAAGTGCCGGAGTTTATCATAGAAGCACCAAAGTTTAATATTTATCATAGAAGTGCCAGAGTTTTTGTCATAGAATCAAAAAGAGGATGATCCACATGATCTGATCCAACTCCATAGCGCGTGTAGCCACCTTTGGTAAAACCACTATAAATACCATGGCTAATAATAGAAATACTATCTTTGGAATGTTTCCATGAACTCTAGAAATGTTCTCAACAACAAATTAAGGGTCTTCAAATCAAGCTTACATGGTTCTATCATTGATGCACAGTCCTCATACATCTTCTTCCTGACTCCTAGGAATCTCCTGAATAAGCGTGAGCATTTCTCAAGACAAACTAGCAATCTCCAGAGCTCCTCTCACTTGTCATAACCATAATATTACTACTCATATCACACCAGTATGACCTGTACACCAAATTGGTAGGAGTACGAAGATCATAATCGCATTTACTATTTAGGTTGTTTGAGCCATGACATAGGATAAGGGCTCAAAATAACAACACTTACTGAGAAGATTACAAACTAGACACTTGTCTAGCCAATTGGGGAATTGATTCTTTGCACATTCATTAAGGTTAATAGGGTCCCTGATAATTAGGAATTCCTCGAAGACCTAAATATTTGTATCCTCTTATTTTCATCACTCAAAGTTGTGGACGCATGTTACCGTCCATCAAGCATGTGACTTTCTCATCACCCTTCTAAGTGAGATATCCCGTGTAGTGATGTTATGGACAACATGATGACTCCCAGCTCTCTCTCCTCTCCTTTTTATGCCATAACAGCAAGCAACGTTGCATTCCTTTTCTTTGGCTTTCATCTTGGCTTCTTTCTTGGGTGTTGGAGTTATGGCATATGCAGAGATCACTTGTTGGTTGGGCAAACCCAATTGTGCTTGTGAAGAATTTGAGAAAGGATTTCAAAATCAGAGATGCTCACTCTTTGGTATTTGTTAAAAAAGTGTTTGGAGAGACGGTCTTTGCAGAATGGCATTCAAAGGAGGCCCTGTAAGAGTTCTTTGAATGCCATCTGCAACATCGCATTAAACACCATAAGTCTTTTACATTCTTACTTCATCTCTTTCCCCCGACACGAAGCACCAGTTGCTTTGGTTCATGACAAATTTGGGTTTTTGAAGGCCCAAATAGCAGAGTTGAAGGTACAGCTTGACGTTCAGCAGAAGACAGGAACAGACATGGAGTCTTCCATTCAGATGATGGATTGTCCGCCAAGCCTTTTGGCCATTCAGGGGAATCGCTTTCCTGGACCGCTTCCTATAAAGATGGGGCAGAGGTTGCCCTGAGAAAGAATTTTCAGTCAGTTAAAAGCCCATGCGAAGGCTTTTATTGCTGCTTCTATAGTTCCTATGCATGTTCGTGAATAGGAGGCTTTAAGCGAGACTGACAAGCATTTAGCCACCTCTGGTAGTTGGCCGGATCCATTGGATCATTAAGCTTCCAGAGCCCTGGTATTTCGGCTGGCTGTGGTAGCACATTTTTTGGTTATGGCTTTGCTGTTTCTTTCTGCCGGATTTTTCGTTGTCATATTATACTGCTGCCATGTTTCAAAAAAAAATTGCATGGTTCTTTAAAAGACTGTCTATCATGACTATCTTAGCTTCCTATTTTGTATTGCCAAAGTTTCTGCTGGTGATGCGTAGATTTGTAGGATCCTTCAGCACATCTTGATGGTTGATCGTGATGCTTGTATTTCAGTTTTAGTTCTCTGTAATGGTCTCATACTTTTTCCAAGTATAGAGGCCCCAATAGAACCGCCACTAATTCACCAAAAATAAATAAAAACAATCCCTTCAAATCAACAAACCCTCTTTCAAGATTACTGAATATTTGGGTGGCTGATTGGGTTTTTACCAGTTTTTTCCAGAAATATATGCTACTTGAATAAAGCATAGATTTCCATAGAACAATTTTTTAAGCATTTGGAGTTTCCAGCCAAACAAAAAAAAAAATCAGTATCAACCACCTAGAGTATTAAATACTTCAATCATTCCTTCAATGACACATCTCTCATGAGTAGTCATTTCTTCTATAACCCATCTCGTAAAACTTGAAAATGGACTTGGTACTCATTGCATCAGGTGATGCTTCCCCCCCCCCCCTTCTCTAATGAGCTTGAACGGTCAACTTCGCATTCATTGCATCAGGTGATGTTCACAGGGGTGCAAAAAGTGGGATCAAAACTAGCAAAATTACCACCACATAGCTTCAATCATGACCGCTAGCACTAGCACTGGGTAACCGAGACTTTTAAGGAGTTCACCCATACCAGTACTATTCCCACAGTCTTACACATGAAACAAATGAATCTTACATGTATTGGAAAATACTTTTAGATTTTTGCCAAACAGAAAATAGAACAAAAAAGAGTGAGGCAGCTTCCATCAACAATCCCTTCATACCAATCAAGCCCATTTAAAAATAAGGAAAAGACTTAGTGGCTAATTAGTTTTGTTTTCAACTTTTCTCAAAACATTTGCCAGTTGAAAGTAAACTTTGCCTGAATTGCGGTAGAACAGCATACTTTCTTTGAGATTTTGAGGCCATTTTATATTTAAAGCAAATAAAATCTTCCAAACTTTAAAACACATTTTTTTGAATTTTGGATAAAACCAGAAATGTAATAATAACATATTTTTTTGAATTTGGATAAAACCAGAAATGTAATAGTATAATATTAAAAAAATTCTACTTGTATCTTTAATTGTTCCTTAAAATCTTTGCTACAGTTAAAATCTGAAAATAAAACTACCCCACAGTTGAACCAAATTTTAAATTATATAATTCTCCCTTAACTGAAAATTAAATCTCAAACTGCAGAAGAAACCCACTTGAAATCTACATAACCAAATAATTTTTTGTTTGTATGCCAAAAACCAATTTCAGACTGTCAATAAAATGAAAATCAACAAACATTCCTGAAAAATCAAATTATATGAGCTCGAGGGGTAAAAGCATAGGATTTCTGATGAAGTCCCAGGCTCAAATCTCAGGAGAATGAATAAGTGTTATAATTAAGTGAAACGCTGCATTCAACTAGCTGGGAGCAGAAAACCCCAGACTCAAATCCTAGGAAACATGATAAAGTGTTGAATTCAACGAGCTGGGTACAGAAATCCCCAAGTTCAAATGGGTAAAATACTGCATTCAACCGGCTAGGTACGAATTGGTGTACTAGAAAACACCAACGTACAAGACCATGTAAAACAATTCCCCACTTGACCGTGGCAAAATACTGCCCTCGGTGGACACAACAAACGCTAAGGTTCCTCAAAATAACGAAGAATCACTGCAAACTCAACGGTGTGGATGCTGCACATGGCCAAGAAAATTAGCACTAACCTTATCAAGCTTCTCAAACGTATCGGCCCTGCGTGGAATCCATCCCTTGATCGCTTCTCCCGCCACAGCCGAAAGCCAGGAAGGCCACCCAGCTGCAACCTGTTCTCCATGAATATGCTTGTGTGGATTGCTCAGCCTCGGATTCGACTTCTCCCTCCTCCTTTCTCGAATCCCATGTGCCTCACCACCTGCACCCTCGTGACTATTTCCATTGTGCTTGCTCTTCACCTTGATCACCTCCTTTACCTCCTCAACTCCATTAGAGACCTCGGTAGTAGCACTCCTCTCGAGCTTTTTAACAGAAACATTGTTCTTTCTTCCAGATGACAAGTAAGACGCCACAAAATTTTCCTTGGGAGGAGAACTCGCAGAATTATAGTACCCTGCCGAGGAGGCTTCAGTCGGATCCGGCTGCTTCGCAAATATACAGCCCATCCCTCATCTATAGCATAACAACATTAATACCAAGTCCCTCCACAGTCGATGCTATGCCTGAACTCCTCGAGTCTATGTCGAGTCTTTCCAATATCTTGAGAGTTGATTCTATGCCTGCACTCCTTGATTCTGTGCCAAGTCCTTGGATATCTTGAGAGCCGATTCTATGAATATATTGAGAGTTGATTCTACACCTTTCTCGTTAATTATATGCCAAGCCCCTCGATATCTCGAGGGTGGATTCTATGTCAGTCCTCTTAAGAATTGATGATAGCTTGAGAGTTGATAATATGCCTCGAGAGTTCCTATGCCTACCCTCGATAAATATGCCTGCACTCTTTAAAGAGTGCAAGAATTGCAAAACCAGAGGGAATTTCTAATCAAAATTAATAATTAAAGGTACGGCCCAAAAAGCCAACCTCAAAGGCTGCAAATTTGACACGCTCTTTCGTGCGCACCGATTTATATCACACGGTACCTTTGACTTTGCGGCCCCATCAAACATTTTCGTCTCGTAAACATAACTAAAAACATAATTTCAAACATTTTCAAACCCTAACAGCATCCGATCTTCAAACCCTAAAAAACCTCAAGCCCTAGGCCGCCAATCAAAGCCTCGATTTTTCACGTCGCGCCCCCAAGCTAGGGTCCGTCTTTTTCTGCATGTAAAAGAAATACGACAAACCCTGCAATGTTTTTTCGAAACACTATTTTCGGTCCGGCGGCGATGAAGTCCAAAATCAGAACCTTTAGGCAAATTCTAGAAACTACGATCTCGTTGTTACGGGTCTGAATTTGGCGCCGGAGAAGGATCGGCAGATGCTTTTTATTTGGCGCGGCTCGAACCTGCGACTCCTCCCTTCCCACACGACAACAGGATCCTTTGTCTACGTTCCAATTGTGCCATCGTTGAATAAAATGGGCACAGAACGAGGAATAATAATAATTATAACGACAGCAGCGGCGCTTAATAATTATTAAATTTGCAGTGATTAACAGAGATTTGGTCAAGGGTCCATGTAGGCTCGATCACGCTGCCACGTGGACATTACTCGCCGAGATTGTCGTAGGCGTTTAGACCGGATGTTAAGCGGAGTTGATTGTCGGATGGTTAAATGGTGAAACTGTTTGATCGTGTTCCCGGTAAAAAGGTGTGTGGCTGCTTTAAAGTGCTTTTAGTGTGCAGGTATCGTAGTTTGGTTTGCCGTCATTTTCAGCCGCTCTACAAATTTGGTTGACCTTACTCGCTATTTTTACTTTGGGGGCAATTTGCTGTAAATGTCATTCTAAACCCAAGTATACTTACTTATCCAAATAATTTGCATCTCTCCCCTATCTTGTCAAATATTTTAGAGGTATCTTCTTAGATCTCTTATATATTATATTGATTAATAATTTTATTATTTGTCATTTTTTTCTAAAATAATGATGGATGGTATCAATTTTATTGTATCATTATATTGGGTTTAAGAAAATAATTATGATAAAATAAATGAGCTCTAAATTCTATCATATGGTTGAGAAATTGCGATTTTTTTATTTTCTTGGAACGAGAAGGAAAAACTTTCTAATCGTGATCAAATGGACATCAAATTTAAGGTTGGTCATTAATGTTAATATCTCATGAACATTATACTTTTGTGTTGTCACCTACCTCAGCTGTCATTATTGGACATCTTATGCAATTACGGTTAGGGAATCCAATTAAGAACAACTTTAAACCGTGTAGCTTTTCAAACTAACACAATTCTTGACCGGTTCACAACCCTGCATATGAAAGAAACTAAGATTATAAACACTTAATACAATAGAGGAAACGATGCCTTATATAAACAATGGATCAATTGTAAACAAATATGGTCCTCTGCTCTCTCAAAATGAGATGCGACACCACGTGAACATTTCATCTAACTAGACTAGTTTTCCAAACAATAGTACTCTCTATATCCTACAACCTATAAGAACTCATGTTATTCAGGTGTAGGGTGAGTTCTTATGGAACCAAACACTGCCTACTTACAATATTGCTCACAAATACATACTTGAAGGACATAAAATGAATCTCTCACCTCATGAAAAAAATATTAAATTCATTGTGACAATTAAATACAATATAAAGCCCAAATGCCTCATAACATGTTGGGCCCCAAGATTTTTGGACTCTTAGAATGGTTAAGTTCCACATTGGGACTCGTTATTTATTATTTGCATTCTTTGGGAAGAGTGCCAAAATTCTAGAAGAGTTGCACACAAGATTTACGCGAGGAAGGGAGAAAGGAAACACATGAAAATATTAGAGAAAATTTGTGCGAAAAGATAGGGTGCTACAAGATCCACAAAGATCTGTGCACAAGGTCCAAGAAAATGCACAAGGCTACATTTATGCACAAAAAGTAAAAGAAAGAAAACAAGAGTGCATGGGCAAGAAAGATGGTGTGCCAAAAATAGACAAGCTAAATATAGAAGAAAAGTAGACGACGCACAGAAAAAAATGGATTGGATAAAAATAACAACTCTAAGAGGTAGTTAAAGCATGCAAAGCAGAAAAGCAAGAGGTGGAGCCTTCATGCAGAACAAGAAGCGGGGAGATGAAGACAAGTGGTATAAACACCACCATATGCAATGGTTAGGATCTAATTTTAGAACTTAAGGAGAATTCTAGACTTGTTAGAACTAGTGAAGGGCAAGTCCCCGCTAATATAAATACCCCCTTTAAGGGCTTTGTAATAGATGGAGAGGATAACTATGTAAATATGATAGCTAAGTTCGTGAGTGAAGCAATGCTATTGTGTTTTGGAGAAATTGATTCAATGTATGGAGACTTTAAATAAAAAGTAACAATTGTGGGGCCGGTTGTTTACATGTTTATACACGCATAACTTAGTTGTTCTTATTATATGTGTTTATGATTATATTATGTTCAGTTAAGTACTTTTTCGTCAATATGTTAAATGAGATGGGAGCCCGACATCTCTCATGCCTCGGGTGAGCACGTTGAGGTTTCTTGCCTTAGTATGATAGGCTGAGACAAGGAGATCGTGACATATTTTTGTGCACGTGAATGGTTAAACTAGATGCGCAACATTTTGGTTTCGTTGTCATGACCCATCATTATTAAGCTACAATGGTGGACTGCAAGAAAGATTGTTCAACTTATACAAGATACCATTGAGCTATGGCAAGATAAAATAGAAAAAATCTTTCACACAAAATCATCCAAGTCACAAGAATTGTTCTCTTAATTGCCCTCTAAGGACTTGGGTGGAGAAGAACGTATATGATGAGCTATGTGAGACTTTCTTCAATGAACTCCCTAGGAACCTCTATGATTGGTTAGCAGTGTATTGCTTGGGAAAAAATTTGAATTTAGGAAGAAAGTATTTTTAGACTCCAGAGCGCACTAAAAGACTTGCAAAGCATGATGCGACTCATATACGCGTTGTAGATTATTGATGGAAGGCTACTCTTCGCAGCTACGTGCTTGAGTACGCAATATCAACTTTATCATGTGCCAACAAGGCATAGTTTAACTTATTTTGCAAGCTAAATGGATCATACTCGATGCAATTTGCGTTGGAGATTAAGAAGCTCGTGGTAAAGTTAGGTATTGATAACTTTTCTATAGAAGGCTAAGTTTCCAACCCGCATGAGGAGCGCCCAAGAGGAAAGGGAAAATGGGGTAAAGACTGTACCGTAACATGGATCCCTCAGATGAGCATACGTTGAGAAGGCGGTGATATGAAGAAACATGGTAGAAGGTTATAGCAAAATGAGAAATCCTTCGAAGGGAACAATAGACCTTAAGAACTATTAAGGGGGACCAGAGACATTGGCTTAGGAAGTAGGGTGAAAGGAGCGACAAAGCATTCCTAAAGCATGATGAGACGTGTGATCAGGGGATCATTTTCAAAAAGTTCCCTAAACATCCCTAAATGGTGTTAGTGCAGAAGATCATCTCGAGAGCTTTCCAACGACTATGAGAACGCGACAAACGGACATCAGGAGCTCTAGATATGTTCGGTCAAAGTTCAATCAACATGAAAGTCAACTATGGTCAACTGGTCAACATTGGACCAATTGCACTGCGACACGTGGCAAAAGGCAAAGGGGAGTTGCTTGTTGGTTTTTGATCACCGGTCTTCAATGGTCATAAAAATTATGCGTGGGAGTAAGAGGCTCAACTTTTATAACGGAGGGGAGCCCGGCCGCCGTGTGGACTAATTGGTCTTCATCGACGTGGTGGGTCCACAAGCCACCACATGGCTTGCCACCACGAGTTCGATCTTCTAATTGTAAATCGACAAGTGGGGCCATGTCGTTCGAATTACACATCATCAAATGGATCAAATTCTATTCATTGAGTGGGACCACGTATAAACAAACGGATTCAATTGACCGCATTTACCAATTCAAGCATACACGTGAAGCGGTCAACACCCCCAGCCTTACCAATTTATGCGACCCATTTATTAGCCAAAGCAGCCACATACCACCCATGCAATCAAATGTGGAGTGGTGGAGGGGCCTAAGCCCATGCGTGGAGGAGTCCATGTAAGGTAAGGGATAATCAAAGGTTTAAAAACCTTTGAAGATTTCTAATGCCGCCCCATGTGGGACAAACCCACATAAATTGTTGACCGCTCCATATGGGATTAAATCCCCCTAAATATGCACGGGTAAGGCTAACGTTAAAAATAGCCTTAGGATTATATGTAATCCCATCAACTATGCTACGGGATTAGGCTAATATTAGCCTATGGATAATATGTATTGCAATATTTGAGGACCCTAAAAATGTATAAATAGGGTAACTATTTCATTGTAATGGGACACACATTACACACAAACTCGAAGAGAAGCTCATTCCTAGAGCGCTGGAGGCGAAGTCCGAGCCAAGAGGAGAATGAGAAATTGTTGTGTGAAGACCTAAATTATTTAGGCATTGTATATTTTTATATTATTGACCTATTATTTGTTAGGCAATAATAAATGAAATATTTGTGGCTAGGAGTTATTCAAACTACCTAGTTGGCCCATAGCACCACACCAATTACTTGCAAATCCTGGATTGTCGACCGGAGTGCTAGCTTCGCATTGTTGCGTCGGGAAGGTCGATCACAGCCGAAGGAGATTGTGCATCAAGAAGGTGGAAGTTGGGTGCTATTTTTCACCCTTGTCGTCCGAAGGTTTGGTGTACTGATAGGCAAGTAAAATTCCATTAGGTTTTCTTGTGAAAGTACTATTGCAACTTACAAGTTTTGACTAGTGGAACGGTTCGACCACGAACCCGGAGACGTAGGCAATTGCTGAACTCTGTAATCAATCTGTGTGCAATTGTCATTTTTGTCTTGCATTATTTTAAAATTGATTACTTAAAAGGAGTAAATTATCGGCGAATAATTAAAGCCTACAAGGGTCTGAGATCAGGTAGTAATAATCTGATTATTTTCAGATCAACGTGTGTCGAATCAATAACTCAAGAGGATGAAGAGGAGTAGTATGATACAGATGGAATTCTCATTCTAAAGACCTTTCCTAACATGTCGTGCATGATCATGCAACTTGATCCCAAGATAGAGAAGACCAAGTGCTCATTGAAACTGATGACGACGAGAAAGTAAACACAGCAAGGGGAAGGAGGCGTTGGATAATAAATTCCCATTTGTATTACAACAAATTAATCCAACACCAAGAAGGATACAATTTAACCCAAATACTCCAAAGGCACGAAGATTTTGGATGATAGAAAGTACTCGACCAACTCAGGCACTAGGAGGTGTGCGAATAGGCGCGCAAGTAAATATCGTGCTAGCAAACATTGCACCCTAGCAAGTATGATGGTTACCACGCATACTATTAGTAGTGGGTCTTCATTAACAATCTAATTTGGCACCAAGTAACAACAAAGAGTGGTTGCAGCTACACAATAGGCATTAGCACAATATATTTTCTATGAGATGTAGCTACACCTGTCAAAGTGTCGAGGCATTGAAAATGTGGAAGAACATGTTCATTGATTTAATTTAAATTGGATTAAACCTTTATTCAAAGTAATTATTGTGGTAAATAATACTATGATAATTATGTATAGTAAGATGCAAACAATAAGCATATATAATACGAAACCCTAATCAATAAAGAGAGAGGAGGTGACTTAGTTGATTTCTAAGTGATTTAGAAGTAATCTGAGCTAGGAAACTGTTGGAACAAACTGGGAAGATTGTCATCAAGACTCACTGAGGGTTCTAGGACTCAAAGCTACACAGGACAGAAGCACCCACGGGAGGACATGAACGCCTGGGAACTAGTGACTGATATGGGCACTAGTGGCCACTCAAGTGCTCAGGTTCTGATCTTTTTTGGGTTGGAAGAGCTTTGTTATTGATCCTCTTTTGTCGCTCCAATTTCTCTCCAATGTCATTGGTTGTACCTTTAACCTTCAAAAACCTAATAAAGAAGATGCAAAATGGGGAGTTGGGCTAACCCGATGGTCACCCAAAGAGTGATCTTACAACAGAGTACTACACTACATCTCAAACTCCATGTAGTTCTTTGTGAATGTGTGTGTAATGATGTCTTAGGTTACCCTTGTGCAAGTTGCACTATGATAGCACTTAGATCTAGATTGCTCCAAGTATGCAAATGTGTGAGATGAAATAAAATTAACTTCCCCTCCTATGATGTGTAGTAGAGTGATGTAGCCCTTATCCATTGTATGAGTGTGGTAGATGTATGCCTTTGAAATGGTCATGTGCCTTAGATGTAAACTTAGGTGATAGTAGATAATGCTTAGTGTTTGGCCCCTAATTTTGGAGAAGTAACTAAGCATATATATGATTCCCTTGTTTGAATTTCATAATCGACAACTAGAAGACCGAGCCAAAGTACTAAAAGATGCCCAAGAGGTAAAAGATACCCAAAAGGGTAAGAAAAGGCTAGAGAGGATCAGGAATGCAGAGGAGTGTCTGAGCACTTTTTTCCTAGCTGGGCACTAATGTTCGAGGACATAAAAGATAAATTAGTCAAGTACCAACAAGGATGTAAGATGTGTAAGACCAGAAAAAGTGCAAGATATAAAGCAAAAAGGCCAAAAGGAGTTGTTGAACTATTTTAAGAATGCAGCTTTGAGTAAGTCGTAATCAACAACTTCTTGTTGTGGGCCATTATTCATGTACCATGTATGCGCCCTTTTTAATAAAGTAGTAACAAATTGACTTGCTTTGTGCTTGGGAGAAGCAATCCCCTATGTGTGCCATATCAACTCACATTTATGAATGTAGACACAAAATGCCATTACAGAGCCATGAGAGGAGGTTCAGACTCCATTTTCGACCCTGGGGAAGAAAAGAAGAGGGGGGCAGGGAAGAAGAATGAACAACAACTTTTACAATGAATCATGCCCCTGTATTTATAGATTTGATCGGAAAGAATAAGAGAGAGAGAAGCGGGAAAAGCAGGTTGAAGCTCAACTACTGCTATTAATGCCTCTGATGAAATATGCCCCAAATCCATCTTTACTACATGAATTCTTGATTTGGTGCCTTGAAAGAAGAGGAAACGATGAAAACAGATCGAATCCGATCTGGTTGTTGAGACAGATGGATCCTGCATTGAAGGCTTGAAGACGTTTCCTCCATTTTCCTTCACCTAACCTCCTCAAAATTAAAGTTTCAGACCTTCATGGTGTGGGCGAGGCCAAGATCTTTTCAACAATGTCAAATTTGCAATATTTTGAGCCCTGAGTCGAAAGATATGCCCCTTCAAAGTTTGTATCGGGTCCGTACAGGAGGGTGGGAAAACAACTTGAAAAATGGGTCCCCTTTTGATATGGGACACATGGTAGCCAGATTGGAACAAAAATTAGGTCTACGGGTCCACAGTTTATCTTATACCCTTTCCTCTGATTCCTGCTTTGGCTTTGACTCGAGCCCTATCGATGCTGACTTTTTCCTTGGGCGGAGTTACGGGCCATTTTTTAACTTTTACCCCCTTTTGAGATAAAAGGCAAAAAACTAACCTTTTCCCTGACGACCCGCTTTGACCTAGGACACATGGTGACACCGCACTTGTTTGAAAACCCTTTATCTATTCAATCCTTGAATCGGCGCCGTTTTTTCCCCTTCTTGCTCTTGGCGTCTTTGCGGCACTGCCCCTTTTTCTCTGAAACTACAATTCCATTGTTGAATATGCCTGAAGCTTGTAAAATAGATTTAAGACATGAAACGACTTGAGAAAGTCGTTTCTTCTTTTTCTTCTCGCACAGGGTCATGGTCGATCCAATATTTTACCTGGGGGAAAAATATGGATAACAGTACCTAGATTAAATCATTCATTATAGAACATCAAAAACACAATCTTTGGGAATGAGGTCGTAATAGAAGACTGGATGATGATTCTATATAACGTGAAAATTATGGCACTACCACAAATATTTGAGGAACAAGACACAGATGATGATTCCAACGAAGAAGACGAAACTGTGGGTTTAGACTGAAACTGGAAACATAAGGGAAAATAGAAGATGACTTTCTAAGTATATGAGGAAGATGACACAAATCATCTCAATTTTAAAAATACTTATAACTCCCAAGACGTAGTAGATAAGCAGGATAGAAGTAATGTGGCATATAATGAACCTCTCAAATCTAAAAAAGTAAACATTAGAACAAAAGATGCACTAAAAATTGCAACTATTGTGGATTATCAGTTTAAAGATGAGGTTGGAAATTTGTCTCTTAATGCAAGAAACAGTTAAGGGGACAATAATCCCTCCTCTTTATTGGAGAGGCTCCCTTACTCACCAAATAAAATAAAATCTACTCATTTACAAATAGACAATCCATCAATATTCAAATGAGGATTTTGATGTATTAAATGTTTCCATATTCAATCATTCTCAGTACAAAAGATGATGAGGTGGAAGAATCAATAGTTTGAGGAATGGAAATGGCAACACTTTCAGATATATAGATTGTAAAATAATATCTTACTTATGCATACATGAAATCTCAAGAGCACATGAACTTGTATATATATTTAACTGACCCACATGACATATATGCAGTACACACAAAGTTCTCAGGACTGCATCAACTGAATTGAACACAAAGTTTCATATTCAAATATATCAAATCCACATTTACAGGTTAAGGAACAAAAATAGAATGAACACAAGAAATGAGAAGGAAGAACTTCTTCTGTATTGATTCTTTGTAGTTCTGTATCTTTTGCATTCAAAACATCAAAATCCAGCGACCCTTTTACAATGAAAGAAAAACCTTATATAGACATAAGAGTGGTTGTAACCAAATTTTCCTAGTTCCATTATCTTTTAATTAAGTGTTTCCACTTAATTAATGAATTACACTTTAGTTAGCTTATTTACAATTCCACGTCCTTTAAAATAATAAAGATAACTTTGAATTACAATGACTAGAAAAAAAGGTTCAGGAATTCAAGGAAGGAATACTTGTAGATGGTGTTGTTAGAGTCTTCACTTTGATTATTTGACTTCTGAACTTAATTAGAGTTCCAACAATCTCCATACCTTTGGGGATGGTGGCGTTTGCCATAGCATTCATCCAGCTGCCAAAGGAATCCTCCATCTCCTTTCTCATATTTGTATTTTACAATGATCCTTTGGTTGCTTATATGACCACATTATGCAATTTATCGATCTCTTCCATTTTCTCTTTAGTCACATTTTTAGGCTTGAACAAGTCTTCTTTGATGAGTGCCCTAAACTTTACTTTGATTTTCTGTAATGTGTGCCTCTATGTAGAATTTTCTTTATAGAACTGACACCGAAGATCTTGGAATTCAACAAGTATTGCAGTTTAAATGTTTCTTCCTTTTGCACCATGCTCTTAAGTTCATCTATTGCCTCTTTTAGCACTGTCATCTTCCACTCTATACTGAACACCCATTTTCTAAAAATATTGCTCCTTCAATCATCAAAGATCTTATGTACAAGGAGGATTTGCTCATATGTATCATTCATGAATGCAATATCTTGAATACATTTTGTCCAAAGTTTAAGTTCCTTTTTAGAGCCAATGATTACTAGGTCAAACTGACTCTGAACCAGACATGTTGTCTTACACTTTGTGTGCTTCATCAATGAAATTCAAGCTAGACATCAACATTCCTTCAACCATTGCTTCAATTGTCTTTCCATAAGCAAAATGCTTATGAATGTCCTTAATAGCTTGAACTTCTTCATCAGACATGATAGTGGGAGGGGGCATCGAAGTCAGAGGGGCAGGATCAAACACTTTATCACTTACAAGGAAGGATTTGATGAAACCATAGAGGACTTGTGCCTACTCTTCAAGTTATTACTATGTTTGTTTGCCCTTTTCCACCATTTCAATGACCTTAAAGACTATCTCTTTTAAGTTATGAACCTCCCCTTCAAGGGTAGATTCACCCAATGGAATTATTGTTAGCTCCAATTTAGCAATAGTTAGATCCTTTTCATCTTTCTCCACTCTTGGCTTTGTTATCTCCAAGTATTGCTAGCTTTTAGAATCATATACTAATCTTGAAGCAGTCTTGGATTTTTTAGCAGGAGGAGTGGGATTTGTACCCAGGAGGGCAGCTACAACATCAAATTTAGGAGAAATGATTTGGGAGGATACCTTCCTTTTCTTGTTATCAATTAACAGTTGGACCCATGTGAAGGAGTCACTAGAAGGTGGAGTAACAAGAGGGCCCAAAGAAAGTGTGTTGAGGGAACCAAGGGTCTAAGCATTAGATACCTCAAGAGTGGGTACTTCAATACTGGAAGAAGATATTTCCTTAGTTGGTGACTTGAGATTGGGAACGCTCAATGCCTCAGAATTTGGCTTTGTACCCTTCAATTTATATCCTTTATATTCTTCCTTATCAATACTTCCTCCTTCATAGTTGATTTCTTCATGCTATTTTTTCCCCTTTTCTTCTTCCTCTGAAAGGTCAATGATTTTTTCAACCCTTTGAATCTTTTCTGTTAGCCTCAGAGAGAGATTGTTTATCTTCTTTCTCAATTGTTTCTTCTGTCTTCTTAGTTATTTCAGTCTTATCTTGCCTTGAATATACCTTAACTGATGATTCTACATGCAGAGGAGAAAGAGTTGACTGATTTGGCACCTCTGTGTGTGTGTCACACAAATATGTTTTCATCTTTCTATTAAACCAGACTTTGGTCCTCACCACAACTGGGTTTATTATCTCCTGAAGATCATCCTTTTCCTTTTGAAACCAATTGATGGTGAGAAGGGGTGTATGCCGAATAGTTTTATTGTATTCAAGAGAATACAAGTCTTCATCATCATCTGGAAAGTCTTATGGCACTTTGTAAATTCTAAAATCTTTAATCTGCTGTAAAGAATGTGTAATGTAATTACTTGTATAAATCTGATCACTAGCAGAAATATAACACCAATGAACACAATATTTCAGATAAATGTTCTCAATGTTCAAGAATAATATTGTAGCCACTTTAAGGGGGCAACCTCCAAACTAGACAATAAGACTCAAATGCTAAATATGATGATCAACTACTACCTACTAACCCCTATATATACTATTCCTATGCTATGGCAAACACCAAGGCTGGCGCACTAATGAAAATATAACATACATGAAAGAGATACATAATGATAAGAAGTTATGATAGCCACAAGTCAGCTATATACATCCAATATAAGATATATGATTAAGGGCGTAGTATGCCCCTCCCCTTCGAAGCAACATTGTCCCTAATGTTGAGAAGATCTGGATGTTGTTGCGGGAAATTTGCATCCTCCGAAGTTGCGTCTTTATTGTCTAGATTTTTCCACTTGATCAAGTACTCAGTGATGACCCTTGTCCTCAATCGCTCAGTGCGTGTCTGAAGGATGAATTCTGGTTCTAGGATGATTCTGCCCTCTTCATCAAGCTTGGGTAACACTGTTTGGGTTGATACTGTCTATCTAATTACCTTCTTTAGGCAAGATATATGGAATACTGGATGAATTTGAGTGGCTGGAGGAAGTTCCAGTTTGTATGCTACATTGCCAATCTTTTGTAACACTTGATAAGGACGATAATACTTAGGTGAAAGCTTATTATCCTTTTTCTATAAGGACATTTGCTTATATGGTTGTAAACACACAAAAACCCAATCACTGACTTCAAAATGTCTTTCACTGCAATGTTGGTCTACCTACTACTTCATGCAATTTTGTGACCTAGCCAAATTCTCCCGGAGACTAGAAAGCACCTCTTGTTGGTGTTGAATATGTTCTTCAACTACTCGAACCTTTGGTTGGACTCTCAAACATGAAGTGATAGATGGTGGATGGTACCCATATAATGCCAAGAAAGGAGACATTTTAGATTAAGTATGAAAGGAGGTGTTATAGCACCATTCTGCCAGCGGTAACCATTGGACCCATCTCGCTTGCTTATCTGATGTAAAACAATGAAGATATCCCTCTAAGCACTTGTTTACCACCTTTGTTTGCCCATCAGACTGGGGATGATAAGAGGAACTATGAGCTAGTTGTGTGCCCAAGCATGAGAACAAGTCAGTCCAAAAATTACTAGTAAAGATAGGGTCTCGATCACTTACTATAATCTTTGGTGTCCCATGTAGCTTCTAAATTATATTCCTGAAGGCCGTTGCTACTGTACTTGCAATAAATGGATGTGATAAAGCACAAAAATGGGCATATTTGATGAGTCTGTCCACCACCACGATGATTACATTTTTACCTTCTGATTTAGACAATCCTGTGATGAAGTCCATGGACACCTCTTCCCACCTCTAGCTAGGAATATATAGAGGTTGTAAAAGACCTGCGGACTTAATTGTTTTTCCCTTATTTTGCTGACAAACCATGCATTCTACCAAAAACTTTTGGACATCTCCTTTTATCCCTTCCTAGAAAAAATCATGCTTGATTTGATGATAAGTCTTTAAGAAGCTAGAATGACCCCCTACTGGAGAAGCATGGAGCTCAAATAGAACCCTATTTTCAAGGATTGAATTCTTACATAGATATAATCTATCTTTATACCATAAAACATATCCTTTCCATACAATTTTTTCTGACATGCTTGGATATTTTTGGAGATTCTGAATGGGATTTTGTGTACCTGGGTCATTTTTCCATTCAGACCTTACATCCTCTATCTAATCCTCATGCAATACAGATATTGCACACAACAATGCCTGGGTAGATTCATCCTTCCGAGATAAAGCATTAACAACTACATTCTCTTTCCCTTTCTTTTATATTATCTCAAAATCATACCCCAAAATTTTTGAGACCCATTTCTGTTGTTCTTCTGATGATAAACATTACTCTAAGAAGTATTTCAAACTATCATGATTTGTCTTTACTTTGAAATGTCGTCCCATTAGATAGGGTCTCCATTACTTCACTGCATGAAGTATTGCTAACATTTATTTCTCATAAACTGGTTTAGAGATATTCTTACCTTTGAATTGGCAGATCTCAAAGGAAATGGGTTGCCCTCCTTGCATGATTACTGCCCTCATACCATACCCTAAAGCATCACATTCAACAATGAATGTTTTTGAAAAATCTGGGGTGGCTAGAACTGGAGTGATGCACATGGCCTCCTTCAACTTCTCAAAGGCCACAGTAGCTTGCTTGTTCCAATGGAAAGAGTCCTTCTTTAATAAAGTTGTGAGTGGTGCTGCAATGATGCCATAATTCCTTACAAATCTACGATAATAACTTGTAAGCCCCAAAAATCCTTAGATATTTTTTAGGGTTTTGGGAACCTTCCATTCAAGCATGGCTTTTATCTTGTTATGATCCACTTTAACACCTTCATAAGAGACAATATGACCCAAATATTCAACCTCCTTGACACCAAAAGAACACTTAGAAGGCTTTGCATAACGTTTATGTTGTTCAAGAGTTTCCAACACCTTATTTACATGATGCAGGTGTTCCTCCCATGTTTTACTATAGATTAATATATCATCAAAGAACACTAAAACAAACTTTCGAGGAAATGGCATAAAGATGGAATTCATCAAGCTTTGAAATGTAGGGGGTGCATTTGTTAGTCTAAAAGGCATTACCAAGAACTCATAGTGTCCTTCATGTGTCTTGAAGGCTATTTTATGAATATCTTCATCCCTGATTCTAATATGATGATATCCAGAATGAAGATCAAGTTTTGTAAAGTAAACAACACCATGTAACTCATCTAAGAAATCATTCAATTACAGGAATAGGAAACTTATCTTTAACTATGTACTTATTGAGTTCCCTGTAATCTGGACACATGCGTCAATTGTCATCTTTTTTCCATACCATCACTACAAGAGAAAAGTAAGCACTTTGACTATGATGAATAAGACCTGGTTCTAACATCTCTTGAACTATCTTCTCAATCTCACTCTTTTGCATATAGGGGTACCTATAAGGTCTGATGTTGGGTGGTTGACTCCCTGGTACTAGCTGGATGGCATGGTCATGGTCTCTTTTTGGAGGTAGACCCTTGGGCATTTCTCTAAACACCACTGAGTGCTCATCTATAACTGCTTGCATATCTATAGGTATAAATGTATTGGAATGATATGCTTCTAATGAAAATAGTTGTGCCACAAACCCTTCTACACCATTTCTAAGCAATTTTTGCATCTGATGAGAACTTACCATCTGTGGGGACTTTGCTCTTAGTCCTTTTAGTTTAAAAGTCCTCCCTTCTTACTAAAATTGCATGAACAACTCTTGGAAATTCATTTCAATGGTTCCTAAGGTGGTAAGCCACTGAACTCCTAACACAATGTCTGCTTCTCCCATGGAAATGGCATACATATTGCTAGTTAGCAAGTAATCTCCCATAGTGAGATTAATGTTATGGAATTTTCTTGAACAACTAACAGTTTTCCCATCAGCGATCATGACTTGACATTCTGGAGTTGGATAAAAAAAGTAGTTCAAGCGTACCGCCAACTTATGATTGATGAAATTATGAGTACTTCCCGAATCAATCAACACTATTACCCTCTATTTTTTTAAGAATCTGACTAATTTGAGAGTTTGTGGAGTACTAATATCAGAAATTACATGGCATGATATTGTTGGCTGGGGATCTCCTAATTCCTCCTCTGGCTCTACCTCTTCATCTTCTTCATTTTCTTCTTCTTCAGTAGGTCCCTCAATGTAGAACAACTTCTTTTCAACACACTTATGTCCTGGTCCAAATTTGTTGTCACAATTAAAACATAACTCTTTGGATCTCTTTTCTTCAATTTGTTGAGGTGTCAGTCTCACTAGCCGAGGGAATGATGGTGGAAGGGTGCTATGATCTCTGATATTACCAACAGTTTTTTTCCTACTGGAAATAAATTTTTCCTTTGCCCTACATGCCATGATCATAGAGTCTGAAACCTTATGAGGATTAAACATATGCACATCAGTCTCAATTTGTTCTTTAAGACCCCTAAGAAATAAGTCATTCAAATTATCTTCAGGAATATTTTCCACCCGTAAGGAAAGGTTTTGGAATTGATGGATGTAATCTTTAACTGTTCTTGTTTGTCTGAGCTTTGCTAATTGACTGAAATAATTCTCTGAAAAACTAGAACTTTAGTGCAATTGCAACTCTTCGGTGAATATTGTCCATGTAACATTGAGGCCACTCTTTTTCCTTTGAGCACATAACCATTGATACCAATTGAATTGGTCAGGTTCAAGATACAACGATGCCATGGTAACATTTTGTCCCGATGGAATCCGATGAAGATCAAAGAAATTCTCCATCTGGTTAATCCAATTGAGTGGATAATTTCCATCAAACTTATGCATTTCTACTTTTGGAATCATGTTACGGGCTTGTAGAGTGTTTGTATTTGGATTGGTCATGTTTGCAGATCCACCCTGGCTAGTTTGTCTATTACTGTGACCTAAAGATCCACCCTGGTTAATATGAGTATGATTGAGTTGTGGCTGATTAGGAAGGATATGATAACCCATGATATTGTAACTAAATTAGTGAATGAAATCCTCCAATCGTTTTCCAATATTTTCTACATCTTCTTTGTTGGCCACTCTACCCTCGAGGTTTTGCAACTCTAACTCAAGATAGCTGACCTTATGGTCAGTTGAAGTAAACCCTAACCCTGAGGACTCTGTCAATACCCCTTCTGACTCTAACTCCTCAACTATTATCTCATCCTTATCAGGGGTTTTACCCAGAGTGATGGGATTCTTTTTTCCTCTTATCAAAGGCCCAGCCATGATGCCCCAAAATGGTAGGATTTAAGGATCAAGGTCAAAATTTAGGGTTTTGGATTTCAATAGGAATTCGGCCAAATTTTATAAAACTAAAATAACGAACTCAAACTAATTTTTAATCTTCTTTCTGGAAATGTAAATAACTTTGAAAAATTCCACAAATTGCACCCTAGGTAGCCGAATTATGAAAAAACATAAAACCACTATAACGTTTGCAAAACAAGTCAAAAATTCTTAAAATTTGTAGGGAAGATTACTTTACTAATTTCACCACACCATAGAAAAATTTGAAGAAAAATTCACTACCGATTTTGAGATATGGATGAACCTTCACAATTAGGGTTTGATGCAGTGTTGGCCTAGTTCAAGCTCCGATACCACTTGTAATGTAATTAGTTGTATAAATCTGATCACTAATAGAAATATAACACCAATGAACACAATATTTCAGATAAATGATCTCAATGTGTAAGAATAATATCGTAGCCACTTCGATTGGGCAACCTCCAAACCAGACAATAAGACTCAAATGCTGAATATGATGATCAACTACTACCTACTAACCCCTATATATACTATTCCCATGCTATGGCCAACACCAAGGCCGACCCACTAATGAAAATATAACATATATGAAAGAGATACATAATGATAAGAAGTTATGATAGCCATAAGTCGGCTATATACATCCAATATAAGATATATGATTAAGGGCGTAGTAGAATGCTGGCCAAAGTATCTTCTTCTTACCTCATACTCATCTAAACAATCTTCCCAATAATCTTGAGTTATTGGAGATAAAACCCTTAATATCAAAACAGGACCTCTTGTGAAAAGTATAAAAATTAAATGCAAAAATGGTCCTTTCTACATTATAAGCATCTAATGTTGTCTTGCAAGTATAATTTCCCAGAGTGATTAGGAATTAGATGCTTGAGATTTTCATGTCCTTGCATGTTCTATGCAACATATCAAGTTTCCTATAGACTTCCACTAAAACCATTTTATCGTTGCAGTACATGGGAAGCTTGTTAGGTGCACCTTCAAAACCAGCCAACCTGATATATGAGAACCTTCTGAACTGGATGAACAAACTGCCATAGGTTGAGATTAATTGTTTTGCTTCAGTAGATACCCTCTCAACTATATTACCTTCCAAGATTTTGACAATTTACATTGTTAAGGCATCGTTGTCTCTTCTAAAATGATACTTGTTGTTTTCAAGAGTCAATTGTGGGTAGTAAACATACACTGGTTCATTCTTCTTGTCATCCACTAGAGTAAGACCTAGCCAAACCCTGTATGTTGTAATGGTGTACATCAAATATGAGGTCATGTAGAAAGATTTTATCTGCTGAACATTGACTAATTGTTCATTGAGGTTTTCACAAATTATCTCTCCCTCGTCCAGGATTTGCTTCTCTTTACAAATAATGTTTATATAAGGACACATCCAAAACTGAAAATCATTGGTTGGGGGAAGGCCCATGATTCTATACAACAGAGTGATTATATTAGACAACTCTTCTTTGAAATTAGACATGTACATAATCTTAGGCAACTTAAATGTTCCTTTCTTTGGAACCTTGAACCAAGACTTAGCTATCATTGCTTTATATTTCTCCTTATCTTATTCAAAAAGGCCTTGAGCCCATGCCCTAGTGAGAGTATTGGAATTTTCAACAACAAGGATTCTAAAGGAAACATTTATGTAATTGACATCCAATTTAGCAATCAGTTGGCCCTGAGGATATTTAATTTCTTTTAAATCTGGGTCAAAACAAGAAGCACAAGCTAAAATGGTATTTGGCACATTGTACTAAGATAGGGAAACCACTGGCATGAGCAATCCCACTATCTTTAATGCATTGAGCTATGAGGGTAGGGGTTGCATCACAAATATAGGCCCATAATTCATTGAAATCAATATGTCAAACATCACTATCACCAATATTGGGTACTGATGTTTTGAGGGATGAAATGTGTTCACAACCCCCGTAATGGTACTTCATGATGACAAGGTTAGGAAACAAATGCTCAGAGGAATGGGAATTCAATAACAATTTTCAAGAAGAATGGTATAATAGGGCACAAAACCAATTTGATATCAAAACTCTTGCAAGAAGCTTCAAAATCACTCACCTTGGTTGCAGGAAGAAAGGAACTCCTCTCAGGGTCATAATGTAATTTGAATTTTTGAAAATGGTTAGAGAATGCTCAGTATATGGCTAGAAATGACTTCGAGGGCATGGGAATGGAAATGCAAGAGACTCAACTGTAATTCTTAACTTTTTAATGGTAAAAATGGCTGACTTTACCGCTTTTATACTTTTCTGTTTGAAAAAGTATGTGAAAAAAGCTTAATTAAGAAAATGCAGTGTATTGCGGGAAACGGGAGGGTTCATGGAACATTTTACCAATTTTCCCTTCGTATTGCAGTTATGATAAAAATGTGGGGAAATGAAAGCACAAAATAACTTGGGACACGAGGGGCTCAGATCTCTAAAATCTTCGCAACATAAAGAAAAGGCTTTAGCACGCGGAAAAGGTGGGTTTGTAGGGAATAATAATTTGGGATGCACATGGGACACAAGTTATTTGAAAAGCTGAAAATCCCACAATACAAAGAAACCCAAACAAGTGCAGGAGAATCGGCCTGGCGGAGAACATAGGGCCCATGGGACACAGGGACTCGAGTTCTCCGAAAACCTGTAAAGTCTACAATACAAAGAAACACTTAACGAATTTGGATGAAAAATTTGTGGACTGGAAATGAGTGTAGAGAAAATGGGCATGTAGAGAAATGAAGTTCGAGAAGCAAAAGGGCCATGAGTTCTTTGAAAACCCACAAAGTCCGCAATACAAAGGATGAGTGCAAAGTTTGTGGAAGTAAGACAATTACTGGAAACAAAAGGATGCGGGCAACCAAGACTCAGACATAACAGTTCACCGACAAACACCAAATCCCGCAACAAAAGACTTAATGAAGTGCGAAAAAGGTGGGGATGTGGACAACCTGTGGCCCAAAGGAACTAGGGACATGATTTCTCCAAAACTCGATATTTCCGAAATGCAAAGGAAAATACCCAAATACTCAAAGTACTAAAAATGACTAACTGTTGGGATCATTTCACTTCCACAAGACTTCACAAAGGCAAAAAAATTTGTCACAGAAGTCACTTTACCAAAAAATTTATTTTTTATGAAAAATGTCACACATTTAATGAGTAAGTGACAACAACTATGAAGATCATTTCCCGACTAGTTATTAGGAGATGAAATGTTTGCACCTATCTTTGGGTAAAATGCATATCAAGTTGGTCGAAGGCACAAAACCTATATGTAAATGGCCATACAGGATGAATCCCAATTTGTGCACTAAAGTAAAGGAGGAAATTGATGGAATGTTAACCGTTAAGGTTATTATGTTGATAGAAGAGTTTGACTAGGTAAGCTTTATGTTTATCAACATAAATAAGGATGGGAACATAATAATTTGTATGGACTATCATGCGTTAAATGTAGTGTGTGTAGTAGACCCCTTCCCAACACCATTCATAGAAGAAATATTTGAGGGAGTGGTAGGAAGAGAGATCTACACCTTTATAGATGGATTCTTTAGGTATCATCAAGTCAAAATAAGAAAAACAACTTTTTCTACAAAATGGGGATCATTTGCTTATACAATTATGCAATTTAGGATAAAGAATATGCATGCAGTGTTTTCATGCATTGTTGTCTGACAAATTTACCGAGACTCAATAAGAAAAATCCCAACAGAATTGAATATCCTATGATGAAAAAACATCATAAATCTCCTAAACCTTCTAAATATCTTATCCGCCTAATAGAAAAACAAAGAGTGTGTTTTCATTATGGAATTATAGAGCGACTTATGGCTGCATTTGAGGATTTCATCCTGAAAATCTGACAAGTCTACTTGGATGCCTAGACTGTATATGGGATAGTAAAAGATCACTATGAATGCTTATAATTAATGTTTGAGTGTTGTAGAAAATTGCAAATATCCTTAAACTTAAAGAATTGTGTATTTATCACTTCTTTTTGGAGACTCTTAAGACACATAATTTGTAAAGAAGGATTACTTGTTGATCCAACCAAAATTGTATTCATTCTACAATTAGAGACCCCTCAAACTCAAAGGGATGTGCACGTACATTCCTTTGACATTGCAGATATTACAAAAAATATATATGGGGGGTGTGCCAAAGATTGTTGATGCCTTTGGTAAAGCTACTAAAGAAAAAAAGATCTATTTGAGTGGGGCAAAGAGCAACAGAGATCCTTTAGAAAAATTAAAGGATCAACTCTCAAACACAGCAATGTTAAGGTTGCCATATTAGAATAAACCATTTCATGTTCCATGTGGACTGCATCATGGCACAACAAGTTGGGGCAATACATTGTACAACCAAGAGAATAAAATGTGGACCATATGATCTTCTTTGCAAGTAGAAAGTTGACACCCGCATAACAAAATTATACCACGACAAAAATAAAAGGGATATATATGGTATATGCACTACAAATTTTTTCCAATATCTTATAGTTATTCCCTCTATCCTCTACAGTGATCATATGGTGCTGAAACATTTGGTTGATAAAGCAGTATTACATGGGGTGAATCTGCAAGTAGATTATCATGTTCCAAGAATTTTAATTCTCCGTGGTAGTAAATTCGAGCAAAAATAACGTAGGACCTAACCATCTCTCATGCATCACTACCGGAGAAGAGACGGAAACAATAGAAAATAGAAAGCACGATGCACAACTGTTAAAAGTAACTAGTGCCTCAAATTAACTCAATGAAATCACATTATTCTTAGAAACTAGAATTATGCCAAATAATTGGAATAATTAGCAAAAGAAGTAACTTGCTATAAAAGTTCCCCCTTATCAAATAATATGTGGCACCCTTTACAATATGGGAAGATATGAAGTATTAAGGTGTTGTATAATGGAGCACAAATATGAAGAAATATTACGTAAAGCTCACGAAGGGGTAACAAGAGGACATTATGTTTGGGATGCAATTACACAGAAAATTCTCATGGTAGGATTATGGTGGCAAAATTTATTTCATGACACAAGGGAATACATGCACAAATACAGTATTTGTCAGTGCTTCGACAAGTCAAACAAGAGAGATGTAATGCCCTTGCACTCAATTATTTCTCAAGAAACATTTGAAAAATGAGCCATAGACTTTGTAAGGCCAATCATTCTAGTTGCATGAAGAACTGGAACACGTTATATACTAAAAACAATTGTTTCTCTGACACATTAGGCCAAAGCAACGCTAATAAAGGACTGTACAACAACAATTACAACTAGTTTTATATGTGAAAATATCATTATTCGATATGGATGTCATTTAAGATTAACAAATGATAAAAGGACAAACTTCCTCAATGAGGCCATGCATATAATATTTTTTAAATTTATAGTCACTCACCATAAAACAACACCATATCCTCTACAAGCAAATGTAACAGTTGAATCATTCGATAAAATATTGATTAAATACCCTAATAAAGATATGGGACGTTAGGTAGAAGGATTGGGATGATAAAAAAATTGTTGTTCTATGGGCATACAAGACAACATATAAAAGATTAAAAAGGAAACACCTTTCAAACTGGTGTTTGGTAAAGAAGAAGGGCTACCACTTGAATTTATGGTTCTATCTTTAAGAATTATGTGCGCTATCAATTTGGATGATGAATCCTCTATTATGGAACACTTAAATAAATTTGCGCAGTTGGTTGACACTAAAGTGGTACAGTTGGATGAAAGAAGGTCACGTGCCAGACGGAGCCAATGAGTAGAGAAGGCATGACGAAAAGCATGATATGACAAACAAATTAAGAATAAGACTTTAAATGTTGGTAACAAAGTGCTATTATATGACTCAAAATTTGCACAATATCCATGCAAATTAGAAACACATTGGTTGGGACCATATGAGATACACATTATTTTGTCAATGAATGAGTGTAAATTAAAGGACCTAAACAATGAGTTTTTACTAGGTCACTTCAATGGGAGTAGGCTAAAACCCTACTTCCAATGAAGTCATACTTTGTTTAAATATTAAGGCATATGCCATTAGAATATATGTTATTTCATGTATTAGAATAATTTCTTTCAAGCATTTAGGATAATTTACTTTCATGTACTTCTCTTTGTTTGTAATAAGCCTGCATATTGTGCCACAATCTTGATCTCCATACATATGTAACTGATTTCAAATAACATTAGTCTCTTCATGTGAAGGTCCTCTTTTTTAAGGTGACTAAAATATTTCCATGTAGGGGACATGCACACACTTATCATGGGAGGAAAATAATAAATAAATGATAATGGGACAAAAGATTTAAAAACTATGCTCATCAAATGGATTTTGCATGTGTGACAGACCAAAGAACATCAAATTAGTGTGGAGTACACAAAAAAAAAATCATAAGTAATAAACACAAGGAAAATAAGGTACTTGTATGGTATTTCACGTGTTAGGAAAGGGAAGATGGTTGGATAAGGTGCGGAGAGATACCGACTGGGAACAAACTTGGCCAAGGGGATTATGAAGGAAACACATGAAATAATGGAAGTGGATAGTGTAAGGTGTTCATAGAAATGCTATCAGACAAGGAAGTGCGTAAGAGAATAAGGGCACAAGACAATGCGATGTGACCCATGAGCGTAAGTCACCTATCATGGCTAGAGGCACAAAGATAAAAAGCAACACAAATTTGCAAACCTCGTGGTGCAGATTGCCAAGTGGAAGTCATTTATGACAAGTTTGAAATAAGGAAACAAGGAAATGAGTGGGTAAAAATTGTTGAGTGTTTAGAAATGAATGCAGTTGGAAGCATTAATTACAACTTTATTACCAAGAATGGAGAGGTATAAAAGGGGAGTAAAAACACATTTATAAGTTACTAGGCATTCAAACAAATGAGATCTTAGAGTGATACATGGATAAACAAACAACTAAACCGATCAAAGCATTGGAAAAACAACCTTGTCTCTATCATTAAATAACATGTTAAGATTTTTATATGTACCAAAGTCGAGGTTTGAATGGGAAAGAATGAAAGTGTTTAAGTAACAATAACACTGACAAGTTTATACAAACCCTATAAATCTCTTACATCTGAAATTAATGTGGAGGAAAAAAAATTGAGATAATGCAAGGATATTTGGGGCACTTAACCACCCTAGAGTGAACTAGAGTGGATTTTAGACATGACAAAGCAAGAAGAATAGGCCTATGGAGGTGCTCTGAAGAGGAGTTACACACGAGTCTAGTTTTTTAAGCAAGCATAGTTTGAATAATTTTGTGGGGTTGATGTTGAGTGAAGACTCAGGTAGTACTATAATACGAGAATCCTCACATGAAGAGTTAGAACATGTAATCAACAAAGAATTAAAAATACTTGAGGATGAAGCAAAATCAAAAGCTACTTCTTACGCAAAAAAGGATAGTAAAATAACTGATGTTCAACTGAAAATCCAAAAAGGACCAGTGTCCATAATTACCTTTACCCTTAAATTTAGAGATGTAGTACCTCGAAGATGTGTTCAAGGATGAAAATGGAGGACTAAGGTGGGCACATGCAAGATATCTAAATTTAATCATCATGTTCCTGGGTTAACATGCTTAATAAGTAGAGATTTGAGGTGTGCCCTAGACAAGAAGGTTGTTGAAGGGGTCATTATCTATGATGATAGTGGAAAGAAGACACTAGAAAATTTTTAGGTTCTTCAACTCTATGGGATGCCCTACTTTAATTATCCTACATATCTCTTTCAATACTTAATCTCACATGTTTGGTAGGGTTACTTCTATTTTGTGGGACAATGCATGAGAATTACGTGGTCCTAAATAAGTAAAACCAATGGGTTGATAAACGTGGGAGAAGACTTGGGGTAGGATTGTGCTATAAACTTATGCATAATTCTTTTTCGGTGTTTTACAACTTGAGCACATTGTCACTTGAAGTCCCATTTCTCCTTGTTGTAACTTTTGAAAAGATTGGAGCTATGTTACTAGGAAACGCCCTGTGTAAAACGATATATAGAGGTCAACAAAAAGTTCGTATATATTGTGCATAAAATGACACATGGGACGACATTTATCTATCCTAATATATAGTTGAAGGGATTGTAGAAGATGCAAAACTTGCACATTAGAAGGTAGGGGTTAACTTTACATGGGGTACTATCCTCCTCTTAGGTTTTAATGAAATCGACATCCTAGGAGGTGATGGGAAACTATTGGAGCTCAAAATTGCACCTTGCCCTAAGTCATAGATAGCCCAGGATTTTGAGGCAATATGGGACTATCTCCAATTTTTGGGCCTTGCAAACTCAGACAGACCTCCAGAGAAGGCCGAATTCCTCCACTTATTCCTAATGCTAAAACTACACCTAAGAAAGGAAATGCAACTATCTAATCCTATCCTAACATTCCAAGGGACCAAGGTGAGAAGGAGATGCATAAAACATAAATTCTAAGCTAAGGGAAGGTGATAGCACTAAGAAAAGCAGTGGAGACACTCTTAGGTGAGTGTGAATGGAAGAAAATGATGAAGGAAAGGGAAAAATTTAGTGCCCAAGTCCAAAACAACATTCAAACCACCATGTACATGGGGCACAACACATTTGAGACCCTTCAAGGAGAACAAAAGAGGCACAAAACACCTGTAGATGCAATGAAAGGAAAGCAAATGTAATAGAACATAGATAGGCACAAGATAGCCAAAAAACATGAATTTTATTGCTTCAAGTATACAAAATCCATTACATTGAAGGAGAAGAGGCAAGGATCACCATGTAAGATGTCCAAATCTGAAGCCTGCAACTCACCATTGCTCTAGAATAATTTTGGTAGAGTTCCATTAGAATAAAGAACATCATCCCCTCTCAAATGAGAGGTTTCACAATATATAGAAGATGAGAAAAGAAAAAGGGAAAAGAGAAACTCAAAATTCAGCCCCCAGCCACCAACAAGATACATTAAAATTCTAAAAAGGGGCATGAATAGCCTTAAAATTCATTCCCCAATGTCATTTTCCTTGTGGAGGAAGAAAGATGACGATACTTTATTAAATATGGTTATTCAACTACATGGAATTATGCTCTTTAATGACGGATATGTTTTCTTCTTTTTTACAAACCTACCCTCACCTAAATTAACAAATCCAGTTTCCATGACATATAAGATGTCAAGACATTTCCAACGATATAAAGTTTCTCAAATTTGGAGTTACGAAGAAAAATTTATGGCCATTTTATGTTAAGGGAGTCGAGGTTCCACGCGATCTCCCACAGTCCACATTTAACTATATTTCCCTTTGTAATGCAGGTATTGTGGGTATTCAGGGTTTTGAAGATAATGGTGAACTGGGTCGCTTATTCCATTTATCTCTGCATTCGTTGATTTGGTCGGGGTTCATCTGTTATGTGTCTCGACCTTAGATACGGGGAACTAGTTACCCAGCAGAACTAGTTCCGCTAATCACCCCAGTTCCCTCAAGTCCTCACCACTCCACAATACACTGATGCCTTCATTGTGTAGGTTTTAAGCCTCTGTGGGGAATGACGTTCCGTGGGGAACATGTTCCCCACACTCCCATTCTCTCCACTACTCCCTTTTCTATAATACACTACGCCCCCAAACTTCCTTTGTTCATCAGCCTCACAACCCTCGCAAGGTGTAACGTTCCCATCTTACGACTTTAGAAACAAGGGATTTTTTTTTTGAAACATAATGTTCTCTGTTCTAAATAAAACATCATTTAGAACATACATTCCATGCCAATCAATCTCATAACAGATAACCATATGCAACTGTAATGACTCAGTATGCTACCGATCTCTCATTCCATGACTCGGTTACCAACCGATCTCTCATGTTGAATTAAAGTATAGAATACTTTATGTATACTACATATACTTGGTTTCCTACCCTATTCCAGGTATGGAGTGATCTGTTTAAAGAACTTATCTGAATATTTGTTACCAATATTCATCTGACATCTCGTTGCTTTAAACTAGGTGACATAGGACAACGCAACCAACAGCTTCCGAAACTTTGGCCAAAGATTTTCAACACATTGTTCATGTTACTATTCCTAGATGACATACTTGTCATTTTAGAATACGTCCTTCACCTCACTCTACTATTATCTAGAATGGTCTTTACTAACTACTGTTAGTCCACTTGCCCAAGGTTTTACCCTAGCCCAGGTTAGCAACATAATTTGTTATAGGAAGATGCTCACGATGACTTAGGGTATATGAGCATACTCTATCGACCTAAGTCAATCGAATGTGCCAAGGTACCCTGAGTCATAGAAAGCTACTACCTATCCTAAACATGCTACTAACTTAACCTAGAGAGAAACTAAGTTCAAGTCTAGATGTGTGTAGATCTAGATGAACAAATATGGAAGGGTGTTTCCACATGTCAACTGCAACACTATAACACGAGAAGACCTTGGTCTTCTCGAAGGTACATTCCTACAGTTGGCGTGTGCCAACATCCGTTAGAACTTATTCATCACGATGTACATACTCCCTTAGTGGTCATTAATCCATAATTAAATTGGATTAAGATTCAGATTACAACAACCCTGCCTAACCCTAATTCCAACATTCATTAAGTTCTATATCCATAATTAATATAATTTGATATTGAGAACTTCATTAGCTCATGTTTGCATTGATGTTCATTAACGTGGCATAACAAACAGTTATCTAAAAAACAAAACAACAATCATCAAACATTTAATTCTTAATGCAACCTAACTGTTCAAAGCAGGTGTGTCATCTACCTAGATTCAACTAGTGTTTACTTTATAAACAAATTATAAAGATTAAAGATCATAATCACTATTCCTTTTTATCTTTCATTCTTTTGGGAGAGGAAGAGTCTTCCTCTACATGGTTAGATGTGAAGGTTAACATAACCTTTTAACCATTCTTTACTCATATAGTTTAATTGTATGTCCAAAGCATATTTTATTATTAAACTATAGTTGTGTAGTTAGAGAATGACATCTTTTGCAATTTCACAAATTTCATTATAATAAGGGGAATTGTACTATCCCCATTATCTAACTTATTAGTCGTTAACAACAAAAGTACATGAACAAATATAAAGAATATCGACAAGATATCACTACTATTTCCGTCATATAAAGTACAAGAGAATTTACACAACAAATTGGAGTCAATATCCAAACCTTTCAATTCATCATGATAAAATATACATTTACAAGACTATGCATTTCAAACATACTACATGTCAATCATCATTACGATCATAAAAGAACGTCACTTCTCTTTTCTGATACAACTCAATAATGAATCAAAATTATTTACATAAGATCCATAATTAAATAAGTCAATGCATCATAAAAAAATTTGCCTTCTTTTATCACTTAAGAAGTCCATTTGCAAAAATTGCTAGCATGGGCCAGTTCAATGAACTGAGCATGATAAACACTAAGCATTAAAACAAAGTGCATTCCCTTAATTCTTCCATTAAAACAATTCTAATTTAATGAAACAATTAATATATCATACAATAAGCTTAAGTAATAACAACCAGATAAGAAGTACAATAATGAGTCTAAATTTGCTTTTAAGAAAAGAGCATAGTATAATCCGCAACATCTGCATTATAACATACAATTTAATTGATCCTATCAATTACTTTTAAACAAACAACAAATCTTGTCATCCAATTGTTTCATAATTCTATCCAAATAGAAATACAACATTTATCTTTACTATGTAACAAAAGAAGTTATTTACAACATAGTTCATATTAGGATGATTCATCCTTCCATATAAGCAAAAAGAAGAAGAATCAATACATTCTATTCCCCATACACTAATCATTTGAAAGATAGAAACAGGTTCAGAACACACATAACTGCTTCAGTTCAAGGATAACAATAAGGATTCAAAATTAAAGAGACAACATCTAAACAATAATCCCAAATCAATCTAAGAAGGAATAGAGAATCAAAACAGTCTAACTGTAAGTCTTACTAACTTCTACATGTTAGAAGATATCATTCAAAGATCTGAAACTATTCGTTCCACAAATCAAGGCAAGACTTGCACAAGAATAGTTTTTTCCGTGGTCCATCTAAGGAAGATTCATAACATGCTAGAGTGCTAAAAGAGGAGTCCTTCCAATCTCAAAATCCAAATGGAGCATGACTCAGTCAAACAAAGCAATCGGTCTAACATGATTACGTTTTCCCTTCAACATGACAGACTCAGTTGATCATTAACCCACATCAATACAACAATTGACTAAGTACAAAATAGACTAAACAATCCACAAGGAAGTTTCCATCTCAGAAGAGTGGTTCCCACTATTTCCTACAAGCACAGAAAGGTTAGAAAGTCGAACCCAAGAAGTCAAGCAGGCCTAAGAGAATAATCACTCTACAGCCAAGAAGAGAGTCAAGCATACAGAGAAGTTCAATCAAATGAACTTATCTTTACAAAAGTAAAAGGATCTCAAATAGACAAGATCCAATCAAGAATTCATTTCTTTTGTACCATCAAATGAATTCTCATTTCTATTTCAAACTCAGAATTTCTTTTAGCTAGTTCCCAAAAGAGAACACAAAATCAAACACACATAGTTTATAGAAAGCAACACTTCTAGTTTCCCTTATGAATTCAAACAAAATCAATACAACTCGGTTCATCTATTCCACTTTATTTAAAGACAAATTCGAATTTATTTCACATAAAGGAGTACACAGTACATGTCCCAAAAACAGATATACTGTCCACAAGAGAAATATATTCCTTTCTCCTTTTATTGACCCAGATATTCCATTCAAATGAATCTAACAAGAGAATACAAAACCCAACACCATTATTAAGCTTAAGCAAGGTTTCCATAAATACTCACAAACTCAATAGTAATTGAAATCCCAACAACTAGGACTTTAACGACTCAATACAAAAGAACAAGTAGTTTGTGATCCTATTAAGAAAAAATTAAAGAACCAACCCTGAACCAGAGGTAATTTAACCTCCCATACAAGTTTCTGTGCTCGAGAGTGTTCAATTCTTCTTTCCTTAAAACCCAAAAATCAATTAAAGGATTTGAAGAGAGTAAGAAGATCCAAAACACAAAAAGTCAAGCAAGGTCCCAACGTTACCACAAACTTGATTGAAACAGAATTCACAACAAAAGACTTACACAACTCCATCTAAAAAGATTGCGACAGAGAAGGTATTCATTTTAAACATCTATCACAAGAAGGAGAATGCATACTGCATTTCCATAAACCTCAAAAACTGTTAACAACTATTCAAACGAACTCTATTTAAAACCAAAACCACAACAAGATACAGTTCCAGTCCATTAATCCTTCAAACATAACAGTCAAGCCTTTAACAAGATGTGGGTTTTCTCAGAGCAGAGGAGAGAAGAATATAATTCATATTTACATGCCCTTATAAGTTCAAAGAAGGTGGTACAGTCTCAAAAACAGAAGTACCACAACCATTCCAACTCAAGAAGCTACAAGGAGAAGATCTCAAAAGAGATTACCAAATCAACTCAAACCAAAATTAATCTCTCATGCCTTTTCAAGCAGACAGTCCATAAACAAGTTCTAAGCATTTCAAATCCTTGAATACGAGTAAAAATCAAGCTCAGAATACAAGTAAAGAACCAAACACAATGCCTCAAACACAAGTTCAAAACACACAAGTATTGAATATGAGTTTAGTGCCGAACATGAAGCTTCAAACACAAGTTCAGAACAACACAAAGCTCCAATAAAAGCTCAGAACAAAACACAAAGCTCTAATACAAGTTTAAATGAAACACAAGGCTACAATAAAAGTTCAGAATGAAACACAAGGCAATGAATGCCAGTTTAGAACAACACCAGCCTCTAACGCAAGTTCATAATGAAATACAAGCTTCAAATACAAGTTTCACATGCATGTCACCACTAAAATTGCATAGATTTTTTTTCCCAAAAGCTAACATTACTCTGCAATGGATTTACATCCCAAAACCACAAAGATTCATAAAAGCGTGAAAATAATTAACCAGACAAATTATGCAAACATTTATCTCATGAGAGCAAAATTGTTTTAATGAATTATTTAGAAGAAAACAAGAAATCTTAATGGGTAGATCCTATCATGCCTAATAGTGCTTTTGCCAATTTGAAGGAGACTTCCAGCTAAGCTTCCAACTTTTTTTCTCCTCCATGAAATATCAACAACAAAACATCTTTTCTTCCAATGCCTCATATACTTTCCTTCAATCAAAAATAGGCCAGAGAAACTAAAAAGAGCCACAAAGTAGAAGTCGAACTGCTGGTTCGAAGAACCAGATAGCTCCATACAGAGCAAAATTCGCGAGGCATGCAAGACCAAACAACCTCTCACAAATCTACCTCCCTTGTTTCCAAGATGGTTTGCACGTAAATATCGAGGTCCATTAATGTCATTACTCCCAAATCTCCCGCTTATCTCTCCTTGCCACCACCTCCCAAAACTGGCGAATGCCATTTCTAATTTAACATGCATTTCCATCTTTAGTGAAGCCTCCACGTATGCCTCCACTAAAATTTACTAGCCTTTGCCAAAATTGGTTGTTTCTCCATTCATTTAACCAAATCAAATCAATTAAATTCCATTGGAACCGTCACTTTAATGCCATACGACCCTTAGGCTCCCTTTTAATAGTTTAGGATAGATTTCCCAAAACTTAGGTTAGTCTAACAATAATTACCTTAGGTCTTAAAACATTGCCATAGGTAATTTCCACCTTAGGTTAGATCAAATTCAAAACCATATAGTATTAGGTATTAGGTTAATATAGCCTAGCATTACTTTAGTAATTTTCTCCCTTATTCATTTAGCACAAGAGCTTAGGTTATGACGTCATCCCAAAAAAATAGAATAAGAAGGTTAGGTTAGATTGAAACCCAAATAAGTAGACATAGCTAGGAAGTAGGTGCTCTTACCTAGTTTAGGATACCGTTAGGATAATCCTTTAGTTTTAGGATTCTGATTCCCTTCTTAGTCATGAAGCAAACTATATTTTATTGACACCATTAATATCCTGAAGAGATCAATCCTAAAGACCCAAGCACAACATACAACCGAATGAAGGCACATCATACAAGACCAAAGAATTTGTAACATACAAAATTTAGCCCACTGTGTCTCTCAAATTAATGAATGTCAATTTATCATTCAGTCCAGTAAGGAGATTTAAAGCATTCCTTGGATCACTGGAATTGATCCAAGGATGAGTCAGTTAAAAGACATAAGTTTTCAACTCTCAAAATCATACTGCAACTTACCAATAAGAAGTGAAAATGGATTCTTGCAAGCCATATCATTTCCGTCTAATGAATCCAAGAGTAGAAATGATTTATCAATAACAAGAATTATTTTAAACAATCAAGGGAACACACCTCATTCAAGAAAATCACATGCCAACACTTGTAATGCACAAGAGAAATATAATAGTTTGTCAAATGTGTTACATGAGAAAATTCAACTCGCAAGGAAGTTGTTTCTTGGTTCCATCCCCGATCTGCATATCCGCACATCACTTTTGATCCTTTTCCTTGCGGATCCATACTACCTATGGAGAACCTTGGTTCCTGGACAACGGGTTCCACCTACACCTCCTTCACCTATAATACACTAAAAATCCAATTCTCTCAATTTTTCCCATATTTTTCTAACTGTTGAACCAAATGGAGAGTTGAGGAGTGGGGCAAGAAAGAGAAAACGTTCACTAAATCCAATTTATCCAATTTTACCATTTTTCTAGATTTTTGGCTAAGTGTTGAACTTGAAGCCTAGAGAGAAGGGAAATGCATCCAAATGGTTCTAAGTGTCCAAAACACGAGAAATACCTGAAATTTTAGATTCACCATTAAAGCTCCATCAAACAACCTAAGTCCAATTTTTCTAAGTTGTCCATTTTACCAAGGGGGGTAATGGATAACAAAAACCTAAATGGGTATACCCGCAAGAGAATAAGTCACCCGAAGATCAATATAGGGATTGTTTGTTGCCCTCCACCCTAAATAATTTGCAAAAATTTAGGCTTAGTAATTGGTTAAGACACTTGTAAAATGGCTTTGAGAAAGAGTGGAGAATTTCATGCCAATTATCCAAAGAGTTAGAAGGAAAATATTACTTTTTTATTCTATAGCACTACTACTTCGAGTGGTTTAAATTGGATTTTGGGAACATGCCTCCATGGGCCAAGTTAGCTTTTTATTTCACCACAGACTATTTCATGCAATCCGTTAATTGGATCAAGGTTGCCAAGAAAATCAATATTGACATGTAAAGGATCAATGAATGTGTCCATGACCTACGCATGAAATACAAGTACCTGAGGAAGGATCCCTATGTGTAAAAACATGAGTTAGACATTTGCATCTTAAGTCTAGTTGAGACTTTAGTTGTAAGCAACGAGGTAATTCAGTTGTTCTACTTCCCAAGGCTAAAGAAGAAGGGGAAGAAAACTGGGAGCAAGAAAATGATGAGCTAGATTAAGAGATGATTCATCCATCCAAAACCAAAACCAAGGGGACAAACCCATTAAAATATCGTCAACCCTTTAGAAGTGCTCCAAAGAAGATAAAGGTGGTCATGAGCTTTTGGAAAAGAAACAACGAAGGGTGAAAGAAAATAGAATTTCTGTCCCAAACCCAGAATTAGGAAAAACTCACTTAATTTGGGAAAGTGAGTTGAACAAAGGGGATGATGAGAGGAATACCAACAATATTTAAAAATCTACAGAACCTAAATAAATTGGTGCATGACCTAGATGGACACCAATGTGGGAACCACTATGGCCGAGACACTTTCACAAAAGGAAAAAAAAGAAACTAGTGTGCATGCGGCTATACAAACCCCTCCAAGGATGCCTAACCCAATGATAAGACCCTCGTGTATAAGAGGTGGGAAAGAGAAAGAAAGAGACTCTATAGAATCTGGTGTATAAACTACCCCACCTTCAAGTATAAATCTTAAGAAGTTATCGATATTGAAGATGAAGGTAAGAGCGAGTAGGAGAGGGAACAAAAGGAAGAATAAGAGGGTGAATAGGAGGAGGAAGAAGAGTCTGGACATGAGGAGGAAACATATCATGATGAAGAGGAAGTCATCACCAAGGGTGAAGAAAATGAAAGATGATGCCAAAGTAATGGTAAAGGCGTGCATATAGAAGTGGAGGGCGAAGGAGAGGAAAGAGATAAGGAAATGAGATGAAGTATGATGATAAGAATACTGTAAAATTTCTTTGTGCTAGGGTAAAAAAAGTAAAGTTGTATAAAGACTTGTTCGCATGGTCCAACTTGAGTGAATATGTAGGATTGCTTAGATCGAAGAATGTATTGTCATTAATTTTGGATACATGTATAAAGAAAACCTTCTATGAGTTCCCACTCACAAGCCTTAATAAGATTAGGGACAAAGATGACAAACTAGTGGACCTCATAAAAACCTACCATATGTCAGAAATGCAGGTAGGGGAAGCGATCCTAAAATAGCTGGTGAGTTGGTTCAAATTTTTTGAATAATAGTGCAGATATCTACATATAAAGAATAAGGGTGGCCGATTTGACAAAAGATCTCAAAGAAATAAATAATAAATTAGGTGAGTTAACTAGGGAACATTAGACCATATAGATGAAATACTCACGTTTCGATAAATATGTGAAATAATTAGGAAAAACTATACTCCACAACGAGCCTAAAATAATAAAATACCACCCAATAAACCTTGCAACAAATATAAAAGAGTTGGAGCAATTACTAAACCTTTTACTTAATAAAATGGATGTAGAAAAGGAAAGGGAAAAGTAGGATAAGGGTGAAAAGGATAACATAAGGGTGATCAATGGAGAAATTCAAAAAAATGCGTGAATGTAGAAAAATATCTTGTAGAGAAGGCCACATATGTGAACAAGTTTCTCAAAGGCTTCTTTAAAGAGAGGAGGATAATTAACGTGCGCATGTTACAAGACACCCAAAAACAAGCCACCTTGGAAGCTCAAATGGAGAGTGATGAAATTGATAAGGCCACTTTTAACAAACTCTTGGAAGAATTTAAGAAAATAGGGGAGGTGACCACCGATAAAAGGGGGAAGATCAAATAGTGTATGGGTGACTTAAGGAAGTTCACTGCCAAGGATGAGACTGAGTTGGAAAATGGAAACATCTAGGCTAGCGAGAAGCTTGAAACATTGCAAACCAAGGAAAATATTGGGGTCAAAGGTGCCAAAATTTTTACTAAGCTCGTCGAGTGACTAGATCAACTAAGTGCCCTCTTAAAAAAGGCCCTAAATGATTGGTAGGTGCATGAAGATATGCTAAAGAAAGAGGTTTTAGAGTTGTTTGAGGAGTACCAAAATGTGTTACATGAGGGAGGGAAACCAAGTTAGTGTGGAGTGATGTTGGGCCCCAAGATTATTACATTCTTTGAATGGTTAAGTTCCTCACCAGAAATCATTATTTATTCTTTACATTCTTTAGGAAGCACACCATGATTTTGGGAGAGTGCGTGCGGGAATTACGTGAGGAAAGGACAAAGGTAACATGTAAAAATATTGGAGAAAAGTTGTGTGAATAGATAGGGCATGAGAAGATTAACGAAGATCTATGTGCAAGGTCTAGGAAAATGCACACGGCTAAATTTGGGCACAAAAAGAGAAATACAAAAATTAGGAGTGCATGGAAGGAAAGATGGTATGCCAAAAATAAACATGCTTTAGGCGGCACACAAAAAAAGGTGGATTAGATTAAAATAGAAACTCCAAGAGTTAGTTAAAGCATGTAAAGCAAAACATTAAGTGGTTGAGATTTCATACAAAATAAGAAGCGAGGAGATGAAGATAAGTGGCATAAATGCCACCTTATGTAATAGCTAGGATCTAATTTTAGGACTCAAGGCTAATTATAGACTTGTTATAACTAGTGAAGAGAAATTCCTCACTAGTATAAATACCCCCTTGAGGGATTTGTAATTGAGGGAGAGGATAAAGATGCAAATAGGTTAGCTAAGATTTGTGAGAAAATCAATACTATTTTGTTTTGGAGCAATTGATTAAATGTATGGAGATTTTTTTTTATAACTATGAAGTAACTATTATGGGGCCAATCGTTTACATATCTCTCCGCACATAACTTAGTTGTTATTGATATACATATTTATGATTATATTATGTTCAATTAAGTACTTTGTTGTCTGTATGATAAATGAGATGAGGGCCCAACATCTCTCGTGCATCAGGTGAGAGTGCTAAGGTTTCTTGCCTTGGTGTGATAGGATGACATAGGGAGATAGTGACATATGTGCACACCAAGGTAGCAAAATGTTTGTGTGCATCGGTGGTTAAACTAGATACACAACATAATGCATCTCAAACATAACTTCAACTCAATAAACAAAACTCAACTCAACTCAACAAGCTAAATGACGAGTTAGGTGAATCTTCATTGAATCCTCATGATTATATTCCTTATGTAAAAAAAATATGAATTGAAATATTTTTACTCCTTGAGATCACATGTGCATGTTCACACACCTACACACAAAAATTCAAGGTGAAATCTTGTGAGGAAGCTCAAACGACTCTAAAAAACCTCATAGGAGTTCAAAATTGGTGGTTTCACACCTTTGAGATGAAGCTATAGAAATAACACAAGCCTATAAGAAGTGAACATGTGTTATTGTGCGCACAAGACAAGGTGATATAAAGTTATCTACATACAAAGAATAAGGGTGGCTATGTTGACAAAACAACTCAAAGAAATAAATAATAAATTAGGTGAGTTAACTATGGAACATTAGACCTTGTAGAAGACATACTCATGTGTCAATAAAAAGGTGATTTATATTTAGACAAAAAAATACTCCACAACGAGCCTAAACTAATAGAAGACCACCCAATAAACCTTGCAACAAATATAAAATATTTAGAGCAATTACTAAACCTTTTGCTTAATAAAATGGATCTAGAAAAGGAAAGGGAAAAACAAAATAAGGGTGAAAAGGATAACATAAGGGTGATGTATGGAGAAAAGTAAAAAAAATGCGTGAATGTAGCAAAAGAAATGGGAGAGAAGGTTGTGTACGTGGACAAGTTTCTCAAAGGCTTCTTTAAAGAGAGGAGGATAATTAACATGTGCATGTTACAAGCCACCCAAAAACAAGCCACCTTGGAAGCCCAAATGGAGAGTGATGAAATTCATAAGGCCACTCACAAAAAAATCCTGGAAGAATTTAAAAAAATAGGGGAGGCAACCACTGATAAAAGGGGGAAGATAAAATAGTGACTGGGTGACTTGAGGAAGCTCACTGCCAAGGCTAAGAGTGAGCTAGAAAATAGAAACACCTAGGCTAGAGAGAAGCTTCAAACATTACAAACCATGGAAACTATTGGGGTCAAATGTGCCATAAATTTTACTAAACTTGCCAAGTGACTAGATTAGCTAAGTCCCCTCTTCAAAAAAGCCTTGAATGATTGGCAGGTGCGTGAAGATATGCTAAGGAAAGAGGTTTTGGAGTTGTTTGAGGAGCACCAAAATGTGTTATATGAGGGAGGGAAACCGAGTTAGTGTGGAGTGATGTTGGGCCCCAAGATTATTATATTCTTTGAATGGTTAAGTTCCTCACTAGGAGTCATTATTTATTTTTTACATTCTTTCGGAAGCACACCAAAATTTTGGGAGAATGCATGCGAGAATTGTGTGAGGAAAGGAGAAAGGCAACTTGCGAAAACATTGGAGAAAAGTTGTGCAAAAAGATAGGGCATGAGAAGATCAATGAAGATATACGTGCAATGTCCAGGAAAACACACACACATAAATTTAGGCACAAAAAGAAAAAGAAAGAAATTAGGAGTGCATGGGAAAGAAAGATGGTGTGCCAGAAATATACACACTTTAGGTGAAGCACAGAAAAAGGTGGATTATATTAAAATAGAAACTCCAAGAGTTAGTTAAAGCATGTAAAGAAAAAAAAAACAAGCGGTGTAGATTTCATACATAACAGTAAGTGAGGAGATGAAGATAAGTGACATAAATGCCAAATTGTGTAATAGTTAGGATCTAATTTTAGGATTCAAGGCTGATTATAGACTTGTTAGAACTAGTGAAGGGAAATTCCTCACTAGTATAGATACCCCCTTGAGGGCTTTGTAATTGAGGGAGAGGATAAAGATGCAAATAGGTTAGCTAAGATTTATGAGCAAATCAATACTATTGTGTTTTAGAGAAATTGATTCAATGTATGGAGTTTTTTAAATAAATATGAAGTAACTATTATGGGGCCAATTGTTTACATATCTCTATGCACATAACTTAGTTGTTATTGATATACATATTTATGATTATATTATGTTCAATTAAGTACTTTTTCGTCAATATGCTAAATGAGATGGGAACTCAACATCTTTCGTGCCTTGGGTGAGCGTGCTAAGGTTTGTTTCCTTTTTGTAATAGGATGACATATGTGCACACCAAGGTAGCAACTTTTTTGTGTGCATCAATGGTTTAAAAAACACGCAATATAATGTATCTCAAACATAACTTCAACTCAATAAACAAAAATCAACTCAACAAGCTAAATGATGGGTTAGGTGAATCTTCATCGAATCCTCGTAATTATACTCCTTATGCAAACAAAAAATATGAATTCAAATATTTGCACTTCTTGAGATCACATGTGCATGTTCACACACCTGCATACCAAAAATCAATGTGAAATCTTGCGAGGAAGCTCAAATGAACCTAAACATGGGAGCTCAAATTTGGTAGTTTCACACCCTTGAGATGAAGTTATAGAAATAACATGAGCCTATGAAAAGTGAACACATGTTATCGTGCACACAAGACAAGGTGATATAAAGTTTTCAATTATTTGATACGTCTCAATCCTGAACTAAGTGATTAAGCATTGTACCACTATATACATGGGTTGTGTCACCTCTTTAGGACATTATAATATTTTATACATAAAATAAAGATGTCGTAATACATTTGTTTGCTCTTACCTACACACAACCTACAAACTACTAAACTAATCCCTATATTATGCTACTAAATACATGTTTGCGCCAATTGTAGACACAAAATCAAACACTTAAGTACATTTATAGGTCCCAGTCACATACCACTATTCATATGATTCCTAAGTGAGTAAACTAGCAATTGATAACTATCTTTGGCCTTTTATGTGTTTCTTATTTTCTATTTGGCTTTCTACACCCTATAACCTAGTAGGTACTTTATTTCTTTATCTTTTATAACTTTGGACACTAGCACCTAAACATGATGCTAACACCTAGGTGCCCTGACCTCCTTTTACTTTACTCACTCTTTTTGGGCATCTTTTATCTTTTAGGAATATTATTTTCTTATGGGTCGGTCTCTCAGTTGTCAATCGCGAAATTCAACCAAGAGAGTCATATAAATACAAAACCATGTGACCATAATAAAGGACCAAGCTCTAAGCATCTACTATCATCACCCAAGCTTGCATTCAAAGGCATCTACAAGAACTAAATGCATCCATCTAGCATTCATTCAAAGAACAAGGGATTTCATTTTCTACATACACAACATAAGAAGGGGAAGTTCATTATTCCATCCACACATCTATCTACATTGTTACATCTAGCTACAATATGATATTAGGTGAATTTGCACAAGGACGTCCTAGGTCATGATTCTATCACACACGCACAAGAACTATATGGAGTCTGAAATTTAGTGCAACACTTGGTTGTCAACTCACTCAGTCAGGTGACTGGATCTTTTCTTTTTGGGATTTGATGTTATTTGAGGGTTTTGCAGGTCATCTTCTCTTTGCATATTATAAGAAAATTTGGAGATCATCCAATGAAATACATGCAACCAAAAGTGAAGGTTAGTGACACTTGTGTGACACACAAAAATTCAGATTCCATACATCTTCACATTCAGAGCACCTAGAAGCAGACTCTAACACCCATATGCCCCTGACCTAGTCTAGGATTATCTGACAATTTCAAGATTTTCTGTGCTCAGTTGCGACAATATTCTCCTATTGTTCATCAGTATTCCAGGCTAAAATACTTGAATCAAGTACAAAATCAACTAAGTCTTCTACTCTCACTCTTACACTTAGGGTTTCATACTTCTTTAGCTTATTGCTTATGTTAGATCTGTACTTTAGCATTTATTTATCATACGTGACTCTACAATAAGGGTTTATACAAATCCTATTTTTTTAAAAATCATTTGGTGAGCCCCACTTGTGATCAGTCATTCGGATCCTTAACTTGCACATTTCTTCATGGCTCATAAGGTTCCTCAAATTTCTTTGCATGAATTACTTCAAATTCATCCACCTTGTAGAGATGTTCTTCAAAAATATCTAGAAACTATCTACCTACCTCACAATATGCCACCTACACAAGTAAACACCATTTTTGATCATATCTCTGAAGACCCTAGCCTTCGTGATCCCTATAGACACCTATAGTTTGATCAAAAAAATCTTATTCTTAATATTGCACTAACTATTCTACTCCTCACAAATTGATGATACCTCGTCAATTAGGCTTATCTAACTCTCCTTTTATGACATCCTTTTGGTCATATTCCTCTTATAACTAACTAATCGGGATAATATATCCTCTTATTAGATACACCATCTTCTTATCTCCTTCCAAACCGCCTCTACTAGCTTCCTAGGTTATCAATCCATTTCATTGGATTGAGTAGTCCTCTCACAACTCTCTCAAACTTCTAATTCCTTACTAATCATGATTAATTATCCTAAACCTATATTAACTAGCCTATAGTCATTTTTACACCCATCAGAAAGGAAAGAAATCCCATGCGTGCCGACCTATCACCCAGCGGTTGCTGGGTGCTCACTCGAGGCACGAGTTGGCGCCAAGTCTCTCTTTTATGTGAGTTTAGTGGGAAACATCATCTATGATCTGAAGTTTAAGAGATTTGAGAGGAAATAAGACATACAAGCACCATAGAGCTCAGAACGGCTTCTAGATCCTTGCAGTCATTCTAGACAGAAAAGTGCTTAACAGATTATAGAACTTACACCAAAACAGAAAGGAAGTTGTACAAGCATTCATACTTAGTTCATAAACATAAATGAAAAAGAGCTATGAAGAAGGATGTATGCATCAGAACCATTAATGTTCATATTCACATAAACTGGTAACCTCATTACATTCATTAGGCCCATTATAGAATGTCACAGAAGGGCAGACCGCAGTCATGCATTATAACTAGATTCATATAGCTAAGCTCTCAAAAGAAAATTTATAACCCCCAAACCCTTGATACATCCTTTCCTACGCTTATTTACCCAAGCTAATAGAGTCCTTGCAGTATTTCTGTAGAGCTCCACCCTCTATCCATTTATTTTCTATTTACTTCTATAGGTACTTGTATATATAGCCTTCATGAACTACCAAATTATTCTTTTGTGGCCTCAGATCTATTGCCAAGTGTCTGAATGTGGTCCTCCATGGGTGTATGCTCCTCCAAGCCTGAGCTCACCACTCCTTTTCCATGATGTTCCTTCTAGAAGCTTCTATCACAGGGCATATTCCTTCCAGGCCACCCTGTCGCTAGGTTGGCACCTTATCCACTCGGGTCACATTTTTCTCGCGTCCTGCCCGATAGGTCAAAAATGGCTAAGTCCTAGATTCTTCTCCGTAGGTGCGCATCCCAGGTTCTACCAAAACCCTACTTGAACCCTTCCCTGCGCACCTTATCTTGCGCACTTTTTTCAACCTCATGCGCCTATGCACCATTTTTGGACTTAGTTGATATTTCAGGGGCCTAACATCACCCCACACTTTACCTGTTCTCTGCCCTCGAAAACTTCCTCAGAGAATAAAGAATACACAAAGACTTAACGTCTTGGAAAAAGAATAAAGCAAACAAAGAATGGGAAAGGAAGGAAGAATAGGGAATTATGCTACTTAAAGCAATAAGAGAGGAAAGTTCTTTTGTAATTCGGCCTCTAGATTTTTCCAAGCATTGACCTCATTCTGTGTTCTCTGGAAAAGATCACCTACTAAGGCACTCACCTGATCAAAACCCAGCCCATCCCCTTGTGCACTCATGGTGTCAACAATTTTCTCTAACTCCTTACCTATATCCTCCAGTGCATCCATCCTTCGTGTAATCTGTGGGTATAGTTCCTTTAGCCGGTTTTTAACTGAGCCCTGTAAGGCCTCAATAGCTTCTGATTTATTTTCTACCTCGGCTAGGATCTTTTCTCACTCTGCTCTGTTCCCCTTGTTCTTCTCCTAAAACTCTTTAAGTTCTGCTTCATCATTGGCAACCAACATGCTTGCCACTTTGTCTCTATCTGCACAGTTATCGTACATGGCCTCAGCAGTCCGGGAAGTAATCTTTACATCAGCAAGGACCTTGCTGTATTCAGCTATGAGCAACACAAATTTCAATTTATCCTCCTTTTCTAAATGTGCAGCCACTTCTTCTACAGATTCCAAGGCTAGCGGCTACCTCTCCATGGTGAGGATTCTTGTTAAGTCCTCTAGGCATTCCAGGGAAGATCCATACTTCTGCGAGGGAGGCGCTAGGTCCAGATGCTTCAACACTATTGCATTTGTAATGGACTCCACATTTTTGTATACTTTGCACACTCTATCCTTCTCATCCTTTAACTCACGCTACAACTGGGTGTTGATCAATTTTTCTTAACTTATCTCATTTGTCCTCTCAGCTAGCTCTTCCTCTTTCTTCTCCAGTTCATCTTCCAGAAATTTGACTCTATCATTTGCCCAAAGAGTCTAGCTTCAACCTCAACTGGAGACCTTGTTGAGCGTGTTACACAGTTGTTCATCCGAGAGCCGTTGAGCATTCACCACTGGGTTGTCTCCTTTTGATTCCAGCAATGTTATTATTTCCCCATGGCTTACTTCAAATTTTGGCTCATCAAGATGGGACTCAAATGCCCATGAGAGCATCTTCCTTGTCCATGGATATGCACCCTCCTTATCAAAAGATGACATTGCTAGGAGCTCCTTTGCTAGAACCGTGCTTTTGAACTGTGCATGCAACACTTTGTTGGGGTCATCAATATAACCCATCCTTGGCCTCTCCTCCTTCATGTGCTTTCCTCCCGTGCATGTGCCCTTAGGAATATTTACAGTTAAAGTGGGGCCTCCAGTGCTGCCATGGTCCTTTTCCCTTCTCTCTTCCTTATCCTCATTCATCACCAGCTTAGCGCTGCATTCCAACTCCTCTTCCACCAAGGTCTCAATGATATTCTCAGCCTCTCTTTCCACCACCTTGTTTACCTCTTCGCTCCCTTCCTTGTCCCAGGTGCCTTCCTCCTCCTGGCTGCCCTTTCTCCACGTGAAGATGTACTCATTCTTCTCTCCTTCTCCCTCCTCTAAGTCATGTACACTGAACATAGGTTGTTCTTGGTTTACCTCAGGCTCATCTTCCTCATCATCATCCCTTCCACCCTATGTAGGCCCTCAAACTCTCAGTTTACTCAGAATCTTGACTCCTCTTCATCTTCTGCTTCTTCCTAACCGGGGATTCTGGTGTAGGTGACTCTATGTCTCTTCTTCTTCTGATGACTCCTTGTCTAATGGATTCTCTGGCTCCAGAGTCTTCTCTTTGACTATGGAATTTTTCTTGCATGAATACATACTTGTTCTGGCACTTGTCCCAGGGGTACCTATTGCCTGTGTATCCACTACACTTGGTACTTTCTTCTTTGGTTCTTTTTCCTCTTGTTTAGGTACGTGGGTTTCTTCCTACCAGTTGGGTCCTCAGGTATGGACACCTCATTATCCAGATACATGCCCTTCTCAAATTGGGGTCTTATGTGGAGGTATACTCGCACTACAGCGGACCTCTTGCAATGGGAAAAGTCATGGGTCTCACCATTTGGACCTCATGCGACATGTACTTCTCCACGTATGCATGCTTGTTGGGGTAGACCAACCCTTTGTGCATTTCTCTATGGTCTCGGTCTAGATTACCAAGGTCCAACTTCAACTTCTTGGATTCTTTGAACCTGTTCACTCCCGCTTGGAAGAGTTGAGTTGTGAAGGAAAAAGGGAGCTTGCACCATGGGCTCCATGTCTCATCTATCAGTTTAAATCTGTCCAAGGCAGAAATGTTGGTACACAGAAAACTCAACTTCTCCCTTGGTGGTCGCTAGTAGTTGTTCAGGGATCCTCCATTCCACCCCAAATGTTTCCTCAGGCGCGTGTACCACTTCTCTAGGCATGCCTTGTGCACGGCCATCATACTATCACAGGTGTACTTCTCAAACCTCTTCACGGGTGAAGGGTCTTCAGCAGGGTACTCCCACATGAATTTTTCTACTGCATATGACACCCCAATCTCTAAGAACACAATGGTTAACAGGACATTACCAAAAAGGATTTTATCACCTTCCTAAGCGCTACTGACAATCTCATCCACGATGAATGCAGACAAGTTGTAGATGGTGCCCTCTGAAATCCTCCTGTAAACATTCAGCCAGGACTTGTTTACCTAGGTCCATCTCTCCTAGCCATTTAACTTTGTCACAAGGTGTGCGGCCATCTTCATCACTGGGTCCTTGATGTCCATGATATCAAAGTACCTTGACCCCTTTTTGTACGCATAAGCAGTGACAGTTTCCTTAATTGCCTCCTTGTCGCATAGGTCGTCCTCCAAACTTTCTCCTTCACAGATGAGGCCTGTGAAATGTGAAACAAGCTGAGGGGTAATGTGCATCTTGTGCCCTGCGAAGTGAAAGTAATCTTCATGCATGCGTGACATCAACCATTGATATAGGTGCTCAGGCTTTCCGAAGTAGGGAAACTCAAAGAGTTGTAATAATCCTGACTTCTCCAACTTCACTTTTACATCATCATTATAGATGGGAAAACCCTCTGGTGTCCTTTTATTCATTGGGCGCACTAACTCCAGTGTCATTTCCTTCTCGATCGTGCTCGAGTGATGATTATAATCATTTACTGACATATTTCTTAAATGGGACTCCCACTCTTGCCCAAGCAATACTCCGTCTGGGTACTACATTTCTGCATACCACTCTTCATTTGTACTCACGACAGTTTCTTGTTGCTTGCTCTTGCCTTTTCCCTTTCCCTTCTTAGGTGTGCCAACTGGTTTCTTGGGTGCCATTGTTTATGTTAACACTTCAACTTCTTTCACTTGCTTTGTTTTACTACCCCTTTCCAAGTTTAGATCTCAAACTGGCAAAGAAAATATTTTTCGACCCGTGCCCTAGATACCAAACCCTAACTGGAATCTCTTTTCACCAGACGATGCTTCTCCACAACTCTTCCCATGCCCGTGAATCACTTCCTTTCTAGTTTGTAAATCCAAATTGGTCACTCACGCTCAAATTCTTGCAATTTTTCTTCACACGGATCAACTCTGGAAACCCTAGTTCACAAAATCTCTTCTCTTCGTATTCGCAAAGTGAATAATGAAATGTCCAAACCTCTATTTATAGTTTTTCCCATTTTTAAGAATTAAATGCTACTTCACCTACCACCATAATTTTAACGTTTAATGTGGTTTTTTCAAACAAAGCCTGACTTTTGTGCCCTAACTCACATACCCAACCCTGTGTGGACAACCTTCCAACCTTATGGTGTGCAACCAATCCATATTTACAGGAGACTCTTGTGCATGCATAACTAGTGCCAAAGGCACTTCTTCTGTCATGATTTTTTCTCTCGCCTACCTCGTGTTGTTTATGTGCTTCTTCCTCCTTTGTACATGGGATCTGAAAGTAGCCTTATCTTGACACCAACCATCCTTTTCCACCTTTTCTTTCATGCACCTCTTTCAACAGGGCCATTCAACTGGGCTTTCCAACACAATCCTCCTTGGCACTTTACCCATGCTTTCCTTCACATCACTCCACCCCACACTAAAATGATGTGTGGTCCTCTGCACATTCAAAACCCTTAAAAAGTAACAAGGTTACCAGGTGCCCAAGGCACAAAACAAAACAACAATGTGAAAGGGAAACACAAGAAAGGAAATGCATAAAGGAAATTCTAAACTATCTGGCAAAACTACCTTATTTACAAACACCAAGAAGCCTTATTTATAGTAGGGCTTCAGCCTACTCCCATTGAAGTGTCCAGGAAATTTCGTTCCATCCAGTGCTTGTAACTAGCACGCGCCTGAATCAAGGATGTACGAGATTATATAGGGACCTAACCAATGGACCTTTAACTTCCCAGGGTGGCGCAAAAACTTAGAATCATACAGTAAGACCATCTGCCCAACCTCAAACTTCTTGTTCCTAATGTGGCGATCATGTCATGCTTTTTGCTTTTCTTTTTCTGTTGTTTGGCTCCACCTGGTGAGTGATCATCTTTCATCCAGCTTCATCAATTCATCAATTCTCTCTTCCAGCACTTGCTCATCAGCCAGCCCTCCTGCGTGCACTATTCACAGAGAAGGTAACATGAACTCAACCGGCAGAATAGCTTCCATGCCAAACACCAATTGAAATGGTGTGGCTTTGTTCAGCCTTTTATAAGTTGTCCTATAAGCCCATAATACGGATGATACCTTGTCATCCCAATCTTGTCTTCTGACATCACAAATTTTTGTCAGGGTATGACTCAGTATTTTGTTAAATGCTTCTGCGGTTCCATTTGCTTGTGGGTGATAAGGTGTAGTCTTGTGATGAGCCACCATGAACTCTGCTAACAGGATCCTCACGGTCTCATTCAAGAAATGTGTACCCCTATCACTGGTTAAACTTAAAGGGAATCCATACCTCATGATAATGTTCTCCCACAAAAATCTTGCTGTTGTAGCTGTTGTATAGTCTTTAGTTGGGGCTGCCTCTGCCCACCTTGTCAAATAGTCTGTGCAAGTGATTACATAGTGTGATCCAGTCCTACGCACTACTGGTGCAATAGGGCCTACAAAGTCTATTTCCCATTTCTCAAAAGGTTCAGTGCTAGGGATAGGGTGCAAAGGCATTTCATCTCTCCTTCCTGGCTTGCCAACTGCGCTGACAATGGTCACACACTTTACAATAGTCCTTGCAATCCTTATACAGAGTTTCCCACCACAATCCTGCCATTAATATTTTACATGTGGTGGCATCACCTGCATAATGTCCACCTGCACTTCCTCCATGTGCTTCCTCTATGATGGCAAGGTGCTCATGCTCTAGTACACACCTGCACAAAACTTCATCACACCCTAATTTGTATAAGTCCCCACTGATCAACATGTAGGGCACGGCGCATATGGCTAGTTGATTTTTCTCTAATGTCTTCATCCCTTCCGGCACCACACCTTCCTTTAGAAATACTACAATTTCCTCCAAATCCAAGGGCACGTGCCACAACCTAAATAGTTACGCATCTGGCATAGTCTCTTCAATGCTCTATGCGTCCTCCCCTAAATCAATTCTTGACAAATGATCAGGTCCACAATTACTCTTTCCAGGCTTCACAACTACCGTGAACTCAAACTCTTGAAATAATAGCACCCACCGACATATGCACCCTTGTAGAATGGGCTTGTTCACCAAGTACTTTAACGCCATGTGGTCAGTGTAAAATACAAAGGGAGTTGCCAACAGATACTGTCTGAACTTGTGAAGCACATAGATCATTGACAATGCTTCACGCTTAGTCGTAGTATAATTTTGCTCTGCTGGTGTCAACTTCCTACTTGCAAAGCATAGGGGGTGATCAACAATTCCCTCACCAGGTTGTGCAAGCACTGCCCCAATGGTCATTCCAGAGGCATCTACATGAACATGGAAGGGCTTATCCCAAGAGGGGAAACATAATATAGGCACGGTGACAAGCCTATCCTTCAATGTGTCAAATGCCTTCTGTTGTGCCTTTCCCCAATGGAAGGCACTTTTATGTCTGAGAAATTCTTCTAAAGGCATGGTGATCTTGGCATACCCCTTAATGAATTTCCTGTAATAACCCGTATGCCCAAGAAATCCATGCACATTGCGCTTTGACTAGTTGGCTCCCCCAATCCCACAATAACTGCAACCTTGGCAGGATCTACTAGCAAGCCCTCCTTACATATGATATGCCCCAATAACATTCCAAAGGGGGTAGCAAAGACACACTTCTTAATGTTGAGGGATATCCTCAACTACTGACACCTCTCAAACATCAACCTCAAATTATCACAATGGTATTTTACTAGCCCATACACCGTCCAATCATCCAGATAGACCTGAAGAAATTTATGGATGAAGTCCTGGAATGCCTGTACCACTATGCGTGAGAAAACAGTAGGCACATTCTTCAACCCAAAGGGCATGACCATGTATGCAAAACTTCCCCATTCAGTGGTGAAAGTTGTCTTCTCCTGGTCTTCCTTTGCAATCCAGACTTGGTGGTACCCCGAAAAATCCATCCGTAAAGGAATAGATTTCACGCCCAGTGACTCCCTCCAAAATTTCTTCAGTGAAGGGGGTTGGAAAAGGATCGATGACACAAACTGCATTCAACTCCCTATAATCCATGTAGATCCTAATCCGCCCATCCTTCTTGATGTTGATTACCATTGGACTTATCCACTCTGATTCTTCAACAACTTCAATGATCCTAGATGCTATCATTTTGTCTATCTCTTCCTTTACCTTCACGCACAAATTGGGATTCATCCGGTAGGGTCTCTTCCTGACCGGGCACGCACCATCCTTCAGCTTTATCCTCATCTCCCCAAGGAATGGTGGACACCTTTGAGCTCATGGTACCCATGTGGGAATAAATCCTCAAATTCATGCAAAAGATCAATGATCTTAGAGACTTCCTTCTCTAACCAGTAATCTCCAATGATAGCTTCCTTAGGTTCTTCTCCTGAGCTGATGTTAACCTTTTTAGTTTTTAAAGGTTCATGGTAGGCACGCACGCGAGTATCAGCACTGTCCACTACCTCACACATCCCTACATAATGGTTAACATCCAAGCTTTTTGCTTCCTCCCCATCAATTACATATACAATCTTTCCTTTCTCCTTTTTCACACATGCGCACTCAAGCTGAACCTCCTTTGTTTCCTCTTCTTCAAAGTGTGCCTCCAAACCTGGTTCACCAAGCAAGTCCAACAGCCTATCTTCTTCCATGGCACTATCCCCCATGGTAAGGCACTTGACAACCTACAATGCCTTATCAAATGATGGCTTTGTACTTCAATACTCAAATGTTTGAATGAGGTCAGCTGCTAGCTCTTGCCAATTCTCTTTCCGGAAGCATGTCTTAGAGTGGATTTACCATGCGCTTACATAACCCTGCAATGTAGAATATAGTTTTTGTACCCATAGGGATGGTGGTAAAGCTTTGCGCCTTCCCTCCAGGCTCTCTCACAATCTTGGATGTGGAAAGAGGCGGGCTCCTTACCATGGTAGTCCTTGATGGTGGTGGGTGCATTACTTCTAGAGAAACAAACAGAGAAGGAAATTCTCACTTCGCGCCATTCTAAGAGATTATCTTGATGTGTTTCCCACCAGCATGCACAGTCCCGAGTAGGACATAACTTAACATCCCCCTTCTTTCATTTTCCTCCTTCCACTGAGCTTCCATCTCCTGCAAAAAGATTTCAGGAAGGCTCCTCTTGAATACTTAGGTAGCTCCTTTCCTCCTATGTGCCAACCCTATGTGCCTTTGTCACCTTTGTCACCAATCCTCTCAAATGCCATCTGATCAACTCATAGGTTCCATGCACCCAATTATCGCATGCTATACTAGTGGTGTCACTTAGAGACTGAGCATCCTCAAACTGGATAACTCCTTCTGTGGGATGGATTATCTCTGGATCCCTGATTGAGCACACATATATTCTATCTAGGACCTCTTCTCCCAAAGGTTCAGTATAGGGTGTTGACTTTCCCATCAGCCAGGGGTATGATGACCCGTTCCTCCTCATTTTCAAAGCTTATGTACCCCTTGTTGAACCGAAGATCCACATTATTCTTATAACACCATGGGTGCCCAAGTAGTGCTGGGAAATTTTCTACCTCGGCGAGTGCCAAGACTTTGAAGTCCCCAGTAAACTTAGCTCCCTGAATGGTGATAGCTGCATCCTTTAAGACACCAATGGGCATTTCCTTTGTTTTGTTTTCCATATACAACACATTTGAAGATGGTTGTAATGCAGGCCTTCCCATCTGATGCCATGCATCCAATGTGAGAACATTGACCTCCGCACCTATGTCAATGAGGATATTACTAAGGAGCCATCCATCCACGACTACATTTAACATGATCTCCCTATCATAGTCAAGGATGTGAGGGGGAAGGTTTGCATGCAAGACCTACCTCTCATGCTCTTCTCTAGCGCGTAGTACCTTCTCTCTCAACTATGCTCCTAGTAAGGGATTAATATTCTCTTTCCTTAGCATTTTACATACTTCCTTGACCTCATCCAGGTCATCTCTTGGTGGCCTCGACCTTCCTTCTTTGCTCCTCCCTCCTAGACTACTCCTTTAGACACTAGATTTCTCCCTATAAACTCTGAATGACATCCATGGTATCTTGATATACCTCCTTTTGATGCACAGGGTCTGGGTACTTCCCATGTACCACTTCTTCCCTTGAAACTAGGTTCTTCTACCTTGGTATTTCCTTTGTGTGCATTGCCTCTGCTCTTGTTGTTACCATAATAGGTTCTAAGCCTACATCACGTGTTACCTGTGGCATCCATTGTGTGTCCATCTTCTTAATTCTTACCATTACAGTGCCCTTGTCTTTCCGGTGCTGTTGATTCATGTGCTCAAACAACTCAGGGAACTCCTCATACTTGTGTTTCTTCCCACACCATGAGCACTGCAATAGGTCTGGGCACTCTCATTTGTAATGCTCTGTAGACCCACAATTAAAACATGGTTCCATGTGGGAACTCACTTCCTCCTCCTTTGTGGTTACCATGACCATGGAATCCTCCATGAAATCCCCTTCCACGCACGTGCCTCCATCTGCACGCTCCTCATAACGGTGATCATCACCTTTAGAACTACTGGCAATGCTGGTCTAGTGCACCCCATGATCAATGGCCTCATGGATCTGGTCAATAAGCCTACAATCCTTAGTATCATGGGTTGTAGAGGTGCAGATCTTACAGTAGCAAGACACATTCTTCTGAATTGCATGCATTGTAACAAGGGACATCTACTTGCATCATGGTCCCCATGACAAATTTCATAGTCTACTATCATTGTGCGTACTATCCTCCAGGGGAAACTATCCTTGACATGCCCCTCTACTTCACAATCTATACACCATATACCATAGTGAGTCTCATGGGCTGAGTTTGTAGACAACTTCTCTAGCTGCTTAGCCATAGTAGCAATTTGAGCCTCTAGAAATGGGCTAACACCAGTATCAACACTTCTAATAGCTTCGGCATGCAGAGTAGCTTCTAACACCTTACATGGGTCTGTGAAAGTTTTATGAGATAAAACTCTTATAAAAGGTGTTATCAACCCCCCAAAAAACCACTGAGCATGTTGTGAAGGGTGAATATCATATGATAACTTTGACAGGAGGGTTTTGAACCGTGCATCATACTCCCACACACTCTCTGCCATTCCCTGTTGAATCTCCTTCAGGGCACTGATGCTCTTCTGTTCAAACTCAGGGATGTGGAATTCTACCAAGAAGGCATTATTTAAAGTAGTATAATCCACCACCATTTGATGAGGGTCATATTTCCTATACCAGCTATGCGCATGCCCTTGCAACGTCATTGCAAACTAACTAGCCTTCCACTCTGGGGTTGTGATCCCCTTTTCGCGCCATAGCAGCTCACACTTGTGAACATGTTCTGTAACATCTTCAATACCCCTGTAATCTAGAAAATGTAAAGACATATCAAAGAAGACTTGAGGAGGTGGTTGGGGCCCTTGTCCTCCTGAGCCAGAGCCTTGGTTTCCTCCGGTGTTTCCTCTACCACTAGATCCACCAGATCCACCAGGTCCTATCTGACCTCCTGATCCACCAGGTCATGTTCCTGACCCAATAGATCCACTGAATCCACCAGGTCCTGTTCCTCTTGACCCACTCAGATCCACCAGGTCCTATAGTAGTCATGCCAAGGGTCCCCAAAGTTCCACTGAACTACACGCTGATGGTCTGTGATAATGCCCCACTACCAGTAGTGTACCCCACGCCACTCCCAGATGTGAGACTGAAGGCTTGTGTACTTTATTCTTGTCCAAAAATTCCTCCAAATATTGGAATAGTATGCGTAGCCATTGAAGTGGGAAATGAGAAATTATATCTCCTATGTGTAAATCTATCATTTTAACTGATACCAACTGGGTCAACAATACTCCTTCCTTGATCTAGAAAACCAAGCGCCAGGGTTTGGTCACTAGGTGGGTTTAGATGCATGCCAATGAACTCTTCTCTCTCCACAACGAACTCTCATTAGAAGCCAAAGGGGTCTCTCTCCCATGCTTACCAAGATGGGGTAGCACAGACTGCTTAGGTTCCACATCCTCTACATGAACCTCAACTCCTTCCCGCAACATCTACCTCCATAGATCCATCACACTTGCAACCTCATGTTGTCTAGCAATCTCCCTTTCATGCTTCACTATACTTGAGTCACCTCTCTCCTCCCTTTCTTTCTCCTTCATAATATCTTCCATCTTCCTCCACCCTAGCTTCCTCACCCAACGCTCAGAATGGTTTAGCCGGCCATTGGAAATGCCTCTAAACTCAAGGTAACAATCAAGATCTTCATTTCCAGAGGAATAGCATGTAGAAATGATCCTCTGGGCTCCCACAGAAACTCAAACTCAGCAACTTCCAGACAAGAATATGTAGAAATAGCATACTCCAGAGTGTAGCTAGCCAACACACCTTTCCACCAATGATCCACAGCACGAGTCCACATTCAGATCTACATCCTGCAGCCTCTGGTATTCTTCTTGGGTCCACATGCACTGTGATCTATAATACCAAATTGATCTAGATGCATATGCTGAGAGCCATTCATACAGTTCTACTAGGAAGCAATAAAAAAAAATTTCATACAAATCATGGTAGAGGTTCTCTTCTACCCATCTACGTGCATCAAACTCAGATCCAGTGTTGAATCTCTGATCAAATTCATCCTCTGTGCTTTTAAACCATGATTCAACACTTTCCAAATTCAAGCGCTCTATCGTTACTCATTACACAGATCATGATGTATGCCATTTCCCACTATAACTTTGAAAAGAGGTCCCGGCAACGGAACCAAGATGTAGTCATTTTTACACCCATCACAAAGGAAAGGAATCCCATGCGTGCCAGCCTATCACCCAGTGGGCGGTTGGGTGCTCACCGCGAAGGCATACGCAGGTGTCGAGTATCTGTTTTATGTGAGTCTAGTGTGAAACATCATCTATGATCTGATTTTAAGATATTTGAGAGGAAATAAGACATACAAGCACCATAGAGCTCAAAACGGCTTCTAGATCCTTGCAGTCATTCCAGACATAAAAGTGCTTAACAGATTATAGAACTTACACCAAAATAGAAAGGAATTTGTACAAGCATTCATACTTAGTTCATAAACATAAATGAAAAAGAGCTATGAAGAAGGATGTATGCATCAGAACCATTAATGTTCATATTCACATAAACTAGTAACCTCATTACATTCATTAGGCCCATTATAGAATGTCATAGAAGGGCAGACCGCAGTCATGCATTATAACTGGATTCATATAGCTAGTCTCTCAAAAGAAAATTTATAACCCCCAAACCCTTTATACATCCTTTCCTATGTTTATTTACCAAAGCTAACAGAGTCCTTGCAGTATTTCTGTAGAGCTCCACCCTCTATCCATTTCTCCTTCTTATTTTCTTCTGTAGGTGCACTTGTATATATAGCCTTCCTAAACTGCCAAATCATTCTTCTACGGCCTCAGATCTGTCGCTAAGTGTTTGAATTTGGTCCTCCATGGGTGCATGCTCCTCTAGGATTGAGCTCACCACTCCTTGTCATGATTTCCTTCTAGAAGCTTCTATCGCAGGGGGATATTCCTTCCAGGCCACCCTGTCGCCAGGCTTGGCACCTTATCCACTCGGGTCACATTTTTCTCACGTCCTACCCAATAGGTCAAAAATGGCTAAGTCCCAGATTCTACTCCATAGGTGTGTGCATCTCAAGTTCTACCAAAACCCTACTTGAACCCTTCCCTGTGTGCCTTATCTTGCGTGCTTTTTTCAACCTCGGGCGCCTATGCGCCCTTTTTGGACTTAGTTGATATTTCAGAGGCCCAACATAGCCTAAGACATGTTTAACCTCTTCTAAAATCATAAATTGCTTTTTGGCTTATTCATTTGTCCCACATGCACCTAAAGTCATTTCATTATCTAGAATTAGAAACCTATAAATAGACCCACTAGACCCCCCTCACTTTTCTAAGAACACTTCCTCCTTTCTAGCATAAACTATAGTATTTTGTTTAGGATTAAGAGCTTTCTTCATTGTTTATTGAGCTATTTTCTTTGCTATTGCATCTTTCACTCAAGCTTTTGGGTAAATGAGGGAAGCCATTAATGGTGAGCTCTCATTCTCAAATACCTTGGAGATCAAATGATCATAACTGATTGCTAAGAGTCTTAATAGGTTCATTTTCATAGCTTTCAAAGAGTAGATAATATCTAGACATGTTAGGTTTGCTTGTTTATTTCAAGTTAATGCATGAAAAGTAATGGTTTCTTACTTATCTCTTATCATGATGGTCCATTGATTTGTTGTTTAAAGCTTTGGGGCTTCTTAAGTGTTCTTGCCTCATTTCATACCTTTTGCAACTTTTCCTTGTTCACATTTGGCACGCCCAGTGGGACTTACTCCATAGTCCTTTAGAAGTCATTTTTGAGCTTTTCATTTCCATATCTAACCATTTCATGCTTTTTAGGGTTAAATAGCTTGTTTTCTAACAAATTTCTAACTTCAGGTGGGCTAAATCTCCCTTTTGCATGAGTATTTAATAGGTTCAAGCTAGAAATATGTTTTAATGGTGGAAAAATAACTTGTTTGCTTTTTTGGATTTTTCATTTCTGTGGTTTTTTGTGGTTTTATAGGGGTACGTGTAGGCTTCCTAGACCAACGCGCATCCATCGTCATGGGCGTGCACCCGTTTGCTTGTATTTTGACTATCAACCCATTTTACAAAGGCACGTGTACCCATCCTTATCCACGCACATGTGTCAACTTGCACGTACGCCCACCTCTCAAGATGCATAGGTGTTATTCAAATAATGTGTTGACCTCATATTTTACCCTACATGTGTACATGCCTTTTGAGGCGCGTATCCACTAAAACCCGCACACACATGCCATTCTGCCCACGCAGGCATAATGCCACACTATCTATTTCTATAGCCACGTGCATCTGCCATTCAGAGTGCACATATGTCGATAGGCATGCATACCTGTCATTTTAGATGCATAGGTGTCACTATCAAAAATTTAAATTTTGTTACATGGTTCTACAATCAAGTTTCTAGATTTTTCTAACTAGTTTTCAAGTTCCTAATAGTGGTTTGCATGTTCTTTTGATCTTATTTTAGCCTAACTTAGTTAAGTGTTTGCATTTTTCATTTATAGAGGTCTTTTGAAGTGCATATGCTCTTCCCTCGCACCTTCTAGGTGATCTTGGGAATAAAAAATGTTTCGAAAAACCTTTTCTTTGCTTTCCAAACGCTTCAATTTAAGTTTTATAAAGGGTTAACTTTCAAAGTTGGCTAGAAGGAACTATTTTTTTTAATTACTTAAGTTTTTTCCATCTCTTACCACATTTGATTAGGATAACGTGTTGTGTATGCTCTTTCCTTGCATCTTAGGACATCTAGGAAATCAAAAGCAACATCTTATCCTCTTTATATGATGTTATTAGAAAATTACTAATCTTGGTATAGGACCAAAATTGATTGTCAAAGGATTGGAGGCTAAAACAATACTAATGTGTTTGATGTAGGTTGCCAAAAGGTATGCTATGCAAAACCACACTAAGTTAAAAAGATAAAAAATACACCACATTCAACACATTGTATTTACAGGTTTGGAAAAGGGTACGTCCCTATCTACTTAACTAGAATGTAACCCCTTTGGCATAACACCTTAAGCTACAACAATGGGGGTGGTTCTAAGAACCCTAAAGTAGTCCACCACTGAGTAACCTCATGGAAAAAACAGGAAGTGCTCCACACACCCACTTGACTAGATTTTTACATTATGAGTTACAGTCAAAGTTATCCATATAGTGACCTCAATGAGAATACAACTGAACACATTCATTTCTCATCATGTTCGGAAGGGGTTAAATTAAAGCCAAGAAACTCCTTGGGAAACTTTTGCAAATCGAGCTTACATTAGACAAACTTGTGACCCCTAGTTGAGAAAACTACCTAGAAAAGCCATATCTTCTTGGAGCCCACTTTAATAGTCCTAAAACATTGTGTCTTTTCAAACCCTCATGAAGTGATGACTTACTTGAACTCTAAACCTTGTTTTTAGAAAAAGAAAAAGAGTCCACTTAAGTTGAAACTAAGTGTCACTCATCACGAGATTTACGCCATATTACTTAGCTTAGTTTCTTTCTCGCCTTAGGACAAGGTGAAACTCTGCCCAAGTAACACTTAGTTCATTTCCACCCCACTTGATCTATACCCTTGCATTCTTGTTTCCCATTCAGGACAAAAGAAGGCATCTTGTAGGAGTGTTATAATTAATTGTGCTCGCCACTTTTATGTCCATTTACACTCATCCATGTTTGTGGATGAGTTGTTAAATGTCTAAAGTGTGTGGGTACATTCTTATGTCTTTGATAACCAAGTGATCTTTATTTCAAGATCATCTTCATAGCTAGGTTTGGTTTCATCATTGTTTCCCCTTTGAGTTGTTATTTCTGCCAGCATTCTAAGCCATACAATTACGACACTTACATCTTGTTTTCATTTATGAGGACTTGGTATAAGTTTCCATATTGTATCATTACACTGCTCGCACGATTAATAACTTCTTGTTATACTTGCACTTAGTTTTGATTCCAACATCATTTAAGGCTTTTAAGAGTGTTGATATTGCATTGTTTATATCTCAATAGCATCATCTTGATACTAATGCCTCACTTGTTCCAAGATTGGTTAACGTATCGAGGGAGTGTTGTTATGCTATTCACATTTATAACTTCCATTGTCAAAAACTTAGATTTTGTTTGCATCTAAAACTAGTCATAGTATACCTTACGGAGAGATCACGTCAATACAACTTTAGTGCTTAGGTATTGTTTATATTTGAACTTGACCTAGGTAGTGATAGGGTATTGTCACTATCTATTTTATGCCTATCTTTGGAACTATAACTTAGGGTATAATGTTCTATAAGCAATTTGAGTGATTGAGTGAGTTACTTGTGGATTTACATGATTGTTCCTAGTATAAAAGTGGTTGCATAGTTTTATACTTAGAACACTTCGAGACATTGAGACTCTAAAAAAACTCACACCACATACACCTTGATTTATTATAACTTAGATACACTTAGACAAAACCTAGTATCACATAGATTAGCGATGCCAAGAATCACAAAAATGGTATCTAAATGAGATGAATGCGACTTAGAGGTAAATATTTTTAGTTCAATGTACCTATTCAGTGGTCATAGCTTAGGACCCCTCTTTTAAGAGGTTAAAGACAATGAACCATTGGTTGACCATAATGGAGATGATTTTGATTCATTTGAAGACCAACACAAACTAGATCTAGCTCAATTTGATGAGCTCCTATACTACAATAGAGACCAAGTACTCATAAGAGTCCTCAAATTAGGAGCTAAACTACCACAAGATTGTGAATCAACAATTAAAACCATCAACCACAAAGCGGAAGATCCAGTACGACCTTCCCTTATTGACATGGTGTTATCAGCTAATTTTTACTTTGCAAAATTAATAAGCATGAAAATGTAAAAATTTCCGAAGTGTTCTTTCACGTGATTTATCACTCTCATCATGATCGTCTTATTCTCGTGATCGTTTCATCCATTTTGGATGAAAACTCCTCTCGCTATGTCGTAAACTGCGTTTAAATTAATTAATTAATATATAATTAATTTCTTACCCTTTATTTAATAAAATTATTTTTCTTAATTTTTGGGATTTTTTAATTAAATAAATATTAATCAAACATTAATTGAAAATTGATTGACAAGTTTTTATCATTGCCATGGGAAATTAAAATTTTGCCTCCAATTGCCGAGAATGCCAAGTTGGCTTTCCGCTCCCGATTTTCTCTTTCCTGGCAAAATTTCCATTTTGCCCCACTTGTTGGAAATTATCTTGCTAATTGCCAACCTAACTAGCTGGCAAAATGGTAAAATATATCCCAATTTCCCACATGGGGAAATAGATGGGAGTTGTTAGCTTGCTTTGGCATTGCCATGGGCAAATGATTAAGTTTTTTCACATACTCCCTAACAATTAATGCCCACTACCTGAAGAAGGGGAAATTGGTTATTTCAATGGAAAGAAATAAACGGTTACGAAGAAGCTTCTTTAATCCTCATAACAAATCCTCCGTGAAACTCTATTGGGAAAAATCTTGTGAAGCTTTCAAGATTTTTAAGTTCTTCTTATTTCCTTTATGGAAGCGTTTCCCAGAAATATTTTTATCACATCCCTCACAAACGCCAAGGAAGGAGAGCTTATCCCAAGAATTTTTCCTCTGCATTTCCACATGCTAGGGAGAAGAAATAATAGTTTGATACACCAAGGAAGGAAGTTCCCACACAGGTTTTGGAAAGAAAAGTTTTCACACATTTTTCTTTTTAAATTTCTTCACGCATTCACCAGAATACTGCCCATGCTTACAATAAGAGGATAGTCCAAGTGAGAAAGGAAGAGAACATGCCACACGTTTCAAAAGGAAGGCATGTTTAAACAAGTTTCTACATAGTGAAAAGCATATTCCACATTGCCAAAGCCAAGGCAAGATCCACACATGCAAGAGAAATAACAGTCCACAGCTGTAAAAAAAAGAAATTCATGTGGAGGGTAAAGAGGAGGTTTTCCACGCAAAGAAAAAGCCAAACACATTTGTCAAATAGTCCATGCAAGATAAAACATATCTATTAATGTAGGTAGAGGAAAAAGAATCCCACACATGCCATGCAACTATATACGTTGGACCTCCAAAAGTAAAAGGAATAATTTTTGGTGAGTTCTTTTCTTGTTTCATTTTTGTACAGGCTAAATATTCCGAGCTCGAGATTTCTATTCTAGAACTCAGCTTGGAACTAGTTCTTGAGTGTACATTAAAGATAATTGGAATCCATTTTGATTAGAATTGAAACCATTCTACAGCTACACACACATTTACCTCATCAAATTTCAACGCATGTTATATATAAAAAAGAACAACCTACAAGAAACTCGAACCTGTAATGCATAAGAGTAGGCAAAGACAAATCATAATCCAACCAAGACTACTCACGCCAAGAGGCCACACATTGGTCCAAATTGCAGCTCCCACACATCCACCAGACATGTTAAAGAAAAGAAGATCCACACATTTGCATTCCAAAACCAAGCCATTGTTCACACTAAATTAAAAGTAAAGGAATAACCACACATTCACAGGTAAAAAGATCACACAGATCCAAAAGCCATGTGCCACGTTAAAGGAGGAAGATTGGCCCAAATACTACGTAGGAGGTAAAGAAATTATTCCAAACAATACCACATTGGCATAGGAAAAATGAGTTCATAGTCATTTTTACGCTAAAATCCATGTAATTGCGAGAAGAGGAAGACTGTGTGCGAAGAGAGATCACGTGAAAAATTTGAAAAAATGTCAAACAAGATATATATCAACACAAGAAAATGAAATTGATATAAGAAAATGAAATTGATATAAAAAAATGATTGATAAGGAACGAAGACTGCTGCAGGTTGTATCTAACAAAGTGGTCAACTTTGGGGCTTGATATCTCGAAATAGAATGATTGTCGTGAAAAACCAATCATTGCCCATGATTTTACTCATGTCAAGGTGATTCCATACTCATTTACAAATACACAATACCTCATTTGGTATTTTTCATTAACCCAAATAAAACGCTCATTTGAATTTCGCCGCGCACGCTGTTTAAGCTTTTTAGAAGGCCTACTTTGAGAATCTATATTTCAGGCCTACGTGATTATCAATAAGAACAATTTGTTTCTTTGAATTCTACCCATCTTCATGTAATCCTTTTCCAATTTCCAAATGCACAATACCTCATTTGATATTTTTTATGGAGCCAAATAAAGCGTAATTTGTTTGATTTCTCCGCGCATGTAGTTTTCAGCCTGTCAAGGTGACTCACCTTGAGAGTTGATATTTTGAACTCAGATGACTGTCAAGAGAAAATAATTAGTTATTTGAATTTTCCCCACCTTCATATAATCCCTTTCCAAGTTATAGATGCCCAGGGTAATATTTGGTATTTTTCCCAGGCTAAAACCAAACGGGATTTTTGTAGTTTTACATCTGCATTTTCCTAGCAGTTTCAGAAGAGTCAACTTTGAAATTTAATATTTCACTAAAGAATTTGATTTGGGAAAAAAATATCTGATGCAAAAACTTGTGGTACCTTAATAAAATCCCTCATCTAGTGATATTTTCTCATAACAAGATTTGCTATTTTCCCCAGGGCAGTTTCAGAGGTGATTTGTGCAGTTTTGAAGTAAGGAAGTAATAGCCCGAAATCATGTTTCTGTCACAATCATGTCATCCTCAAATAAAAAGATGTTGCGGTATGAGTTCCAAGGCATTCTAACCACCTTGACACTCTATTCAGAGTATGAGAACATCACCGATACCAACTTGGGACATGTCGATGTAAGCTGGTTCTGCAATCACGTATCAAACTAAGGTGAGTCATAATTTTCCAGTTCCGAATTGGTCATTACTTGCGTGAATACACTACAACACCTGCATAGTGTGGTGATTCAAATCCAATAGCTCTGAAGTGGAAGCAACCTCAACTTGTGAAGCTCACAGTCTCATCTCTACGGTGAAGACGCTTCTCAATGACACCAATGGTTCACCTCTGAATTCCTCATTATGCGGTATAACTCGTACCTATTGGAATAGGTCTCTTTGGAGTCAAAATCCATTGTTATCGATAGACATCGATAATGGGAGAAGCTTGTATACATCAATTGTCTTCACTTGCTTATCGTATGGATCTATTCATCGATAAACCAAGAACAATGACAAGTGCAGTTGTGCGGATTATCAAGCAAGGCCACATTGTTCAAGCATGTCCCTATCAAATCTTAGCTAGCAATGGGTGCAATACTTCATCGGCCAGTCCTAAATTTGGGGCGTTCTTGAATTGGATGATCATGAGAAGATCAGAATGACAACACTTTGGGATGGTGACAAAGATGAAAGACATAACTCCAGGAAGTGAATTGCAATCTCAACTCTTGGAAGAGCTTCTCAATGGAGAAAGATCAAGAGCTGGATTCTAACAAGTAAAGGTGGTGTAACAACTATGGTCTCACGACAAATGAAGAACACACCATGGAAAGGTATTAAGAGCATGTGGAGAATTGTGTGTAATTATTAATGTGAATATAAATGAAGACAAAATTCACCAGGATTCTGCTCAAACGAAGAGGTGGATGAACTATTCAAGCTTGAAGCTCAACTCTCTTGTCATCTGGAGGATTGTGAAGCACAGTCAATGAGTTCATTCTCCTACAACTGGGATAGGTGAATCTTGGCCCAATGGATAAGGCATTGATCCTATGTGTCTTGATCTAAGTGGCGCATTGTTGACTAGGATGTCTATGTGTGTGTCCAAGTCATCTAAGTGGGGTCCACATGTACCCATTTCCTTTTATTTATATATTTTTCCTAAAGTGACCTTCAAATTATTATAAAATGATGTTGACTTAAAGTTGGTTGAAAAATTCAAAATCACTTAAGGTGTCTAATTTAATGTTCATTTAAATCATAACTACATTGTAACCAAATTTTGGGTTATAAAAGGAAGTCAAGGGCTCATTTGTAAGGGTGAATTTGAAAGAGGAGAAGAAAATAAATTTATGTGTAAGCTTTATTTTAAGAAAAAAACTTTGTGTTCTTTTGTGAAGATATTTTGGAGTTAATGAAATATGAACTTTGTGTCCCATTCATTATCTCTTGTAACATTTGATGTTCTTATGTTCATTATATTTTAGTGTCTAAATATTCCATGCAAATATTGTCTTTGATTTTACTGTAAACATTATTAATATGTTGTTTTTGTTCATAGGGATCAAGCTCTGATATTTACTTGCTCATGTGTGTTCCCTTTTACTTATTCTTGTTTTGCTGATTCAAACTCTTCTTTATTTTAGTTAGTTATTCATTGTTCTCCTTTATGTGATATTAGGCTATGCTTTTACCTAACTATTGCATGTTCCTTCCATTCATTCCTTTCCATTTTTTTCCCACATTCCATTCCATCTCTCTCATTCACATTTATTTCCATTTGATGTTCTAAAACACCCCTTACATACAATTTTCAATGTATAGATGTAAATATTGTTTTGGTTTTCAATAAAGGAAACCTCACCTTCATTGAGGAGGGACTTTGTTCCCTTACTATTGCATGTGTGCAAATCCATATGCTAATTTTTTTGGTGACTCTACTGGGGATTTAGGAACTGTTAACCAGTGTTTGGTTAAATCTTTATGATTATCCCCTCTGCATAAGATCCAGTTCTTCAATTGAATCTTGTGCTCAACGAAGATTTTTAAGGAGACATTTATGCTAACCTTTGAATAGTAGCTTGGTAAAACCACAAAAGCTTGTGGCAATTTGTGGCCATTGGTAGAGCCATTGACAGAGAAATCTACATCGAAGACCTTAGAAGAAGAGCACCCGCACTCATGTCCAGGAGACCTCCTGGACACGTGTTGATCGTTGTTCATCAACATGGCCCTATTCCACCAATGAAATAATTTGTATGACTATTATAGGTAACTCATCTATCTTACGACCAAATATTCTTTTGCAGATACTCAAGAAGACATATCATCAGATTTGAGGCAAGCTATTTGGAAAAGTGCACAAATTATTATCATTTTCATCTCGCCACATCCGTATTGGATAACAAAGAAAATAAAGATACGAGAGTTGTTATAGTTATTTAGGTGCAAAGAGATCAAGAAATATAGAAAATATAAAGGCTAGATCTGATCAAAATGTGTCAGTGATCCTTTCACTTTAAGATTTCAAACTGGCAGGAAAGAGGTTTACATGAGGAGAAAAAGCTAAAGGTCGATCTAATCCCATTTTTGATTTGAAAGGAAAGTTTGGTTTTAAGTTATCTCCTCTAAGGAGGAACACTCCCCGTAAATTTGTAAGCCTTGCATCAAGTCCTGAAAGAGAAAGTAAGGGAGGAATCACTACAAGTCAAGCACTTGTTCTTGTACACACTGTTTTACCTTCGCATAGCACCTTTCCCAAGATGGCAGTTAACATACCATAGGTCCATTGGCCTTACCAACTCGACATGACCTCCCACAAGGATCAATGAAGATTCTTCCCAAGTTCAATGGAGATGAGAAGACTTCACTTGATGACCACATTTCTACCTTCTTTGCTACATGTGTAGTTTTGTTGGTAGAATATGAAGATGTTGTTGTTCGCCTCTTCATTAAAACATTGCAAGACATTACCGCAGATTGGTTTCATCATCTCCTGAATGGATGCATTACAAATTGGAATGATATGAAAACTAAGTTTGAAGACAGGTTCAAAATGGTAGAAGATGAATATGCCCTTATTGCCCAACTATCTCAGGTGAAGAAAGAGCCAATAGAACCCATGAGGAATTTCGTGGCTAAGTTCAATGAAATGGTGAACAAAGTTCATGCCGGAATCCACCCAAACTCTGACGGACAAAAATGTTTCTTTATTAACGCACAACAACCAGAAGTGTGCTCTCAGTTGAGAAGGGCTAGAGTGGCTACTTTAGAACTTGCTTAATCCTTGGCCATAGAAATTGAGGATGAATTAATCATGGCGGGAAAATTCAAGAAAACTTCCCTTAAGGGAAAGAGTCAAGAAACCCCCAATGCTTCTGAGACCATACTCACTAAGCTGGCTAATGATGTGCTAGCTTTGAAAAAGCAAGTTTCTCAAAATAGTAAACCTGCTCCTTACAAAGACATCCCAAGAAAAGAATATGTTCCCAATAAATCCAGAATTGCAAGCGCTCTGACGAGGCTTGCTATTGAAGTGGCCCCCGCAACTAACTCAAAGTGTGATGTCATTGAAGAAAGTGATGATGAAGTTGAGGTTGTCAAGGTTGACGAAGAAGAGCCCGACTTTGGGACATCTGAACCTGAAGTCGAAGAGCCTAAAGGAGAAAGTAATAATCATTTCTTCAAGTATCATTCAAAAGAAGAATATGAATATGAAGAAATTGTGGAAGATATGAATAGTCAATTCTTTGCGGTCTTCACACGCTCTCAGAAAAAGGAGTAAAGTACCACTAAGGTGACAGATAAAAAGAGCTCTAAGGAAGTTCCTAAAGAATCTAAGAATAAAGAAAATTCCAAAGAGTCCAAGGTGACTGAGGTTTCCAAGGTTAAAACTATCTTAAAGAAAGGAGGACCTTTGTCAAGTCAATCAGTTGATAAATCAGCTACGAAGAAAGTTTCTTCTTCCACATCAATATCAACTAAGCCTAAATCAAAGGTCAAAAGTGAGCCATCATCAAGTTCGAAAGAACTAGTATCTGAGACATCAAGTACGATCATTTTGCCCAAATTTGATATCATTGATCATATCAATAAAACCAAAATTTCCATGTCACAGGTAGAGTACTTGAAGTCCAATAAGGATCAACTTGAGAAATTGGTCTAGTTTATCAAAGGTGACTCTAGTGTTAATTCCTTTAAGGGAATTCTGAAAACTCCCAAAGACGGGAAGACTCAAAATATTGTGGTGACCACTACACCTTCAAATGAAAATATTGAACCTTTCTTTGTGTCCTTTCTGATCAATGGATGTAAATTAAGTAATTGCATTATAGATTCTGGAGCCTCAGATAATGTGATGCCTACAAAAGTAGCACATGCTCTTGGTTTGAATTATATGAGAACATTCAGATCTTGTTATTCCACGGAGACAAGATAAGTTCCTCTAATTGGGTACATTAAAGACACTCAAATGACTTTAGCTCACTTTCCTCAAAAGTGAGTCAAGGTAACCATTCTAGTTGCCAACATTCTCAATTCGTATGGTATGTTGTTAAGAAGGAAAGTTTGTAGAGATATAGGTGGTGATATTCAAATGGATTGGTCTCATGATATGATCCCTATCAGTGGATAAATGAAGAAGCTAATGCTGGAGACTCAGGAAAATTTTATGGTAACGAAAACTGATGATCCCCATACATAGGTCCTATTTCAAAACTCGAGTATGGGTAATTATATGATGACTACAAAGGTTCATGCACCTGAGGTCACTTGCTAAGATCCCAATTAGATCTAGACTCTTGAGTTTGATGGAAGTTGTTCCTCTACAGGTTCTGACACAGGAGTGGTGCTTATATCCCCAAATGGTAAAATGTTTCCTTTTTCTTACAAACTCCAATTTTCAAATACTAAAAACACTGCAGAGTATGAGTTATTAATCCTTGGCCTCCAAGTTTTAGAAGAGAAAGGGATAAATTTTTTGAAAGTCTTTGGAGATGCATAGTTGATTGTGAAACAAGTAAAAAATCAGTTTCAAGTAAAGAATGATTGTTTGAGATACTATAGAAATAAAGTGTGGGATGCAATAGAAACCTTCAATGCTTTTTCCATAGAATCTGTCCCTTGTGAAAATAATGACAAAACAGATTCCCTAGCAGTCTCACCTTCATTGATGATCCCTCATTCAAAGTTTGATCAAGACAAATACACCATTGAAATGGTTTTTAAGCCAAGTGTTCCTGACAATTTAGAAAATTGGCAAGCCTTCAATGATGATCAACAAATTATTTCCTTCTTGAAAAAGAGGGACAATTTTGAACTTTTGTACTTTGAAGGAAGTGATTCTATATTTTGTGAATAAATGATCTCACCCATTCAAGGAGTTGAGAATGAGGATCTTAGTGATGGCATCATTCAACTCAAAGGAAATAAAATTCCAAAAGGATTGGTTTCACTTGAAGAAATTTTTGATAAACATGACAAATTTATCAAAGAGAAAGAGCAGGCAAGACCTATGAATTCTACTGATTATGAGCAAGTTGACATTGGTACCAAGGAAAAACCTCACCTAGTCAACATTGGTAAGTGTTGATCACCTGAAGAGTGTAAGAAATTTGTAAGCCTTCTTACCAAATATTTAGATGTCTTGGCTTACTCATATGAATACTTGAAGTCTTTCTGATCTAGGGAAATGGAGCATGCCATACCTTTGAAACCTGGTGCAACTCCATTCAGGCAGAAGAAAAGACAATATAATCCCAAGATAGCAGGGACAATATTCCACGAGGTTAAAAATATATTAGATGCACGAATAGTGTTTCCTATTCAAAATTCAACCTGGATAGCTAATATTGTTCTAGTTCGCAAGAAAAATGGAGAAATTAGGATTTTTGTGGATTTTTTCAATCTTAATCAAGTGTCCTTGAAGGGTACTATCCTCTTCCGGTCATGGACCATATTCTGCAGGAAGTCACTGGATCAGAAATGTTATCCATGCTAGACAATTTCTTTGGTTATAATAAGATTGAAGTGGCTAGAGAAGACCAACATAAAATCGCGTTCACCACCCCCTAGGGTATGTTCACATATAAAATAATGCCTTTTGGTTTGATCAATTATGGTGTAACCTTTCAAAGAGATTTGGACATGGCATTTGCTGATTATAAAGACAAGATCATCATGATATACCTAGATGAATTGACGGTGTTATCAAAGAAGTGAGAAAATCACCTAAGAGATTTAGAGAAAATATTACAAAGGTGCAGACTTCATAAAATATCCCTGAATCCAAAGAAGTCAGTGTTTGGAGTTATGAAAGGGAAGCTCCTAGGTCATATTGTTTCTAAAGAGGGAACTAAGATCAATCCTGAGCACGTTCAAGCTATCAAGAATCTTTCCTTACCTACAAGTAAGCCTGGAGTCCACTCACTCTTTGGGAAGGTGAAATTTTTGAGAGGCTTTGTGCCATATTTTTCCAAGCTAACCAAAGAAATAACTTATATGATGAAAGGTAAAGAATCCTTTAAATGGTCGAAGGAAGGTAGCGAAGTATTTGAACAAATCAAAGATGCTATTGTGAAAGCTCCTACATTGGCGTGTTCCGATTTTAAAAAGGATTTCATAGTCTATTGTTATGCTTCCCTACACATGATCTCTACCATATTGACTCAACACAATCAAGAGGGAATTGAATCTCCTATTGCATTCATGAGTTCCAGATTCAAGAAACATGAAATAAATTACACACCCCTTGATAGGCATGTATATGCAGTGGTTAGAGCCTTGAAACATTTCAGATACTATGTATTGAATTCTCACACCAAATTCTTAGTTCTTGACACCTCTGTTAAATCAATGTTGACACAACTGGAACTAGGATCTAAAAGAGGTAACTAGGTCTCAAAGATCCAAGAGCATGACTTGGATATTAAGCCTACCAAGTTAGTTTGAGGAAGGGGACTTTGTCAAATCATTGCGGAGAATGAGCCATGAGATGACTCTGAGGAAGAACCAGTTGAAGAAAGTTTACCGCTGGTGGTTTTCATCAGTACCACAGATGAGTGGTATTTTGATATAGCTTACTTTCTCACATATGGCGAATGTCCTAAGAATATGACAGCTAAGGAAAAGAGAGCTATCAAATTGAGAGCTGCTAGGTACGTCATTTGGGAAAACACATTATTCAAGAAAGGAATTAATGGCATGTTCCTCAGATGTGTTGATAATGAACAACAACCCAGGTTGCTTGAAGCTTTTCACAATCATGCTTGTGGCGGTCATTTCTCTAGACTAGTAATAGCTCATAAGATTATGTGAGAACATTATTACCGGCCCACTATGTTTTTTGATGCCCAAAAATGGGTAGCCAAATGCAAAGCTTGTCAGCAATTTGTTGGGAGACCTAAATTGATAGCTTTTCCTTTAAAGCCAGTTGTTATTGAAGAACCCTTTCAACAATGGGGGTTGGATTTAATTAGGGTCTTGAATCCAAATTCCAGTGTTGGTAATACCCACATGCTCATGACAACTAACTACTTTATGAAGTGGGTAGAAGCTATTCCGGTGAAACAAACATCTACTGCGGTAATCTGTGACTTCATCAAAGAGAATATATTGGTTTGTTATGGAATACCACAAAAGATCATGACTGACAATGCCACCAATTTCTCTTTTGTAGAGATGACATGTTTTTGTTATGGGTATGGGATATATTTATCTCATTCATCAGACTACTACCCTCAGGGAAATGGTCAAGTAGAATCTAGTAACAAAAACATCATTACTATCATGTGCAAGTTAGTCGAAGAAAATAAAAGAACTTGGCACAAAACGTTATATGATGCATTGTGGACTGACCACATAACTCCCAAGAGAGCAATTGTAATGTCTCCATTCCAACTCTTGTATGGAACTGATGCTCAAATTCCCATCACATTGGAGTTATTGGCATTATGATTGGCTCAAGAGCTTGACGATGAATGCTTTGCCACTGTGTTGGATAAAAGGATCATGTTCCTAAGCAAGCTCGAAGAGTAGAGAAGTCAAGTAGTGAACATGATCAAGGAACACCAATCCAAGGTAAGGAAATTATTTGACAAAAAAACTAAGAAGAGACAATTTCAAACCAATGACCCAGTTCTTCTATGGGATAAGAGGTGTGAACTAAAAGGAAAGCACATGCATTTTCATTCACTGTGGCTAGGCCCTTTCAAAATTAGGCATTTTTATGAAGATAACACCTATTACTTGGCATATCCTGATGGAGATCAATTTCCTCTTCCCTACAGTGGGAAATATCTCAAGCGCTATCAAAATTGAAAATGGGTTGTCCCCCGTATGTACATAGGTAATTAGGATTTTGGTTTGTTTCCTTTCCCTGTTTTTCAATTTCCTCTCTTTTGTCATCCCATGTTTATGCACCATCGTTTTTGAGATCATGTTCATTAATTGTTGAGTTTGGGTCCATTGTTACATCCGTGAAGTCCTTGTCCCCAATTAGAGCCAAAAGTTATTAGCTAATTTTGACTTCAAATAATTAGTAAACATGAAAATTTAAAAAAATTCTGAAGTGTTCTTTCACATGATTTATCACTCTCATAGTGATTGTCTTATTCTCGTGATTGTTTTGGTCTTTTTTTCATCCATTTCAGGTGAAAAATCCTCCCGCTATGTCGTAAACTGCATTTAAACTAATTTATTAATATTTAATTCATTTCTTACCCTTTATTTAATAAAATTAATTTTATTAATTTTTGGGGTTTTTAAATGAAATAAATATTAATTAAACATTCATTAAAAATTGATCGACAAGTTTTTATCATTGCCGTGGGAAATTAAAATTCCGCCTCCCATTGCCGGGAATGCCAAGTTGGCTTTCCGCTCCCGATTTTCCCTTTCCTAGCAAAATTTCCATTTTCCCTTGCTTGTTTGAAATTATCTTGCTAATTACCAACCCAACTGGCTGGAAAAATGGAAAAATATCTCCCAATTTCCCACATGGCAAAATAGATGGGAATTTCCATCCCGCTTCGCCATTGCCATAGGCAAATGATTAAGTTTTTTCCCATATTCCATGGCAATTAATGCCCACTACCCAAAGAAGGGGAAATTGGTTATTTCAACAGAAATAAATAGATGGTTACAAGGAAGCTTCTTTAATCCTCGTAACATATCCTTCGTGAAACTTTTTTGGGAAAAGTCGTGCAAAGCTTTCAAGATTTTTAACTTCTTATTTCCTTTGTGGAAGTGTTTCTGAGAATTTTTTTTATCACATCCCTCACAAACACCTGTAGTCACTTTTATACCCTTAGATCAATCAGTAAAATTCCCATGCGCACCAGCCTATCACCCAGTGGACGCTCACCCGAGGCACGTGTGGGTATCGAGTCTCTCTTGTATGTGAGTCTTGTGAGGATACATGACAGATAATCAAGTGTAAAAGAATAGAAAAGAACTATGCAACATTCTGAGAACCTAGAGTGAGTTATTACATCAATGCATCCATAGAAGAGAAATAACCATTAGCATATAGAAATGGTTCATACATAAAGGAAATGCACAAGGATTATACTCATGAACACATATATGATTCAGAACCGAGTCTTATATTCATAATGATGTGTCTAGTAACCACATTACATCCCTTGAAGTCATAACAGACCCTCATATAATAATGCAGAGCCAAGTTATGCATCAGAACTACACTATGCACATCATATTACAAAGATGAATACAGACCCATCCCTCTAAATATGCCATCACTCATATATTTTCCTAATCCCAACTCATAGAACCCTCCATAAGATCTTTGTAGAGCTTTGCCCCCCTTTCTAGTACCTTCACTCTCTCAGGATGACTCCATGTCTCTATATCTTTTTGCTACCCACACACCTTAATATATAGCTTTCCTGCCTTCACTAAAATGCCTTCTGAGGTAACCGATCGGCTGCCAAGTGTCCAGGTGGTCCTCTAATGGAGCATGCATCCTTTGATCTGAGCTCTCCACTCTATGCAATGATGTTCTTCTGGAACCTTCCATCACATACATGGAATATTACCTTTTTGATAGTACAACCACCAGGCTAACACCTTATTTAATCCACATGCTAGATGGGTCACACTTTTCTCGTGTGCTACCTGGGATGCCGAATATGGCTAAGTCCAAAACCCATCTTACCTTGCACACGCGTCGTGTGTTCTGCAAAACCCTGCGAGAACCCTTCCCTGTGCGCCTTCAACCCACACGCCCTTATCCAAATAGGTCCCGCATGCCCACGTGCCTTCTTGTACTAAGCCAAATTCTAGGGCCCAACATCACCCCATACTACGCCCATTCTCTGTCCTCAGAAACACTTTTCATAGAATAAATAATGGTGTGTTCTTAAAATGGTTGGAAGGAAAGAATAAAGGAATGAAGAGTTGGGAGAAAGAAATCCTTCCCTAGTTCTACCTCTAACTTCTCCCAAGCGTCGAACTTGCTTTGAGCTTGTTGACAGAGGTCACCCACCAGGGCACTTACTTCCTTAAAACTCAGCTCCTTCCTTTTAGCGCTCATGGTGTCAACAATACTCTCCAATTTCTTTCCCAAGTCCTCAAGTGCATCCATCCTGTGGGTGATTTGGGGGTATAGTTCCTTCAGTCAGCTTTTGATCGAGCCTCGCAGGGTGTCGATTGATTCTGATTTCTTCTCCACCTCAGCCAGGATCTTGTCTCTTTCCGTTCTATTCCCCTTATTTTTCTCTTAGAACTCCTTGAGTTCCATTTCATGGGTGGCAACCAAGATGCTTGCCACTCTTTCCCTATCAGTGCATTTGTCATATGTAGCTTTAGTGACTTGTGAGATGGTCTTTACTTCTGCTAGAAGTTTAGTGTATTGAGCCACAATCTCGAAAACCTTCATCTTGTTTTCTTTCTCTTGGTTCACCTATGCCTCTTCTGTAGACTCCAAAGTGAGTGGTTGCCTTTCAATCGTGAGAACGTGAGTCAGATCATCTAGACATTGCAAGGATTATTCATACTTTTGCTTCGGTGGTGCTAAGTCAGGATGCCTTAGGACAATTGTATCTGTAATCATCTCTAATTTCTTGGAGACCTCGCACACCTTTGCTTTTTCTTCCTTTAGCTCATGCCTCAGTTGAGTGCTGATCAACTCCTCTTGCTTTAGGTCTTTGCTCTTCTCCATGAGCTCCTTCTTTTTCTTATCCAGTTCCTTCTCCAAGAATCTCACTCTATCATTTTTCCTGAACAGTCTGGCCTCAATTTCGACTAGAACCTTGTTAAGCGCATTACAGACCTGTTCATATGATAGCTACTAAGAGTTCACCAATGGATTTATTCCTTAGGTTTCTGACACCTTCATTAGCGCTCTCTGGCTTACCTCAAATTTTGGTTCATCCACATGGGACTCAAACGCCCAAGATAACATCTTTCTTGTTTGTGGGTATGTGCCTTCTTCATCAAACAATGACATAGCTAAGAGTTTCTCTGTTGGTACGGTGCTATAGAAGTGTGCATGTAACACCTTGTTAGGATCATTAATGTATCCCATTTCCTATCCTTGTGCCACCACTACACCTTTCCCACCTATTTACGCAGCTTTTGGGAAGCTTACCGCCAATTTGGGATCCCCACCCATGCTGCCATACTCCTTCCCAACGCTCTCTTCTTCTATCTCCTTTATAATCTCGTTCACGCTCTGCTCTAACTCCTATTCTACCAAATTCTTCATAATTTCTACCAATTCTCTCTCCACATATTTATGTACTTTCTCCTTGGTGAGGCTTGTGGTTATTTAGTTCTTAGTGCTTCTTCACTCACCCCCTTGCGTTGAGCCTTAGCTTCTTCCTCATCATTCATCTCCTCATTTTCCTTGTTATACTCCTCTTCATCTCCTTCTTCCTTAGAATCATGTATATCATAGACTAGATGGTCTGCACCTCCTTCAAGCTCGTCATCATCCCTGTCACCTATGTAGGCATCTAAGCTCTTTGTCTCTTCTGAGTCTACCTCATCCATCACCTTCTGCTTCTTCCTTACTGGGGATTCTAGTAAAGGAGATTCTTCTTTTTATTTCCCCTTAATAGGTAACCTCTTTATTGGTGATTCTTCATGGGTGAGGTGCTCTTCATGCTCCAACACCTCTTATTCTGGGGTCTTCACCTTGACAGGACACTTCTTTCTCTGTGTGTAAGTGCTAGGATTCATGACTGCTTCAGGGACGCCCACCGATTGTGCGGTTTGCACAATTGGTGCTTTCTTTACCCACCCCTCTTCTCTTTCTATCTTTTTTAGTGCGGCCTTCTTTCGTCCTGTGGGGTCTTCTGGAATGGAGACATCATTCTCTAGATATGTTCCTTTCTCAAACTTTGGCCTTATGCAAAGGTATATCCTTGCTGCAACCCTTCCAACGATTGGTAGCATTATTAGTTTTATCATTTGAACTTTGTAGGAGGCATACTTCTCCACGTACACACGATTTTTAGGGTACACGAGCTTTTGGCATAGCTCGTGGTGATCCTGGTCCACCTGGCTAAGGTTGAACCTTAGTCTTTTGGCTTCTTTGAACCTGTTGACCCCTACATGAAAGTATTGCACGGTGAAGGAGAAGGGCAACTTACACCATGGACCCTTAGTCCCATTTGTTAAAGTAAATTTGCCAATGTAGAAATGTTGGAACACTAAAAATTCTGATTCTCCATCCACGAGAATAGGAAACTGCTCTAGAATCCTCCACTCTTCCCTGAATACATCACACATTCATTTATACCACTTCTCTAGGCGTGCCTTATGAGTGATCGTCATGGTTTCACAAGTGTACTTTTAAAACCTTTTTACGGGTGAGGGATCCTCATTTGGATACTCCCAAACAATTTTTTCCGACCCATCTGGCACTCCAATATCTGAAAAGACAATAGTGAGGAGGACGTTACTAAATAATATCTTCTCTCCTTCCTGCACGCTACTTATGATCTCATCCGCGATGAAAGTGAACAAGTTATAGATGGTTCCCTCTGATATCTTCCAACATACATTTAGCCATGCCTTATTCTCTTGTGTCCATTTTTCTTGATCATTGATCTTGGTCACCAAGCATGCGCCCATCCTCATAATAGGGTTTGGAATCTCTGCGATGTCAAAGTATCATGAATGCTTATTATAGTCATACGCTACTACTGTGTTCTTAATATCCTCTTTGTCGCTCAGATCATCATCTATACTTTCTCCTTCCTGAATAAGGCCTATGAACTTGGATATCAAATGTGGTGTTATGTGCATCTTGCAACCTGCAAAATAAAAGTGATCCTCATGCATGCATGACATCAACCATTGATAAAGGCACTCGAGTTTTCCAAAATAAGGTAACTCATATAGTTGCAATAATCCCGCCTTCTCTAATTTTACTTTTACCTCATTACTGTATATAGGCATCCCATCTGGTGTCCTTTTGTTAGTTGGATGGACCAAATCTATTGCCATTTCCTTCTCAGTTGTGCTTGTGTGATGGTTAGAATCACTCACAGTCATTTGTCTTAGATGCGACACCCATTCCTTTCCTAGCTATACTCCATCTGGGTATTGCATTTCTACGTACCATTCTTCATTGGAGTTGTGATGACAATGGTTTATTTTCCCTTGCCCTTTCTCTTCTGTTTCTTTAGTGAAATGGTCACCTTATTAGATTCCATGCTTTATATCGGGATGAACTAAAAACTCCTTACTCTACTCTACTACTCTGCTTAACTCCAAACTCAACTCCAAAGCTTAACTCCTAGAATAAATCCTTCTATCTTCGTGCCCTAGCTGCCAAATTCTAACTAGGAAAACCTTCATTAAGATGACACACCACAAACAATCTTTCCTTACACCCGTGTACTTATTCCTTCTAGTTTATAGATCCACTCTAGTCACACACTTAGATTTCTTAGATTCTTCTTCCTTCACACAAATTTATTTATGGATGCCCTAGTTTACAAGAGCACTTCAGCTTCGTAATAGCAAGATAGAATAATGACTTTCCCGACCTTATATTTATAGTTTTTGCTTCCCTCCAGCAATAAATGATATGCAACCTACGTATGTACTTTAACAGTAAATGTGGGTTTTTCAACTAAGCCGACTTTAAGCGCCCTTACCCACGCACCACATCCTACATGAAAAATCCTTTACAACCTTCTAGCACACAAAAATCCAACCTGACCAAATATTCTTACGCACATGTCTACAACGTTGAAGGAAATTCTTCTATCCTTTACCTAATTTCACCCTCGCCTACCTCATGTTGTTCTTGTGCTCTTCATCCTTTGTACGTGGTATTTGTTATAACCTACTTGACACCGTAATTCATTATCCACCATTTCCGTACGTGATTTCTCAACCTTATGCGCTTCCTTTTACTGGGCCACTCAACTTGTATTGTAGGCTTATACTTTGCTTTGCATTACTCTAGCCCTCACTAAAATAGATGCGTGGTCCTCTACGCACACACAAACTTGGAAAAATAATGTGGTTACCGATGCATAAGGTGCAAAACAAAAAGAAAGGAACAAGAAACAAGAAGGGAAAACACAAGGAAATAAAATCATAAAGGGAAATTCTAAGTTAACTGGCAATACTGCCTTATTACAAACACCAAGAAGACTTATTTATAGTAGGGCTTCAGCCTACTCCCATTGAAATGACCTGGTAATCTCATCCCATCTAGTGTTTGTAACTAGCAAGCGCCTGATTCAAGAATTTATGAGATGATGTAAGGTCCCAACCAATGGAATTTAAACTTCCCAAGATGGTAACAACACCATCTGCCCAACCTCAAACTTCTTGTTCTTGATATGATGATCATGCCATGCCTTTTGTCTTGCTTTTTTTGTCTTCTGACTCCATCTAGGAAGTGATCAAATTTTGTCTAATTGTATCAACTTATCAATCCTATCTTCCAGTGCTCGTTCATCAGCTAACCCTCCTACGCACGCTATACGTAGTGATGGTAACATGAATTCAACTGGAAAAAAAACCTCCATGCTAAATACTAATTGAAATGGTGTGGCCTTATTCAACATCTTATAGGTTGTCTTGTATGCCATAGAACAATTGATACTTTGTCATCCCAATCTTGTTTGCCAACTTCACAGATCTTAGTCAACGTGTGACTTAGTATTTTGTTAAATGTCTCAGGAGTTCCATTTGCTTGAGGGTGATAGGGGGTAGTCTTGTGATGGGCCACCATAAATTCTGCTAATAGAATCTCGACTGTTTCATTGTGGAAATATGTACCTCTATCACTTGTTAAACTTAAAGGACAACCATACTTACTGATTATGTTCTCCCATAAAAATCTAGTAGTTGTTGGTGTCGTGTATTCCTTTGTAGGTGCTACCTCTATCCATTATGTCAAGTAATCAGCGCAAGTAATGATATACCGCGAACTAGTCCTTCGCGTGGATGGAAAAATTGGCCCTACAAAGGTGATCGCCCATTTTTCAAATAGTTCAGTGCTGACTATTGGTCACAATGGCATTTCATCTCTCTTTCTAGGTTTTCTAAGGTGACAAAAATGGTCACTAGCCTTGCAAAACTCAATACAATCCTGGTAGATGGTTTCCCACCAAAGCCATGCTAGTAAAATTTTCTGCGTGGTAGCATTTCCTACATAGTTTCCTCCTCCAATCCCACCATGCACTTCCTCCATAATTGCCACATGCTCATGTTCCAATACGCATCAGCGTAGAACCTCATCATGACCTAACTTATACAGGTCTCCACTAATCAACATGTAGGGTGCGATGCCTATTGCTAACTGATTTCTCTCCAGAGCCTTCATCCCTTCCAGCGCCACACCTATTTTTAAGAACACTATGATATCTTCCAAGTCTGAGGGCGCACACCACAACATAAATAGTTGTGCTTCTGGCATGGTGTCCTTAATGCTTTGCACATCCTCCCCTGAGTTGATTCTTGGTAAGTGGTCATGTCCCTAATTACTTTTTCCTAGTTTTACAACCACTGTGAACTCAAACTCTTGGAATAATAAGACCCAACAATATATGTGTCCTTGCAGAATGAACTTATTGAATAATTATTTCAATGCCATATGGTCAATGTAGAAAATAAATGGTGTTGCAGATAGATACTGCCTGAATCTATGCAGCGCGTAGATCATAGACAATGTTTCATACTTAGTAGTTGTGTAATTTTGTTCTGTTGGTGTCAACTTTCTACTTGCAAAGCACAACAAATGATAAAAAATTCCCTCATCAAGTTGTGCTCGTACTGCTCCCATAGCTGTCCCTGAGGCATCAACATGCACATGGAAAGGCTTATCCCAAGAAGGAAAAGGTAATATGGGCGTCGTGATAAGCCTATCCTTCAAAGTGTCAAATGCCTTCTACTACGCCTCTCCCTAATGAAAGGAGCTCTTGTGTTTTAGTGATTCCTCTAAAGGCACAATGATCTTGGCATACCCCTTGATGAATTTATCGTGATACCCCATATGTCAAAGGAATCCATGCATTATGCTCTGACTAGTAGGCTCCCCTAATCTCACAATAACTGCAACTTTGGCAGGATCTACTAGTAAGACTTATTTTCATATAATGTGTCCTAACAGGGTTCCAAATGGAGTAGCAAAGACACATTTCTTAATGTTGAGGGATATCCTCAATTGCCGACATCTCTCAAACATCAGCCTCAAATTGTCATAATGGTCTTTCACTAACCCACACACAGTCTAGTCATCCAGGTAATCTTGAAGAAACTTATGGATGAAGCCCTGAAATGCTTGTACCACAATGTGTGAGAACACAAAAGGCACATTCTTTAATCCAAAAGGCATAACTATTTAGGAAAAACTTCCCCATTCAGTAGCAATTTTTTTCTTCCTCTGGTCTTCCTTTGCAATCCTAACTTGGTGATACCCCAAGAACCCATCTGTGAAAGAGTAGACTTCGCGCCCAGATACTCCCTCCAAAATTTCTTTAGTAAAGGGGGTTGGGAAAGGATCGATGACACATACTGCATTTAGATCCCTGTAGTCAACACATATTCTTATCCTCCCATCCTTCTTGATACTGATAACCATTGGGATTATCCATTATGATTCTTCCATTGCCTCGATGATACCATATGCTATCATCTTGTCTATTTCTTCCTTAACCCATTCTCACAAATTTAGATTCATCTGATAAGGCCTCTTCTGAATCGGGCACACACCTTCCTTCAAGTTGATCTTCATCTCCCCTATGGAATAGAGGACACCTTTAGTTCATGAAACCCGCGAGGGAATAAATCTTGGAACTCGTGCAACAGATCAATGAACTTTGAAACTTCTTTTTCTGACCAATAGTCCCCAATGATAGCTTCCTTAGGTTCTATCTTCATCCCAATGTTAACTTTCTTTGTTTTCAAGGGCTCACGATAGGCACATGGTCACTCATCAGCACTGTCTATGACTTCACACCTACCTTCATAATGGTTAACATCTAAAGTTTCCATCTCTTCATCGTCTACTACATAGACCATTTTCCTTTTTCTTTTTCCATGCACGTGCATTTAAGCTGTACTTCCTCTGATTCTTCTTCATTGAGGCACATCTCCAAATAAGGCTCACCCACTAACTCCTGTAACCTATCCTCTACCATAGCACTATATCCCATCATAAGGCACTTGATTACTTGCAACGCCTCATCCAATGATGGCTTTGCACTCCTATACTCGAAATCTTGAATGAGATCAGCTGCCAACTCCTACCAATTACCTATTTTTTGGTGCATCTCCGAATGAATATACCATGCGCATGCACATCCTTGTAAGGTGGAATACAATTTATGCACCCATAGCGAAGGTGGTAATGCCTCTGCGCTTCCCATCTAATCCTTCTCACACGCTTGGATATGAAATGAGGTGGTCTCTTTACCATGGTAATCTTGTATAACCGTGGGCACGTTGCTCCTGGAGAACCTTACAGAAAATGTGATTCTTACCTCACACAACTATAGGAGGCTCTCTTGATGTATAACCCACCAACATGCTATGATTCTGAGTAGGTTATAATTGAGATTTCCTCTTCTCTTGTCCTCATTCTTCCACTAAGCCTCCATTTATTGCAAGAAAATTTTAGGGTATGATCCTCTAGAATAACTTGGAAACTTCTTTCCTCCTAGGCACTTGACTGAGCATGCATTTGTTACCCTTGTTACAGATCCTCTCAACTATCATCCAATACACTCATAAGTCCCATGTGCCCAATTGTTACATGCCATGCTAGTGGTATCACTCAAGGACCGAGCATCTTCAAACTAGATAACTCCCTCTATGGGATGAATTATCTCTGGATTTTTGATAGAGCGTACATAGATTCTATCAAGGAATTATTCTCCTAAGGGCTCAGTATAGGGCACTGACTTCCCATATGTTTAAAGGAGAATCACCCTTTCTTTCTTGTTCTCAAAGCTGATATATCCCTTGTTAAACCGTAGGTCGACATTGTACTTGTAACAACATGGGCACCCAAGCAATGCTGGAAAGTTGTCTACCTCGGCAAGCGCCAAGACTTCAAAGTCTCTAGTGAACTTGACCCTTGAATGGTGATAACTACATCTTTCAAGACTCCAATGGGCATTGCCTTAGTCTTGTTTGCCATATACAACACATTAGAAGATGGCTGTAATGCGGGCCTTCCCATTTGATGCCAGAAATTTAAGGTAAGAACATTAACATCTAATCCCATGTCGATGAGGATGTTACTTAGAAGCCATCCATCAAAAACATGTTTAAAGTAATATCCTTATCATAGTCAAGACTGTGAGGAGGAAGGTTTGCATGTAAAACTTGCCTTTTGCACTCTGCTTCGGTGCGTGGTACCTTCTCCCTCAGCCATTCTCCTAGCTAGGAAATAATATTATCTTGCCTTAACATCCTACATAATTCCTTGACCTCATCCAGGTCATCCTTTGAAGCCTCAACATTCTTCCTTTGCTCAAACTACTTTGATTGCTCCTTTAGACATTGGATCTCCCCTTGCAAACTCTGAATTACATCCATAGTCTCTCGATACAACTCCTTCTGATGAGCAGGGTCTAGATACTTTCCATGTACCACATCCTCTCTTGAAACCAGTTTCCTTTTTCTTGGCATCTCCCTGGCGCTCGTGGCCTTTGCTTGCGTCGTCACTAGTACATGTTCTAGCCCCAACTCACTCGCCACTCATGGCATCCACTGTGAATCGACCTTCTTGATGCTCACCAGCCCAGCACCTTTTTCCTTCCGGTGCTTCTCGTTCATATTATCATAAATATCTAGACACTCTTCGTACTTATGTTTCTTTCCACACCATGAGCATTGTAATAGATCAAGACACTCAGGTTTGTAATGCTCTGTAGATCAACAATTATAACAAGTTTCTCATGGGAATTCACTTCTCCCTCTACTGCAGTTACTGTGACCACAAAATCCTCTATAAAAACCCCTTCCACGCACTCCTCCATCTGCACACCCTTCATAGCGATGATCATCATCCTTAGAACTACTTGCAAGAATAGTCTGGTGTACACTAAGATCAATAACATCATGGATCTAATCAATCAGTCTATAATCCTTGGTATCTTAGGTTGTAGAGGTATATATCTTACAATAGCAAGAAACATTCTTACAGATTACACCCTGGAGTATAGGGCATCTACTTGCATCATGATCCCCATGGAAAATCTAACAGTCTACCACCATAGAATGTAACGACTTCCAAGGGTAATTATCCTTTACATGCCCTTCCACTTCATAATCTATACACCAAAGCCCACTATGGACCTCATGTGCTGAGTTTGCAAACAAATTTTCTAACTGCTTGGCCATTAAAACAATTTGGGCTTCCAGAAAAGGACTAACACCATTATCCATGCTCCCAACAGCCTCAACACGTAGGGCAACTTCCAATGCCTTGCGTGGGTTTGTGAAAGTTTTTTGTGACAGAGACCTTCTAAACAGTGTTATCAATCCTCCAACAAACCATTGAGCATTTTGAGAAGAATGAATGTCATAGGATAGTGTGGACAAGAGAGTCTTGAAACACATATCATACTCCTACACACTCTCTGCCATTCCCTACTGGATCTCCTTTAGAGCATTGATGCTTTTCTACTCAAACTCAAGGATATGGAATTTAGGAAGGCATTCTTCAACGCAGTGTAGTCTACCATAGTCTAATGGGGGTCATACTTCCTATACCAACTATACGCACATCCTTGCAACATAGTTGCAAACTAGCTTTCCTTCCGCTCTGGGGTAGTGATCCCTTTTGCATGCCATAGTAATTCACACTTGTGCACATGCTTTGCAACATCTTCAATACCTAGTCTGGTAAGTGCAAAGACATCTCAAAGAATACTTGTGGAGGTGGTTGAGGCCCTTGTCCTCCTAATCTAGAGCTTTAGTTTCCTCTGGTGTTTACTCCTCCATAAGATCCATTGGATCCACTACGTCCCATTCCTCCTGACCCACCAGATCCTCCAGATCTGCTAGGTCCACCAGGTCCTCTATCGCCTATACCACTAGATCCACCCCTTGCAACCGGAAAATGGCCTGAAGTGGTTGCGCCTAGTGTTCCCAACGTCCCACTAAAATGTGCACCAATGGTTTGTGATATTGTCCCACCGCTACTCCCAGACGCAATACCCAAACCTTGTGTACTTACACCTTATCCAAAAATTCCTCCAAATACCAGAATGGTTTGCGCAACCATGGATGTTCCAAATGTGAAATTATATCTCCTGGGTGTAGATCGATTAATCCCATTGATGTTAACAATACTTCTCCTTACTTCTAGCAAGAAAAGAAAGGGCATAAAAACTAAAATCCCTACTTCTCAATGGGTCCTCAGAAGTCACAAAGACCTTGAGCTTGCTGAGAGCCTACTGCATATCAGCCAACTGATGGAGGAACCTAAGGAGGAGGACTTGATGGGTAGAGTGGATAGGATGGAAAAGGAAATACAAGAACTCAAAGGGGTTATAAAAAATATGGAAAAATTTAAGGGAAAAGGAATACTGCAAAGTGATGATGAGGAGGGGGTTATTTCTGAAGTATTCAAGAAGTTACAATCTTTGGATGACAGAATGGGAAATGCAAAGAGTCGCAATGACTACATACTATCTGCCATTAAAAGTTTTTATAATTTCATTGAACACCATGTTCATAGTGTATGCAGTTTAAGTGGAATTAATGAAGACATTTGGGGCCCCAAAGAGAAAAGGGATATAACAATTGCTTAAGTGGATCTAAAAGACTCCTCTCAGGCCACAACCATTGCCTTCTTCATGTCGCTGTAGGCTATCAAAACCAAGATTGACAGGGCTATCAAGTAACGGGGTGCTGAGATGCTGTTTACTAGCTGCGAAGTTGCTGATAACTGGCAGTTCTGGAGCTATTTTTTGGTGGAGTTATTATATGATGAATATCTTTTGTTTGCTTTTTGATCTCTTCTACTACTTTTTGGATCATTGTACATCTGAATCCTTTCTTCTAATGTGTTGTCATATATGGATAATGAGCCCTCTTAGGTTGGTTGTTTTTCCCTTATTTGGGATGTTTCTCTCATCTATGATATCTGGCTTTTGAGCCCTTTTGTATACAAGGTATAGTCCCTTCAAAACTATTTGCCCTTAATAAAAAATACAATACTTCTCCCTTAATCTAGAAAACCAAGCACCAGGGGTTGGTTGCTAGCTTGGTTCAAATGTACGCCAATGACTCTCCTTTCTCTATGTGACAAACTATCATTAGAAGTGGAAGAGGCTTCTCTCCCGTGCTTGCCAAGATGGGGTAGCACAGATTGCTCAAGTTCCATGTCTTCTGCGTGAACCTCAACTTCTTCCCGCAACATTTGCCTCCATAGATCCATCACACTTGCAACTTCACGTTATATAGTCATCTCCCTTTCACGAGCTTCACTATACTTGAGTCGTCTCTCCTCCCTTTCCTTCTCAGCCATAATTTCCGCCATCGTCCTCCACCCTAGCTTCCTCACCCAATGCTCAGAGAAGCTTAGCCGGCCATGGGGAGTGCCTCTAAACACAAGGTAGTGACCAAGAAATTCATAGCCAAAGGAATAACACACAAAAATGATCCTCTGAGCTCCCTTAGAAACTCGAACTCAGCAACTTTCAGGCAAGAATACGTAGAAATGACATATTCTAGAGTATAACTGGTCAACACTCCTTTCCACTAGTGATCAATAACATACATCTAAGTCAGATTTACATCCTCCAGCCTTTGATAGTCATTTTGGTCCACACGCATGGTTTGTAGTACCAACTTGATATAGATGCATATGCCGAAATCCATTCATATAGTTCTATTGGAAAACAACAGAAGAATGTCTGATATAACTCATGATACATGTTCTCTTCTACCCATCTACGTGTATCAAACTTCGGTCCAGTGCTAAATCTTTGAGCAAACTCATCCTCCATGCTCTTGAACCATGTTTCAACACTTTCCAAGGTTAGAAATTCTATCATCATGCATCAGAAGGATAAAGATGCATGCCATTTCTCATAACTTTGAAAAGAGGTCCTGGCAACAGAACCAATATATAGTCACTTTTATACCCTTAGATCAATCGGTAAAATCCCATGCGCACTGACCTATCACCCAGTGGTCACTGGGTGCTCACCCAAGGCATGTGGGGGCACCGAGTTTCTCCTTTATATGAGTCTTGTGATAATACATAATCTTATGACAAATAATCAAGTGTAATAGAATAGAAAAGAACCGTGCAACATTATGAGAACCTAGAGTGAGTTATTACATCAATGCATCCATAGAAGAGAAATAACCAACAACATATAGAAATAGTTCATACATAAAGGAAATGCACAAGGATTATACTCATGAACACATATATGATTAAGAACCGAGTCTTATATTCATAATGATGCGTCTAGTAACCACATTACATCCCTTGAAGTCATAACAGACCCTCATATAATAATGTAGAGCCAAGTCATGCATTAGAACTAGACTATGCCCATCATATTATAAAGATGAATACAGACCCATCCCTCTAAATATGCCATCACTCATATATTTTCCTAATCCCAACCCATAAAACCCTCCATAAGATCTTTGTAGAGCTTTCCCCCCCCTTTCTAGTACCTCCGTTCTCTCAGGATGACTCCATGTCTCTATATCTTTTTGCTACCCATGCAGTTTAATATATAGCTTATTTGCCTTCACCGCCATGCCTTCTAAGGTAACCTATCAACTGCCAAGTGTCCATGTGGTCCTCCAATGGAGCATGCCTCCTTTGATCTGAGCTCTCCACTCTATGAAATGATGTTCTTCTAGAACCTTCTGTTGATCAAAGAATATTTGTCAAGGATCACACAAGGAGTCCGCGTGGGATAAGAGGCTAAGATCAAAGGTGCGGAAGGATAGGAAGGACCCACACGTAGAAGGCAAGTTCATATTTCAAGGCTTGGCCAATTTTGAGCATGAGGATCTATTTTTGGAAGATGGCGTGTGAAACACATCAACAATGCAGAGATGTGCGCACATTGCATTGTTTATATTTGGAGAAGCGGTTCAAAGTGTCTATGTAAGGAGGCAAGCTAAGAATAGAATTGACACTTTAGTTAAATTGTAAGAGGACTATAGATAGCACACTTACATGTGTGGCTATGATTGTAAATGACACGTGGCTATCAATAGCATGCGACCTATTTCTGGAATAGATAAGCGGTGAAGGGCAAGTCCCCACCCTATATGCATATATGATGTTAGGTGCATAGTAGGGGGGTGAATGATAGAAAGTTGGATGTATGTATGTGTAACAAAGAATATACGCATATGACTGAATTACTGCATCAGTTCCATACGTGCATTGGTATAAATTGACAGTACTGTAAGGAGCTTCTATGTTTATTAATAGATGGAAGATATTGGTTGAATCTAAGTGTCATTGTGTGTAATTGAGTAGTGCATATTATTAATTCAATGATGATTACTATTTAAGCTTGCTCATTCATAAGTCTTTGGGTGGCATGCATGGTAGAATGATGGATTAGTTATGAATCTATATGTTTCTTCCTTCATCATGTTAACATCCTGTTAAAGCAATCCTAAAAAGGCACCTGGTACCTTTGCGCACTTCTGGTGAGCACTTAGTCTAGTATGAGTGATGTGTCAGGGTGACTAGGGTGTTATCTTGCAAATTCTAGGCTGCATCATTGGTTCCATTTCCGAGACCTCTTTTTCAGTTGTTTTGAGGATGGTTCGCGATGAAGACATACCAGTTAACTCTAACAGGTATTGAGGAATGGATACACGATTTGGAGGAAGAATATGCACGATGGTTCAACAATGGATTTGATTTTAACGCATGCACTTGGGTAGAACATAACCTATATGACAACTTATATGAGATATTTTTCACTATCTTTCTAGTAAAACTATACGAGTGGCTTACTACTTATGCATCTCAACAGAATTGGAGATATTGTGCACTTATCTAGACACAGGAAGAATTTCAGGCCCTTTATGATGCTAATATGATATGGACTCGCACGGTGGATACGTGATTTTGTGGCATTCTAAACATTTATATTATGGAATATTCAATTTTGACGTACTCTTGCCTGGAGATAGCTGAATTTCAGTTTTTGAGGTATCGAAGAGGAACATATTTGCAAGGTATTCTGCTGACAATCAAGATCTTAATGGTAACTTTGAACCTAGAGAGTAAACCGATGGCTAACTAAACTTCACCATGCATGAAGGTAGGAACATGTTTGCAATTAATATGGTGGACCTAGTGGTAGAAAAGTAGAGAGAGGAAAGACGGCTTAAGTATAATGAGGCACATGAGAGGGAAATAGAGAAGCAATGTTCCATTGTGGAAAGTATGGCGTTGAGGAGAGAGATGGCTCGTGAAGGATTTATGGCTCACGAAGAAGATGTGGAGCTATAGCATCAGGAACTTCCCATCTTGGAAAGCATGATAGAGATCCCTTCTTGGCCTCATACATAAGTGCACCAGCAGAGACTACTTGGGCCGCAGGCGCACATCTTAATCCACCTAGTGACCTAACCTTTGTGCTTGGTTTTTTTAGTATCTAGTACGACAAATAATCAGCACACTAACTTGGGAAGTAGGAGAGCAGGAGTAAGTTAGGGATCAAGTACATCAATGGAAGGACAAACAAATTCAATGTTATATGGAGGAGCATTCTTAGGCGCATCACCCACATAGAATGTGAGCGCGCAGAATTTTGGATTCACTTCTAGAAGTGGAGCCACCTCACAGACTATAGGGGTTCAGTATAGTTTTAATGTCGGAGCACAGGGGAGTACATATACAAGTCCTACTCCAACTATAGGGGGAGGATTAGGAGGTATAGGTGGTTCTAGTTCTGGTGGATCTGGTGGCTCTAGAGGCAGAGGGAACCCATGAGGTTCTGGATCAGGTGGTCAAGGCAACCACATAATATCTATATGGAGATGTCTCTTTGTCTCCCGAAGTATAGAGGTATAGAGGATGCTTCCGAACATGTGCATATGTGTGAAATATTATGGCACGCTAAAGGGATCATGATTGCTGAGTGAAAGGCAAGTCAATTCACTACTACATTACAAAGGCGTGCACACATCTGGTATAGGAAGTTTGACATTGGTCAAACTTGCGTGGATTATGCAGCATAGAGGGATGCTTTCTTGAAAGAGTTCCATATCCCTGAGTTTGAGCAGAAGAGTATAAGTGCGCTCAAGGATATCAAGTAAGGCACCACTGAGAGTGTACGTGAGTATGATGCTCATTTTAAAACACTTCTAAGTTATCTTATGATATTCACGCTAGCCAGCATGCATAGTGGTTTGTTAGAGGATTGATTACACCTTTTAGAAGGGCATTGTCACATAAGACATACATGGATCCACGCGAAGCACTAGAAGTAGCTTTACATGCTGAGGCAATTGGGAGCATTGACACTGGTGTTAGTCCATTTCTTGAGGCACATATTGCAGCTATGGCAAGGCAGTTAGAGAAGATATCAACGAACTCAGCCCTTGAAATTCCATATGTTGAGCCTCTAAGTGAGGATAATTTAAACATAGTTTATGTACACACTGTCTAGTACCCAGAGGTCAATGAGTCATCAAAGGAAGACATCCTACAGTGGGAGGATTCTCAATCTATTAGTGATACTACGAGTATTGCTTTTGACAATTGGGCTCATGGTACATATGAATTAGTAGGACACGAGGTGAAAAGCATGGTTGCATGCAAGAATAGATTTCATTCGGTTTGAAGAATAGGCAACACAATACCTTGGTATATAGGGGCAGAAGATCTCCTTGCATTTTTGAAGGCCATGGAAACATAATGGGTAGATCAAGTTACAAGGAGAGATATGCTAGTATATACACTGCGTGGGACAACAACGTGCTTGTGGGTAGTCCATAGAGATAACCTTATACAATGGGAAGAGCTTGGAATAACTTTGTCTACCAGGTTTATAAGGAGTAACGCACATACACAAATCTGCACTTATCATGGTAATCAACCTGTTCAGTATCACATTCAGCAGTGTGAGAGACTCTGGAAAATAGGATAGGAAGCATTACCACCTTCACTCTAGGTGCATAGATTGTATTCCATGCTCCAAGGATGCACACACGCTTGGTATGTATATGCATGACTACATAGAGAAACTGGGAACTAGTAAGAGTTGGCTGCAGGTATGATCTAAACATTTGACTACTTCTCGACTCAACCTCCTGTGGAAGAGATGTTAAAATTTGTCAAGTGCTTAACTATGGGAGATAGTGCAAAAGAAGAAGAGCATATTTAGGAATTATTTAGTGAGATAGAGTGTGGAGCATGTATTGAAAAGGAAGAAGAAATAGACTTCAAACTACTTGAACGTGCTTGCCTTGAGAAAGAGAAAGGAAAGATGGTCTACATCGTGGATGACAAGGAAGTTGAGAACCTGGATATTGAACATTCACATGGGGTGCGCGAGGTCTTGGATAGTACAAAAAAGGATACATGTGCCTACCATGAACCCATGAAGACAAAGAAGGTATATATAGGTTCGGAGGCTGAGCCTAAGGAGGCCATAATTGGTGATTATTGGTCAGACTCGGAGGTAGAAAAAACATTGAATTACTCAGGGATTATCAAGACTTATTCCCTAGAGGATATCATGAACTTAAGGGCGTGCATGAATCACTTGGGGAAATGAAGATCAAACTTAAGGATGGTGCAGAACCAGTTAGGAAGAGGCCTTACATGATGAATCCTAATTTGCGTGAAAAGGTAAAGGATGAAATTGATAAAATGTTGAAATCTAGAATTATCAAGCCGCTTGATGAGTCAGAATGGGTTAGCGCAATGGTGATCAGTCTCAAGAAGGAAAAATGAATTAGGATATGTGTGGAATACAGGGATATGAATGTTGCATGCATAACAGATCCATTCCCTATGCCATTCATTGAGGAAATACTAGGAGTTGTAGGGTGTGAAATATATTCTTTCACAGAGACCAAAACACCATTTCCATTGGGTATCATCAAGTTAGGATTATTCAGGAGGATCAAGAAAAGATTAACATTTACGGGACTAAATGGGGGAGTTTTTCCTATACGGTGATGCCTTTTGGATTAAAAATGTGCACCTTCTATATTCTCAAATGCACTAGAAGTTCAGGGTAATTTGTTGAAATATTATGGAAGCAGCCATTCAAAGTATTTTATTCACAACTTCTTACAAGGTCTACCTAGATGATTGGACAGTATATGTGCTTGTGAAAGATCATTGGATGACAATAATGTGCTTAGCATGTTGAAACGATGTAGATAATTAGAAGTATCTCTTTGAAACATCAAGAAGTGCATATTTTCTACACCATTTGGGATACTTGTTAGTGGCATATAATCTACAAGGAAGGTTTGCTAGTTGATCCAGCCAAGGTTGTAGTCATTTTAGGCTTGGAAGTGCACATACCATGATCAAAGTGAGGTGCATGGATTTTTAGGTCATACAGGATATTACAGAAAATTCATACAATGATATGCCACAATTGTTACACCCTTGGAAGAATTATTGAAGGAGAAAGGTACATTTTATTGGGGAGAACCACAACAGCAATGTGTGTTTGATATATAAAAGAGAAACTTACTGCTACACCTAATCTGCACTTTCCCTCATGGGATAGACCATTTCATGTGCATGTGGACACTTTTGGTATGGATATTGGTGCTGTGTTAGCTTAACCTAGTGAAGGTATTATAGATCATCCAATCTGAGTTTGACTAGTAGGAAGTTGACTCACCTCGAAGTGTGTGAACATGGAAATTATAGTGAACTACAGGAGTGCGAAGGCTTTTTCAATGATCTATGCATTGTACAAGTTTCAATAGTACTTGTTAGCAACACCATTTGTGTTTTATACAGATCACATGGCATTGAAGTTCTTGGTAAACAAGCCCATCTTACAAGGGTGCATATGCAGATGAGTGCATAGCTAGATTTCAAGAGTTTGACTTCACAGTTGTGGTGAAGCTAGGGAAAAGCAATTTTGGACTAAACCATTTATCTAGAATCAATTATAGAAGAGGATGCACAGATAAGTATTGAAGAAATAATTTTCAGGATGCATAGTTATATAGGTTACACATGTTGCACCCAGGGAGAATTAGAAGACATTGCTCATCTTTCTACGGCAACAAGTATGGCACCGAAAGGAATTAAATGAATTAACTGCAAAAGAAGTAGCTTAGATATACATCCGGACACCATTTATGTTAATCAGTGGTGACCTTTACAAGCTAGGCAAAGATGAAGTATTACGACAGTTGTGTGTTAGAGCGAAATAGTCGCAAGGATATCATGGAAGAAGGTTCATGGTGGTATTGTAGGAGGCCAGTTATACAAGGTGATGTGACTGGAACTCAGAAGATCTTAATTGTCTCATGATTATGGTGGGAGACCTTCATATAAAGACTGTAAAGAGTATTTTAAGGCCATGTGATCATTGTCAGCACCTAGGAAAAGTAGGAAAAAGAGATGAGATGCCTTTGAGACAATTATTAGTGCTGAACCATTTGAGGAAATGGGCCATTGATTTTTTAGGACCTATTTCACCAGCCACGCATAAGGAATGGGTCGTAGTATATCATTACTTGCATAGATTATCATTGACACGGTGGTTAGAGAGCAACACCTATAGGAAAGTAAAATAAGTCTACTACATCAACATGGATTGTAACCTATGGGATTTTGTTAATCACACGATTTTGTGAAGAAATCCAAAAAAATTGAAAAATGAAAACGAGGAAAAGTAGAGCACTCAAAGGTGTATGTATAGAGACATATAACAAAATCCTAATATAGAGGAGTTTATGGAAGAAGGGACCATTAAAACTTGGGACAGGACTGATCATTCCTCAGGAAAATAGGAACTGCAAAGGCCTATCAACATAATTATAAATGTGCCATATTTCATTAAAGAAGGTGACATATGTGAAGTTGGAAAGGGAAGGAATTGGGATAGACATAGTCCCAGTAAAGGTGATAAGGGTACAAAGATAGAAAGTGTAGAATTAAGAAGGTGGAAAGATAGGAAATACACACAAGGTGGAATACTGGTGTTGAATTGGTGCACAAAGTTGAAAATAATCCTATAGAATGCTTATAGCTACCTGATTTGTGGATTGCTTGCAAGGGAAAGTATAGAACTCAAATGAAGGATGGATAAAGAAGAGAGACATATTGGAAAGAGGATGGTTGGAATATGATGATTTTACGATGACATGGTAGTGCATAAGGAATCACAACCAAATTATGGAAAGGCCATTGGAGAGAGGCATGGAATGACAGACAACATATTTGGGGATAAGAAGTTCATTGAGATTAGAAGAAGTTGGGAATACTTAACTTTGATAGTACTCAAAGGTCAGTTGCGCCATCCACTCAAGCTCGAAGTACACTTGAGTTGTAGGCTGTAATTTATTATTGCCTCACATTCTATGACTGCAGGATTATCTAATAGGACTTCACTTGGATATTTCATTATAGTTTTGATGGATGTACAATGATGAGTCCCTCATGGAATTAATATTGGGAGAACTATTAGAAATTTTTTAGGAACGTAGAGGATATTTACACTACGATAGATAACATGATATGGAAGAGGCCATACTGGGTGCAGATAGTGACGAAAGTGTTAGCTATAAGTGAGTAATCAATTTTAAAAGGATTCTGAGGAATGTAGCACTCGAGAAGGAGCAGAAAGGCACGATTTAGAATCACATAGATGTTAGGGCTAGTATGTCTTTATGCATGAACGAACTTGGTTACAGTTAATTGAAACAAGATTCATTTGTAGGTCAATTACCTTTATGCACATGTCACTTGAGGGAGTACAATATTTCTATGAATGAGGTGTTTGATAAGGATATTACCAGGGTTTATTAATGATGATATAGCCAAATATTAATCTTATATAAGATTAAATGAAAAGCTTAGGGATAAGATAGAGATCAAATAGACGAAGACATGACAAGTCCTTATGTATTGAATTCTTTATGAGCTAATTTCAAACTTTCAGAATGAGTGGGCTAAGATATTCCTGCTTCAAAATGGTGAGGATCCAGGCCATGTATGATAGTCAATCATAATTTAGTTACACACGGTACACTACTTCACACACACTACACACATTAGTTACAGGATTGCACACATCACACACACACACACACTACATTACACACAAATCCGAAGATAAGAAGAATTGAAAGAGAAGAGGAGAGTTAAAATAGTTAGAATAAAATATGGAAATAGATAGTCAATAAAATAGGTTGAGGATAAGTCCATATGAGTTACACCATAGTCTATATGAGTCTGCCTGAGATTCGTAGTTGAGAAACACTTATATTGCTAGATGTTATAAGGTGTCAAGATAAATAAAAATCTATATCTTTTTCATGTAAATCCACGCGACATAAGGGTTGAAATGAGGTTCAAGTCCCTTAAACTCATTGTTTTCCCACCATCATAAAAGAATACAGAGATTGAGAAAGTATTAACAAAAGCCATAATTATCTATCATTAGCATATCATTTACACCATTGGTGTAGATTTTACAATGTTATTTGTCATACTCAACTAATAAGGATCACTAAGGTTTACAAGATAGTTTGAACTTCACTGTCTAATCCGATATCGGGAATTCCAGACATCAATTGGTGACATTTTTTCAAGAATAATGAAATTCAATCTTTCATGTTAGCTAAATGATTCGGAGGGTAAAGTTGATAAACTAGACTTGTTAAGGAATCTTCTGTAAGAGATAGAATATAGTTACTCTAGGAATTTAGATTGCAAAAGTGATTTGAGCAAAAGATAGTAGGAAAGCAATGTGAACAGAAATACCTAGAGGGTTCTATAAATTATACATTGAAGATTCTGGAATTGAGAGAAAGGTGCTAAATTTCAAAATCATACCTACCATATATATGATATTTAAGCAACCTAGTTAGGATATGTAGCGGGAAAAATTAGCACGAATAGCAATTGGTTCATTTGGGACATTCATGGGATGCTAAGATAGTTTTGGCTTGCAACTTCTTGTGTGTTTTTCTTAATTCGGGTGAAGTGGTGTTTTTTGTGTGTCACCCTTTCTTCCATTGGAACACACTTGTAGAAATTTACGAATGACCTACGTGACTCGACCTATTCGGGTAGATTAGGGGAAAAGACGCTGACAAATGCTATTGGAACGCACGGGACATCAGTACGTGAAGTACGCGGCTAAGCCGAATCAGAAGAAAATGGAACAATATGGTCCGTGCAAACTTGGGACATTTGGGACCACCCCTGGTCTGTTGGAATCTTGACTATTGAACCAGACTCCAAGTGTTGTATTACATATCCTCATTGTAGAAATCAGAGGGCCCAATTGTATATTTGGGACACTATGTGTGTGTAAATTGTCCGTATAGGCCCAAAAAACACACAAATGACCCAAAAACTTAGGGGTTCCCTCAATGTCTCTTTGGCATTTCACATTATCAGTAGAACAGAGAAAACACTTAAACTCAAAATTTTAAATTTTCACTTTCTTAAGAGCAAGGGAATTTTGAGTGGACAACAGCTGGCTCCTTCTGGGGATGACTTGGCATAAATTCAAGGAATGAGACAAGGCAAAAATTTAGACAAAACTCGGGGAAGCAGACCAGTACCTTATCCATTGGGCCGCGGAGTCATTGAATCAAACCAATACAAAGGACAACACACCAAAACAAAGGGAAAGAAAAACAAAATGCTGTACAGAATATAGAAAGGACTCCCTAATCACCTATGACTTGAACAATTTCAGGTACTGCCCACTATAAGGAAGTGGGAGAGAAGAACCATCCATATAATCAAGGTAAAAATAATTCTTACCAGCAAAGTTCCTGATCTTGAAAGGTCCGAGCCAAAGGGAATCAAACTTGCCATGGCTGCCACGAGGTTCATGCCTTTTATCCCACAACAAAATAGTGTCTCCAACTTAGAAATCTCTAAACTTGGCTTTCTTATCAAACAGGACCTTAACTTTTTGTTGATGAGCAGATATCTTATCAGCAACTTCCAATCTATCCTCATTCAATTTGTGAAGGTACATTATTCTCTTATCCAAAGCATCATTGAAACTGGTATCTTCAATGGCCTTCATTAGATGCAAGGCTGGCAGCTCCACTGTTACTAGCAATTGAGCTTCTACTCCATATACCACTTGAAAAGGAGACATTCCAATGGCTCTCTTAGGTGTGATTCTATCTGCCCAAAGAGCATCATAGAGTTTCTTGTGCCAGTTTCGTTGAGACTCATTGACTAATTTCCTTATTATGGTCACCAGATTTTTATTAGTGGATTCTGCTTGTCCATTTCCCTGAGGATAGTAATCTGAAGAGTGAGCTAGAGAGATGCCATATCCATAACAAAAATCCATCATCTCAGTTGAAGAAAAAATTGAAGCATTATCTGTCACAATCTTGTTTGGTACACCATACCTTACCAAGATGTTTTCTTTGATGAAACTGCACACCACTTCAGAAGTAGTACTCTTTACTGGAATGGCTTCTACCCATTTGGTGAAATAATCTGTAGCAGTTAATACATGAGTATGACCAAGCACTAGAAGAGGGATTAAGTGTTCCAATGAAGTCAAAACCCCACTGTTGAAAAGTTTCTTCAATTACAACTGGCTTAAGAGGTAAAGAGGCCAATTTGGGTCTACCCACGAAAGTTTAACAAGCCTCACGTTTATCAATCCACTTGGATGCATCTCTGAATAAAGTAGGCCAATAATATCCTCCACAAATTATCTTATGAGTAGTGACGGTTGATGAGTAGTGCCCTCCGCATGTTTGATCATGAAAAGTTGAGAGTAGCTTTGTCTGTTGTTCCTTGTCCACACATTTCAAAAACCTTCCATCTAACCCACATTTAAACAAGGCATTTTCCCACAACACATATTGCACTGACCTTAGTTTAATAGTCCTCTTTTCTTTGGTGGTCAAATGAGAGGGGCATTCTCCATAGGTGAGAAAATGGGTGATATCAGCATACCATTTGTTAACTGAGCTAAGAAACAGAACAGTAGGAAGGCCAAATTTATCCTCCAGTAACTCATGTCTAGCTCCTTCAACAATGAGCTCACAAAGGCCTTTTCCACGGACGAGCTTGGTCAGTTTGATGTCAATATCATATTCTTGAACCTTAGCCACCCAGTTCTTTCTCTTGGATCCAAATTCCTGCTGTGTAAGAATTGACTTAACAGTTGTATCTGGTACTAACACCATGGAGTGAGAGTTAAGAATGTAAAAACGAAACTGCTTAACAACTTTAACCACTGCAAAAGCATGTTTTTCCATCATGGTATATTTTAACTCATGATCTTTTAGAATATAGCTCATAAATGCAATTGGGAGTTCGTGCTCATTAGAATCTTCCTGAGTCAAAACCGCAGCCAAGGTGTTATCTGTGGCGTAGCAATAGATAATAAAATCTTTACTAAAATCTGGACATGCTAAAACAAGAGTTTTAGCAATGGCTCTTGTAATATCTTCAAAGGCTTCTTTCCCTTCAGGAGACCAACCAAAAGTTTGTTTGCCTTTCATCATTTGGGAGATATTCAGAGTTAGTTCTGCAAAATCAGGGATGAATCTTCTCAAAAAATTGATCTTACCAAAGAAAGAGTGCACGCCCTTTTTGTTGGTTGGGAGAGGAATTTGCTGAATAACTTGAAATCACTCAGGATCAATTTTAATACCATATTTGAAGACGATGTGCCCTAATAATTTCCCCTCTGTGACAAAAAAGATAGATTTTTTAGGATTCAAAGAGATCCCATGTTCTCTACATCTTAGCAGAATTGTCTCCAGGTGCTGAAAATGATCTGCCCTTGTTTTAGAATACATAGTCAAGTCATCAAGGTATACAACAATACACTTCCCTTTCAAACTTCCAAAGGCCAGATCCATAGCTCTCTGAAAAGTGGCACCAACATTAATGAGCCCAAAAGGCATTCTTTTGTAAGCAAAGGTACCCCAAGGGGTAGTGAAAGCAGTTTTGTGTTGATCTGCCGTATTAACTTCTACCTGATTATATCCTGAGAATCCATCAAGCATAGACAAAATTTCAGATCCTGTTACTACTTGTAAGACCTGATCCATCATAGGTAAAGGATAATTATCTTTCAAGGAAGCCTGATTCAGATTCCTGAAGTCAACACAGATACGAATCTCACCATTTTTCTTTCTAACAGGTACAATATTGGCAATCCATGTTGAATGATGGATAGGAAAAATGATTTTGGCTTTCAACAACTTCTATATTTCTTGAAAAATGGTGTCAGCTATTTTAGGATTGTATTGCCTCTGCTTCTATTTAAAAGGCTTAATTCCAGGTTTGAGAGGAATAAAATGCTGCATTTCTTTTGGTTGGAAAGCTTTTAAATCTTCATAAGAGTAGGCAAGAACATCCTTATACCTCTTTAACAGATCAATTGCTTTCTTCCTCTCATCTGCTATGCAATATTTTCCAATGTTCATGAAATTAGGGTTAGTGGAACTCCCAATATTAATTTTGTCATATTCAGCTGATTGTTGAGGTCCAGTAGAAGCTCTAGACTTTACATACCTGTCGTGTTTATCAAACAGTTCCTCTAAACTTACCAATCCTTTAGGGATCTTGTTTCCCTTGAGTTTGATACATCCATCCTGATCTGTTTCTTCTCCTTGGGTGGCTGCTTTGTCAAAGGGCATACTTTCACGAGGCAAGTTATCACTTCCTTCAAAGTATAGCTGTTTAAAATTATCTTTGAGTTCTAAGAAAGAAAGCAAATGTTGATCATTATTGAAAACTTGCCAGTTATTTGTATTATCAGGTACACTAGGTCGATGGATCATCTCAATGGTGAACTTATCTTGAGAGAAGTCAGGATGAGGAATCAGCAGTGACCCTGAGACTACTAGTGAATTAGCCCTGGTGTTCTTCTCCCTAGGTATTGCTTCAATGGAGAAAGCATCAAGAAATTCAATGGAATCCCACACCTGATTCCTGTAATGTTTCAACCTTCCATTTTTCACCTGGAAGAGGTTTCTAACTTGCTTTACAATCAATTCCGCATACCCACGAGCTAGAAGATTCTTCACACCTTGTTCTTTTGCCACCTGTAGTCCAAGAATGAGAGCCTCATACTCTGCTGTATTATTGGTATTTTCAAATTGCAACTTGAATGAGAAAGGATGAAGGCTTCCTTCAGGTGACACCAGTATGACACCAGCTCCAGAACCAGCTGAGGAACAACTTCCATCAAACTCTAAAATCCAAACACCATTAGGATCTTTAGGTGACACTTTGGGGAGTTGGATTTATTCAGGAGACATAATCATGTAGTTGCCATGCCCCATATCCTCATAGAGTATTTGTGCTTTGGGATCATCCATTTTTTGTCCAATATACTCAGATTGCTTCTCAGGAAACAACCTCTTCATTTGTCCATTAACAGGTATGAGGGCATGTGACCAATCCATTTGAATTTCTCCACCCACATCCTTACAGAAATTCCTGCTTAGCAACATCCCGTATGAAGGAGGAATATCTGCTACTAAGATGGTAGCCAAAACTTTCTTCTCAGGAAAAGCAGCAAAAGCCACTTGTGCATCTTTAATTCTTCCGACTAAGGGCACTTCCTTACTCTCCATAGAGTAACAAGATCCATAAGTGTGTGTGAGGGTCAAGCCTAAGGCATGAGCTACTTTAGCAGGCATCACATTATCTGATGCTCCCGAGTCTATAACGCAATTACTGAGCCTATGGCCAGCTATAAGAAGTGTCACATAGAATGGTTTGATTTTGTCACTGGGTGAGGTTACATTGGCTATCAGATTAGGTTGTGGTGCAGAAGAAGGAGTGGGTAAAAGGCCTTTAGAGGTAGTTTTAGAATGGGAATTGACAAAGTGAATCATTTTAGCAAAGGCCTTAGGATGGGTTTGATAATATTCAGCTTCTGAGATTTGAACCTTAGTCTTTTTTAGGTGATCAATAATATCGAAAGACCCAGAAGTGGATGGGCTATCATCATTTGAAATCTTAGGTTTATCAACTTTAGGAGAAATGGAAATAAATTTAGTAGAAGAATTGACAGGACTCACCTTTGGTGTAGATGAAATGGGGATAGGAGATCCTCTCTTTGCAATTACGGGGATTGTTGCCGACTGCTCTTGAGATTTCTTGGTGGGCTGCATCACTTTCTCCCTCTGATTTGTTTTCTCTCGAGTCATGACAGCGTATGATTCACTATTCATGTCTGCTACTATTTCATCATAATCATCCCCTTCATCAATGCCTTCAGTGGTGAAGAAATTAACTCGAGATCCCTCAAATTCATCTGCTTCATCGTCAACCTCTTCAACAAATTCCTCGCAATCTTCATTAACCTCTTCATCTTCAGGTTCCTCAACTTCACAGGTTGCATTGACAGGAACTTTAATAGGAGGTCCTTCAAGTGCTAGCCTTGTTTGAGCAGCAGGCAAACGATTTCTGGGCTGAAAATTCCTCCTTGGAATGTCTACATAGGGAGCATGCTGAGCCATTTGTTTCTTAATGGCAATGAGATCATTTGCATGTTTTTGTACCAATGGATCAGTATTAGGTCTAGGGGTGAAAGAGGAGGAAGAAGCAGATCTAGATTTAGAAGGGTCTCTCCTCAACTTCCCTGACATGATTAAATCATCTTCGACACTAACAGCAAGAGTTTGATCTTCAGCCAATGTTGCGAGATTAGCTAACTTTAGGTGATTGAGCATTTAGGAAAAACCATTTTTGAATTTGATCTACAGGTCGAGTATTTGGTGGAATTTTGTTAATCAACTTGTTGAATCGGGCCACAAATTCTCTCATGGGATCTGATGAATCCTTCTTTATTTGAGAGATTTGGGCTAGCAAGGCATGCACGTCTTCTGCTGGCTTGAACCGGTTTTCAAACCTTGTTCTCATTGTATCCCAACTAGTGATAGCACCGACTGGAAGGTGATAAAACCAATCAGCAACATTATCTTGTAAAGTCTCAATGAAAAGTCTTACGGAGACATCTTCATGTTCAACTCCCAGAACTCCGCATGCAACTATGAAGGCTGCGATGTGTTCATCAGGATGCACTTTACCATCGCCTTTGAATTTAGGGAAGTTCTTCCGGTTACCTCTGGGTAACTTGTGCAAAGGATGAGGAAGGGAAAGGGGTTCGACACAATGACCCCAGGACAGTGGTACTGCCATTCTTGGAAAAATGGCTCGAAGAGGAACTGCAACACTAGCAAGAATCAAAGCTCGAAGATTAGGACTAATTGACTCTGAAGGAATACCACCCGTAGGGATTCTCTCTTGGACAGGAGGAGTACTTGTTGAATGAGTCTTTCTATTTCTTGTTGAAGGGAAAGGAAAACCCTGCTGCTCCAAAAGCTGAAACTAAGAATATTCAATACCAAGGGCCCTTCTCCCTCGAGTAAAACGAGGAGTCACCAGATCAAAGAATGATCAATAATTACAGAACTGGAATATGATTTCCCCAGCGGAGTCACCAAAAAAACTGTTGGTCGTCAAATAGGACTTCATGAAGAGCAACAGTCAAGGGACAAGAAGTCCCTCCTCTTTAATGGGAGAGGTTCCCTTATTCAGAAACGAACCTATTTACACATATACAAAACATGATTTTCTTGTGGAACTTGGATATTTACGAAAGTGTTTTCTATAAGGATCATCAATTACAAAAGGACTGAGGAATGAGAAAACGAGAACGAGCAAAAAGGCACCATTTAGAATTATAGATGACAGAGTAATTCTTTATGCATGCGAAGGTACAATGAATTGAAACAAGATCATTTGTATCATACTAATAAGATGAAATTTGAAAGACACAAAGTTCTATCAATAACATCTGCAAGAATACAAAGCTTCTTAATATAATATAGACAAATGATCTTAACAAGATTAAATGAAAAGCTTAGGGATAAAAGAGATCAGATAGACGAAGAATGAAAAGCCCTTCTGTATTGATTTCTTTATGATTTATTTACACTTTCAGAAAATAAGCCAAGTTCTTCCTGCTTCAAAATGGTGAGGAGAGGCCATTATATAGTTTATAATTCAGTTACGCTCGGTAACTACTTCTTTTAACTAAAGATTAGTTAAGGATTGCCAATCGCAATACCTCAACTAATTACAATAAATCCGGGAAAAAGAATTGAAAGAGAAGAGAGGAATAAGGAGAAGAAGACAAGTGCTTATGACTGGGAGGGACCCACTGACTTCAAAATCTGCTGCCTGATTCTCTTCAATGCCTTGGCTATGTCTTTGCCACGTGTATATTGGTCAATTCACTCGAATCAGGGTTGAAATGAGCTTCGCATGAAAGCACTATATTTGCACATTGCACAAAGATTGAGAAACCACCAGTGAAAGCCAAACCGCTATCATGAATCATCTATGCCATTGGCGTAGGGTTTGCGTCTGTCATCCTCGACCAAAAATCACTAAAGTCAAGATGGCGAACTTCACTGTCCCCGATATCGGGAATGGCAGACTCTAGTGGTGAGATTTGTTCTTGCCCCTAAAATTTGATCTTCATGTTGGTAGTAATTCAGAGGGTGAAGTTGCAAGCTAGACTTGGGAAGGAATTGTAGAGAAAAAGGATATGTGCGCAGGAATTTAGATTGCAAAGGTTTGAGCAAAAGATAGCAGGAAAGGAGTGTGCAAAATGCATAGGGGGTTCTCTCGTTATATAGCCGTTTAGCAGAGAGAAAGGTGCATTTAATACATACCTACCAAATTGAATAAGCAAGATATTCGGGTAGAGCGGGAAAAATTAGCACGAATGGCACTTGGTTCATTTGGGACATGTGGGACGCGAAAGCGCGAAGTACGCGGCTCGGCCGATTCGGGTGAAGTGGGGAAAAGATGCACAAATGCTCTTGGAACATGCGGGACAAAAGTACGTGAAGTACGCGACTCGGCCGATTCGGGTGATGCGGGGAAAAGACGCACAAATGCTCTTGGAACGCACGGGACAAAAGTACGTGAAGTACACGGCTCGGCCGAATCGGACGAAAATGGAACAATTGGTCCAGGAAAACTTGGGACATTTGGGACAAAAAGTTCTGACGGGCCTGAAAAGAACAGACTTTGAGTGAACCGGCCGATCGGGGAACAGAGGTCCCAATTGAACTTGGGACACGCGGGACAAAAATGTCCGATAGGCCCGAAAAACACACAAAATGACCCAAAAACGCAGATTTTCTCAATTTCTCGACTTTTAACATTATCAGTACAATAGAGAAGACACTTAAACTCAAAATTTTAAATTTTCACTTTCTTAAGAGTAGGGGAATTTTGAGTGGACAACATATACTTGAATTATGTGCATGCCAGTTAGAAGCACTTGATGGAACATGACTACCTGGTTACTTTAACGGGAGTAGGTTGAAGCCCTACTATCAATAAGTCTTCTTGGTGTTTGTAATAAGGCAATATTTTCATTTAGTTTAGTTTTTCAATTATGTATTCCTTTAATGTATTTCCTTCATTGTCGCTATGCTTTGTCAATTTAGTTGATGTTTGTGTAATAAGTGTGCTTGCGCACATAAATCTAATTACTGTACTAAGAATGTTTATGCGTAGAGGACTGCACATACTTTTAGTGTGGGGTGGTTGTAGTGATCTAAGAGAAAGTCAGAAAATGACTGTGGGAAGTGAAAGATGAAAGGAATAAGCTACTACGGGTGTGCTTTAAGTCAAAATAAGATTGCTCCTCAAAAGGTGACCAAGGATGGAGATGGATGAAGGAACAACATAATGCGAGGTAAACAGAGGCCATGATAGCTATGAGGAGAAGGTACAATGACGAGGTACTCAGGCGCAGGTTTGCACACTGAAGAGAAGTCTGTGACCAATGGGTAGGAAGGCATGCTAGAAGGTTATAGCTGGGTGTGAAGATGTACCACGTGGAACAAATTGATTTGGTCAATGAATGAGGGGATATTTGGTAGGTTGAGGAGAAATAAATGCATCAAAATTTGAAAAATTTATATAAGGATGGGATGCGGATTCATTTTTACCATTACAACTAAGAGTATTTAAGAGAAGAGCCAAGTGCGAAGAGTTGAGTGATCGAGTTTAGGTGTGAAGGGTGTGAAACCAAGAGTGACAACTAGATCTATGCTATAAGAAGCTTGCGTCTCCGATGGTGAAGGGTGTGAGTGAAGTAGGGAGACAGGAAAGGATTAGGTTAAGAAGTTTCCACCTAGGGCATAATTTAATCAAGCTAGGGTTTGATTCGTGGAGTTGTAGAGTTTAAGAGGGGACCATTGCAGGGTGAAAATGGCACCGAAGAAGGCATCGACAGTAGCAGTAAAATGAAAGAAGAAGGTAGTCATTGAGGAAGAAGAGATGGCACCCGAAAGTCATTTTTCAGAGATGCAATACGTAGAAAGAGTCATTATCGGCCAAGAGTGGGATTCACCCATTAGAAAGAGAAAAGTGAGTGAATATAATCACAGGACTTCAGAAAACAAGAAGGAGATCGATTCCTTGCTCATGGCTAGAACAAAAAAATGCACGGCCAATGACATGACAATATATGATGATACGCGTGAAAATATTTTGAAGAGAATTGGGGTATATGTATGAGCTGCCATATTTCGGGAAGTATGAGCCCTTGTACCAGTGGCTCATGAGTAGGGTACACGAAAACTTCTTCTACTTTGTAGGATGCAGAGTTAGAATTTAATTAGCACTGGTTTCATCAGTTATAGGTCTGAAGGCCACATGAGAAGACATAAGAGGTAATATTGTAGATAAATCCATAATTTTATAGACCAAACAGAAGTTGGGATACCTAAAGGGTCCACGCGGAATGGACATATATAAATTGAAGAACTGTCTAATTGTACAAGCTGCAACACACCTTGTTACCAAGTTAAATGATCAGGAGTTTTGGTCGTAGGTAAACACTATGTGGTTTCATGTGGCACGTAAGATGTCGAAAGGGATGATCTAGAACATTGTAGGCTATATTACAGAGCAAATAATTGAAGAAGCGTGCACATGAGGGAAGATAAGCTTTGGGATTGTTCTACTATCACTGGTCTTCATGGAGATTGGAGTACTAGATGGACCAAAGGAGAAAATATGGGAATACCCCATGGAGAAAAAGTCCTCAGCTGAAAGATTCAACAAATACCTATGCAAGGGGACCATGATAGATGAGGTAAAGCAAAGGGTGAAGAAGTGGTATGACAAGATCCGTGTGGCATTTGGGGAAGAGTGGCACATTCTAAAGGACCTACCAGTAGTGGTAGGAAAACAAATTCAATTTTATGTATACCAACATTTCTGCATCAAACGTTTTCCAATGAAGGATGAAATTTGGATCCCTTGGTGCAAGTTACCTTACGCATTCACTGCAAGGTATTTTCAAGAATCTGTTCATAGATTTACAAACACACACAGACTGATCTTCAATGCAGAAAAGGTAGACTACGACTACCATACATTGAGGAAGAAGTATGTATATCCTGGTAGAATCACTTATACAGAGAGAATCATTTTAGAGGTTCTGAACATCAAACCAATAAGTTTGGTTATAGCAGATGTGGGGGAAGCCTTGGTGTATCTCCAGTTGAAGCCAAAAATGGAGAATAACAAATATGTGGAAGGTGAGTTCGCACTTCCAACACCACCAAAGGGAAAGCATATAATGGAGGATATCCCAGTGTCTAAACCCATAGAGAAAATTGAAGTGCAGGATGAGGAGGAAGAGCGTGAAGATAGTGGTCATTTAGAGCATAGGGGTAAGAGACATCCTACAAGCCAGGGTGAAGCTGAGTGTGCCGTTACACCACCTTAGCCACAAGAGGGGGATGATGAGGACCTAAACGTAGTACAAGGGGAGCACATGTTTAAAAGGGTATTCAGGAGAACAAGGACCCAAGGTGCTACCCCAACCACTGTGCACAAATCACCCCGACTCTCCCCACATAAGGAGCCAACCACACAGAGAAGGAGGAAACTGAAGTTGAATGAGGAGGTGGAAGAGTCAGAGGAGAGTGCACCTACATCTTCTACACTTCCAGAGCATACAGAAGAACAGGGTGAGGCATCAAAGGAGAAGGAAGAGGAAGTGAAAATACCAGAGGAGATAGTTGTAGAAGGTGTTCAGGATATGGATACGTAAGTCCCAAATTTGGAGGCTAAAGTTCCTAAGTAGTAAAGGTCTAGAAGGACAAGTGGGGAACACATCCCACCAGCCATGGGGTATGTAGAGGATGTAGGAAAAATTATCCATGCCTGCTTCCAGAGCACGATCATGTAAAATGATTTATTTGGCTAGGAGTTGATGGATGAGTATATGGCAACCGTGCACACACAAAAGCAACTATCATGGTCAATACACACCCACATGGATGAGCTTGACTTTGATGTGTGAGGAGTCATGCGTTTTGAGGTGACTGAAGAAGGCACCTCAGGCTAGACACATGACAATAAATCCTACTGTCATGTCGGATGAGTAGGCCAGCAATGCATTAGTGAAAGTTTCTGCTAAGGTGGCTAGAAGAAACATGGAAAAATCTGCCATGATCAAAGCACTACATAAAGAGCTGAAGACCAAGGACACAGAGATAGCGTGCATAACACAGGAAATGGAATTCATGCAAAAGAAGAATGAAGTGTTGATAAGCATCACAGAGGATATTGGGGACAATGTAATCAAAGCAAGGCCACACTTGGAACCCAAGGTACCACAGACATTTCCTTCAACGATACACTATGTGGGAAATTTGGTGGACTTGGTGCTCGAAGATGAAACTCTACATATACAAGCATCAGAACGATCAGAGTAAGATGTTGAATGGGAGAAAGCATCCGTGATGAGAAAAATTACATCTTATGAAGGGTTATTGCAGGAATTACAAGAAGTATTGAAGAAAGTAGACCGGACTTTAAATATATGCACAGCTCCAAAGGTGCTCATCAACATTAAGATCTTGGAAGAGAATAATGAGGTCCAGAGAGTAATGAAAGATGAGACATTGGGCCATGCAGAAAGGTTGTCAATGGTTAAACAACACCATGAGGCCTTGACAGCAGCACAAGAGCCACACAAGACTTGGCTGGAGGAGCTTAGAAAGATGATTGCGCAGAAGATGGACCTTTTGGAAGGGAGGATGACATCCATGTCTAGTGTTGTGTTGGTTCTACAAAATGAGAAAGGAGAAATTACACAGGATGAGTTGGAATCCATTACTGTGGACATCCTAGAAAAAGTAGAGGAAACACTCATTGAATGGAAGGTTTTGGAGGCCACAATAAAAGAAGAGTATCTAGAGCTGATACTACGAACTGATACAGAGGAGGCTACCTCATAACATCATATAAATTCTTTATTTATCAACATTATTTCATTCTTATTCTTCCATTCTTATTCTTTCCTTAAATTTTTGAAGATACCCATTGTCGGGACGACAATGAGATTAGTGTGGGGTAATGTTGATCAAAGAATACTTGTCAAGGATCACACAAGGAGTCCGCGCAGGATAAGAGGCCAAGATCAAAGGTGCGGAAGGACAAGAAGGACCCGCGCACGGAAGGCAAGTTCAAATTTTAGGATTTGGCCGATTTTGAGCATGAGGATCTATTTTTGGAAGATGGCGTGCATAACACATCAATGATGCAGAGATGTGCGCGCCATGCATTGTTTATATTTAGAGAAGCAGTTCAAAGTGTCTATGCATGGAGGCAAGCTAAGAATAGAATTGACACTTTAGTTAAACTGCAAGAGGACTATAGATAGTGCACTTACATGTGTGGCTATGATTGTAAACGACGTGTGGCTATCAATAGCATGCGACCTATTTCTGGAATAGATAAGCGGTGAATGGCAAGTCCCCACCCTATATATATATATATGATGTTAGGTGCATAGTAGGGGGGGTGAATGATAAAGAGCTGGATGTATGTATGTGTAACAAAGATTATACGCATACGACTGAATTACTGTATTAGTTCCATACGCGCATTGATATAAATTGACAGTACTGTAAGGAGCTTCTATGTTTATTAATAGATGGAAGATATTGGCTGAATCTAAGTGTCATTTTGTGTAATTGAGTAGTGCATATTATTAATTCAATGATGATCACTGTTTCAGCTTGCTCATTCATAGGTCTTTGGGTAACATGCATGGTAGAATGATGGATTACTTATGAATCTATATGTTTCTTCCTTCATCATGTTAACATCCTGTTAAAACAATCCTAAAAAGGGACCTGGTACCTTTGCACACTTCGGGTGAGCACTTAGTCTAGTCCGAGTGATGTGCCAGGGAGACTAGGGTGTTATCTTGCAAATTCTAGGCTACATCACCTTCTATCACATGCATGGAATATTCCCTTTTTGATCCTACAGCCTCCAGACTGGCAACTTATCCACTCCACATGCTAAATGGGTCACACTTTTCTCGTGTGCTACATGGGATGCCAAATATGGCTAAGTACAAAATTTTTCTTGCCTGGTGCGTGCACCATGTGTTCTATAAAACCCTTCTAGAACCCTTCCTTGCATGCCTTCAACCTGTACCTCCTTATCTAAATAGGTCTCGTGCACCCATGCGCCTTCTTGTACTTAGCCAAATTATGGGGCCCAACAATGCCAAGGAAGGAGAGCTTATCCCAGACATTTTCCCTCTGCATTTCTATGTGTCAAGGAGAAGAAATAATTGTCCGATATGCCAAGGAAGGAAGTTCCCAGGTAGGTTTTGGAAAGACAAGTTTCCACGCATTTTTATTTTTGAATGTATCCATGCATTTACCAGAATACTACCCACGCATGCAATAAGAGGATAGTCCACGTGAGAAAGGAAGGCATGTTTAAACAAGTTTCCATGTAGTGAAAATCATAGTCCACATTGCCAAAGCCAAGGCAAGATCCACGCAGGCAAGAGAAATAACAGTCCACAACTGTAAAAAATAAAAAAATAAGAAATTCATGCAGAGGGTAAAGAGGATGTTTTCCACGTAAAGAAAAATCCAAACACAGCTGTAAAACAGTCCATGCAAGCTAAAACATAGTTGTTAATTCTGGTAGAGGAAAAAGAAGCCCACACATGCCATGCAACTATATACGTTGGACCTCCACAAGTAAAAGGAATAATTTTTGGTGAGTTCTTTTCTTGTTTCATTTTTGTATAGGCTAAATACTCAAAGCTCAAGATTTATTTTCTAGAACCCAGCTTGGAATTAGTTCCCGAGTGTACATTGAAGATAATTAGAATCCATTTAGATTCTAATTGAAACCATTCTATAGCTGCACACACATTTACCTCATCAAATTTCAACGCATGCTATATAAAAAAAAGAACAACCTACAAGAAACTCGAACATGCAACATATGGGAGTAGGAAAAGACAAATCATAATCCAACCAAGACTACTCAGGCCATGAGGCCATGCATTGGTTTGAATTGAAACTCCCACACATCCACCAGGTAAGTAAAAAAAAAGATCCACACATTTGCATTCCAAAACGAGGCCATTGTTCACGCAAGAATAAAAGAAAAGGAATAGCCATGCATTCGCAGGTAAAAAGATCAGGTAGATACAAAATCCATGTGCCACATTGAAGGTGGAAGATTGGCCAAAATATTACGCAGGACGTAAAGAAATCAATCCAAACAATACCATGTTTGCATAGGAAAAATGATTTCATAGTCATTTTTAGCTAAAATCAATGCAATTGCGAGAAGAGGAAGACTGTGCGTGAAGGGAGATCACGTGAAAGGTTTAAAAAAAATTCAAACAAGATATATATCAGCAAAAGAAAATGAAATTGATATAAAAAATGATTGATGTGGAACGAAGACTGCTGTGTGTTGTATCTGTCAAAGTGGTCAACTTTAGGGCTTGATATCTCGAAAATGAATTATTTTCATGAAAAATCAATCATTGCCCACGATTTTAATCATGTTAAGGTGCTTCCATACTCATTTTAAAATGCACAACAAATCATTTGGTATTCTTCATGAACCCAAATAAAACATAGTTCATTTGAATTTTGTCGTGTGCGCTATTTCAGCTTGTTGGAGGCCTACTTTGAGAATTTGTATTTCAAGCCCAAGTGATTGTCAAGAATAATGGTTTATTTCTTTGAATTATCCCAATCATTGTATACACCTTTGCCAATTTTCAAATTCACAACATCTCATTTGATATTTTTCACAGAGCCAAATAAAACGTAATTTGTTTGATTTCGCCACACATGCAATTTTCAGCCTATCAAGGTCACTCACTTTGAGAGTTCATATTTTTAAATCAGATGATAATAAAGAGAAAATGATTGGTTCTTTAAATTCTACCCACTTTCATATGATCCCTTGTCAATTTTTATATTCCTAGGGTGACGTTTGGTATTTTTCCCACGCTAAAACCAAACATGATTTTTGCAGTTTTACACCTACATTTTCCTAATAGTTTTAGAAGAGTCATCTTTGAACTTTAATATTTCACTCAAGAATTTGATTTGGGAAAATACTCTCTGATCCACAAACTTGTGGTACCTTAATAGACTCCCTCATCCAGTGAGAGTTTCTCAGAATAAGATTTGTTATTTTTCCTAGTGTAGTTTCAGAGGCGGTTTGTTCAGTTTTGAAGTAAGGAAGTAATAGTCCTGAAATCACACGTTTTTGTCACAATCATATCATCTTCACACAAAGTGGTGTTGCGGTATGGGTTCCAGGGAATTCTACTCACCTTGACGCTCCATTCAAAGTATGAGAACATAAGCGATACCAACTTGGGTTACATCGATGTAAGTCGATTTCGCAATTCGCGTATCAGCTGAAAGCGAGTCAGAATTTTCCGAGCACTTGTTCTAAAGTGGTCTCTCATGCGCAACAACCTTCCCAATGTCTATACAAAGTCTCAAATTGGTCATCACTTGCATGGAGCACTACGACACCTACATAGAGTGGCGATTCAAATATCCAACGGCTCCGAAGCGGAAGTGACCTCTACTTATTAAGCTCCTCAGTCTCATCTCCGTGGCGCGACACTTCTCGATGACACCAATGGGTCACCTCTAACTTTATCATTATGCGGTATAGGTCATAGCTATTGGCAGAGGTCTCTTCGGAGTCAAAAGACTATTGTTATCGACATAGATCGATAATGGGAGAAGTGTTTCTACATCAATTGTCTTCACTTCATCATTGTTGTGGATCTATTCATTGACAAACTAAGACCAATGACAAGTGCAGTTATTTGGATCATCAAGCAAGACCACAACATTCAAACGTGTCCCTGTCAACTCTCAGTTAATAGCGGGCGCGATATTTCATCGGCTAGTCTTAGAGTTGGGGAGCATTATCGAATTGAATGATAATGAACGGATCAGAATGACAACACTTCAGGATGTTGACAAAGATGAAAGACATAACTTTAGGAAGTGAATTGCAATCTCTAACTCTTGGAAGAGCTTCTTAATGGTGAAAGATCACGAGTTGAATTCTAACAAGACCAAGGTGGTGTAACGACTACGGTCTCGCGATAAATGAAGCAATTCACTATGGAAAGGTATTCAAAGCATGTGAATAATTTTGTGTAATTGTTGAATGCGAATGCAATACGAAGAGGATGTTGCTCACATTAGGATGCTTGCTCAAACGGAGAGGTGGTTGAACTGCTCAAGTTTCAAGCTCAACTCTCTTGTCATCTGTAGGATTGTGGAGCATGATCAATGAGTTCATTCTTGTACGACCATGATAGGCAGACTCTTGGCCCAAGGGATAAGACATTGATTCTTACGTGTCTTGATGTAGGTGGCACGTTGCTGACTAGGATGTCTATGTGTGTGTCCAAGTCATCTAAGATGGGGTCCACATGTACCCATTTCCCTTTATTTATGTTATTTTCCTTAAGTGACTTTCAAATTGTTATAAAATGATGTTTCCTTATTCAAGTTGGTTGAAAAAGTAAAAGTCACCTAAGGTGCCTAATTTAATGTTCATTTAAATCCAAACTACCTTGTAACTGACTTTTAGGTTGTAAAAGGAAGTCATGGGCTCATTTGTAAGGGTGAATTTGAGAGAGGAGAATAAAATACTTTTGTGCGCAAGCTTTTCTTTAGGAAAGAAACTTTGTGTTCTTTTGTGAAGACATTTTGGAGTTAATGAAATATGAACTTTGTGTCCCATTCATTATCTCTTATAGCATTTGATGTTCTTATGTTCATTAGATGTTAGTGTTTAAATCTTGCATGCAAATATTGTCTTTGATCTTATTATTAACGCTATTAATATGTTGTTCTTGTTGACAGTGATCAAGCTCTGATATTTACTTGCTCATGTGTGTTCCCTTTTACTTATTCTTGTTTAGTTGATTCGAAATTTGCTTTATTTGAGTTAGTTATTCATTGTTCTCCTCTATGTGATATTAGGCTCTGCTTTTACCTAACTATTGCATGTTCCTTCCATTCATTCCTTTCCATTTCTTTCCTTCATTCCATTCCATCTCCCTCATTCAAATTTCTTTCCATTTGATGTTCCAAAACACCCCCTACATACAATTTTGAATGTATAGATGTAAATACTGTTTTGGTTTTCAATAAAGGCAACCTCACCTTCATTGAGGAGGGACTTCGTTCCCGTTCTGTTGCATGTCATTTGCATGTGTGCAAATCCATATGCTAACACCTTCCAAACCATATCTATGTATTCTAGGATTTTCCTACTATATTTGTATGTAAGCAAACTCCGCCTCTCTATATCTCATCTATCTAGTTATGGAGAGGAGGTTACTGGAGGGGTGGGGGGAATAGAGTCTAGTCTATACATTATAGAGGTCCCCTATCTACATTTGGCATCCATCTATTGTATTTTGTATGTGATATTAATGATGCCTTGTTATATTTATATCTATATATGGCGTGGGCAGGGGCAAGGACAGGGGCAGGGCAGGGGTCAGGGGATAGGGGTAGATGGGGCGTAAATCACTAATTTCTTTCCTTCTCACCAATATAGATAGGGGTCATATCATGCATATAATAGATAGATGGGGGATAGGGGCCATCTAGAGTTGTTCACTATAGATGTTGGCCTATCCAACTGTGAATGCATCGTTTGGATACTCGGGCTCCCACCTGAAAATTAAGTATAGAGAAGGGGAGGGAGTTGAGATCAAACTATTTTGGCTTCATCGATTCTATCTATTTTATATCCTTGGGAGGTGGAGATTAGAGAGCACCTATATCTTTGTGTCGGATGGTTAGACTTCTCTTTGGGCTATAGATGAACCCGGGAAAACTTGATCTCCCTTTTGAATATAGAGATAATGGGTCGAGGGAAGCCACATCTGATTTGGGTGAGTTAGAGCTAACCCATATTTATTGGCTTATCTGCTACTCCACCTAGCTCTCACCCCTAATTTATCTTGATATATCGCACATCCACCAAAGATGGGATAGAATCAAACGGGCCTTCAAACCTTTCTTTTGACCCATATATATAAATCTCTATACTCCAATTCGTATAGAGAAAAGGGAGGCCGAAGGACAACTAGCCTTGACCTTAGCCTTAAAACAATTATGATATAGAGCTTTCAACTACAATTATGTATATGGGTCCCTACCATATAATATAGATATAGATATGGGGGACGCGAGAAGGGCCTACCTGAGCCTAACCTATATGTAGAGATGGACCCATACATCTATGGGGACTGATGTTGCCCTAAAGTTGTGAGACACACACACACACACACACACACACACACACACACATATAGACAAAGAGACAAAGAGGGAGAGGGAGAGAGAGGAGATCGGGGCCATTGTATATATCTCTTCTGAGTAAAGCATGTGCCCCATCTAACCCTATAAATTGAAAGGGTTATTAGGTGGGGGCCCTATGAGAGAGGTCCTTTATCTCCTTTGCATATATAGATATGTAGAGGGGGTTATCCATGCCTGCTGGATATATGGGCCCATATCTATTCTATATAATAGAGGGAGTGAGTTTATGATAGGGTTACCAAGTTCAGGTGTTTGGGCATTTATGTTATGCCCTCTTCTCCAACCCCTCTATATTTTTGTGTAGGTAGAATAGCCCTCTTCTGGTAGGCCCATCTATATTTATTGTGTATATTTAATAGGCTCCATGGTAGGCCCTTGTTAGGGCCCGAGGGATGTTATGTTTGTGGAGCCTATTTGCATGTTACAATGTGGTATACCTTCTATGTGTTACACTTGGGTATTTTTACGGCGGTCCCGCTCGTCGATGAGCGGGTCAAGGGGGTTCGGGGGCGAAGCCCTCGAAGCAAATTTTTATGGGTGGTTTATTAACCCATGGGTAAAGGGTAACCGTTATGGGTTGTTTTTGGGCCCATGGTTTTTTTTCGGTCTTTTGCCCATTGTTTTGATACCCATGGTTATTGCCCTTGGTTTTGATACCCACGGTTTTGTATCAAACTGCTTAAGCAGTTGTCTATTTATATGGTCTTATGCATATGATATATGTACAAGTAAATGTATTGCAAATGTGTTTTGAATTCAGGTGTGAATTCTGTAGAGTTTGTTGAGCATAGCTCCAACCGGATCTGGGTATTGTATTGAGAGAGTGGAGGCTTGTAATAAAATTTGAGCAAGTGATTCTTGGTGGACGTAGCCCAAATTGGGGTGAACCACGTTAAATCTTGTTTCTCTCTGTGTTGTGTTATTTATTCTGCACTTTTATTTGAGATCTGTAATATTTTCTGCATATTAGTTTCTACTGTTGCGATTCTGTAAGGGATTATTCCGCATATTTTATCTCTTATTTCCTAACAATTGGTATCAGAGCCTGGTTTGGTTTGCTAAAGTGTTGAATCGCAGGGAAAGTTTTTAGCTTGAGTGGGAGCTATGGCAGATGAAGGAAGATCTAGGGTTGATAAATTCAACGGGCAGAATTTCAGTCTTTGGAAGATGTAGATGGAAGATTACTTTTATCAAAAGGATCTTTATACTCTGTTGTCTGAGAAGGTGAGCAAACCCTCGAGTATGACAGATGCGGAATGAGATTTGCTGGATAGGAAGGCACTTGGGACAATCCGGCTGTGTCTTGCATCTTCGGTATTATTTAATGTTTCAAAGGAAAAGACTACAAAAGATCTAATGGATGCATTAGGGAAGTTGTATGAAAAACCCTCTGCCTCTAACAAGATATTTTTAATGAAAAATTGTTTAATATGAAGATGTCTGAGAATAGTTTAGTAGCAGATTATTTAAATGATTTCAATACGGTTGTGAATATGTTAGCTTCGGCTACAATAGAATTTGATGAGGAAGTTAGGGCTTTATTAATTCTGTGCTCTTTACCTAAGAGTTGGAATAGCCTGGTAATGGCGGTAAGTAACTCGGTTTCAGCTAACTCGAAGTTGAAGTTTGAGGATGTTGTAGGGGTGATTCTAAGCGAGGAAATGCGAAGAAAAAGCTCCGGGGAATCTTCTACTTCAGGGAATGCTTTGACAGTGGAAACTAGAGGGAGACAGAAGAATAGAGGAAACCGTGGAAAATCAAAAGATCGGGCAAGGTCAAAATCTAAGAACAAGATTGTATGCTGGAATTGTGGAAAGCCTGGGCATGCAAAGAAGGACTGTTGGGAGCTTCGGGATAAGAAGAAACAACATGAAGAAAACAAGGAGGCAAATGTGGCATCGGGTAATGTATGTCATGATGCTTTGATTCTTTCTTTGCATAATATTACTGAATCTTGGGTTTTAGATTCAGGGGCTTCTTTCCATGCTACTCCACATAGGCATTATTTTGTTGATTACGTTCAAGGGGATTTTGGGCATGTTTTTCTTGGTGATTTTGAGCCTTGCAGTATAGTTGGAAAAGGTTCTGTTTAGGTTAAGATGCAGAATGGGAATACTTGGCTATTGAAAGATGTCAGACATGTGCCTACATTAAGGAGAAATTTGATATCGGCGGGGCAGTTGGGAAGTGATGGTTGTACTGTGATATTTACAGCTAACTCTTGGAAGGTTACCAAGGGTGCTCTTGTGGTGGCAAGATGTAAGAAGGTTGGAACCTTGTATTTAACCATTGATAGTACTAATGATTGTAATCTTGTGGCTTCAGATGCAGATACAACATTATGGCACTATAGGCTCGGTCATATGAGCCATAAGGGCATGAACATCATAAAGAAGAATTTGCCTGGATATATAGAAATAGGTTTGGATTTATGTGAGAACTGCATATATGGGAAACAGAAGCGAGTAAGGTTTCTCAAGGTTGGACCTACGAAGAAAGAGAGTAAGTTAGAGCTGGTACACTCTGATGTGTGGGGGCCGGCTCAGGTATCATCTCTTGGGGGTTCAAGTTATTATGTTACTTTTATTGATGATGCAACAAGGAAAGTTTGAGTTTATTGTATTAGAAACAAATCTGATGTATTTGACACTTTTGTTAAATGGAAAGCCTTGGTAGAGAATGAAACAAGTCTTAAGCTAAAATGTCTCAGGTCAGATAATGGAGGGGAGTATTGCAGCAATGAATTTAATGATTACTATTCTAAGAATGGAATCCACAGGCAAAAGATGGTTCCAGGAACTCCGCAGAGAGGATGAACAGCAGAATGGGGTATCAGAAAGGATGAACAGAACAATAATGGAATGTGCTAGGAGCATGAGGTTACATGCAAGGACTAGCCTCTTTCTTTTTGGGCAGAAGTGGTGAGCACAACTGTGTACTTGATAAACAGAGGACCCTCAAGTGCCTTGGATGGAGGCATACCTGAGGAGGCATGGTATGGTAAGAAAGTTGATTTTTCATTTCTTAGAGTCTTTGGATGTGAGGTGTTTGTTCATATAGACAAGGATGATAGGACCAAGCTAGAGGCTAAATCAGAAAAATGTACTTTCATTGGTTATGACGGTGATGACTTTGGATTTAAATGTTGGAGTATTAAGGACAAGAAAATCATTTGGTCTAGGGATGTGGTCTTTAATGAGAAAGTCATGTATAAGCAACAGTTGCAGGAAAATAGGGAAGAATCCAAGAAAGAATATGCAGTGGTAGAGGATCTTCCGGATGGGAAAGTGACCCATGAATCAGTTCAGGAACCTACTCAACAGGAACCCCAAACTCCTACAGTGAGGAGGTCTTCTAGGGTAAGAAAAGAACCTGAACGTTTTTCTCCTTCTCTTTATTTTTTATTACTCACTGATAGTGGAGAGCCAGAGAGCTTTGATGAAGCAATGCAGGTAGATGCCAGGAAGAAGTGGGAGTAAGCCATGGATGAGGAGCATCAGGCTCTCATGGAGAACCAGACATGGGATTTGGTAAAGCTACCGGAAGGCAAAAGAGCATTACAGAATAAGTGGTTGTTCAGAGTTAAAGATGGAAGGAGGCAAGAAAAGATACAAGGCCCGGTTGGTGGTCAAGGGGTTTGCACAGAAAAAAGGTATAGATTTTGATGAGATTTTTTCTCCTGTAGTAAAAATGACTTCTATTAGAACTGTTCTAGGAATAGTTGCAGCAGAAGACTTGCACTTAGAACAGCTAGATGTAAAGACTGCGTTTCTCCATGGTGATTTAGAGGAGGAGCTATATATGCAACAGCCAGAAGGATATGAAGTCAAAGGTAAAGAGGAGATGGTGTGCAAACTGAAAGAAGAGCTTGTATGGCCTGAAACAAGCTCCACGTCAATGGTATAAGAAATTTGATAGCTTCATGATGGAGCAAGGTTATATTAGATGTCATTCTGACCATTGCGTGTATACAAAGAAATTTGGGGATGGAAGTTATATTATTCTGTGTTTGTATGTTGATGACATGTTGGTTGCAGGTAAAAACATGCAGGAAATAAAAGTACTCAAGAAGCAGCTAAGTGAATCCTTTGCTATGAAGGATTTGGGTACAGCCAAACAAATCCTTGGTATGAGGATATCTCGGGATAGGAAGGAACGGAAGCTGACTTTATCTCAGGAAGAGTACATTAAGAATGTCTTAGAGAGGTTTAATATGCAGGATGCTAAACCGGTTGGGACTCTTTTGGCAGGCCACTTCAAGTTATAAAAGGAGCAGTGTCCTAAGACAGAGCAGGAGAGAAACCAGATGTCAAAGGTACCTTACCCATCCGCAGTTGGCAGTTTGATGTGTGCCATGGTGTGCACTAGGCCTGATATTGCCCATGCAGTGGGAGTTGTGAGTAGATTTATGAGTGATCCAGGTAAAGAGCATTGGCAAGCAGTAAAGTGGATCCTTCGGTATTTGAGAGGGACCATGGGGACAATTTTGTGCCATAGTGGATTAAACACCACTTTACGTGGTTATGCAGATTCAGACATGGTTGGAGATGTAGACAGCAGGAGGAGCACAACAGGTTATATTTACACTGTAGGTGGGGACAGCAGTGAGCTAGATTTCACGACTACAGAAGTTGGTGGCTTTGTCAACCACGGAGGCTGAGTATGTTGCTGCCACAGAGGCAAGCAAAGAGATGATTTGGTTACAACAATTGCTTGAGGAGTTGGGGCATAAGCAGGAGGAATGTAAGCTACATAGTGATAGTCAGAGTGCTATACACCTAGCTAAGAACTCTGCTTTCCACTCTAGGACGAAGCATATACAGTTAAGGTACCATTTCATCAGGACAGCTTTGGAGGAAGATAAGTTGAAGTTGGAGAAGATTCATACTAGTCAGAATCTTGCAGACATGATGACCAAGGTGGTCACAAGGGGATAAACTGAAGCTGTGTTCAGCTTTGGCTGGTCTTCACAGATGACTAGTGAAGGGTTGAGAAACTTGCTCAGAGGAAAACTAGTCTCTAAGTGGAGATTGTTAGGTTTGTGGAGCCTATTTTTCACGTGTGAGAATGTGTTGAAGACCTGTACACTATGCGTTACACTTTTCATGTATCCTCTGTGTCGGTCCCGAGGCTAGGCCGGTGCCCCGAGTCAGCAAGGGTTCGGGGGCGCAGCCCCCGAATTTTTTTTTTTAGGCGTAAGTTTTTTTGGCCTCGAAAAATGCACCTAACATATCAGGAAACGTGCTTTTCTCATATGGGTGAGTTTTTTGACCACCTCATAGGTTCTTTGGGACGGGTTTTGCCCATGGTTTTGATACCCAAGGTTTTGTACGAAACCGCCGCCCTGTAGTTGTCTATTTATATGGTCTTATGCATATGATAGATGTACAAGCAAATGTATTGCAGATGTGTTTTGAGGTCGGCTATGAATTCTGTAGAGTTTGTTGAGCATAGCTCCAAACGGATTATAGGTATTGTATTGAGAGAGCGGTGGCTTGCAAAGTAAAACGCTGAGACCAGCTGATTCTTGGTGGAATTGAGCATGCAAATATGGGTTTGAACCACGTTAAATACTATCTTTCCTTTATATTATTGTTTAGGAGTTCAGTTCTGCAATTTTGATCTTTAGGATCTGTAATGAATTTCTGCATATTAGTGTCTACTGGTTTGCGCATTCATGTGAATGGCCCCTCATTTTCTTGCATATTTTAACTCACCTTATTTCAGTAGTACACTATTCTACGTTTGCTTAACTTCCATAGTATCAAAAAATTTACATGCTTGTTTGCATCTAGACTCAGTCGTAGTATATCTTATGCCAGAGATCCAACATGTGCAATACAGTATTATTAGTGCTTAGGTCTTGTTTATAGTTTAAACTTGACCATTAGGTGGTTGCAAGGTATTATCACTATCTATTTTAGACCTATCTTTCAGGAACTATACACTTAGGGTATAGTTTTGCTATAAACAATTTGCAGTAGACCCCGACTAGGATTTACATTAGTGCCAAGCTCTGTACATGATTGTTCGCTAATCCCTAAAAATAGTCCGCATAGTCTATTCTGTACTTAGGATAATTTGAAGACTGTAAATTGATCGAAAGAAAATCTATACCTGTACATGCCTAGGTTTATTACACGCTTTTCTAGATACACTTAAACAAAACCTAGTGCCACGAAGAGATCATAGTGATGGGACTAGGAATCACAAAAAGCGTCGGATTCTAAACTGAGATGCGAAATGACTTAGAGGTAAATCTTTCAAAGTTTTAGTTCAAGATACCCATTCAATGGTAAAGTAACTTAGCACCACTATATTTCAGAGGTAAAAGACACTAAACTCGATAGTTGACCATAGTGGAGAGGATTTTGATGGATCTGATAGATCAACACAAACTATGATTCATAGCTCAATTCTGATGTAGGATCCTATAATCTATAGTAGAGACCAGATTACTCATTTTGTTGTACTCAGAATTAGGAGGTAAACTACCACATAAGTTCAAAGAAAAAAAGCTAAACTCGGCTATTTTGCCAAAAAATACGTTACCTTCCCTCAGTTGACATGGAAAATCCTTTTGATGCAGAGTATTCTTCCACTTACAGTGCGTGTAAGAAAAATGTTGAAAGTGAACCACCAAATATGCAATAGATGTGTACTTGAGGAGACCTTACTTTATTATAGTTTGCTTCATTACTGCTTTTGTATGAAAATTACGGGACATAGGGATCACAAAGAATACATTCTTCGAGCCAGATTTGATGCTGAAGATGATCCCAATCATCGAAGAGGAGATCATTCAACGTAAACTATTGACCAAAACCTTAGTAAAAAATTGCAACCTTAGGTTCCTCAAGTAGGAATACACATACAGGATCAGAATCACGGATCAAGTTAGGTGAATTTCACACTAGACCCATACGATGAAGCACACACATTTAAAGTTGCTAAAGTGAGCCAGACCACTAGGTCCACCACAAGAAGAACAACCGCATCACTGTAGAAGGAGTTGCAATCAGATGAAAAACAAACTTCGGGTGTGATCCTCTAGTTCAAGAGGGTAGATGCTAGGAGACAACATAAATTATCTATACAAATAGCTATGTCTTTAGAATCCAAGTTTCTAGAAGACATGTGAGGTATGCTGACCAAATCCCAAAAAAAAGCTGATATCCCTAAATTTAGAGGCAAATACAGAAAGAAAAGGATGATCCTCGTGATACTATGGATTAAATACTTGATACATGGCTTATGACCAGAACAGGACCGCTTACAATGATAGAGTCTACAGTTGTGATCCACAACTATTTCCTCATAGCCTAACGAGTACAAACATTAGAAATTTTTTTTAGTATACCTAAGGGATAAATCACGGCATGACCCACACTAGCTGAAACGTTTGTGCGACATCTACTCCGATTCAACCTATGGAGAATTCAACAGTTATCCCTACTAGACACAACCTATGCTAAGGATAAACAAAAGACCCATTAAAAACTTCACGTGATTCTTACAATGATGGCATGGAGATGGACAAGTTATTTACCTTGTGACCCTATCAGGAGAAATACACGAAATGTTCCCGGGTCATATTTCCACGCATCCCACAACCCATTGAATCGAATCACGCCAGAGCTTCCATATTGATAGGATGCATTGCGAGTACTAAATCCTGGCTGATCGAAGTCTATAGAGAAAGGAAGTCAAGGTATAGAAGGGCCTATCATTGCCTTAGGGGACACACAAATTCCATTAGTGAAGTGACGAAGACATGAGATTGCCAAACTAGTCTGTGCATATACTACCAATAGTTCTTTAATAAGAACAAGCATGTTATTGGCACGACCTCGAAAGGTAAAATATGCTAAGAGAGTCTTGGCTGTATAGAGTGGTCCACTATTAAGGATTTCACAAGGACCTCACCCGAAGGCACCCATGAAACATACATTTACACCTCTAACTAAATCATTATCTGCTATAATTAAATAGTTAAATGTTGTGAATATGGTGTAATATCCAACTGCAATGGTACCGTACCCAAATGATGCCCTAAGCTAAGATGGTTTAAGGAGCACGAATTCTGTAGAGTTTGTTGAGCATAGCTCCAAACGGATCTCGGTATTATATTGAGAGAGCGGTGGCTTGTAATAAAATCTGAGCAAGTGATTCTTGGTGGACGTAGCCCAAATTGGGTGAACCACGTTAAATACTGTCTCTTTGTGTTGTGTTATTTTATTCTGCAATTTTATTTGAGATCTGTAATAATTTCTACATATTAGTTTCTACTGTTGCGATTCTGTGAGGGATTATTCCACATATTTTATCCCTTATTTCCTAACACCAACTACATCTATCTAACAAATGATAATCCATTTGAATCCCTTATAGGTTGTGTCCACTCATCTGATGAACATGTGAACACCATTAGGATCTTAGGAAACAGTTGTGCTATAGGCACACGACATTATCATTTGGTAATACTCGATCCTCTACCCATTTCTCAGGAAGGCAAGTACAACTTGATAGAACAATTGGAGAAAATCCTAGCTATAGTTTCAATCCTAGATCTCCTCAATATTTCTCCTGCTCATAAGAATATACTGTATAAAACACTTCAGAGTTTAGGGGTTTCCACAGATGTAGATCTTGACACACATTCAAGAAATGGTTGCAAACGTTTATTCCAATGACCATATCTCATTTGATTGAAATGAAATCCCGTGCAATAACCCTAAGCATAACTTTCCCTTATACATAGAGGTCATTTTTACTCATCTCAAAATTAAAAGAGTTCTTACGGATGGCAGGTCTAGTCTAAATATTTGTACACTAAAGCTAGTTAAGCAACTAGGCCATTTAGAAGTAGATATGGGTACTAAAACTATTACCATCATGACCTATGATAATGAGGAGTGAGAATCAGTAGAAACTATAGTGATTCCAATGGAATTAGGACCGACATATCATGATATGACATGGTTCATGTCCTTGACATAGATATTCCTTACAACATGATCCTGGGATGCCCATGGATTCATGTCATGTCAGGTCATTCCCTCTGCCTTTTATGAGTGCACATCAAATTATGCCATGGAGGATAGAAAATTACCATTCTAGGTGATCTAAAATAATTCATGCTTTGTAGAGACATTGCACAATAATTCTCATGTAGCATATGAGTTTCCTTCAAGCAAATATTGCTATCCCATTGCAAAAAAAAGATATAAGAGAATGTATAGATTCAGAAGCAACTCACTCCTTGTAATAAGAACTTCCCTACATTAGTCAACCCCTTCACATCATGGGAGGAAAATTTTAGAAAATATGGCCCAGATGATCAATTCACTCTTTAACAAGCCTTGTTAATATCATACCTCTCATTGTCACCCAAGACACATGGTAAACCATATTTTTAGTTTAGGATCAGTCATGTATAGATTCCATAAACCATTTGAGATGTTTATTCCTAGTGGTCTCTTATCTAAGGAGAATATGTTAGATACAACCACTAGTTAGAAACCCGAAGGCAACTATGATCATCTATGTCATCAAGTTCCACAATATATCAAAGGCCACCACATGATGTATGTCATGGGCTATAATGGATTTGGATACGCCATAAATGCATAAGGAAGTATAGAACCCGTTCTTATTCCTTGCTTTGAGTCAAACAAACACAACCTTGGTATCAAGCCTCATGACAACCCACCTTCTGAGATAGACGCTACCTCTTCTAAACATGAGGATGGTTCATCTCATTCAAATAATGATGTTGATTCCCAATGTAGCATATACAAGGATCCTTCCTCCACCAACCTATTTCAAAATTCAGATATCTTCACCTTATCTGGATCTGATCCCCAAGCCAATTAGCAAGTTACACTAGTATATCATGAACTTATAGATTGGGATCAACAACTTCACGTACCAATTGATTTATTTGAGACTGATGAGGCAATTGCATAAGTCATGGGACTCATGGATACTATTCCAAACGGGGACCACAAGAAAGGTTTTTGTATCAAACTAGATAGTTATGCATACTTTGGGGAGGAATCAGAGATGTGTGGTCACTTGAATAAAAATATCGTAGGCAAGGGAAAGAGTACTTCTAAAAATCCTTGCGGGAAAAACAAGCATAAGTCCCATAGTGAGAACCTCTTTGAGATACTAGTGGACAAGAAAACTGAAGAAGCTGTAGAGAAAGTGGTCTACCCATTCAAAGATAATGATCTCTTTGAACCACCTGTGGAGGTCGATCTTACTCTTCCTCCTGATCCTACCCAGATGGAAGATGCATCTAAGATGCTCATTGAAGAAACAATTAGTGTTAATATTGGTTTAGAAGAAGAGCCTAGAATGATAAAGTTGGGAGCTTCACTCTCGGAATAGGAACAAAAAGTTTTCGTGGCATTATTATGAGAATATGTAGACATATTTGCGTGGTCATACAAAGATATGCCCAGTTTGGACCCAGAATTGGTCGTACACAACCTTGTTGTGCACCCAGCTGCTAAACACATTAAGAAGTAGTTAAGAAAGATGCATCCAAAGATTACACTACTTGTTAAAGAAGAACTGGAAAAGCTATTAGCGAATAAATTTTATCAAACCTATTGACTATTCAGATTGGATATCCAATATAGTCCTAGTTCAAAAGAATCTAGTTGGTATTAAAATATGCATCGACTTCCGTGACATTAACAAAGTGTGTCCCAAAGAACGAATTTCCTCTACCTAACATTGACATGATCGTCAACTCAACTACCGATTATGAAATGTTATCCTTAATGGATGGAATTTTCAGGTTATAATCAAATCAGGATTGCAGAGGAAGATCAACACAAGACTAATTTCATCACCCCTTGGGGGACCATTTTGCTATAAAGTCATACCTTTTGGACTCAAAAATTCCAGGGCTACATATCAACATGCTAATTATGGTCATCTTCTATGACATGATGAATGACATCATGGAAGATTATGTTGACAGATATCTTAGCAAAAGTATAAAACCAGAGGAGAGCACCCTGAAGTGCTGAGATGTATCTTCTCAACGGTCTCCTAGATTATAAAGTTTGTTTGAATCCTAGAAAGTGCATCTTCAACATATTATCAAGAAAGCTCCTGCGTTTCATTGTTTCACAGAGAGGGATAGAGGTAGATCCCGCTAAGGTTATATCTATAACAGAGATGCCTCCACCTACGAAACTTAAACAACTAAGAAGTCTATAATGAAAAATTCTGGCAATCCACTAATTTATTTCACAACTTGTAGATAAGTGCCATCCTTTTATGCATCTATTGGAAAAATATGTTACCTTAAATTAGGGACCAAAATGTTAGAAGGCATTTTAATTGCTTAAGCAATATCTAATCAACCCACCTGTTCTCATGCCACCTACCCTAGGTGAACCCCTCCTACTTTATATTTCAGCCACTCAATTTGCTATTGGTGCACTGCTTTCCCAATACGACCTTGGCCACAAAAAAGGACAATTTACTACCTCAGCCGCACCTTAATCACCTATGAGCTGAACTATCCGTAGATTGAAAAATATTTCCTAGCAGTAGTGTTTACTTTCCAAAAATTTTGCCATTACCTCCTTAACAAATAAACCAAGTTAATATCCAAAGTTGACCCTCTCAAGTACCTTTTATCCAAATCTACCCTTACAGGACGAATGGCTAATTACATCATTCTCCTTAGTGAATTTGACATTGAGTTCATTAACCAAAAGTCTACTGAAAACGACAAGTATTGGTAGATCAATTGGCTAGAAGCTCCCCTACCAGGAATGGAACCATTATGTCTAGATCTTACTAGATGCATCTATGATGTATATCGAGGAGTCCGTCGTGTGGCAAGTCTACTTTGATGGGTCACTCACATCTCATGGGTCAGGAGTAGGAGTGGTGCTCATCACTCCCATAGGAGAGGTTATTCCACGAGCATTCCGTTTAGGATTCCCTTATACAAATAACATTGCAGAGTATGAGGTGCTCATCACTAGCCTTAAGTTAGCTATCACCTGGAATATACGATAGCTACGAGTCATTGGTGACACCCAGCTAATCATTAAACAAGTTAATGATGAGAAAAAGTTCAAAGATGAAAAGCTTGCTCCATATGAGAAAATGGTGGAAAATTTGAGAGAATACTTTATACAGATTGTCTTTAAATAAAGACCAAAATCACACAATCAATCGATATATGTGATGGCTACAATAGGATATCTACTTTGCATTCTGCCTCAGGAAAATAAAATTCCATTCTTTGTGGAGCACTTATGAGTTCCTACATATGACATGCCAAAATATTGTTTGGCATGTGAAGTTGTTGGTCCATTCTCACCTTGTTACGACTCCATATTTAATTATCTACAAGATGGCACGTTTCCCCAAAACATTTCCCATATTGAGAAAAAATCCCTTATTCACCGTATAGCCTATTATACCCTCATATGAGGCATCCTTTAACATTGTGGCTACAATGGGAATCTGCTACGTTGTTTGGATGGTGCCGAGTCAGTCCAGACTATTAAAGAAGTGTATGGAGGTATTTGTAGAGCACATACTAATGACATGGCCCTTGCTAAGAAACTCTTGAGAGTCGGCTATTATTGGCCTACCATGGAAGAAAATTGTTGTAACTTCATCAAGAAGTGTGAACTCTGTCAAAAATATGGCAACTTGATACATGCACCAGCGTAGGCTTTGTAGCCCATCACAACCCCTTGGCCATTTTCTAAATGGGGACTTGATCTCATAGGGAAGCTCACTCCAACTTCCTTAGATGTCCATAACCACATTATCACCACCACTGAGTACTTCACTAAATGGGTAGATGTTGTGCCTCTCACTTATGTAACTGGTGCGCAAATATCTAAATTCATGATGAATCATCTCATCTACTATTACGATATCACTACCACCATTGTCACAGATAATGGTAAGTCCTTCAAGAACAAGATGGTTAAAGTGTTATGCCAGTGCTTCCAAATCCAACTCAAGTGGTCCAACCCATATTACCCTCAAGGTAATGGACAAGTAGAGGCCACCAATAAAACCCTTATTTGAATCATGGAGAAAATGGTTAGTAAGATTGGTCGTAATTAACACCTCCAAATTCATCCCGCCCTTTGGGATTATCGAAATTCCATTTGCACCCCTACTGGTGTTACCCCATATTCATTAGTCTATGGCACTGAAGCCATCATATCCTTGCAAATTGAGCTTCCCTCCCTGAGAATCTCTCTCCAGGACTATTTAGATAAAGATGAAGACTACAGGGTTGGTCGACTGACAGAGTTAGAGCTACTAGATGAAAAGCATATGAGAGTGCTCAATCACTTGAAGGTTTATCAAAACTAGGTATCATGAGGATTTAATAAATGGATCATACCTCACGAGTTTGTCGTAGGTGATCTTGTGTTGAAAGAGAACTAGAAAAATACTATTAAAGACAAAGAAAAGAAAGGAAAGTTTGAAGCTAACTGGTTAGGGCCATATGTAGTGGTCGTTAAGTACGGTTCATGGGTATACAAGCTAGCTCACTCAAATGGTGAGGAATTAAAGGAACCCATGAATGTAATGCATCTCAAGTGATTCTATGCTTGAATAAGAAGTCCCTTAGAAAAGAAAGAAAAAAACAAGCAAAAAATCAAAAAATCAAGAAAATAGGTCATCCAAGTGTGAAAACCACACAATTGTGGCGGATTGGGAAATTCCTTGGGTGAAAAATGGTTTCTGACATTTAAGGAGGATTTTCTATTCAGAAGCTACTCTCACATCTGGACGGGTAACTCTTGCTTCTATTTAGGAAGTTTCACTATCAGGTCTAGGAACCCTGTTGAACCTATCTTGCGAAGCTGTGGTCTGGCTCATATGTTCTTGCTTCTACGTGAAGAAATCACCTTTGTATATTCCCATCTAATGCCAGGGGAACCTTTACATTTGAACCTTCTTGAACATACACATATGGCATTCTACCTTTGTATATTCCCATCTCACATTGGGGGAATCCACACTTCTTTGTCACTGTACATTGCTTTCAAAGGGGACCTCAGAAAATGTCAAAAACATTCACAAAACATTGCAAAATCCTAAACATTAAAAAAAAATCCCTCCTAAGAAACACAACTAAACAACAAATAAACCATTATCGTGAGGAAACACCAAAAACAATATAAACAATAGCCTTGTAAATTATCTTTTGAGACAAACACCAAAAACAATAGAAAATATATCAATTTTGTCCTACAAAAACAAAGTAGTAGTTTAATTAATTTTATTTGTCAGTTTGTAGAGTGTTGATTTCATTTTATCTCCATGATTGTATACGTTAAATATAATTCATTTTCTTAGGTTGAGTGTTACTTAATTGCTACATTGAGTCCGTTTTATCTTGCATACTTGTTTATAATTGTAGTGTGTTCATTAGATTTGTTTGTAGTGCATTATGTTGTATGTGTTAAATTTAATTCTTTTGCTTAGGTTGAAGTGTTACTTAACTGTTGCATTGAGTCTATTTTATCTTGCATACTTGTTTATAATTGTAGCATGTTTGTTATATTTGTTTGCAGTGCATTATGTTGTATGTTTAAATTGAGTTCACATTGCTTACTTGGGTTAAAGTGTTACTTAACTGTTGCATTGAGTCCCTTCTTACATACTTATTTATACGAGTGTTGTGTTAGTTATATTTAATTGCATTGCATTTTTTGTGTGCGTTCAATTGAATTCATTTGTTGGCGTAGTTTAGAGTATTAGTTTTGAACTATTATCAATAAACTTTGAACTCATTTTGCATACTTGTGAATATTTGTCTTGTGTTCGTTTTGATTAGGTTGTGCTTGTAAATTGATTGACAATTTGTTATCACATCTATCATCTATCATATCGTCACATCTGACATCATCTATAAATCATATATTAATAAAAATGCTAAGTTTTACATCAATCATTTATGCTAAGCTAATCATCACATACTCGTATCATCAATGGGAGCAAGAGGGATTGTGCATGATCACAAATATATCCCCCCTACACCAATATCGTAAATATCATTCCTTACACTAAAATTAGAAGACATCTCAGGTAAAAAACATATGATATCATCTAAAGATATGTCATAAATCTAAAACATGTGATACATTATCAACATCCATCACGATACATACATAATGAATAAAATCATACAACATCAAGATTTAATCATCATCATAAGTCATATAAATACATAACACAAATAACATCGAATGACCATATACATGTATATAATTTCTCTCTAAAAAATATATACATCATCGATATAAATCTATCATCAAGGGCATAAATCACAAAAATCCTTCATCAGGAGGTATATTCCAAAAAAGATATATCATACATGATTGATAAAAAATGAGCCTTCATAAGAGGCATACATCAGAAATACATACCTATGTGTCTAATAAAAAATGAGTCACGTTTGAATCGATCCCTCATGAGGACTGGGAGGCTTGTGATATTGTGGAGGGGGCATCACCTATGTACTCAACTCCCTTATCTGTCGCTCTATCTGTTGGTCTTGTGGCTGCTCCACTAATCTAGTTGACGCCTTATGTAGCTGTGATCTCTATAGGAGGCCTTGCCATTGGCCATAGCCAAGTCCATATATGTCCTAGGTACCACAGTGGCTCCATTAGTCTACCGGAATGAAGCCACCTCTCACTGTAATCTCACTAGCTTGGCCTGACCCAATATCCTCTCAGCTGCCAATTTATCCCTCTCTACTATGGCCTAATCTCTCTCGGCTGTAAGATCCTAAACATCAGCTTGGGCCTAGTCCCTCTAAAATTCTAGCTATTGTACCTATGCCTGGGAATGCTGTAATAAGCTCATAATTTGTGTACTCTGAGCAGCTAGCTACTGAATCTACTGAAACTAGGTGGTACCATCTCCACCGCCTCCCTGATTGGCCTAAGCTCTAGCCTGGTCTCACTCTGTGGTAACCACCTATAGCTGTGCCCTGGCTTGATCTCTCTCGGCCATCCCCTGAATCTACACAACTATAACATGCTGTAACTGTTGTTTTAGTGTAACTATCTGCCCTCCATCTCCTCCATGACCACCATCTCCTCTGCCACCCCCTAGACCATGTGGCAGACTAGGAGGAAGACCCTGCTGTGGAGCTTGCTATTTAGAAATATACTACCCTGGGGCACAAGGAGGAGGACCCTGATGTATCTCTATTGACACCTACTGTAAGGGAATATGAACTCCAACTGGAGGCAACTGTACATGTGGAACCATATGTACCCGTATTTGTCTCGGCCTAGGCCCCTTTCTATGTTTTTAACAAGGTGGAGGACCCTATCCCCCACCCCCATCGTGACGTTGACCATCAAAAGGATCATCATATTCTCTATCATCATCTTTGTCATCACTATCAGATGGCCCCTCTAGAGGTGGTTTAACCCCTATGTCCCAAGGCATTCGTGGGATGGTCAATCGATGAGGTATCATTACATAATACCATGAGGCATACTTTGCTACCAGCCTTGGATCCCTAACTTGTCTTAATGATACCCATGGTACTGACACCATCTGGTCATAGCTAGCCCTAGCCTTATATGAATCTGTGCCCCATATCAAAAACATCCTGGGGTTTGCGTACTTACCACATGTAATGCCCTGACACATCCTGAACAATATTAAACTACCTTTGGCATTTATCCACCTTGTAAAACTCTTTGATGTAACGTTGGTTCCCAAACATAAAGTGATCAACCATGGCCACACTGAGCTCTACACCATCATCTGGGCACTGAAAGTGTTTATAAGGCCTCCATACTATCTGAGCCTAATGAAGATCATCAAACTCTTGATGATAATGATAGGTATCTCCCATATTAGGCCAACCATCATCTTCGACCAAAAACCAACCCATCCAAGATGGCTCCTCTAGGGCACAAACTCGTAAAACACCTGTGGGATGACTAATAGCTATGTGATCCTAAGCCCATATCTTTAATAATATAGCCGGGCTTACCATCTTCTGACAGTAATAGCTAATAAGGTGAAGATCTCAATACAAATGTTGCAATATACACTGGCCCCAACAATGCCTCTCACCATCAACTAGTCCATGCACTATTCTAATGAGACCCAGAGGGAATGAAACACCAATCTTGTCGATAAGCAGAATGCCACTAACAAAGTCCATCAAGTAAACCACTACCCAATCTAACTGCGGATCTTCTCTACAATGATGCAATTAAACGGTCACACCTCGATGAGGTATATTCTCAACACCAAATAGCTCAAATAGAAAATTTGTTATACCAGTCTAGCAACTCATATACTCAATAGACTAACCCTACATGGGAACCCACAAAATCCTCCATACACCCTCCAGCGTGATAGTGATCTAGCCAGTCGGGAGCCGAAAACATTGACTCTCACTATGCCTTATCTTAGCTAAGGTTGTGAGGAGGCCATGATCCAGAGTAATTTGTGGCATATTGGCCACATGATCTAATCCAGTAACGTATAAAAGGGTGTCCAAATACTTCCTGTCCTTGATATGAAAATCAAATTTGACTAGCAATTGTGCATACACATTTCTTTGCTTTGTATTAATTTTCGATGTAAAAATTGAGCATTATTTCCTTCTGTATTTTTAATAAAAGAAATAAAACTGCAAGTATTGTGTAAATATTTAAAAAAATGAAGAGAATTCACCAGCAATTTGACACAAGAATTGATAACAGAGTTCGGCGCTTGAGGCCTACGTCTCCAGGTCCGGTTGAATGGGACCGATCTATTAAAATATTGAAAATAATTCTTTACAAAGAATTATACAAATTTTTGAACTTCTCACAGTCTTCCTCTATCAAAAATAACAGGGGTTGCTTTTTACATCTCCTCAAAATTTCACTCCTAGCTCAAGTTATGAGCATTTCAATATTTTTACACAGACCCGAATGCTATTCAAATAAAATAACACTCCTTTTATAATGTTTCCAAGCGGCTGGCTCAATGGTTAGGCACCTAAACTTTTGCATGGGAGGTTAGCGGTTCAAATCCCCTCCACTTCCCTCTCCTTCTCCTTAGGCGCATTTGTAGAGATTTATCCCACATTGTGGGTGCGTGAAAGAAGGAAGGCATTTAATAATGCAAAGGGAGGCGCTTTTATATTGGCTTTAGAGCCACCTTAGCCGCTTAGGATGTGGGCGCCTTGGTGGATGGATAAGTGTTGCACATGGATATGCATTGACCTAGTTTTAGGCACCTTTTTTAATAATGATTGAGGAGGTTTAAATTAAATATAATGCATGGAATATGTAATAGGGATTTGGATTAAATGCGTGGAATATGGAATTAAATAAAAATGCGTGGAATATGGTAATTGCATAGTTTAAAAATGGTATATAAAATAGTCCCACATGCATAGCACAAATGCAATTACAAGCATATATATACACAAGTTAGTATAGTTATAACATGAGACGGAGGCCAAGATACCCCTCCATAATCGAGTGTGTCGAACCTGGCTGAGGGCCCCTAGCCAGTAAATAGCGGGGTCCATTTATTCGAGAATGAGTGTCCAAGACCGGTGTTCCCAAAAACCAATTTTAGTTCGTCACACAATTTTCCACGTGTCACAATATAATTGAAACACTTGGTGAATGTGCACACGTCCAACCTGCACAAAACTCCAAATTTTCCTAGTTGCCTGAAAATTTCAGTGGGTTATAACTTTTGCAAACGAGCTCTGTTTCTTACAAACAAGATATCGATGGAATCGTATAATTTTTCTCCACGCTTTAAAAATGACTGTAACTTATTCTGAGAAGATTTTAGTCGGTGTTTCTCTGTGAGGATCCTCTAGATCATTCCTCCCTACTGAGAAACTTTTGGACCCCAAAAGTCAACTTAATTGGTGAATAGGTGAGGGTATTTCTCCCTCACCTTTCTAGTTTCCATCCATTTAGCCTTGTTTGGATGCATGCATTTGAACCCAACACGAAGACACTCAATATCACCCCTTCGCGAAGTTATTACTTTCCCGTAAAAAATGATGTCTTCCTGCAACTCATCAAGATACTCAGGAGCAAAATCATCAATGGAAGGCATTATGTTAGAATCATCATGATCAACAATCATAGGAAGTTCATACAATCTTAAATTCTCAACATTTACAACTGAGTAGATTTGCATATATGGAGGTAAATCCAACCGGAAAGTGATGTTACCAATTTTTTCCAATATTTGGAATGGACCATACCGTATAGGTTTCAATTTTTTACCTTCACCTATCAGTCTTTTCTTGCTGATGTGAAGCCAAACTGAATCACCAACTTTGAACTTGTAATCAGTTCTATGTTTATCATGCCTAGCTTTGTACTTAGCTTGACTTTTCTCCAATTGTTCACAGAAATACCGATGAACCTGTTGTATTCTCTGCACAAATCTTTTAGCCTTGTCAGAATCACTTGCACCATTAACAATAGTTTCATGTCCATAATATATATCTAATGGAGAATTAGGCAAATATCCATAGCAAGTCTCAAATGGAGACTTCAAAGTAGAAGAATGTAAGGCACGATTATAAGCATGTTGCACATAATAAAGATGTTCATCCCACAATTTAGGATGTTTGCTACTATAGCCCCCAAGTAATTGTACCACTGTACGGTTTACAACCTTTGTTTGACCATCAGTTTGTGGATGAAAAGCAGTGCTCTTTTTCAGTTTTGTGTCCATTAACCCCCACAATGTTGACCAAAATTCCCCAAGAAATATAGAATCCCAATCAGATATAATTGAAGTAGGTAAACCAAAATGAACCCAAACAAACTGAAAAAACAAATTTGCAGTTCCCTCACCAGTTATTTGTTTAGTACATGGAACCAACACACACATTTTGCTAAATCTATCCACTACCACATATAAGTAATCATGTTTCTTCCATGTCATGGGCAAGCCTCCTACAAAGTCCATGGAAAAACTTTCCCAAGGCCTTGTTGGAATAGGAAGAGGAGCGTAAAGTCCTAATTTCCGGTTACTTGGCTTGCTTGTGGCACAAATAACACATCCCTTAATATACCTGTTTACATGTTCATGCATTCTAGGCCAATAAAAATATTTCTGTAAATGTGCAACTGTAACACTCTGAACTATTGTTACTTCCTCCTGAGCATTCAAGTGTTGATATATGATTTCTTCTGTATAAGGATGTGTTCCTTTGATTGTGAAGTCATGCTTGATATTGATTGTATCTTCTTTGCTCTTGAAGATCTTTGACTGAGTCAGGATATGCTTGGACTCTTTTATTTCTTTCATTTTTAGCACCTGAGTTCAATCTGATTTCGGGATGAATTGTGGATTTACCCATCTTTATGACTCAGCCTTGGATCAGTGGCATTGATCCAAGAGATGTTTTAAGTTTATTCTGGATGAACAAAAATTATAGACCTTACGAAGGTTGCAAGGTCTGAATGTGTTGAATAAGCAATTCCGGAGTCTAACTCAGGTTGATCATGTTAAATGAATTGGTTCCCGATATCATAATATCAGGAAGGCCTAGACCTTGAGCCAGGTAATAAATTCTGGTATATACTGCTAGCTTATTATCAATGCTGGATAGAATCCATTTCGGGAATGTATATCTGTTGGTTCTTATACTGAACGATTCTATTTGTTAGACCTAGACTGGATTTATTAAGGTTAATAACCTAAACCTAAACTATAACCTATGGGTTGGATTAGTGCTAATCTAACCTAGCCCTAAACTATAAGCTAAATGTTCCTAAGGTTAGCGACCTAGCACTAAGGAAGTTAGACTAAAGTATCACCTTAAGATCTAACCTATGTTTCTAACCTAACTAATGATAGTGGATGAAGGGGGACCTATGAAGGGGTGCGAGCCATGGGTGGTAGTTTCTATGGCATTTATGAGATGGATAAGTATGAAGGACTTGGGATTTGGTGGAGGTTGTAAATATCTGTTGGGACCGACGTGGCAAAGTCGCCAAATCTGGAAATGGTCTTTTGTTTGCATTTGTCAATCGCCAACTATGGCGGTCGGTGGCAATGGAGTTTGGGCAGGAATTTTGGAGTTAATGTCATTAATGAACTCGGTTCCCGAGCACGGATTGCTCGGGAAGGCATGAAAAATGGAAAACTAGTTGGTTGTTTGGTTTTCCATGCGCTCCGGTTTTCTCTCTGTTTGATCACTGGTTCTTCGAACCAGTCTACTTGGTGTTGCATGGCAACTATGAGAATAACTAGCTCTTTTCTCTGTCGAGGAAAGTTTATAAGGCATGAGGGTAACAAATTATTGTTGCTGAATCTATCGTGGAAGAAGAGGAGAAGGCTCGAGCTCATTCAGAGGTCTTCTTCAGATTTTTAAAGCGACATTACCAGGCATGATAGGCCCTGACTTTTAAAAATCTTGCTTTACTTCAAATGCTTTCATTAAAACAACTCTGTTCAGGTGATTTCAGTTCAGTTGGTTTGAAGCAATGTTTTGGTTCTTCTTTTCCTGTGGAATTATGAATCTCAGGTTTTTCGAAGACCTTGATGGAATGGTTACTGTATTTATTCTTCCTTTTGGATTCATTTGGATTAAAGACCGGCTGTGCTCTTATTGTTGATTGAACCCTGTTTATTCTTGCTGTGAATACTTGAAGTTCTTCTGTTGGGAATGCTTGTTGTGATTATTCTACTTGATTGTGACTATTGTAGAAGTCCTTACTGTGTTTGCAATTTTTGGGATAAAATCCATCGAAAGTTTGCAAGGAATACTGTTGATATTGACTCAGTTGGAGTCCTTAGAATGTAACTAGTGTTTTGAATTTTTGTAGAAGGAATACTTATTGATATTGATTCTGTTGGAATCCTTAATATGTATCTTGTAATCGACTTCTGTAGAAGTTTAGTTGAGAATGCTATATGGTTTCGACTCCTTTTGAATCCTTGAAACGTAACTTATGTTTTTAACTTCTGTAGTAGTTTCTTTGTGCATACTGTTGGAATCCTTGAAATGGGTAGTATGTTATTGACTTTTGCGGAAGCTTGTTGTGGATACTCATTGGTTTTGAGTCTGTTGGAGTCCTTGAATTGTTGTCGTATGAATTCGACTTCAATCAAAGCCCTGGTTGTGAATACTGTTGCTTAGTTGTGAATACGGTTGGTATTGACACTGTTGGAGTCCTTGAAATGTAAATAGTGTTTTCGACTTCTGTATAAGCTCAGTTGTGAATACTTATTGATATTGATTCTGTGGAATCCTTAATATGTATCTTGTATACGACTTCTGAAGAAGTTTAGTTGTGTAGACTGTTGGTTTGATTCAGTTGGAGTCTTGAATGTTTTCGTACGAATTTGACTTTAATCTTACCCGGGCTGTGAGTTCTTGTGGGATACGACTCCGTTGGAGCCCTTACAGTAATTCCATGGGAACTCGACTCCTGTTGTAGCCCTGATGTGTTTGCGGGATGGCTCTACTTAGGTTAAAACTTGGATGAGCTTATGTAATGGATGCGACTTCTGTAAAGTCCTTGCTGTACATTCATAGAGATTAGATTCAGTTGAATGAAGCTGTGCATGTTTGTGTTTAGACGTAGTATGAATATCGTTGTATTTACATATGGAATGTCATTTGTTTTAAGTGTTATCTAGTCTCGTGGCTGACTGTGATAAAAAGCTCCTAGCTGTGCTCTGTTAAACAATGGCGATGGGTATATTCATGTTGTTGAATGTTATAAAAAAAAAGAATTGTTGAGTCTGTTATGGTTGGATTACTTACTGTTGCTTGGCGCGAGAGCTCTTGAATCACTTAGTAGCTACAGGTGACTTTTATATTTGGATTTAGATGGAACTGTAGTTCTTCTTGTAATCTCGACTGTTTAGTCGCATGCGTAAATGTATTTGCATTAATCTAAAGGAATCGGTACAGTTCAGAATGTTATTGACTTAGGATTCTGATGGACTCTATTTCTTTCTTCTAGACTGTAATTTATATGTTGATGTATAAATAAGTTGAATAGGAAAATTCTCTCTCTCTCCTAGACAGGAAACCTTGTGTGCTTTCTTCTTGCATCCTTTTGCGATCTCTATGGTAAGGGCATAACAAGAATAAACTGTGGTATTGTATGGAGAGACTGGTATAAAATGTGTGTTGCTGTATAAATGGGTATACTTGTCAATACCATTGAAATGTGTTATGATGATAAAAGAATTAAGATAGTGAGCTTGTTGAATGTTTTAACTGCCTTTGAGAAATTGTTAGAAACAATCTTGTAGGAGTTTTGCTGTCTTTAGAATGGTTGTATTCATATGTTCTTAGTCTCTAACATATAGGATGATTAGCCTGATTTAAGTTTGGTATGTGAAGAAATGATTTCATATAAACAGGTTGTTTAATGAGAACAATTGGTGGATTGCAATTGTTTTAAGAATTAGTGCTTATCATGCTCAGTTCACCGAACTGACCCGTGTTGAAAATTTTTGCAGATGGTTGCCGTAAGTGGTAAAGACACGCAGATCTGATGTGATGTTCAGATTGTTTAATTTGGTTTTATGATGAATTCCAATTTGATTCTCTAAATGTACTACTTGAAGAAAGATGTTCTTTTGCTATTGAGTATTGTATCAAATATGCTGAATGCATAAAATGTATTTGATTAGCTTAGAAATGAATGAAATGAGGTATTTGTTACGTATGTGTTTGCATTCGTATCTTGATGGATTGAACTTCTTCGGTTCGAATGATTTTAAGAGCATTGTTATTATTGTATACCTTGGAGACATTTGGGATTCTCTAAGTAAGCTTTGCAAAGATTATGTGACTGAATACTTGTGAATGTTTAGTAGTTCTGTTATGTTCTATCTAAAGCTAAATTGGAATTTAGATCACTGTCTTTCAAGAAGCTAAGGTTAAAATAAACCTCAACAGGAAGCTAAACGGGCTGAATAAATTATTACTTCCTAGTCTTGATCTAAGTCAAGACAACGTTTAATTGGATTTTTAATCACTATATCTAAATACTAATAAGTAAGATATATTTCAGTTATGAGAACTGATATAAACCAAAAAGGGTATGGTTAGCAACCTTATGTGAAGATTAAGGGCTATTGCCCAGTTTCGTTGATTTAGATTTCTGTTTTTCAATGAACTCCTTGATGGGACCTCAAGTCTTAATAACTTCTCTTTGTGAAATGGGTTTTATTAAGAAAGGTAATTCTAAGGTGAGGAACCCAGGGGTTGGGAAAAGACTACCCTAAAAGGAGCGTCTTAAAGTATAACTTTAACTCAACGTATGTAACACCTTAAAAATAAGTAGATCTTTTCGAGGCGGATTTGAAGGTTGATGGCACAAGTCAACTGCAGGGTTGTACCTTCGAGAAGATTAGGATCTTCTCGAAGATACAACAATGCAGGTGACTTATGGCAACACCCTTTGCATTGATCGTTAAGATTTACACCTTAAACTCGAACAAGTTTTACTCTGGGACTGATTAGGAACGTGGTCATGTTATAAGGCTGCCCCAGGAGACTCGGGGTATCTTGACACACTGGGTTAACTAGGGTTGACCCAGTATGTCAGCGTATCCCTAGTCCTCAGGAGCATCCCTATAACGTTGTCATATTACTAATCCGTTCCTGAGTGAATAACTTGGGGCAGGAGAGACTGACAGAAGTCAGTATAAGACATTCTACATAACATAGGAATGGGGTGAAGGACGTATTCCAGATTGACGAGTATGCCATCAAGGGATACGAGACATAAGCAGTATGTTTCAAATCTTTGGCCAAAGTATCGCAAGCTACTGATTGCGTTGTCCTATGTCACCTAGTCTAAGGGACGAGATGCCGATGAATAATGGTAACAATTATTCAGATAGGTTCCTTGGACAGAGCATTCCGAATCCCAGATTAGGGAAGAGAACCGCAAGAGTGATGTGTTAAAATAAAAACGCCAACTCTTGATACTCATGAATAGATCGGTAGATTACCGAGTCATGGAATGAATAGATCGGAGGTACTCCGAGTCATTACAGCAGCATATGGTTATCTGTTATAAGAATGGTTGTTTTGATTTGTGAGTTCTAAATTATGTATTTAGAACTAGGAAGCATTTATCAAAAAAAAAAATTCTTGTTCTATTGTTCTAAAATGGAGATGTTACAGCAACTATCTTACTAACACCGAAATTCCCTGAAATAAGAAAAGTATGTGCTTCCCTAATCATATGCACACGTTCATTTTCTGGAATATAAAGTTTACCAGAATGATATAAAAATCCTTCATGCAAATGATAATCTTTTTCTCCTACTTGTTTCCCGCTTACTAGATCCTCATACACTTCTCTAAAATCAACATCATTTACATATTGTTCCTTGTAACTAACATGAGCCAAAGAACTATGCTGTAAAAGAATAGATGCTACTACCACTGGTGGTCTAGATAACATGTCGGCAACCTTGTTTTGAATACCTTTTTTATACCTGATTACAAGATGAAATTGTTGCAAAAATCCCATCCACCTGAAATGTCTAAACTGCTGCAATTTGGTTTGTGTTTGTAAGTATTGAAGTGGTTTATGGTCAGTATGTATAATTGTTTCTTTTCCCATTAAATAATTCTTCCACTTTTTAACACTTTGAACCAAAGCATACAACTCTTTATCATAAGTTGGATAGTTTCTTACCGCACTTGTAAAGGTTTCTGAATGGTAACACACTGGTCATTTGTTCTGCATCAAAACTGCCCCCATTGCGTAGTCACTAGCATCTATCTCAATCTCAAATGAATGTTGTAAATCTGGAAGTGCCAAGATCAGAGCGGTACTTATCTTCTCTTTCAGTGTATCAAAGGCTTTCTGTTGTTTTCCTCCCCACTGAAAGACCTGTTCAATACTTGTCAAAGTATGCAAAGGAGATGCAATATATGAGAAGTTAGCAATAAATTTTCTCCAGTAATGAACTGCACCTATAAAACTCCTAAATTCCATCACATTAGTGGGTCTAGGCCATTTCACAATAACCTCTATTTTTGCAGGATCAATTCTCAATTCTCCATTTCCTACAATATAACCCAAGTAAATTAAAGATGTTTTTCCAAATTCACATTTTGACATCTTCAAATACAATTTCTCTTTCCTTAGTGCATCTAAGAATTTTTGGATGTGTTTAACATGTTCATCCCATGACTTACTGAAAATAATAATATCATCTAAGTAGACAATAACAAAATTATCAATGAATGGTTGCAATATTTCATTCATAACTCTCATGAATGTTGCTGGTGCATTGCACAAACCAAAAGGCATCACTAACCATTCAAACAATCCCTATTTCATTTTAAAAGCAGTTTTCCAAACATCACCTTCTGCAATTCTTACTTGGTGATAACCACTTCTTAAGTCTAACTTAGTGAAATAAATTGCATTCTTTAATTGATCCAGTAAATCATCTATTCTAGGAAGAGGGTAACGATTCTTTATAGTAATATTGTTTAAAGAACGGAAATCAACACACATTCGCTAAGTGCCATCCTTCTTAGGAACCAATATAATTGGTGAACCACATGGGGATGTAATTGGATGAATTATACCTTGAGCCAAAAGTTCCATTACCTGTCTCTTGATTTCCTCATTCTCTACTACTGACAACCTGTACATTCTGATGTTGGGAAGAGGTGCATCCTGAAGCAACTGTATCTCATGTTGAACCCCTATTTTGGGAGGTAGACCTTGTGGATCCTGAAAAACATCATCAAAATCAAAAACAATTTTTACCAATTCATCCTTATGTTTCAGATCGCAATTCTCAAAAGCCATCTCATGTTCTTTTTCTTTGGCTTTGACCACCATGAGCACAAAAATTTTGCTCGAGTTTACAAGCCTTTTCATTTGACCTGTAGTTACCAAGGATAGATTATTCTTTTCATGATGAGCTCTAATAATAAACTCAATTCCATCCTTTACAAGCAAGTATTTATTTTCTTCCCTATAGAAGATTGCTTTACGATCATACAAATAAGGACTTCCCAAAACCACCCCACAAATATCCAAAGGAACTACATCCAATTCAACCTCATCAATAAAATTGTTTGTAATGGAAAATATGAAAGTACAAGTTTTAGTTACCTGCAGTTTTGCATCATCACAAACCCAACCCAAAGGATAAGGCTTAGGATGTGGTTTAGTTTTGAGTCCTAATTTCTTAACAACCTCCTCAGAAATTAGATTAGCTTGAGATCCACTATCAAAAAGAGTATCAATTTTCATATGCTTTGAAATTACTCTAATGTGGAAAAGATCATTCCTTTTCTTATCATCAGGTATAGTTTGTTTACTAGAAGAAGATTCAACATCTGTAGTGCTATTGTTGGAAATTGAAAGAGTTGATTTACCTTGAAAACTCATAGCTGTGATTTTAGTTTCATCACCTGAATCAGAACCAAGATCATGCACTACAGTGTTTGTTTTCTTTTCTTTTCCTTTCTTAACCATCCATTTAGGCTTCTTTTCATGATGTAATTTCCAACATTTAGACTCATCATGGTTTTTTTTACAATGATTACAAAATGGTTTTTCATCTTCCTTCTTAATAATAGAGTTTGTTTTATGCTTACCCTTTCCTTTTCCTTGTTCTTTCGAACCTTTTCCTTTAGATTGCTTATTCTTCTGATTAAAAGAAGAGAAAGAGGAATCCTTTGTCATTTTCCCTCGTGCTTCCAAATGGGTTTCTTCAACACATATTGCATTAAGATTAGTAGGACCTAAAACAAGTATCATATGCCTTAGATAATTATGTAATCCACTAATATATTTGAGCAGTGTTTCTTTTGTGTTTAGGGAAATTCCTAGAATTAGAGCCCTTTTCCTAAATTCTTGTGTGTATTCTTGAACACTTTGTCCCTTAGTTTGTCTTAATGTTTGCCAATCCATCACAGCTTGTTGCTTATAACCATGAGGATAAAATTGTTGCCTAAGATTTGAAACAAATTCAGACCAAGAAGTGATTTCTATACCTTTGTTTTCTTCCACTTCCTGAAGCTTACTCTCCCACCAAATGAGTGCTGTGCCACCCATCTGAAGAGTTTCCAGATGAATCTTTGCTTCATCATCAACAATTCTCTGAACCCTGCAATATACTTCTATCTGCTTGACCCAGTTATCCAACTTCTCTGCATTTAGCTTTCCAGTACACATAGGCAATTCAAACTTGATATCTAAATTTAATGAAGGAAAATCATATTTTAAAGAGTCTCTTTTTGGAATATCAGAACTAGAGCTTTCTTCTTTCTTACCTCCTCTAGTCCCCTTTTCCCTTTGCCTATCTTGGTACATTTCTTCCACCATTTCCTTCATCTGTTGGAATGATTGATGAAAGTTTTCTTCCACTTCCTCTCGATCCGCCATTGTAGGACTTCGAGATTGTCTGGTACCAATTTTGGGATCTCCTTCAACTAAATCTCCTTCACCCTTCTTAGATTGAGACCTTGTTAACATCCAACACACAACTTGTAATCCAAAAATAGTTAATCTGAACCAAAAATCAGTCAAAACCAGCTCTGATACCAATGATTTGAAAATCAAATTTAACTAGCAATTGTGCACACACATTTCTTTGCTTTGTATTGATTTTCGATGTAAAAATTGAGCATTATTTCCTTCTGTATTTTTAATAAAAGAAATAAAACTATAAGTACTATGCAAATATTTAAAAAAATGAAGAGAATTCACCAGCAATTTGACACAAGAATTGATAACGGAGTTCGGTGCTTGAGGCCTACGTCTCCGAGTCCGGTTGAATGGGACCGATCTATTAAAATCTTGAAAATAATTATTTACAAAGAATTCTACAAAATTATGACCTTCTCATAGTCTTCCTCTATCAAAAAATAATAGGGGTTTCTTTTTACATCTGCTCAAAATTCCACTCCTAGCTCAAGTTATGAGCATTTCAATATTTTTACACAGACCCGAATGCTATTCAAATAAAATAACACTCCTTTTATAATGTTTTCAAGCGGCTGGCTCAATGGTTAGGTGCATAAAATTTTGCATGGGAGGTTAGCAGTTCAAATCCCCTCCACTTCCCTCTCCTTCTCCTTAGGCGCATTTGTAGAGATTTATCCCACATTGTGGGTGCGTGAAAGAAGGAAGGAATTTAATAATGCAAAGGGGGGCGCTTTTGTATTGGATTTAGAACCACCTTAGCCGCTTAGGATGTGGGTGCCTTGGTGGATGGATAAGTGTTGCGCATGGATATGCATTGACCTAGTTTTAGGCACCTTTTTTAATAATGATTGAGGAGGTTTAAATTAAATATAATGCATGGAATATGTAATAGGGATTTGGATTAAATGTGTGGAATATGGAATTAAATAAAAATGCGTGGAATATTGTAATTGCATAGTTTAAAATGGTATATCAAATAGTCCCACATGCATAGCACAAATTCAATTACAAGCATATATATACACAAGTTGGTATAGTGATAAAATGAGAAGGAGGCCAAGACACCCCTCCATAATCGAGTGTGTCAAACTTGGCTGAGGGCCCCAAGCAAGTAAATAGCGGGGTCCATTTGTCCGTGAATGAGTGTCCAAGACCGGTGTTCCCAAAAACCACTTTTAGTTTGTCACACAATTGTCCACATGTCGCAATATAATTGAAACACTTGGTGAGCGTGCACACATCCAACCTGCACAAAACTCCAAATTTTCCTAGTTGCCCAAAAATTTCAGCAGGCTATAACTTTTGCAAACGAGCTCCGTTTCCTGCAAACAAGATATCGATGGAATCATATAATTTCTCTCCACACTTTAAAAATGACTGTAACTTATTCTGAGAAGATCTTAGATCGGTTTTTTTCTGTGAGGATCCTCTGGATCAGTCCTCCTCATCGAAACCCAACTCTATAGCAGCCAAGCGACCATACCGTTCTTTAGTCTGTAAGACTGACAGTCGTCTCTACAAAATGACAATACACTTGTTATGATTTAATTCTATCTATTTTCTTCTATTTTATTCTTCTAAATACTACTTTCAATTTTCTTCTACAAAATTCCAAAACCACATTCTTCTATACTTATCCATTTTATTTACAAAATTGGCTAAGTCTTTCTTCTAGTGCATGTGCCCCCTATTGACGCCTGTGCACCTAGGACACATGCACTCTCCTACCTGTGCTTGCATGCCCATCCTGACGCATATTGCCCTAACATTTTTTTCACTTTATTCTTCCCCTCCCTAGCGTATACGCATCAAACATGATTCATGCACGTGCATTTTGGTGCCTGTGCGTGAGCGCATTCACCTTTCACCCCTGACACATATGCACCATTCTAATGTGTACGTGTGCGCGTACTCATTTTTTAAACATGTATTCATGCTCGTACCTGTTTTCCCAACACGTACACGTGCCAAATGACACCTCCACACCGCTAAGGCGCACACACACGTTCAAACTACCCTAAAAGGATAACAAAATGATATTAAAGGTAAAATTTGATAGGAAGGGATAAGGAACTCACATAGGATCCATCATCCTCATCCCGTAAGTACTCTTGAACCCGGTCTGCATGTCTCGTTCACCTCTGAACTCTTGCCATCTCTCTCATAGCTCACAAGTTACTCGCAGTAAAAATTTGCAAGAGCTCCACAACAAATGAACGAAATGTGATGATTTAACCCCCCCGAGAGGGGTATATAGGGTTATTTTGATCCATCGTGATGCCTTCTCACCCACTGTGATGGCCAAAATTTGTAATTTAACTACCATGGTCATTTTAACCCCTTATTCTACCCATCGTGATCATTATTTTTATTAATATATTTTAAACTAATTTTTCAGTCCGTTTGGGAATTATTTGCCACCTAGCGCTCGTTTCTTCTCCCTGGGGCATTTTTAATGTTTCTAGGTGATGTTCTCATTCTTTTTTCTTTCATTCACTGTCGTGATGATTATTTTAATTAAAAAATCATTTTAACCCATTTTTCATCTCACTCGGGCATGTTTTTGCTACTCGACACTCGTTTCTCGCCATAAGGTATTTCACAAGCTATTAGGTGATCTTCCATGTTCTAAATTATTCTAACTAATCAATAACATTAAAAATTACAAAAATCATAAAATCCCTCCAAAAACAAAAAAAATGTAAAATTTGAAAAAATTGACAAAATCGGTAAAAAGCTCATACGCAGCTGAAATTTGTGTCTCTCACATGGCACTCATCCTATATTATGTTGAATTTTTCACATGTTTTTAAAACAATAACTTATAGATCATCTGAATCTACAATCATTTATAAAGGCTAAGCTGCTTACTTCTTCTGTACTCTAGGGCACAATGAGTTGTCTGGAATCATTTCGTAGTGCACACTAATTTTTCATCAGACCCAAGTGTCCTCTGTTATTCTCCTTGCATGTACAATTTTCTTGGGGCATCATTTTTCACCCTTGTCATTTATCACAAACATTTGGGACTACAACTAGATAACAAAATATTTGTTCAACTATCTTAAGCGTTGTTGGTTTGAGTGTGTGTGTTTGTACTTATTTCCCTATTAGATCAACTTTTGTACTTATCATATTGCATTGAATTTGGTATTTTGCATGGAGTTGGAAATTTTAGCAATGGATAATTTTTCGTATTATGGATTTCATGTCATTCTACTCTTTTATCATATGCTTATATTTTAATAAGGACCGAGAATGAAGATTCTTAACAATATGATGTAATAAACATTATCTAATGTAAGGCAAAGTCAATGATAGCTCAATTTCTCCTCGTTATTTTCTTCTTCCTTATTCTTCCCTTTTCACGTCAAAACATTATCTCCCTCCTCATTATTCTATTTATTTTTCCTCTTCTTTTTCAATTTTCGATCAATGTCTTTTATCACCCTATCAACACTGAAGGGGAAATCATTCACACTACTAATTTTTCTCCCACTCCTTCAAAATATTTATAGTCGTTTATGTTTTTCTACTTTCTTTGAAGCGACGCAGCTTATGCCACATGAAAGAGGGAAAAATGTAGACACCTATAGTTTGATCAAAGCAATCTTATTCTTAATATTGCACTAACTATTCTACTCCTCACAAATTGATGATACCTCATCAATTAGGCTTATCTAACTCTCCTCTTACGACATCCTTTTGGTCGTATTCCACTTATAATTGAGTAATAGGGCTAATATAGCCTCTTATTAGCTAAACCATCTTCTTATCTCCTTCCAAACTGCCCTTGCTAGCTTCCTAGGTTATCAATCCATTTCATTGGATTGAGTAGTCCTCTCACAAATCTCTCAAACTCCTAATTCCTCACTAATCATGGTTAATTAGCCTAAACCTAGATTAACTAGCCTAAGACATTTTAACCTCTTTTAAAACCATAAAGTGATTTTTGGCTTATTCATTTGTCCTACATGCACCAAAAGTCTCCCATTATTAGAAATGGAAAACTATAAATACCCCACTACCCCAAGTCTTTCTCTAAGAACACTTCCTCCTTTCTAGCATAAAGTATAGTATTTTGTTTAGTATCAAGAACTTTCTTCATTGTTTATTGAGCTATTTTATTTTATATTTCATCTTTCACTCAAGCTTTTGGGTAAATGAGAGAAGCCATTAATGGTGAGATTTCACTCTCAAATACCTTGGAGATCAAATGATCATAACTAATTGCTAAGAGTCTTAATAGGTTCATTTTCATAACTTTCAAAGAGTAGATAATATCTAGACATGTTAGGTTTTCTTGTTTATTTCAAGTTAATGCATGCAAAGTAATGGTTTCTTGCTTATCTCTTATAATTATGGTCTATTGATTTATTTTTTAAAGCTTTGAGGATTCTTAAGTGTTCTTGCCTCATTTCATAGCTTTTGCAACTTTTCCTTGTTCACAACACTCCATCCAATAAAAACCATCTTAGAGTCAATTCAGGCTTTGCATTATTTATTTCATGAAAAAATTCAAGCTATAAAATCAACGATTATATCTCTTAAATATAAAATTCAACATCTCAAGGATGTTTCTCAGGCTCATGCTAGTTATCCTTTTACATCTCATCCATTTCATCCCAATTCTATGTCTTCCATAGGTGCTCATATAAGTGAACTTCAAGTCTTACCATTACCCATACCTCTCAAGTTTTATCTCAATACTAAGCACCATGATATTCTTCCTCAACTCCTTACTCATGAATTGATCAACTTGCCATCTACTCATTTCTATTATCTTCATTGGCTTGCAAAATATCAACGTTATCCATATTGCAATTATCATCGAATCAATGGACATAATGACAATGATTTCTATGCTATAAAACAAAAATTTTACCACCTTAATCATTATGATATTATTTCATTTGCTACACAAAATTCTTTTGCATGTTCATCTCCAATTGGTAAAACTCATTAGGTTCCTAAATCAGATTCATCTATGTCTAATGAGCATCATGACATCACTTCTAATGTTCCTTCTTCAGCCAGTTAAATGCCACCTCTACAACCCATTCCAACTAAGAAATCACTCACTAAGGAAGGCCAACAAACTCTAGATGGAATCTTTTGAATTCTGTTGTTTAAGATCCCTTCACAACCTCCACTTCAGCATCCAATCACTTTTTTCAAGCAAACTATTCCTTACATTCATGTATGGGACACATTTCAAACACCGCCATAGATCCCTATCTCTTACACACTTGGGGGCATCACACTTTCTCCCCCCTGAATTTATAGCAAATGTCTCTATCATCTCATGCACTTGACGCTCTATGATTAATGTCTAATATTTCATAAGAATCACTAAAAACCCATTGATACACTTTGTATCATCTTTACCCTATGAAACACACTTGTGATGAGATTTACACTTGTCTGTTGAGGGAATACTACATCCATGAACCTCATACACGACACATTTCATGCTCTACGCCTCACGATACATATTTAAAACATTCCATTCTCACACAACATACTACCATATGAAATACTCTCATTCCATGGTTCATACTCGACTGTTGAGGGTCTAAATCTAAAATGAATGTCAACACATTCACACACTTTACACTCTATGCTTTATTGATCATATATTTTAGTGCATGTTCTCAAACCATTTCCCAATGATGTACTCTTTTTCTATGGTTTGTTATTGACTATTGAGGGTCTTCTATAAATGAACCTCATCTCATACTCATCCACATTTGGTTGGGGGCAGATGTAGACACTAAATCATGAACTTTGGGTATTATTTAGTCTCAGTCTCATACTACTATTCATATGGTTTTTGAGTGAAGAACAATACTAATTAACCTTCGTCTTTTGGCCATTTTACTTTGTTTTCTGTCATCATTCCTGACCTTCACCACATAGTTTCCTAGTCTATTTTTATCATCCTTCATTATTCCACATTTGAATGGGGTGTCCAGGCTAGTACTGGGGTGCCTTAGGCGCCTTGGTTCCAGTCGGGGCACCTTGATCCTTTTCCCACTTTACTTCCATCTTTTTGGAACTTTCTAGTAGTTTGAGCTTTCTATATTTTTGGTGGTTGACATTTTCATGGTTAACTATGAAATTAGAACAAGAGAACCATATAAATATAAAGTTATGAGACCATAATGAGGGACCAAGCACTAGTCACTACTATCACCACCTAAGGTTACATCTAACCAAGGCTCCATTTGCATCCATCTAGCACCATCACAAGGGACAAGGCTAGTTCATCTACATCACACATCATAGGAGGGAATTTTATTATATTCCATCCACCATTTATTACATTTCTACATATAGTTATAACTCGCTACTTTACAAAGTGTGACTAGCACAAGAGAACCTAGGGCATAATTCTCACACACACACTCAAAACTGCATTTGGGTCTGAAATGTAGTGCAACACTCAGTTAGTAAGTCCACTCTTGTGGCCATCAAGGAAAGTCTGACCCCTTCATTTGAATTTTTATTTTTAGGTTTTGATGCTCGTTTTGGGGTTTTCCAGGTCTCTACTTCATCAAGGATTATCAGCGACATACACCGTAGCTCAACGATATTGACGAAAAAGACAATGAAGGCTTCACATCACCTTGTAACCCTGTAAATCTTGTTTTTGGACCTCTTGTACAGACTAGGGATAAGGCACACCATGTTCCCTAATCCTCTCCTAGGTGCCCCAGTCCAATTAGATATCTTGGTTATCCACCTTTTGGAGCTCTTGTGTGGTCACATCTGCATTCTGTCCACCTGGTTCATTCTATGACATAGTCCCAAACAATCGTCAAATCAAATAATCTCCTTCCAACCTTTCTTTGCACATTAGGGTTTTCTAATCCATCTATTTAGTTGATTGGGTCACTTTCCACATTTAGATTACACATTTATTTCACTGCTGTACTTTCTTATATTAACTCATAAATATTTAGATTTTAGTTAATCATTTTGGTGAACTTGACTCGATCTTCACGCTTATAAGATTTTCATTAATTCATCCTAACGTTTAGTCATCATGCATATTTCACTTAATGATTATTTTCTTAAGCATCCTAATTTACTACATAGATTCCAAAATCTCCTTACTACTCCCATTTGTATGCACTCTGATTTGATACATGAAACATTTGAATATGCATTTTCTCAGCCCATATCATCGACATCTTTGGACAATGACCCATATTTGTATGTCATGATTAACATCCATAATACAAGTGTCAAGCATACTTTAGTTGACATTCGATATGAGCTTATGTCCCATGTCATTCATTGAAAACTTAGGAATTTATGCTTCTCATATTGGTCCATCTCACCTTTCATTACACGCATCTGTTGGTTTGGTTCGTCCATGCCTTGGTCGCATTACATTACCCATTACCCTCAGGCCAAAAAATATTAACACGCTATTTTTTATCATGGATTTCCCGTTTTCTTATATCTGTCTGCTTGGTAGGCCATGGATTTATGCCATGGAAGATGTTGTATATCAAGGTCTTAAATTCCTACATAAAGGTGTTGAATACACCATTTTTCATGACTCCGATCCCTTCAAATATTATGACCATGATGTTAACACTACTACATATTATCATCAGCCTAAGGATGAACCACAACATTTTCGACTACTCGAGGGTACCATTTGTGTGATAGATGTAATTTCTTTTATGCAACCTGCTACTACTATTTCTATGACTCCTTATCAAGAGCTAGTCAAGTCTATGGACATCACTCTATCACCTATACTTTCACATGTTCCACTTCCGTCATCACAACCACCATTTACTTACACAGTATTCATGAATGATACATATTGGGAACACATTCCATTCGATCCTACTTGTAATGACACTATTTGGACATATGAGGGTTTGAATTGACTAGGATTTTATTTTGAGAACCTCTATCCTACACCATACAATCCTCATATTTATTATGGATTTGTTTGCATCACTACTGCTTATAGCCTCCGTGTATTTCACCTCATGATATTCCTTGCATGCGATCCTTGATCTACACCACTTACATTAGGGTAATCATGGATTGATTACATTGGGGGAACTCTTGATCCTAATCATATAGATATCTCTTTCCCTATGCCTTTTGGTCGTGTCTTTATTTGCAATAGTTCCTTTCTTGGCTATACAAAAAATATCACTTGTTGGTATGTGCACAATTGTCCACTTTCTCCATTTACTGATGAGGAATATGCCATGGGTATGTATAATTTGTGCCTCAATGGATCATTAAGGGATCAACCAGACACTATTGCTTATCAAGTAACCAATACTTATCCATTTGACTATGACCTTGAAAGTGACAATCTTCTAGATGACATTACATAATTACATCATTCATCTCACATATCCTTGGGGGCATAACATCCAATACACCCCCCCAAAATCTGCATGTATCTCATTTTTTCATAGTAATACATAAATCTCCTAGCATATGTATATTCATCACATGTTTTAGAGTTGTCATTACCCGTTTACACAAATTTGTGCTTTGGTTCACACTTTATTGTTGAGGAAAAAATTCACATGAACCCCACACACTGCACAATAGGTCTTACACACTGTGTATATTCACACATCTCATATCATGCATCATACATTCTATATTTATTCAACAACATTTTGACACTGGCGCACATCTATACATCATACATCATACTACTCTTCATCATACATGTGTGACAATTCTATTATTTACAAGTCTAACACTACACCTTACTCATTCTACATACAATATAACACACATTTCATACTCTTATGATAGGTACGCATATTACATTACATTCTACACATCGTGTATTTACACATTTTTCTCATCACATGGTCGTCTCATCATCAATTATACTACATCTTCTTCTACGCATTGCACTCACTACCTTGTGACATACTTTAGTTCCTTTATCCATATGTGACTACTGAGGGTTTACAAATAAAATTGACCTTATCTTCATCACACATTCATCATTCAAACTTCTATTATAAGACATTCCTAGGTTAGTGACACATGATATAGGTTAAATGGTCACCTACTATGTCATTTTGTAGTGGTATACACTTTAGGATACATCACCACTTCCTCTATTCATCTTGTAGTGATATACGATTTAGGATAAATAATCACTCCTTCGATTATCTTGTCATCATATATGCTTCAGATACATGGGTACACTCATACATCATCTCTAAGTAGCATATCATCACCACTACTCATACACACTCATCACAACGTGCTAGACACAATACACACTTTGACCATTTCCTAATGACACAATCTCATTTACTGTTCATTCTTGACTTTAGAGGTGGAAAAATAAATGAACTTCATTGCATACATTTCCATTCACTCGGAGGGCACGTGGATCCTACCATTCACCTTTCATTCCATTCAATCCATCCACAACATGTTGCATATCTTGGTTGATTTTACTATTGCTTACTTTTTCCTTTATATGGTCGCTTATTACACATGCTAGTTAGATCTCTTGTATGTCATTACCATACACACATGCACATTCACATCCTTTTCTTGTTGTAATCGTAGATACAAGTATTTTACATGCAATATGGATGCTTTCCTTCTACCAGTCCTACAACGGTCGTTGAGGGCATCCACATTCATACATTAGATGTACTATTGTTTCATTTTGTACTTAGAACTTTCCATTACTTGCTTATACATGATTTTGACATACTGGTTATATTTATAACATGGTAACGGGTGCTTCATGTGCAACATTTATTTTTTAGGACTATTCACTTCCGTGACTATCTGTTGTTTGTAATTTCATGTTTTGTTTGCTATTATATGCGGCCCTTGCCCTATGTTTGGTGTGCACACTTGTTTGTTGTATGTGGCCACCATGGCCTTGAGTGTCTTGCAACATCATGAGTGATGTCCCATGTTTGCAACCTACTTTGGTGGTCTATCTGTGTGTTTACTCTCTTTCTAGCTTCTACATTGTTTGGTAGCTTATACTTGTCTTTTACATGCATGCTTGTTCGTACTAACACTTGTTTTCTAGCCACTTGTTTATGTGTACCTTGGTTTCTACCAAGTTCATTCCCTTTCCCCTAAAAGTCACAGTTCATGCGGTTGGCCCTCATTTGGGGCAAAATTCTCCTATCCAGGATGTCACATGTGCCCCCAAAAAGGGGGGGGCATCATTTTGGGTTTTACATACTGCACAACGCTTCTACACCAATATATTTCAGTTCAGTTTCCTCCCTTGGCATTGTGGGTTACACAATGAGTGGGTTTAAACCAGTTTACGAACCCCATACACATGGATTTTACAGGACATGGTTTTACTTAGCATTCTAGAGAGTGTAGTCACCTTTACCTAATCCCTTTAAACCCCAAATGTGCTAACATATCACCCATCCTTTACCAAGTGCTCACTCGAGGAACACATGGGCACCGAGCCCCTCTTTTATGTGAGATTTGTAAGAATGCTTCGCCATTAATAGAGGAATATGTGTAGACACATAAATACATGCATTCATTCTAGCACAAAAGTAAAGACACTTGATCTAAGAATAGATGCACCATGAAAAGAATATAAGCATTATTAACAACATGAAGGAATCAGATTTGAACCATAGGAAAAATGAAGAACACTAGGGTTTGAACCCATAAACAGAGATATACATAACAACCCATCATATTCATTGATTCAAAACTATTTACAATAGCCAGATTACATCAAAAGGGTCAGAACAGACCAAATACATTATGAAATAACACCCTAGCTCTACAAATTGACTCTACTCAAAGGTTTCTATCCATGATATTTTATATGCACCCATAATACCTTGTGCCTTGCAACACAAATCTTCTTCCTCCTACATCACCTCTCATTCCTACCTATGTATCTACTTATCCTTACACATATGAACCTCTGCTTACAAACATACACCCTCTTATTGTTTTGCACCCAAACACCTTCTTAAATAGAATCGGGATCTCTCCTCTGCCACCTCAACTTCACTCATGGGCAGGTCACATGCTAGATGGAATCATGCTCCTCCATAATCGAGTGCCTATGATAAATTTCCAAAACCTTGATTAACCTCCACTAAGCATAATGATTACATCTTGTAATATTCCTTTCCTAGAATATTCATTCCTTGAGCTATAAGACTCCAAGTTCAAACCTTATCCACTCATCATGCCTGCTTGCCTCCTCACGTGTTTTCCATGCAACACCATATTCCATAATGCAGATAAGTCATAGAATCCTCTTTTTATTCCATGCACTAACCTCCGTGCTCTCCATGTTTACTCAATCCCTTCACTCAAACTAAACTATTCATACTATTCTTTTGTGCTCTTCTCCATGCACCTTATTCATACCTTACATTCCATGTGTGCTCATCCTATGCTCCGAGACTTATTAATTTATGGGCTTAACATTACCCCACACTAAACATGTTATCCATCCTCAGAAACAATCTGATCTCTAACAAAGAATAAAGAATGGAAGGAAAGAATAACTTGCATCTGGCTTATGCCAAAGAATAAAAGAATTTTGTTACTGTTGTACAAGGATTGGGAAAGTCTTATTCAAGGATGCTTCAATCTCATTCCAAGCATCCACCTCCTTCTGTGCCTATGTAAACAAATCCCCTATTAGCACATTGAATTCATCAAATGTTAACTCTTCACCCTTATCCTTCAGTGTATCAATGATATTCTCCATCTCCTTGCTAACTTCATTCAACGCGTCCATCTTATGCATAACTTTAGGATACACTTCATTCACCTTATTTTTAACAGAGGCCCTTACAATCTCAATTTCCTTAGATTTCTTCTCAACCTCTTCCAAGATATTATCGCATTCCTCCCTATTGCCTTTATTCTTGGCCTATAACTCCTTCAGATCCACCTCATGTGTAGTAACAAACACACTTGCCACTCTGTCTCTATTCTCACAGTTTTTATAGACAACTTCGGCCATGTGCACAATGGTCTTCATTGAAGCAAGGATCTTAGAGTACCGAGTTATGGTATCCTTAATCTTTGATTTTTAATGTTCTTTTTGTCATGCCATAACTTCCTTCACTAATTCCAGTGCAAGTGGTTACCTCTCCATTGTGATTAAACATGTTAAATCCTCTAGGTAGTGGAAGGATGACTCATGCTTTTGCTCAGGGGGGCTAAATCTGGGCACTTCAAAATAACAGAGTTTGAGAGATTCTCCCCTTTCTTGTAGGATTCGTGCACCTTCCCCTTTTATTTTCTCAACTCATCCCTTAGCTGTGCAATTATCAATTCCTTCCCCTTTATCTCCTTGTCTCTTTCTGTGATTTCTTTGTTCTTCTTTTGCAACTCCTCTAATGCTTTGAACTTGTTTTTCCTCCTGAACAACTATGCTTCAATTTCCACCTACACCTTATTCAGTACATTACATGCCTGCTCATCAGTTAGCTGCTATGAATCTCCAATGAGATTTACCTCCTCGGGGTTTGGTGTATCTAGCAATGTGCCTGCATCGACTTCAAAATTGGGTTCATTAGCATGGGAATCAAAAGTCCATGAAAAAATCTTCCTGGTGTGTAGGTATGCACTATCTTTGTAAAGTGATGACCAATAAAGGAGTTAATCTAAGGCCACCGTGTTATGAAAATGTGCATGTAAGACCTTATTTGGATCATCCTCATAAGTCATTATGGTTCCTCTAGATGTTGTTGTTGCACCCTTGCCACCCATGTGTTCTCATGTCATGAACCCGACTACTAGACTTGTCTCTCCTCCCATGCTTCCATACTTATCCTTTTCTACTTCTCCCATGTTGCGCTCCACCTCGTGCTCTACCAAGTCCTTGATGATGTCTACCACCTCCTTCTCCATTGTGTCCTCTAATTGTTCACCAAATAGGTGTGGGGTCTCATGTGCCTTGGTCCCCACTTCTTCTTCACTTATTTCTCCCTCGTGAATGCCTTTTGAGGATTCATCCCTCTCCTCATAAGATTCATGCACATTGGATACAGGTGGGTTCTTTTCTTCCTCACGCTCTTCATCCTCCTCCTCGGTCTCATTTCCTTCATGCTTACCATCCTTTCAGAGTCAAAACTCCGCACTACCTTCTACTTATTTTTCACTGGATATTCCTCCATCGCTAGGGACTTCTCCTTTACAAAAGACTTCTTCCTCCGAGTATAAGTGCTCATGCCTGCGCATGACTCTTGTGCTCCTGTGGTTTAAGCCACACACGTGCTTGGTGCCCTACTTTCTAGGGTTTCCTCCCTATCTCTTTTCACCCTTTTCTTCCTTTCGGTAGGGTCTTCAGGGATGGAGACATCATCCTAAACATATGCACCCTTCTCAAACTTCAGCCTTAGGTGTATGTACACCCTTGTCACCGTTGTGCCTGTAAGTGGTAACATTACGAGCCTTAGCATATGTATGTCATTGGAGACATACTTCTCCACATATGCCCACTTCTTAGGATACACCAATGTCATGTACAATGTGCAGTGCTCTTGATCTAATTCATTTAGATCAAATCTCAACTTCTTGGCCTGTTTAAATATGTTGAATACACTTTGAAAATACTACATTGTGAAGGAAAAGGGTAGTTTAAACCATGGGCTCTTAGTGCCATCTGTATAAGTGAACCTAACAATGCAGAACTGTTGGTACACTTCAAATTCAGCCTCATCCTTCACCAAGGCTATAAGTTGTTATGGAATTCTCCACTCTACTCTAAATGCATCGCGCATCTTCTTGTACCACTTATCCAAACATGTGCCTTATAAGTAGATGTCATTATTTCACAAGTGTATGCCTCAAACCTCTTAGCTGGGGAGGGGTTCTCATCAGGGTACTCCCAAACATAGTTGTTCGGCCCATCGGGAACTCCAATCTTTGAAAATACAATGGTAAGGAGAATATTACCATACATGATCTTATCTCTGTCATGTGTGGCATCTATGATATCCTCCACAATGAAGGAAGAGATGTTGTAGATGGTCCCTTCTGAAATATTTCTGCAAATGTTCAACCATCTCTTGTTCACTTACATCCACCATTCTTGTCCATTTAACTTGGTGAGAAAGAAGATGACACTATTCATAATTGGGTTAGTGATCTTGGCAATATCGAAGTAGTGCCTACCCTTTTTGTATTCATATGCCTTAGTTATTTCAATGATATCCTCCTTATCACCCAAGTCATCATCTAGTGAACTCTCTTATGTGCAGATAAACCTAGTGTACTTGGAGATCAGCTGTGTAGTTATGTGCATTCTCCTTCCTGTGAAGTAAAAGTAATCCTCGTGAATGCGTGACATCAGCCACTGGTATAACCTTTCAGGTTTTCCAAAAAATGGCAACTCATAGAGTTGTAGAAGCCCAACCTTCTCCAATTTCCTCTTCACAGAGTCATCATACATTGGTTGGTCATATTTTGTTCTTTCTCCTGTAGGGAAAACAAGCTCTAATGCCATCTATTTTTTAGTTGTATCTATCATATGGTTATAATCTCTTATAGCTATCTTACATATGTGAGATACCCATTCCTTCCCCAATGACACACCATCTTGGTATTGCATCTCCACATACCACTCTTTGTTAAAACTAGTTGATGCGATTGGTTTTCCCCTACCTATGCCCTTTTTGGGTGAAACATTTGATCCCTTCCTTGGTGCCATCTTTCCTTGTTAGGTCCTAGCTAATTCCTCCTTGTGTCTTGCTTCCTTATTATTTGATCCTTCGATTCTAATCCCTTCATGCATATTATTTGAACCTGTGCCCTAGTTTTGCAAACCCTAACCTAGAAACTCCTTCCACCAGACAACATAAAAAATCATAGGAATCCTTCAACTAACCACTTCCACACATGCCCATGTACTCCATTCCAATCTGGTTTGCAAATCCATCGAATTCTTCACTTCGTACACAAATTTCACATATTTCTCACAAGGATAACCTAGTTTGCAAGAGCTCTTCAAAAAATAAATGCAAGGTGAAAAATAACATACACCTGACTCCCTATTTATAGTTTTATGCTTTTCCCACATTAATTTCCATGCCACCTACCACCATACTCCCGCATTAAATTTGTATTTTTCCAACGCTTTCATACCACACATTTTGTCTAGCACTTTTTCTTCCACACACATCCTCGCGTGTAACCTCCTCAACCCTATGGCACACCAAACTATATCTACCACAAACCCTTACGCATGCTCTTAGCGCCAAATTCCATCTTCCTCTACGTCTTAAAACTATTTTTCCCTACTATTTCCTATGTGAGTTTGCTCTACGCTTTCATCCTTATACATGGTTTTTATAAAGCTTTCTTGACACCAATTCATCTCTAACCCTTATCACCTTGTTACACGTGTTCCTTCTTAGATATCATGTGCTTATGTTTTTCTCTTCTGAGCCACCAATCAAAATTACTCCATCCGTATGACACTTCTGCATTCTCTGCACTATCCTACCCCACACTAAAAGTATGCATGGTGCTCTATGCATGAAAACCATTTTAGATAATAACCGACTACAAGTGTGCAAACACATTTATTACACAACACACCAAAATAAAAGAAAAATCATAGAATCGATGAAAGGAAACACATATAAAGGAAAATGCATTAAGGGAAACCTAAGCTACATGATAACACTGCCTTATTTATAAACACACAGAAGACTTATTTATAGTAGGGCTTCAGCCTACTCCCATTGAAGTAGCTGGGAAACCATGTTCCATCCAATGCTTGTAACTGGAAAGCACCTGAATCAAGTATATGGGTTATAACATATGGTCCCAACCAATGCACTTTGATTTTCCCTAGATGGCATAGAAACTTTGAATCATATAGAAGAACCATCTGCCCAACCTCAAAATTCTTTTTTTTAATGTGCCGATCATGCCATGCCTTCTGCCTAGCTTTCTGCATCTTCTAACTCCACCTAGTAATGGATCACCTTTCATCTAACTTCATAAGTTCATTTATGCAATCTTCAAGTGCTTGTTCATCAACCAATCCTCCTATGTGCACAATATGCAGGGATGGTAACATGAATTACATAGGCAGAACTACCTCTGCACCAAACACCAACTGAAAATTTGTGGCCTTGTTCAATCTTTTATAATTCACGCGATATGCCCATATTACTACAAAGACTTTGTCATCCCAGTCCCTCCTTTCAAAATCACAAATCTTAGTTAATGTGTGGCTCAATACCTTCTTAAAGGCTTTAGCAGTCCCATTAGCATGAGGGTGATAGGGTGTAGTTTTGTGATGGACCACCATAAACTCTGTCAATAAGATTCTAACCATCTCATTCAAGAGATGAGTACCCCTATCACTTGTTAAACTCAACGGGAATCCATACCTACTGATTATATTCTCCCACAAGAACCTAGTTGTTGTAGCCACAGTGTAATCCTTCATAGGCACCGCTTCTACCCACCTCGTAAGATAGTTTGTACAAGTGATAATATAATGCAAACTTGTCCTACACGTGGCTGGGGAAATAGGACCTACAAAGTCAATTGCCCATTTTTGAAACGGATCTGCATTAGCAATAGGTCTTAACGAAATTTCATCTATTTTCCCTCACTTTCTAAGGCACTGGAAATGGTCACAGGCCTTACAATATTCAATACAATCCTTATAAACTGTCTCCCACTAAAGTCCTGCTAATAGGATCTTGTGCACTTAATCACATTTCCTACATAGTGATCACCTACAATGCCACCATGAGATTCTTCCATGATTGCAGTACGCTCATGTTCCAATACACAGTGTTAGAAAACCTCATCTTAGCCTAGTTGGTATAGGTCTCCACTAATACCAACATATAGGGCACGGACACGTATAGCCAACCGCTTCTTCTCTAAAGCCTTCATTCCTTCTAGGTGCCACACACCTTTCATAAGAAAACAACAATATCTTCCAAATCAGTAGGAGCTCATTGTAATCTAAACAACTATGCATTCGACATTGTGTCCTCAATGCTCTGAGTGTCCTCACCTGAGTCAATCCATGATAGATGGTCCAGTCCTAAATTTCTCTTTCTTGGTTTTACTATGACCGAAAAGTCAAACTCCTGAAATAACAAGAACCTATGACACATGCACCCTTGCAAAACAGAATTGTTCACCAAGTACTTGAGTGACATGTAATCTATGTAAAATATAAAAAGAATGGCCAACAAGTACTACCTAAACTTATGTAGTGCATAAATCATTGACAATGCTTCGCGCTCTATTGTTGTGTAATTTTGCTCAGCTGGGGTTAACTTTCTATATGAAAAACACAAAGGGTGATCAACAATTCCTTCTCTAGGCTATACTAACATTGCTCCTATTACCATACCTGTTGCATTAACATGCACATGAAAGGGCTTGTCCCACGAGGGAAAGTTTGAAATGGGCATAGTAGTAAGTTTCTCCTTCAATGTGTCAAAAGCCATCTACTATGCCTCACCCCAGTAGAATCTACTCTTATGTTTCAACAAATCTTCTAATGACACGAAGATCCTAACATAACCTTTGATGAATTGTATGTAGTAATCTCTATGCCCTAAGAACCCATGCACTACACTTTGACTGGTAGGTTCCTCTAGTCCCAAGATAAAAAAAACTTTGGCATGGTCTACCAATAAGACTTCTTTGTAAATAATGTTACCTAACAATGTGCCAAATGGAGTAGTAAAGACACATTTCTTAATGTTTAGAGAGATACTTAACTACCTGCACCTCTCAAACATCAATCTTAAATTGTCACAATGATCTCTTACTAACCCATACACCATCCAATCATCCAGGTAAACTTGCAAAAATTTATGGATGAAGTCTTGAAATGCTTGCACCACAATGCATGAAAATACAACAAGTGCATTCTTAAGTCCAAAGGGCATAACCATAGAAGAAAAATTCCCCACTCAGTGGTGAAAGTAGTCTTCTCCTGGTCTTCCTTCACAATCCTTACCTGGTGATAACCTAAGAATCCATTTGTAAAAGAATAGATCTCTCACCCTGCTACACCTTCCAAGATCTCTTCAGTAAATGGGGTTGGAAAAGGATCTATGACACATGCAAGCATTCAAATCTTTGTAGTTCACACATATCCTTATCCTCCCATCCTTCTTGATACTAACTACCATTGGGCTCACCCATTCAGATTCTTCAATTACTTCAATGATTTCAGATTCTATAATCTTATCAATATCCTCCTTAACTTTTACATGCGCAGTTTCATATTCATCTTATAAGGTCTCTTCCTAATGATGAACACCCTCCTTTAAATTAATCCATCATTTCTCCCTAGTGAGTGATGAAACTCCTTTTAACTCATGGTACCCACATGGGAAAAAATCCTGGAAGTTCCGCAACAGGTCAATTATCTTTGAAACCTCCTGGTTTTTCCAGTAATCTCTAATGACATCTTCATTTGGCTCTACTTCTGTACCAATGTTGAACTTATTTATTTTCAAGGGCTCATGGTAAGTGTGCACTTTCTCATCTAGCACTTTCTAAGACTTTACATGTACCTTCTGTATGATTAACATCCAATTTTTCTACTTCCTCATCATATATCAAGTACACCAACTTTCCCTTTTCCTTCTCTAGTCAGGTGCACTCAAACTGTATCTCCTTCGTTTCTCCTTCCTCAAAGCGCAACCCCAAGCTAGGTTCCACTAGAAAATATAGGATTCAGTCTTCAACCATAGCACAATCTCCTAGAGTAAGGTGTTTGAATACCTGGAATGCCTCGTTCACCAGTTTATTAGGACTTAGATACTCAAAATTTTGAATAATATCCACAGTCAACTCTTGCCAATTTCTCATCTAACGACGTATCTATGAATGGATAAACCACGCATGCGTAAAACCTTAAAAGGTGGAATAGAACTTATGGACCCAAAGTGAGGGAGGTAAGGCTTCTAGGCCTATCATCTAGGCTCTCTCACATTGCTGAATGTGAAATGAGGAAGATTTCTTCCCATCATAGTCACGTATCTTAGATGGTGCATTGCTTCAGAGAAACCTAACAAAGAACGTGATTCTCACTTTGCACCATTCTAGAAGATTGTCTCGATGAGTCACCCACCAACATGTTTTGATATTGCACACAAGGTATAAGTTAGCATATTCCTCCTTTCTACTTGACATGTCCACTGGATCTCCATCGTGCGTAGAAAGACACCAGGGTTACCTTTCCCAGTATAACTTGGTAACTGTCTTCCTCCCAATCACCTAACTGAGCAAACTTTGGTAACTCAAGTTATAGTGCCCTTCAAATGTCCTCTAACTAACTCATAGGTCCCATGAATCCAATTTTCACACACAACTCTAGTTGTATCACTTATAGACTAAGCATCTTCCCACTAAATAACTACTTCTCTTGATGGATGAATAGCCTCAGGGTCTCTAATGGTGCACACATAGATTCTATCTAGGTCATCTTCCCCTAAAGGCTCTACACAAGGCTCAGACCTCCAATCTATTAGTCGAATAATGAAATGCTCCTCTTTCTTCTCAAAACTGATGTATCCCTTGTTAAAATGTAAGTCAACATTTTTCACATAACACCAAGGGCATCCCAAGTAATGCTAAAGTTATCCACCTTCGGAAAGTGCTAAGACTTCAAAATCCCTAGTAAACTTAGCCCCTTGAATGGTTATGGAAGCATCCTTCAAGACTCCGATGGGCATAGCCTTTGTCTTGTTTTCCATATCCAACACATTTGAAGAGGGCTGCAATAGAGGTCTCCCCATATGATTCCATGCATCCAAAGTGATGAAATTGACCTCTGCACCAATATCAATCAGTATGTTACTCAAGATCCATCCATCAACAACCATGCATTCAATGTGATTTATTTTTCATAATCGATACTGTGAGGGGGTAGATTAACAATTAAGACCTACCTTTCGTTCTCATCTCCCACATGTGGTACCTTTTCTCTTAACCACTCTCCTAATAAAGGGATGTTGTTTTCCTGGCGCAACATCTTACACACTTCTCTAACCTCATCCATGTATTTCTGAGGGACCTCAACATTCTTGTCCTATTCTAGCTTCCATGATTTCTCCTTCAGTCATTGAATCTCTCCTTGCAGGATCCTAATCACTCCCACGGTCACTTGGTAAACCTCTTTTTGATGAGTTAGATCAGGATATTTCCCATGCAATAATTCTTCCCTAGTGATAAGGACTGGTAGTGTGCCTCCTCATTTGCTTAGTACTTTCAGAGTTATGTGCTACCCTAGGCATCCACTAGGGTAGATCACTTCACACTCACTATCCCCGTGTGCTTTTCCTTCCTCTAGTTCTGGATTATTCACATACAATACAGTTCATCATATTTATGCTTCTTCTTGCACCATGAGTACAGAAAATATAGACATTCACACTTGTAGTGTTCAGTAGATCCACAATTGTAACAAGTTCCACGGGGAATATCAATCCTACCTCTTGACTACCATGATCTCTGAATCCTTCAAAAACCTCTTCGTTGACCTCCTCCATCTATGCATGCTTCATACTAACAAACTTCACTCTTAGAACTACTCCTAATGTCAGTCTTGTGTACACCAATATCAATGACATCATGAATTTGGTCTATCAATCGGAATTCCTTTATATCGTGAGTAGTGGATGTGCAAATCTTACAATAAGAAGACACATTCTTACGGAGCAGGTGCTATAACAAAGGGAATCTACTTGGATCATGATCCCCGTGACAGATTTCAAAATCTAATGACATGACGTGTGCACTGACCTTTGAGGGAAACTATCTTTTGTGTGTCCTTCCACTTCACAATCTATGTAACAAAGTCCACTACGTGTTTCATGAGCTGAACTCGCAGACAATGTTTCAAGTTGCTTTGCTATGACAATAATTTGTGCTTCTAAAAATGGGCTTACCCCAGTCTCAATACTTCCAATGGTATAAGTGTGTAGAGTAACCTCAAAGGCCTCGTATGGATCTATGAAAGTATTATGGGAGATATCTCATCTAAAAGGTGTTATCAATCCTCCAACAAACCACTGAGCATGCTGCGAGGGATGGATATCATAAGATATATTTGACAAGAGAGTCTTAAAGTGTGCATCATACTTCCGCATTGTCTCTGCCATACTGTGTTGAATCTCCTTGAGTGTGCTGATGCTCTTCTACTCAAATTTAGGAGTGTGGAATTCCGCCAGAAAGGCATCATGTAGCGCAGTATAATCCACCACCATCTGATGTGGGTCATACTTTCGGTACCATTTATGTGCGCGCCCCTTGCAACATAGTTACAAAATAACTTGGCTTCTGCTCCAGGGCAGTGATACCCTTAGCATGCCATAGCAACTTGCACTTGTGTACATGCTCTACAACATCCTCAACACCTTTGTAATCAGGTAAGTGTAAAGACATCTCATAAAACACCTACTGAGGTGGTTGAGGTCCTTGTCCACCAGATCTAGGACCCTGATTTCCTCCTATGTTTCCTCCACCACTAGATCCACTAGCTCCTAGTCCTATGGATCCACTTGATCCTCCTCCTGTAGCAGGAAAAGGTCTTGAAGTAGTTCCAATTTGTGTCCCCTACCATTGTGTTGAACTGCACACCAACAGTCTATGATGTTGAACCACTTTCGGTCGTGATACCCAAACTCTGTGTACCCATACCTTGTCCAAATGATGTGCCTAACAAGATTCCACCAAACACCAGGAATTTTTGCATGGCCATAGATGGATGTAATGTAAAATGATATCTACCTGATGTTATTTTCTTACCAATGCCAACCAAATTAGAAATACTTGTCTGAGAAATTGGGAAACTAAGTGCAAGGGTTTGGTCACATGGTGGGTTTAGATGCACACCTACGATTCTTCTCTTTTATATGAAGAACTCTCATCAGAAGCTGAGGGGGTTCTTCTCCTGTGCTTGCCAAGATGGGGTAGCACAGATTGCTCATGTTCCACGTCTTCTATGTGAACCTAAAATCCTTCCCGCAATGTCTTCCTCCATAATTACATCAATCCTGCAACTTCACGCTGTCTTGCTGATTCCATCTCCTGCACTTTATTATACTTGAGCCATCTCTCTTCTCTCTCTACTTCCACTGTAGGATCTACCATCCTTCACCACACCAGCTTCCATGTCTCACACCTAGTGGGATTTTAGCTAGCCATAGGAAATGCTTCCAAACTCAGAGTGATGATCAGGATCTTAATGGCTAATGGTATAACGCATAAGAAATATCCTCTTGGTTCTCATAAGAACCCAAAATCAATAACCTTTGGGCAAGAATATGTAGAAATAAAGTATTATATCGCATAGCTAGTCAACACACCACTCCACGAATGATCAATAACAGGACTCCAAGTTAGATTAACATCATGAAGCTGTTGATAATATTCTTGGGTCTAAACATGAGGTCAATAATACCAAGTCTTCCTCAATTCATACTCTGATAACCCTTCATACAGTTGTACTGGAAAACACCGAAAGAAAGTCTCATAAATCTCATGATACAAATGATCCTCCACCCATTTACATGCATCAAACTCAGGACCAGTGTTGAATCACTGTGCAAACTCATCCTCCGTGTTTTTAAGCCAAGTCTCGATGCTGTCCAAGGTCAAGCATTCTATCATCACACACCATTCTTACAAAAACTTCAAAAGAGGTCCCGACAATGAAACCAAAATGTAGTGAAATTTACCTACTCCCTTTAAACTCTAAGCATGCTGGCATATCACCCAGCCTTAACTGGGCACTCACTCAAGGCATGTGTAGGCACTGAGCCCCTCCTTTATGTGAGATTTTTAAGAATGCTTTACCATTAATTAAGGAATACATGTAGACACATAAATACATGCATTCATTCTAGAACATAAGTAAAGAAACTAGATCTAATCACAGATACACCATGAAAATAATATAAGCATTGTTAAAAACATAAAGGATCAAATTTGAACCATAGGAAAAATGATTCACAACTATTTACAATATCTAGATTACATCAAAAGGGTCATAGCAGACCAAATACAATATGAAATAACACCCTAGCTCTACAAACTGACTCTTCTCAAAGGGTTTTATCCACCCTCTTACTATTTTGGACCCAAACCCATTCTTAAATAGAATCAGGATCTCTCCTATGCCACCTCAACTTCACTCATGGGTAGGCCACATGCCAGATGGAATCATGCTCCTCCATAATTGAATGCCTATGCTAGCTTACCAAAACCCTGATTAGCCTCCACTAACTGTAATGATTACGTCTTGAAATATTTATTTCCTGGAATATATTTTCCTTGAGCTGTAAGACTCCAAATTTTAACCTTATCCACTCATCATGCATATCGGCCTCCTCACATGTTTTCCATGCAACACCATGTTCCATAATGTGGCTAAGTCTTAGAATACTCTTTTTCTTCTGCATGCCAACCTTTGTGCTCACTATGTTTACTCAAGCCCTTTACTCAAACTGAATTGTTTAGACTATTCACACGCACTTAGTTCTTCTTGCGTGCTCTTCTCCACATGCTTTCGTCCTACTTTGCCTTTCGTGTGCGCTCATCCTATACTCCAGGACTTAATCATTTCTGGGCTCAACAGAGAGTAGTTATAGGTTAGAGGACATGGTGGAGTTCCTCTCTACACTTCTTTTGTCAGTGGCATCAGATTGCACAAAAAATTAGGCAATACAAAGATCTCTTCACACATTCTTAGGGGAGCAGTTATAGGTTAGAGGATACAACAGAATTCGATCCTACATTACTTCGGCCAGTGGTGTCAGATCTCCCAAAAACCATATGTAGTACAAGATATCCTCTCTACACCCTTTTCTCTCATAATGGATTAGGTGTACATGTTCCTTTTACACTTTTTCATACTTTTATTTCAGTATTTTCATTACTATATACATGTGTTTTTATATATATACATGCATTTGACTTCTTGACCGTCTTATCCTTGCAGGTCCAATCGTATGAGAAGTAATAAGTCAACAAAACAACAACAAAATTGATAACAACAATGTTTTGCAGCATACATACCTCATACTAACATGTAGGTACATCACACACATTGGTAAATACACCCACGTTTCCACCTTAGGTTCACTCTCATCACTTTTTTCTCTTTTGCATCTTTAGTTTCCAAGATCCATCACCTTTTTTTGTCACTCCACATTTTTTCTAGTCCTTCGGTGCATTTTCTACATCAATCTACATGGACACCAGGAACGCATCTCTATCTATTTTATGTTACCAAGTGTTCCACTCACCAACATAAAGTGGAGGTAAATGTAAACATTAAATCATGCACTTTGGGTATTATTTACTGAGCATTCGACCTTAGAGCAAGTACATGACTATAAATCCCACTCTCATGTCTGATGAAAATGTAAGTTATGCCTTAGTTAAGGTATCTATAGAGGTGGCACAAAGGAATATCGATAAGGCTGCCACTATTAGAGCACTACTTGAAGATAACAAGGAAAAAATTGCAGAAATAACATGTATGAAAGGAGAGAAGGATCTGGAGTAGAAAAAGAATGAGGCCTTCATCAATATGGCAGAAGAAATTGGTGACTATGTCTTGAAAGCAAGACCACATATAGAGTCTAAGGTACTTGAGAAGTTTCCTTCGGCTATGCATTATGTGCAAACATTAGTATATTTGGTGCTTGAAGATGGACCAATTCGAATTCCAACACCAAAGGATCCTAAACATGAAGTAGAGAGAGCCAAGGCCGCCATGGTTAGAAATATTTAATCTTATGAGGAATTACTCCATACTTTACAAGATGATATGAAGAAAGAGGATTAAGCTCTGAACATATGTGTAGCACTAGAAGCACTGATCAAGATCAAAACTATAATATAAGATAATGAAGTTCTGAAGGTAATGAAGGATGAGACTTTAGGGTGCACAGAAAGATTGGAATTAGTAAAGAAAAAATGTGAAGCCCTTGTAGTAACAAAAAAACTACATAAGGAGAGGATGGATGAGATTGGAAAGCTCATAACACAAAAGATGGATCTTTTGGAGGGAAGGATGCTTTTTTTTTATGGCCAATGTTGTCCTAGTACTATGAAATGAAAATGGAGAGATAACCTAGGATGATTTGGAAGCCACCACCACATAAGTTCCAGAGAAGACACAAAACACGTTGGATGCTAAAAAACATTGGAGGCTACAATTAAAATAAAATATCCAGAGTTGATCCTCCCAGTTGAAGTAGAGGGTGCTGCAGAATAAAAGTTTATTCTTTATACAATAATTATTTACATTCTTTCCATTATTATTTTGTATTGTTTGGGAATATCAAGAGGAACCCCATTTTTGGGATGGTGATGTAAATTAGTGTGGGGTAATGTTGAGTAGACAGAGAATGACACTAAGGAGAGGGAACACAAAATATTTACACATAGGAACGAGGCACATTTGAAGGCGCATAAGTATAGGAAAGGAAATGCATGCCAGGACAACTTAATTTGGGACTTAGCCATTTTTCATCGTTATGGGCTATTTTTAGAGATAGCGTGTGGAGCACACAATGGGATATAGACTTGCACGACACATAAATGCTATTTTGAGGATGAGCATATAGTAAGTGCCATGCATAAGTTCAGGATAATAATAGGATTACTATTGCCAGTTAACTGTAGGAGATCTATTATTAGCGCACTTGCATGTGTGCATATTATTGTAAAGGCACATGTCTATTTTCAGCATGTGACCTACTTTAGGAAGTGTGTAAGTGGTGAAGGGAAAGCCCCCACCCCTTTAAGTATGTATTAGTTTGTGTAGTTAGATAGACACACTGTGTATGAGCTATTGTAGAGTTATGCTACCAGAATTGATGCACGCATAAACTTATGATACTATTTATTGTAAGAAGCTTCTGTATTTATTGTGTTTAATATAATGGAGTGTATTGGCTAGATAAAGGTGTTAACCATGAATGTAACTGGTTCTTGTATGGTTAATTTCATTATGATTATTGTTTAATTCATGAATCTTTAAGATCTAGATCCAGAATATGCTCTGTGGAATGTTTGTGCTTATTATGGTTCTGAATATGCTCTATCTTCAACACGTTAACATCCTACACAAGCAACCCTAAAGATGGGCCTGGTACCTTTGCACGCTTTGGGTGAGTGCTTAGCTTAGGATGAGTGATGTGCCAGTGCAACTGGGTTATTCGTGGTAGATTCTAGGTTGTATCATTGGTTCCATTACTGGAACCTCTTTTTTAGTTGTTTTCAAGATGGTTCATGATGAAGACATACCAATTGAACCTAGCAAGTGTTGAGGAGTGGATAAAATATCTAGAATAAGACTATGCATGGAGGTTTAACACTGGATCCGAGTTTGATGCACGCGCGTGGGTGGAAAATAATCTGTATGACTATTTGTATAAGATCTTATTTGCTATTTTCCTAGTATAACTGTATGAGTGGCTGGTTTCTTATGTGTCTAAATGGAATTGGAGGTACCACACACTTGTCTAGATGCAAGAAGAATTTTAGCCCCTGTATGGTGCCGATCTAATTTGGACACATGCTATGGATACTTGGTTCTGTGGTGTTTTGAACAACTATATTCTAGAGTAATCAATTTCCACTTATTTTTTCCCAGAGATAGTTGAGTTCCAATTTTTACGTTATCCCAGGGGAACTTACTTGCAAGGCATTCCACTGATGATCAAGATATTGATGGTGACCCTGAACTTGGAAGAAAAACCGATGGCTAGCTAAATCCCACCACGCACAGGGGCAGGAGTAGGTTTGGTGAAAGATGGTGGACCTAGCAGTAGAAAGGTAGAGAGAAGAAAGTAGGCTTAAGTACAATGAGGCACATAAAAGGGAGATGGAAAAGCAACGGGATATTGTAGAGTGGATGGAGTTGAGGAGAGAGATGGATCATGAAGGATTTTGAGATCACGCAGAAGGCATGGAGCCAAAACATCTTGAACTCCCCCATTTAGGCAAGCATGATAGGGAACCCCCCTCGGACTCACAAGAGTGCACTAGTAGAGATGAACTGGGCCATGGGTGTGCATCTGAATCTACATAGAAACCTAGCCCTTGCGCTTGGTTTTCCATTATCTAGTACATCCAATTGTTAGCAAAATAATTTGGGTAGTAGGGAAGCATGAGTAAGTCATATAACAAGTACATATATGGCATGAAAAACATATTCATTGTTATTTGGAGATACCTTTTCAAGCACATCATCAACACATGATTCAAGAGTGCAGAATTTTGGACTCACTTCTGGGAGTAGTACCACCACATAGACTGTAGGAGTTCAGTTCAGTACTATTTTTGGGACACAGGGAAGTACATCTTCTGGTCCACTTCGAGATACAGGTGGAGGATCAAGGGGTATAGGTGGTTCTAGTTCTGGTGGCTCTGGTGGTTCTAGACGCTGAGGTAACACAGGAGGTTCTGGATCAGGTGGGAAGGGTCTGCACCAATCCCATAATATTTACATGGAGATGTCTCTCTTTCTTCCTAAGTATAAGGGCATAAAATATGTTGCTAAACACGTGCACATGTGTGAGATAATGTGGCATGCAAAAGGGATCACGACCTCCAAGTGCAAGGAAAGTAAATTTGTAACTACATTATAAAGGATGTGCACACAGTTGGTAAATGAAGTTTGACCTAGATCAAACTTGTGTAGATTATGAAACATTAAAAGATGCCTTTCTTAAAGAATTCTATATCCCTGAATTTGAGTAGAAGAGTATAAGCGCGTTCAAGGATATTAACCAGGGAACTACTGAGAGTGTTCGAGAGTATGATGCCCATTTCAAAACATGTTTTTCTAAAATTTATTATGATATTCATGCAAGCCAACATGAACAATGGTTTGTTGGAGGCAGTTGGAAGTATAGACACTGGAGTTAGCCCATTCATGGAAGTACAAATTACAGAAACTATTGGTGAATTCAACACATGAGACATGCACTGGGATTTAGTGTACAGAATGTGAAGTGGAAGGGCACACCAAGGATAGTTGTCCCCACAGGTTAGTGTGTTCATTATTGCTAGACTATGAGATATGTCATCCAAACCATGATGCCAACCGCTGACCATTACTATAATGCGTGATAAGGAAGAATGTATCTTGCTATTGTAAAATTTTCCATTCCATGACTCACAATATAGAATACTACAGGCTGATTGGTTAGATCCATGATGATATAGATACTGGTGTGTGATAGACAAGAGTATCAGATAACTATAAGGGTAAAGGTGAGCACCAGGATCAGGACCACAATTAAGTGCACTATGATAGGAATGAGGGGTGATATAAAGGAGGATGTGGTATAGGTTGAGGATATCATGGTGGATTTAGGGGTTGAGGCCGTGGTGGTAGACGAGGTGAGTTTCCTTGCAGAACGTGCTTTTCAAGTGGATCTCTTGAGCACTACAGGTGCAAATGTCCTCAGAATATTACTTGTTCTTTTTTGGGAAGAGTCATAGCTATGAGGAATGCTGAGATCTGTATGAGAATATTAGAAAGTAACATAAATCGAAAAACAAGGGTGCAAGGATGGTTAGGATACAACGCGCTATGGAAAATTAGTTAATGCCAAAGTTGGCTTCAGAACCTGAGGTACTACCTATGAATAATACTACATGCACTAAAGCTACGCACGCTAGAGAAGTGTTACATCAGAAGCCTCCCATCACTAAGGATGATGTTTTACATGTAAGGTATCTAGATCCTACGCACCAGAAGGAGGTTTATCAAGAGACCATGGAGGTACTCAAAAACCTTCAGGGGAAATACAATGTTTGAAGGAACAATCAAGGAAGATGGAAGAACATAAGGTGGAAGAGACAATCCAGTCAGATATTGATGAATTGAAGGAGGTATACAGAATGATGTGCCATGAGAATATTAATCCATTATTAGGGAGTTCACTAAAGGGAAACACTCCGTGCGTGGGTATTGAGAATGGATGTCATATCCTACATGAAAATATTCCACCTCATAGCTTAGATTAGAAAAATGAGATCACTCTAAATGCTGTTGTGGATGGACGACTCTTGAGTAATATATTGATTAACATAGGCATAGAGGTAAATGTGCTAACTTTAGATGCATGGGTACAGATGGGGAGACCTCCATTGCAGCCATCTTCTAATGTATTATTTATGGCTAATCGGACTAAGGTCACTTCCATCGGAGTTTTAAAAGTTTCATCCATTACTATACAAGGGGCCAAGTTCACTGGGGGCTTTGAGGTTTTAAAACTTGTAGAAGTAGATAGTTTCCCAGCTCTAGTTAGGCCTCCTTGGTGCTATGCAAATAATGCTGATCTATGGTTCAAAAAGGGATATATAAGTTTTGAGAACAAGGAGAAAAGAATTATTATCCCTTTAACGGATGGAAAATCTTCGCCCTATGTTGAGCCTTTGAGTGAAGAAGATCTAAATAGGATTTATGTACGTGCCATTCGGGACCCAGAAGTACTTGAGGTATCTAAGGAAGGAATCCTCTATTGAAAAGATGCATAGTCTATTAGTGATACCACAAGTATTTCTTGTGATAATTGGGATCATGAAACTTATGAAATGGTTGGGCATGAAGTAAGGAGCACATTTTTGTAGAGAAGTAGACCTCATTATATTAGAAGGATAGGTAATAACTTTGTACCTTGGTATAATGGAGAAGGAGACACTACGGTATTCCCGCACACCATGGAAGAACAACAGATAAAATAATTTAAAATAAGAAATATGTTAGCATATACCCTGTGCGGGACAACAATGCCCTAGTGGGTGGTTCATAGGGATAATATTGTAGAATGGAATGAAGTCAGGATTTCTCTAACAACTTAGTTTTCAAGGAGCAATGTACCTACTCAAATATGCACATATCATGGTAATCAACCTGTTTAGCACCATGTTTAATAGTGTGAAAGGATTTGGACAGAGGGGCAGGAAGCTTTACCACCTTCACTATGGGCGCACAAAATTTATTCCACTTTCCAAGGCTGCACACTTGCTTGGTATGTATATGTGGAGCTACATAAAGAGACTGAAAATTGGCAAGATTTTATTGCAGGAATGGTCCAGACTTTTGAATAATTCTCTACTAAACCTCCAATGGAAGAGGCATTAAGGGTTATAAAGCGCTTAACTATGGGAGACAATGCAAAGGAGGAAGATCTCATTCATGAGTTATTTGGTGAGACAAACTTAGGAGCACACTTTGATAAAGAAGAAGAGACAAATGTCACACTACTTAAGCATGATTAGTTGGAGAAAGAAAAAAGAAATATGGTCTACATAGTTGATGATGAGGAAGTAGAAGATTTGGATATAGATCATTCAATAGGTATGCACGAGGTATTACATAGTGCGGATAAAAACGCGCGCACCTATCATGAGCCCATGAAGACAAAAAAAGTGAATATTGCTATGGATGAGGAACCTAAGGAGGCAATAATTGGGGATTATTGGTCTGACTCTAAAGTGGAAAAAATCATTGAGTTACTTCATGATTTTTAGGACTTATTTCCTAAGGCCTACCATGAATTAAAATAAGTGCATGAATCATTAGGAGAGATGAAGATTAAGATTAAGGAAGGTGTGCGATAAGTCAAAAAAAGACCCTATAGAGTGAACCCTAACATGCACATAAAAGTTAAGGAAGAAATTGACAAGATGTTAAAATATGGCATAATCAAGCCCCTAGAAGAATCAGAGTGGGTTAGCCCCATAGTTATCAATATAAAGAAAGATGATTGGATTAGGATTTGTGTGGATTATAGATAATTGAATGATACATCTGTGATTGATACCTTTCCTACACCTTTCACAGAGGAGATATTAGAAGGTGTTGCAGGGCGCGGAATCTATTCGTTTACAAATGGATTCTCTAGGTATCATTAGGTTAGGATTGCATACGAGGATCAAGAGAAAAAAAATTTCATCACTTAAAGGGGAAGTTTTGCATATATTATGATGCCTTTTGGTCTGAAAAACACACTTGTTGTATTTTCATGCATAGTTGTTCAAGCATTTCATGATTTTATTCACATTTTCTTACAGGTTTACTTGGATGATTAGACAGTGTATGAACTTGTTAAGGATCACTATGAAAATTTGTGCTTAATGTTTGAAAGATGTAGATGATTAAACATCTCTTTAAACATCAAGAAGTGCATGTTTGCTACACCTTTTGGCACTTTGTTAGGGCACATCATCTATAAGGAAGGTTTATTAGTCAATCCAACTAAGGTTGTAATTATTGTAGGCTTGGTAGAACCTACTAGTCAGAGTGAGGTGCGTGGATTCTTGGGTCACACTGGGTATTATAGAAAATTAATCAAAGGATATGCTAAGATTGCCACACCCTTGGAAGAGTTACTAAAGGGAAAAGGGACATTATATTAGGGAGAACTGTAACAATGTGCATTTGAGGCATTGTAGGAGATACTTACTACATCGCCTATTCTACGTTTTCCCACATGGAACCAACCGTTTCATGTACATGTGGACACCTATGGCATTTCCATTGGCACGGTGTTAGATCAACCTATAGAAGGTATTATAGATCATCCTATCTATTTTGATAGTAGAACATTTACTCCTGCAGAGTAGAATTATACAACTACTGAGTGCGAAGCCTTGTCAATGATCTACGCAATGCATACATTTAGAAAATACCTGCTAGCAACACCATTTGTAATTTACACCGATCACATGGCATTGAAATATTTGGTAAACAAGCCCATTTTACAGGGGCACATATGTCGATGGGTGCTCTTATTCCAAGAATTTTATTTCATAGTTGTGGTAAAACCACGTAAAAGTAATTATGGCCCAGACCATTTATCAAGAATTCAATCAAGGGAAAATGCATAGACAATTGAAGATACAATGCCAGATGCATAGATGTACAAGGTACAACACTCACCTTCAGGATTAGAGGATATTTCTATCTTTTTACATATAGGTATGACGCTATAAGGAATGGAATCCTTAGAGAAGAAACAACTTACAATTCGTGTGACACATTTTATGTTGATAAGTGGTGACCTATATAAGTTAGGCCAAGAAGAAGTATTGTGCCAATGTGTACTAGAGAACGAGCACATAGATATCATGGAAGAGGCCCATGGTGGTATTACAGGTGGGCACTATGCAGGTGACGCCACTACGCATAATATTCTACTCACTGGATTATGGTGGGAGACCCTCTACAAAGATTGTAAAGCATATTGTAAGGTGTGTGATCAATGTCAACATGTTGGTAAACTTGGGAAAAGAGATGAAATGCCTTTAAGACCTATTACTAGTGCAGAACCATTTGAGAAATGGGCTATAGAATTTGTGGGTCCTATTTGACTAGCTGCATGTAGAACTGGATCACGTTACATCATCACTTACATAGATTATCTTGTAAGGTGTGTAGAAGTAGCACCTACCAAGGATTATAAAGCTGCTACAATAGCTAGGTTCTCATGGGAAAATGTTCTTACAAGGTATGGAATCTTGCTAAGCTTGAAAAGTGATAGGGGTACATGTTAGTGCAAAATCACAACACCCCCAAATGAGTCATGGATATACTTTTCTAAGGTAGGGTCATTTGGTGTGATTGCATAACATTGGATCATTCCCCAAGCTGTGGGACTTGCAAATGGGAATGATCCTCCAGAGAAGGCTGATTCCTCTTCCTAATCTACCTGCCACAAGTTATTCAAGTGCATGTAAGCTAATCTAATCCTAATATAACTTCCAAGGAGACAAGGAGATAAAGAAAACAAGAAAAAATAGAGCTGACACTAAAACGGTGATACACCAGAGAAGGAAAGTGTTGATCATCTACCAAAACTACCATGGAACAAGGAGAGGTGAGCAATGGAAAGGATGGACAAGTGCATCACAAACTAGAGATGGATTTCACACAGAAAATGTTCCAAACTCCATGAACACAGCTCCTAGATATGCAAATAAAAATTCAAAACATACACAGTACCCTGCAAATGAAGAGAGGCAAGAAGAAGCAATAAAAATGAGCAAAGGATGGACATATGCATCACAAAAACACGTTTTATTGCTTCATATGTTTACACAGAACATCATTCATGAGTAATAGGAAACCTAAAAAAAATTCCATTTACAGAGCGTGGGAAGAGGTTTGAACTCCATTTCAACCCTGGGAAGAAAAGAAGGGAGAGGCAGAGAAGAAAAATGAACAAAAACTCTTGAAAAATGATGCCTATGTTACATTATTTAGCAAAATGCGAGAAGGAAAGGGAAAAATTACGGGATTTTCTCCAACCACTTTTCATAATGCATTTTAATTCTTCATTTATTGATGGGCTCAATGCAAAAGCTCATATTTCCATGTATCTACTTCACAAACCAAAGAAAATGACCCATACTTCATTAAATCTGGTAGTTGGAACTGGTTTTTTGTCTTTTCCATGCTAAAACACGTTTTGTAAATTTCTTAACCAAATATTCACCAAAATCCAAAATTGAAGACTCCATCAAAAAGATAATCTTCAGATCTTTCCATTGGTACTAAGAACGTCAAAAATGGAGATTTGGATCAAAATATATGGCCTTCTGCGTTTTTCCTTAACGTTTTCGGTAAAAAATAGCTCGGGAAATTTTTAAACTTTTCTCCCACAAATCTGCTGATGACGTGGCATCCATTGGGGTTGGTAGAGGTAGGGTCTCCTTTTTTCCATTTTACAATTTTTGACAAAAAGTCAAAAAATATCATTTGCCTCCGAATGTCCGCCGGCCAGCATTAACTTTTTGATGTGCCAGCTCAACACTTAATTTTCACCTTTTTGACAAAAGGGAAAATTTTCACTTTTTCCTCTGATTCCCCATCGGTCTGAGATTCCTTGGAAAAAATATCTCCTAAGCCCCGCAGGTCTGCCTTGGGAAAAGTTTCCCTTCTAACTCCGCCAAGCCATAACTCAAAAAATATGAGTTAGAAAGAACTCGTTACCTTTTTGGAAAGGGGAAGAATTCTTTATCTGATGGAGTATTTTATAGAAATCCTTGAGTGCTTGAACTTTTTGAAATTTGGACTGAGGCATAAAAAGGGAGTAAGTTAACCCAAAATAAGAGGGAGCTTATTTTGGTTAACAACTTTGGTGACTCATAGGGGTGATGTGCCTGCTAGATGAATGATCAGTGGCCTTTGTTGCATCCATTGGGCATGGAGTCAAACCTGATAAGAAATTTTCTAATCTAACTATGAAAATATGACCTTTGAATCACTTGGGGACCCACTTAAAATTGGAGTTGATTTTCACCAAATTCCAACTGAAATGGACTGTGCAAGAGCAATACAACAACGCCAAAAACTATATACAAATTGAAAATCATACATGCTCCAAATGGAACATGCAGAGAGTGCAAAAGCACTTCTTCTACTAAAAATAAATCTACATACACTACTCTAACCAAGAGCAAAGGGAGCTCAAACAAAGCTTGTAAATGGCAGGGAGAAATAGCTTCCCTTCCTCAAAAATGACAGCCATGCAACTGAATCGGCATTGAACATGGCTGGTAGGATGAGTGAAAAACTAACTACAAGTTGATCTTCCACCCAAATCACCAAAGTATCAACTGAAGACAAAACCAATACCTCTTTTAGTTGCTCTACATTTGGATTGAAGAGGTATGAAAGCTGATTTTTGGTGATTTGTAGTTCATTCTCATGCCCTAAAATGGGCATGACCAGATTTGACTTCTCCTTTGGCTCCAATGAAGCCAAATACCTATATAGACAAGGACTGATCTGTTTGATATGCCCATTGCTCTGATTTTACACTCCAAAAATGGAGTCTTCTTATAGACCTCTTTAGGTCAATGGTGTGGAAGGAATGGTGGAACTCTTCTGTTGTTTCTCTTCTTCTTCTTGTGAAAAGCATGGAAGGTTTGAGTCTCCCAAACTAGATTCCAAAAGGCTGCTATAAAGTACAAACTGCTACAAATGAGTGCTCTCCTTCATGACAACAGGTTCACATATTTGAAGGGTGAATGAAGGAGAAAACAATAGAAATTCAACTGGTTCTTCTCCATCAAAACAATCCTCCAATCAGACAAGTACTCTGCTTCATTGTTGTCCTGCTGCAAATGTTCAACCTCTTCCATGGTGTCTTTTTGGTTTGTAACTTGTTCACCATGGTTTCTTTCATCCTCCAACATGAAGTTTGAAAGATCAAAATATTCTCCAACGTTATAGCTCAAGAAATATGAAGTGGAAGGAAGAACTGAAGGTTATTTTATAGCCTGTTTTGTGTTCAAAGCCTTTGGATTTGCATTTTTCTCCTCCACAGTTGGAATGTACTCCTATTCTTTTGGATTTGGAGCAGCTTCTCCTTCCTCTGCTGTTTTAAGACCATCTTGCTCTTGATTGAACTCTTCCTCTAGCATGAATTTTTCCATATCAAACTCATCAAACTACTACTCTAGAGGGCAAGTTGGGACTACAAGATTTCTTTCAGAGCTTTCCTCCAAAATGGATTCATTAACCAAAATAGGCCCTTTGAATGAAAGTAAGAAAACACCAATAATTTTTTCTGCTTCTACTATTACAAACTCTGATTTGGTCTCATCCACTTGCTCCTTTCCAATGGGACTTTGAGCTGATTTGTTTTCTCCTTCCTTGGCTGATTGGGCAGTTTGAGTTGGATCAACATTCTCTTCACTTAAAGTGCCAACATGGACACTACATTATGAGTAAACTGACTACTAATTTTCTTCTTCCTTTTCTTCTTCTTTCTCTACTGCAAATTCAGTCTTAGCCACCACTGACTCTTCAAATTTCTTCTCCTCTAAAGTCTTGACCAAAAAAGGAATCTTTGTTATCCCAAACCTAAGAGCTAAGCTCACTAAGCTTTTAACAATTTCTTCTTCTTTCACTTCTTCTTGCTTTCCTTCATGACTGATTTTTAAAATTTCTTCTTCTCGACATGGAATTGGGAAGGAAAGAGAAGGAGTGTGTTGGTATTCAACCATTTTTCATTTGTTTGTGGTGGTGGAAGAGATGAAACTTCTTTTTTCCTTGGAGTGTAAGGTATTTCTTTTTGCTCTTGTGGAGGGGCTTTGGATTTGGAAGAGAAGAGGGTAGAAAAGCTGAGATGGGATGGGATGGTTTTCAAAAAAATAAGCTCCCTCTTATTTTGGGTTAACTTACTCCCTTTTTGTGCCTCAGTATAAATTTCACAAAGTTCAGGCACTCAAGGATTTCTGGAAAATACTCCATTAGATAGAGAATTTCTTCCCCTTTCCAAAAAGGTAAAGAGCTCTTTCTAACTCCTTATATTTTTTGAGTTATGGCTCGGCGGAGTTAAAAGGGAAACTTTTCCCAAGGTAGACCTATGGAGCTTGGGAGAGATTTTTTCCAAGGAATATCAGACTGACGGGGAATCGGAGGAAAAACTGAAAATTTTCCCTTTTGTCAAAAAGGTGAAAATTAAGTGCTGAGCTGGCACATCCAAAAGTTAAAGCGGGCCGGTGGACATTCGGAGGCAAATGATATTTTTTGAATTTTTGTCAAAAAGTGTAAAATGGAAAAAAGGAGACCTTACCTCCACCGACCCCAATGGATGCCACGTCATCAACATATTTGTAGGAGAAAAGTTCAAAAATTGCCCAAGCTATTTTTTGTCGAAAATGTCAAGGAAAAACGTAGAAGGCCATATCTTTTGATCCAAAGCTCCATTTTTGACGTTCTTGGTACCAATGGAAAGATATGAAGATTCTCTTCATGATGGAGTCTTCAATTTTGGATTTTGGTGAATATTTGGGTGAGAAATTTGCAAAACGTGTTTTAGCATGGAAAAGACAAAAAACCAGTTCCAACTACCAGATTTAATGAAGTATGGGTCATTTTCTTTGGTCTACGAAGTAGATACATGGAAATATGAGATTTTGCATTGAGCCCATCAATAGATCAACACATTTTGAAAAGTGGTTGGAGAAAATCCCGTGTTTTTTCCCTTTCCTTCTTGCATTTTTCTATATAATGTAACACAGGCATCATTTTTCAAGAGTTTGTTGATTTTTCTTCTCTGCCTCTCCCTTCTTTTCTTCCCAAGGGTCAAAATGGAGTTCAAACCTCTTCCCATGCTCTGTAAATGGATTTTTTTATGGCTTGCTTCTTGCTCATGAATGATGTTATGTGAAAATGTATGAAGTAATAAAATGTGTTTTTGTGATGCATTTGTCCATCCTTTGCTCGTTTTTATTCCATCTTCTTGCCTCTCTTCATTTGTAGGGTATCTGTTTATGTTTTGAATTTTTATTTGCATATCTGGGAGCTATGTTCATGGAGTTTGGAAAATTTTCTATGTGAAATTCATCTCTGGTCTGTGATGCACTTGTCCATCCTTTCCATTGCTCACATCTCCTTGTTCCATGGCAGTTTTGGTAGATGATCAACACTTTCCTTCTCTGGTGTATCACTGTTTTAGTGTCGGCTCTATTTTTTCTTGTTTTCTTTCTTTCCTTGTCTCTTTGGAAGTTAGATTAGGATTATATTAGCTTTCCTACACTGAAATAACTTATGGTAGGTAGATTAGGAAGAGGAACCAACCTTCTCTAGAGGGTCATTCCCATTTGTAAGTCCCATAGCTTGGGGAATGATCCAATGTTATGCAATCACAACAAATGACCCTGCCTTAGAAATGCAGATCCATGACTCATTTGAGGGTGCTTTGATTTCACACTAACAGTACCCATTTTTTGAATGAGACAATCAGGATACTATTGGATGAATTTATGATTGTGCACCATAAGACTAAACCCTATCATCCTCAGGAAAATGGGAATGCTGAGGCTTTTAATAAGATTTTTAGCCAGACATTGATTTTTTTTGATGTTGGAAGGAAATATTGGGATGATAAAGTTTCTGCCGTGCTTTGGGCATATAGAAAAACATACAAAAGGTTGAATAAGGCCACATCCTTTCAGTTGGTGTTTGGTGCAGAAGAATTTCTTCCTATGGAATTCATGTTACCTTCTTTACGTATTACACATGCTAGAGCTTTAGCTAATGAGATAGCATTAGAAGAAATAATTGATAGATTGATACATTTGGATGAGAGGCATGCCATAACAAGTTGGAGTTAGAAGTAGGAAAAGGCCAGGTAGAAGGCATGGCATGATAGGAACATCAGGGATAAAAAGCTTGAGATGAGACAAATGGTGATTTTTTATGATTATAAGTTTCTGCACCATCTAGGAAAGCTTAAAGTGCATTGGTTAGGACCTTATGTTAACACTCAAATACTTGAATTAGGTGCTTTCCAGTTAGAGATGCTTGATGGAATATGGTTACCCAGTTACTTCAACGGGAGTATGCTGAAGCCCTACTATAAATAAGTCTTCTTGGTGTTTGTAATAAGGCAATGTTTCCATTTAGAATAGGTTTTCATTTCTATATTTCCTTCTTCGTCGCTATGCTTTGTCAATTTAGTTTGCTGTTTTGTGTAATAAACATGTTTACGTGTTGGAAGCTAATTACCATTTGAAGTATTTTTATGAATAGAGGACTGCACATACCATTGATGCGGGGTTGTTATTCACAACTGGGTACACATGAGAAAAAAATAGTTACAAGTGCTAGTTAAGTATGGAAAAGAGATTTCTCTAAAAAGATGACCATAGATGGAGATAAATGAGGGAATAATATAATGTGAGGTAACTAGCGGTCGTGGAGACTGCCAGGGGAAGGCACAGTGGTGAGGTACTCAGGCGCATGGAGGCACACTGGAGAGAACTCTATAGCCAAAAGGCAGGAAGGTGCGCTAGAAGGTTATAGCTACGGTGTGAAGATGTACCACATGGAGATTGTGAAAATGGTAAATTAATGAGAGGATTGTTGGTAGGTGAAGGAGTAATAAATGCACTAACTTTTTAAAAATATATATAAGGACATGATGCAAGTTCATTTTTACCTTTGTGATCACAAGTATTTGAGCGAGCTAAGTGCAAATGAGATGAGTCAATAATATTGAGGTGCGGAGAATTGTGAAACCAGAAGTGGAGAGAAAACTATTATGTGGAAGAGGATTATGTCCCCATTGTTGAAGGGTTGGAGTGAAGCAGAAGTGTTGAGAAGGAGCTAGGGCATGCAGTTTCCATCTAGGAAAAGTAGATTCAAGCTAGGGTTTGAGTTTTCTCGTTACAAACAATAAAAGGTAGGATTTTTACGATGGCACCAAAGAAAGCACCTGTAACAGACACGAAAGGAAAGAAGAAGGTAGAAGATGAAGTTGAAATTTCTCTCGAGAGTAATTTTTTAGAGATGTAGTACCCAGAAGGAGTAAGAGTCGAACATGAGTGGGATTCCCACATCCATAGATGAAAAATATGTGACTAAAACCACCCTACCTCTGATGACAAGGGAAATTTGGACGTGTTGCTGAATAAGAAGATCTACAAACACACGGTGGAGGATATGCTAGTGTATGACAACGTTGGGGAAAAATTACTGAAGCAGGTAGGAGTTTATCAGTTGTATGAGCTCCCGTATTTTGAAAAATATGAACCCTTATACCAATGGCTAATGAGACGAGTCCATGATGACTTCTTTTATTTCACCAGATGAAGGGTTAGGATCACAACAACCCTGGTTTAGATAGTAACAAGATTGAAGGGCACGAGGGTAGACCTTGTTAGTGATCTAAATGATAAAGAAATAGTCATAGAAATAAGAAAGGAGTTAAGGTATACCAAGGGTACACACAGAATGGACATAGATAAACAAAAGATGTTTCCTATGGTGCAAGCAACGTGCATTTGCTAACCAAGATGAATGACCAAGAGAGATGGTTGTAGGTAAACACCATGTGGCTTCACATTGTAAAGAAAATTTCTCAGGGAGTAGTATACAACCTAGCCGACTATATTGCAGACACCATTATTGAAGAAGCATGCACAAGAGAAAAGATAAGTTTGGTGCTATCCTACTTTCTCTTGTGTTTTTAGAAATTGGAGTGCTCGATGGGCCAAAGAACAATATCTGGGAGTACCCCTTGGAAAAGAAGTTCCTCGCGGAGAGGTTTGAGAAATAATTATGTGAAGGATTAATGATTTGTCCATTTAAGCAGAGGGTAGAGATGTGGTATGACCGACTTCATGCAACATTTGAGGAGTGGCACATTCCCAAGGAGCTACCTTTGGTAGTAGGCAAGCTAGTATAATTCATGGTGTAACAACACTTATGTATCGCACGGTTTGATATGAGGGATGGGATATGGAACCCATGATGTAAACTACCCTATGCCTTCAAAATGTGCTACTTCAAAGCCTCAGTTCATAGATTTATTGATGTGCATAGTCTAAACTTCAATGCAAACAAGGTAGACTGTGACTACCACACCCTTAAGAAGACATATGTGTATCTAGGCTAGACTGCCTACATTGAGAGGTTCATTTATGATGTCATAAGTATAAAGCCAATAAGCTTGGATATTGGGGAAGTGGAGCCGCACTTGTATACCTTCAGAAAAAGTATGTGGAGAATGAGTTCATGCTCCCAGGGCCTCCTAAGGGAAAACATACAATGGAGAATGTGCAAGCTCTAAATCTTGTAGTGACTATAGAAGTAAACAAGGAGGAAAAAGAACACAAAGATAGTGGTGGCTTGGATCATAGAGGCCAGAGGCAGCCCATAGACAGAGTGGAGATAGAGCTCGCAGATACTCCACCTCAGGCATAAGAAGGAGATGAGGACTTAAACATGGATGTGGAAGTAGTCCATGAAGAGCACCATTTTAAGAGGGTATTTAGAAGAACAAGGACCCAATGCACATGAACTCCACAACATGTAAGAAGATCACCATGACTCTCCCCTCAGAAAGAGGAAACTGAGAAGAATAGGAGAAAGCTAAAGCTGAATGAGGAGGCAGAGGAGTTTGCAGAGAGTGTGCCTGGAACCCTAGTGTAACCAAAAGATATGGAGGAGCCCAGAGATGAGGACATGAAAGATGAAGAGGAAGGTATGAAGGAGGAATAAGAATCATAACATAAGAAATCTTACATGTATGACACTCCTCAGGATGTCGAAGGGCCAACTCCAAGCCTTGGTGCTCAGGTTCCTAAGGGGCCAAGAACAAGGAGAACACGTGGAGAGTACATTGTGCTGAGTATAGGCTATGCCGAGGACAGAAGGAAAATCATTTGTGCCTATTTTCAAAGAACATTGGACCTGAAGGAGTTATATGGGTGGGAATTGATGGATCTAGACATGACCACTATGTGCATACAGAAATAACTGTCCTAGTCCATGCAGAATTGTCATCACCAATCCGACACTATGATAATTCTTCACCGGGAACTCCTCATGCTATGATTATTTACTAATGCACAGCCTTTAGTTTGGTGGATGTAATCTGGAAACAAAAAAACAAACATAACACAAGAATACCATCGACTATGATAAGACGGAATGATGACAAATCTGAAATATCAAAGTAAATTATAATATTAACATGAAATTGTTACAATCTCACCCATGAGGTACTTCAAGTGTTATTGAATTCACGTGCATTCCACCAATACTATGGGAGAAACTTCACAATTACACCTCTTAATGGCTTCTTCAACACACCTTTAAACTGATGGCTTACTCATACAATATTTCTCACTACTTCCTTCTATGCTAAATGAGGGGGGGTGGCCTCTTTATTTATAGAACTTCCAGGCTTATCCATCTTATCTCTAAGATAGGATAAGAAATCCACTCTGACGAATCATATTCCATACCTTAACTCTTATCTGTACATGTAAGCTTATCTTTTAAGATAAGACAAACCTTATCATTTCACATGGGTTCCACATTTTTAGACTTTTTACAAATAAAATACACAAAATATTTATGACCTCACTCCTTGTCCTTATTACCAATATAATATTTCTAATACCTAATCATGTAGACCCTACTTCTCTACTTATCCCAACTTTGACATTTTAACATTACCGGACCACTTACGACAAATATTTACTTTTTACAACATTCATATTGTACTTTGACTGTTACTGTACTCTACATTATTGGCGGCACCGTACTGATGGCACCGTTATCTTCTATCAAATGCTACTACTAATTACACTTAACAACATCCTATTCCTAATACATACATTAATGAAATAGAAATTACGGAGGAAAATTTTAGTGTCGACATCTTCCCCCTTCCTAGCTTCTACTCCGTCCTCGGAGTAAACTATTCTGGTGCTTGGAAAATCTTCAACTTGTCGTGGTTGACCCATTTTGTAATGGGAGTGCCATCCAATTCCTCCAGTCGGTATGTACCATTTTCATGCACAGCTGCTATTTTGTAGGGCCCCATCCATTTTGGAAGAAATTTTCTCTGTCTTTTTTTTTTGTATCTGGAATCATATACTAGAACCAAGTCATTCACATGAAATGGAGACCAACGGATCTTTTGATCAAAGTATTCCTTCTGCTTCATTTTCTTCTTATAGCTTGTATCCTTAGCTATTTCCCTCATTTCCTCTAGCAAATGAAGATGTACCAACCTTTCTTTTACTGAATCACTTTCATCCATTCTTTCATTTTTTATTACTCTGACCGTGGGAATATCAAACTCAATAGGAAGAACTAGATCAATGCCGTAAGCCAACTGAAATGGGGAGTATCCTGTTGCTGACTTTGATGTTGCCCTATATGCCCACAATGCTGCATGAATCCTTTTATCCCATTTATGTACTTGCAAGGCTGTATCTTTTGCTAGAATTTGACACAACACAAAATTTGTTCGTTCCACCTGTCCATTTGTGCTTGGCTTGTATGTTGTTTCCTTCCTGTGCTTAATAGAAAACTTATCGACTATGGCTTCTACCACCTCATTAATGAAGTGGCTTCCTTGATCTGTTACAATTTCTAATGGACAACCAAATCTGGTGACAATGCGTTCATATATGAACCTTGCCACCTCATCTATGGAAGCTGTTTTCAATGGCCTAGCTTCAACCCACTTGGTTAAATAATCTGTGGCAACTACAATATACTTATTTTGGCGTGAGGTAGTTGGAAGTGGACCTACAATGTCTATTCCCCACTTTTCAAAGGGACCAAGTGGAAGAATAGGACATAATGGAGCTGATGAAGTCTTACGGTTACCATGTGTTTGAAAAATATGACATGTCTTACAATAATTATAACAATCTTTAAAAAGAGTGGGCCAATGATAACCTGCATCCAAGATCCTTCTTACTGTAAGTTATCCAGAGAAGTGCCCTCCACATGTACCATTGTGGAATTCTTCTAGAAGTTCCTTCCCTTGATCACGTCCAACTACCCTCTTGTACTGTCCATCATGTCCTATTCGAAATAATACTCCATGCAGAATAGAATATGGATGACTGGCTTGAGTAATCTTTCTCTTAGTTTTTGCATTGGCACCATCAGGAAACTTGAATTCATTTAGACAATTCCAAATATCTATGTATTCACTAGGGATTGTGTCAAGGGATAACAATGCTGCATCAGGGAAATCATCATCATCACAAGATGATCCTAAACCATCATAGGCTCGAGAGAGTGCATCTGCATTGACATGCTTCTTTCCTGGCCTATCTATAATATCAAATTCAAATTCTTGTAGCAAAATTATCCATCTTGCTATCCTCCCTGATGGGTTAGGCTTATTGACAATATATTTTAGAGCCTGATGATCTATTACAACTATAAATTTCTGCCCTAGCAAGTAATTTCTAAACTTCTTTACAGCAAAAATGATAGCTAGAGCCTCTTTTTCAGTTACAGTATAATTTACCTCAGCACTGCTCATTTGTCTGCTCCCAAAGTTAATTGGATGTTCATTCCCATTTTCATCCTTTTGGCTCAAAGTACTTCCTAGTGCTGCATCTAAGGCATCAATGTACACAATGAATGGCTTGCTCCAATCTGGATTCTTTAAAACAGGTGAAGACACTAGGGCTTCCTTCAGTTGTCCAAAAGCTTCATGCGCCTTGTTTCCTGGTTCATAAGCAACATCCTTCTTCAAGAACTGGGTTAGTGGCTGTGCAATCTTTGAGAAATTCTTGATGAACCTTCTATAGTAACCCACATGGCCTAAAAATAATCTCAACTTACTTCTGTTCATAGGAAATGGTAAATCTTTGATTTTTGAAACTTTATCAGGATCACTACCAATACCATCTCTGGATACAACATGCCCTAACAAAACGCCTTTAGAACATCCAAAGACACACTTTGTAGGGTTTAATGAGGCTTGTGATTCATCTAACCTTTGAAATGCTATCTCCATCTGGTGCAGGTGGTCCAACTTGCTCCCATAGATGTAAAAATCATCCAGAAATACTCTGATGAAGGTCCCAATGTAGGGTTCGAACACCCTATTCATCAAACGATGGAATGTTGCTGGAGCATTACACAACCCAATAGGCATAAATCTATAAGCAAACGTTCCCCAAGGAGTGGTGAACGTGGTCTTCAGCTGATCTTTCTCTGCTATACAAACTTGGTTGTAGCTGCTATATCAATCAGCAAAACTATAACACTCCTGGCCAGCTACTTCATCCAAGATCTGATCTGAAAATGGAAGAGGGTAATGATCCTTCTTTGTTACCTTATTGAGCTTCCTGTAATCAACACAAATGCGTAGCTTCCCATTCTTTTTTATTGAGATCACAATGGGAGAAACCCATTCTGAATTCTCCACAGCAAATATGAATCCTGCATCAAGCAACTTATCTACTTCTTCTTTTACAGTCTTGGAAAAATTAGGATTCATTCTATATGGCATTTACTTTATAGGCTTAGCACCATCTACCAGCTCAATAGAATGTTCTACCCAACTTACTTGACGGAGTTCCTTGTAATCAAAAGTGAATATGTGTATGTACCTTCGAAAGAGCTGGAGGTAGGATTCCTTCTCACTCTCCATCACAGCATCACCAATCTTTATTTGTTGGAGACGATCATCAAATTCTTCTTCAGATAATTTTATGGGGTCATGAGTCGGTGTGACTGGAAGGATATCCATGACTGAAACATCAATCTCACTTTCTTCATCTTCAGTGTCCACTTCACTGGTACTAGAGCAATCAGAGGATGTCCAATCATCAGTTTCATCACTTGAATCCACAGGTTCTACCTTATGATGTCGAGGGATCACGTTTATCTTCACCCTCTCTCTACCATGTCCAAGTGTCATGAAAGCTTCATTTCAGTAGTTTCTTGCATGAACTCTCCTCAGCCATGGTCTTCCCAGCAGCATTGGGTACGCAACAGTACCATTTTTCATCACCTGAAAGTCTACCACACATACAACACCCATAACAGATATTGCCACATTTGAAACTACACCTTCTGGTTTAGTTTTTCCCTTATTTAATGACCTTAACATAAGTGTTGAAGGGCGATCAATTTTTAAACCCAAAATATTCATTTCAGACTCGGTCATTACATTAACTGCAGCACCTCCATCAACTAAGACATCATGAATTGAAATACCATTACATAATACCTTAGCTTGTGGAGCATATGGATTCGCCTCTGCCTCCAAAACAGGGACCTCAACCTCCTTCCTTCGTTGAGCATTAAGTCCACTTCGTAGCTCCCGCCTCTTCTCAGAAGACATAGCCAAGAGTTGACCATATGTAATATTTGTAGGCCTTTTGGACAGATCTTCCAAGATGGAGTATGGTCCTTGCCCCTGTGAAATCAGAAAATCCTACACACCCAACTTTCTTCTCCTATGTTTCTTACTAGTTTCTCCTTTTATCTTCTTAGGATCATTTCCATCTTGATTATCTTTTTCTTTCTTTCTTTTTGTTACAAACACATCTACTTCATTATTTCTGCTCTTATCTACTACATCAAAAGAATTCACAGGTGCTTTTCCTTTATCATTATCTCCTTTACCAGATGTAGAAGCTCTATCTGGACAATTATACTTATAATGACCCTTTTTATAACAACCATAACATACAACTTCAGAAATATTTCTTTTTGGACCTCTATCTCCTCCCTGAGAACTAAATTCCTTTCCTTGAAGAAGATTAATAGTTAACTGGCCCATCTTCCTAAGAAGATCTTCATACTCAGTAGATGTACTAAGAGAAAGATTTGTGCTCACCGAGAGTGGTTGTGGATTCTGGACCAAAGGTGCTGGTGTAGGCTCTACTTTAGCAACAATTTCTTTGGGCTCCTCTTCCATGCTTTCTTCTTGCCTTCTTGCAATCTCCTTTGCTTGTTCAATGGTAGCTAGGTGGTCATACTTCACTCGTTGTTTGATCTCTGGCTTCATCCCAAGAATGAAGTGCTTACAGAGGAGATTATCCATGCCATTCATCAACCCATCCGCTAATCCTTCCTTCCGGATCTGGGCATTGAGCTTCCTCCTTAGCTCTAGAACATGAGCATGATAATCCCTTATCTTCTCCTTCTCTCCTTGGGATAACTTTGTGATCTCGATCATGAGATCTGCATATTTCTGTTGTTCACCAAATTCTTCAAGAAAAATTTCAGTTAATAAATCCCATGAATTTTTCACATTTTCACATAGTGTTTCAAACCACCTAAGTGCTGAACCATCCAAAAAGGTAGGAAAAAATCTAGTCCATTGTTCCCTTCTTATAAGGCCATTACAAATACAAGATCGTTTAAACTCTTGAATGAAAGAGGAAGCGTCTTCATTAGATTGGGCTGAAAAAATAGGAATCTTCCCCATTTTCAAAAGTAACCACCGTAAAATACCAACCCACAAGTACAATCAACAAGACTTATGTGCACAAATCATTGAAATCACTATAATAGTAAATAGAAAGGACCACGGTAAACTATGGTAAAACTTGACTTACTGCGGTAAAAACTAACTTTACTGTGGTAAACACTATTCACAGTAAAAAGTGAAGTTACTGCGGTAAATACTATTCATGGTAAAAAGTGAATTTACTGCGGTAAATACTATTCCCAGCAAAAATGACGTTACCATGGTAACTACTATTCATGGCAAAAATGACTTTACCATGGTGACTACTATGCACAGTAAAAACAAGGTTACCCTCCAAATGATTTTTGACTAAGTGGGAATATCTCTCCAGAAAATCCACCAACGAGGAATGGTCCCAGCAATGGAACCAAAATGTCATCACCAATCCGGCACTATGATAATTCTTCACCAGGAACTCTTCATGCTATGATTATTTACTAATGCACAGCCTTTAGTTTGGTGGATGTAATCTGGAAACAAAACAACAAACATAACACAAGAATACCATTGACTATGATAAGACGGAATGATGACAAATCTGAAATATCAAAGTAAATTATAATATTAACATGAAATTGTTACAATCTCACCCATGAGGTACTTCAAGTGTTATTGAATTCATGTGCATTCCACCAATACTATGGGAGAAACTTCACAATTACACCTCTTAATGGCTTCTTCAACACACCTTTAAACTGATGGCTTACTCATACAATATTTCTCACTACTTCCTTCTATGCTAAATGAGGGGGGGTGGCCTCTTTATTTATAGAACTTCCAGGCTTATCCATGTTATCTCTAAGATAGGATAAGAAATCCACTCTGATGAATCATATTCCATACCTTAACTCTTATATGTACATGTAAGCTTATCTTTTAAGATAAGATAAACCTTATCATTTCACACGGGTTCCACATTTTTAGACTTTTTACAAATAAAATACACAAAATATTTTTGACCTCACTCCTTGTCCTTATTACCAATATAATATTTCTAATTCCTAATCATGTAGACCCTACTTCTCTACTTATCCCAACTTTGACATTTTAACATTACCAGACCACTTACGACAAATATTTACTTTTTACAACATTCCTATTGTACTTTGACTATTACCGTACTCTACATTATTGGCAGCACCGTACTGACGGAGCCGTTATCTTCTATCAGATGCTACTACTATTTACACTTAACAACATCCTATTCCTAATACATACATTAATGAAATAGAAATTACGGAGGAAAATTTTAGTGTCGACAGACTCACATCGAAGAGCCAGATTTTGATGATTGTGAGGAGTCTTGTGTGTCAAGAAGAGTGAAGAAGGCACCTCAAAGTAGGCACATGACTATAAAGCCCACTCTCATGTCTGATGAAAAGGTAAGCAATGCCTTAGTTAAGGTATATACAGAGGTAGCATAGAGGAATATCGATAAGGCTACCACTATTAGAGCATTACTTGAAAATAACAAGGCAAAAATTGCATAAATAGTGTGTATGAAAGGAGAAAAGGATCTGAAATAGAAAAAGAATGAGGCCTTCATTAGCATGGTAGAAGAAATTGGTGACTATGTCCTAAAAGCAAGACCGCATATGGAGTCTAAGGTACTTGAGAAGTTTCCTTCGGCTATGCATTATGTGTGAACATTAGTTGATTTGGTGCTTGAAGATGGACTAATTCGAATGCCCATGCCAAAGGATCTTGAACAAGAATAAGAGAGAGCCAAGGCCTTTGTGGTTAGAAATATTTCATCTTACGAGGAATTACTCCATACTTTACAAGATGAGCTGAAGAAAGTGGATCATCTGAAGTTCTGAAGGAAATGAAGGATGAGACTTTAGGGTGCACAAAAATATTGGCATTAATGTGTTCAATGAAAAGTTAGAAAAGCCATGGATTTGGGGTAAGAATCTCTAAAAAAACCCCAAAGGCTCTTAGCAAGCTAATCAATGGACCATCTGATAAGAAATGAGCAAGGTTTTCTTCTTTGCATACATTAATTTTAAGTAAACAAGCAAACTTAGCAAATGAAACTAACCTCTATTCTTTGAAAGCTTGAAATAACAAACCTAAGAGGATCTAAGCATTCAATTATGTGTTTAAGAGAAAGAGATCTCCCCATTAATGGCTTCAAGGCTAATGGTTCTTCCCTTTTACTCCATATTGGTGCTATAAAATACAAAAGCAAATGCTACTAGCTTAATGGAAGAAAATGAAATACAATCTAAAGCCTAAACAAAATACTATAATCTATGCTATGAAGAAGAGAGAATTCTTAGAAATGAGGGAGGGGGTCTAGCCCTATTTATAGTTTTCCATTTGGGAAATGGGAGGATTTTTGGTGCATGTGGGACTAAAAAGGGAGTCAATAAGTTAATTAGCAAGTCAAAGTAGGATTTGACTAGGTTTAGGGTAATTAACCTAGGTTAGACTAATTAATCTCATTTAGAGAGGAATTAGGGTTTTGGAAGGGTTTATAAAATGCTTAATCAATCTAACGAAGTGGATTGATATTCCAGGAAGCTAATAAAAGCAAAATAGAATGGAATAAGAAGCTAATGTAGTCAGAACGAGGCTATGAAAACTTGTTTAAGTGGTTTTAGAAGAGGAAATATGACCAAAAAGATGTCGTGAGAAGGGAGTTAGATAGGTCTAACTAGCGGTGTGCTATCAATTTGCAAGGGGAAGAATAGGGATTGCAATATTAGGAATAATAGTGTATTGATCAAACTATAGGTGTCTACATTTTCCCCTCTTTGGGGTGATGTAAGCTACGTCACTTCAAAGAAAGTAGACAAACACAAATGAGTAGAATTTTTTTGAAGGGGTAGAAGAAAATTAATAGGATGAAGGATGATGGACGCCCCCTAGAGTGTCGATGGGTTGAAAAATAAACTTGATCGGTGATCAAAAAAAGAAAACAACAGAAAGAAAAGTGTACAGACAAGATGAGAAACAAGAAGAAAGAGGGATATTGAGCTATCCATAAATCAATTGCTATTGATATATAATAATCATAATGCTTAGAATCCTCCTCATCGGTCCTTATTAAAATGTGAGCATGCGACAGAAGCATAAAATGACATGAAAAGCCAAGATTCAAATAACTATCTTGTGCTAAAAACGACCAACTCCATGTAACATACATGAATGCAATGCAATACGAGAAATAAACAATATCACCTAACAGGGAAATAAGTACAATCACACACACTTAAACCAAAAACGTTCAAGATAGTTGCACAAATATTTTATTATCAAGATGTAGTCCCAAATGTTCTGATAAATGATAAGGGTGAATAATGATGCCCCAAGCAAGGTGTATTATGCAAGGGGAAATATGGAGGACACTTAGGTCCTGTGAAAAAGCTATGTAGATGATGGAAATCATACCAAGCAACTGATAGTGCCCCAGAGTATAGACGAAGTAAGAAACATAGCTTGAGTAGGTGATTGAAGATTTATATGATGCGTGAGTCATTGGTTCAAACTATTTGAAAACGTCAGCAAGATGTGGGATGAGTGTCATGTAATAGACATCGATTTCAACCGTAGATGATTGGTTTTACCAATTTTGTTGGTAATTTTCAAAGTATTTAAATGTTTTTGGTTTTTTAAATGGTTTTATTAATTTTATTTTTGACCGGTCAGAAGAATTTCAAAAGATCAAAGATATTTTAGAAGTACGCGCGAGGGCGATAGTGGGAAGGAAAGGTTGTCAGAGAGCCAGAATATATTCCCATAAGAAGAAAGATGGGTTAGGAATAATTTATTTAAAATAAATTAATAAATAATTATCACGATGGGGGAAAATAGATGAAAAATAGAGGAAAAGGTGGGAAAAGGCACCTGAAAGGTTCGTAAATTATTTCAGTGCAACAGAGAAGTAACCGCAGGATGGCACGAAGTGCCCCAACGTGTGAAATTTAGTAAAAATAATTATGTTAATACAAAAATAATTATCACATCGGATAGAAGAAATTTAGAATGATCACGGCGGGGAAAACATGCTCCAGGGGCATTGCGATGGGTTAATATACCCACTCGGGGTCGGTAAATCAACCATGACCAATTCATTTCTACCATAGATCTTGTGAATTTTTAGCACGAGAAAGAGCGAAAGCCCTGGAGTGTGATGGCGAGAATAATGAGCAAGACGAGACGTACATATCACATCTGAGAGTTCATACGGGACCCAGCGGATGAACCTTACGTGAGTGGCCTATCCCTCCTAATTAATTACACATTTATTGCACTTTTTAGGGTGTTTCTAAGGTAGGTAGGACCGATTTTGATGTATAGTTTTATGTACCATTTTTTTGATGATGCCTCTTGATGAAGGCTCGATTCTTTTTGATGCATGCCCCTTTTAGATGGCATATTATATCGATGATGTATATTTTGAGCATTGACCTAGATAGTTATACATGTATATATGGACATTTTGATATACCATACTGTGATTTATGCTTTGTACGAACATTGATTATGATGTATGATTGCTCTTTCCTTTATGTATGTGACATACCTTAGATTTAGAGGTGTGTATGTTTCATGCTTTCATATTGATCATGTATCTGTAGATAGCACCACATGTTTTTAGATTTATGAGATCTTTCTGAGTTTTTATTCTAGCACTTGGGATGATACTAGATGATATTGGTGTGGAGGGGATAGATTTGTGATCATGCGCAACCCCTCTTGCCCCCATTGATGATACAATATGTGATGATTAGCTTAACATACATGCATGATGTAATAATTAGCATTTTTGTATATATATGATGTAGTGAATGATGTTAGAAATGTGATCAAATGATAGATGATAGGTGTGATAACAAACAACTGTGCAAAACACACAAGTAAAAGTTAAAAAAACTAAACAAATATACACATTCAAACAACATAATGGAATACAACTAAACAAACACATGCAAATGCTAGCAAGAGATTAAAGTGTTACTCAATCTAAGCAAGTAAAATGAATTCTAATAGATGCACATAACAAACAAATAATCCTACAACAATTTTTCACAAGTATGAGAGTTCCTAAATGAATGCAATGCCATACACAATCAAAGTAAACAAGAGTCAATATAAGGTAAGCAAATGATCCATTTAAAGAAAAAACAATTCAACAAACTAAGTACATCAAAACTATACAAACCAACAACTAAAAGCAATTAAAGCATTACCTTGTTTTTGTGGGACAACATTGATATATTTTCTAATGTTTTTGGGTTTATCTAAAAAGATAACATTTCACAGCTATGATCTTCATTGTTATCTAGGTTTCCCTAAGATTATGTTGTGAAACAAATGCAGCTTTATCCCTGAAAAAGGGAAATTTTCCAGATGTTTAGGTTTTTGTGTATCTTTTTTCTGAATGTTTTTGTATTTTCCAAAGTCATGTTTTGAAAGAAATGTACAAGAACAAAGAAGTTTGGATGCCCCCAACATGATGTGGGAATATACAAAAGGAATAATTCCATGCATGTGTGTATGAGAATGTGATAATGGTGTAGGTATGCTCATAATTAGACTGGAGTATATAGAGGTAATGTCCTTCATGCAGATATAAGAGAAAATAAACCAGATCACGATATGACAAAGGTAGCTCTAGTAGGGTTCCTAGACTTAGCAAAGGAAGTCATATCTAGAAAGTGGTGATGATTACCCATCCTACCGTAAGAGTAACTTGCGTCTGGTGAATCTTCCTTGAGTGCCAAAAACTGGTTTTCACTCAAAGACCTACCCACTGTGCCACAATTGTGTGGTTTTCACATGAGGATGACCTATTTTTTCTTTACTATTTTCTCATTTTTCCATTTTTTTGCTTGTTTTTTCTTTGTTTTTCTAATTTTTAGTTCTTATCTGATATTCTCATCATGCCTAAGCATAAAAACGCTTGAGGTGCATGGCGTTCATAGGTTCTGGAAGCTCTTCACCTTCTGAATATGCAAGTTTATAGGCTCCTGATCCATATTTTGCAATCACTACATAAGGACCTAGCCAGTTAGCCTCAAACTTTCCTTTCTTCTCTTTGTCTTTGATGGTGTTCTTCTGATTCTCTTTGAGAACTAGATCTCCTACATCAAATTCCTGATGAATGATGCATTTTTTATACCCCCTGGACACTCTGCTTTGATAGAATTTTAGGTGATTGAGCACTCTAATATGCTTTTCATCTAATAGTTCTAACTCTGCTAAGCGAGCAACTTTGTAGTCCTCATCTTTATCAAGATAGTCTCTGAGAGATATTCTCAGGGAAGGAAGCTCCACTTCCAAAGGTATGATGGCTTCAGTGCCATAGACAAGTGAATATGGGGTCACACCAGTAGGAGTGCGGATGGAAGTATGATAGGCCCAAAGGGCGGGATGTATATGTAGATGCTAATTACGGTCGGTTTCACTGACCATTTTCTCTATAATCCATACAAGGGTTTTATTAGTGGCTTCTATATGTCCATTACCTTAAGGGTAATAGGGGTAGACCACTTGAGTTGGATATGGAAGCATTGACACAAGGTTTTAACCATTTTGTTTTTGAAGGATTTACCATTATCAGTGACAATGGCTGAAGGGATCCCGTAACGACATATGAGATGGTTCATGATGAATTTTGAAATTTGTGCACCAGTGACATAGGTAAGAGGGACAACCTCTACCCATTTGGTAAAGTATTCGGTGGCAGTGATGATGTGAGTATGACCATCTGAAGAAGAAGGATGGAGCTTCCCTATGAGATCCAGGCCCCATTTAGAGAATGGCCAAGGCGTTGCAATAGGATGTAAGGCTTGTGCTGGTGCATGTATTAAGTTCCCATATTTTTGGCATAGTTCACACTTCTTTACGAAGTTGTAACAATCAGATTCCATGGTAGGCCAATAATAGCCTACCCTCAATAAATTCTTAGCTAAGACCATGCCACTAGTATGTGCTCCACAAATACCACCATGTACTTCTTTAATGGCATGGATAGAATCAACAACATCCAAATAGCAAAGTAGATTCCCGTCATAGCCACGATGATAAAGGGTGCCTCCTAGGAGGGTATAATGGGCTATGCATGGATAAGGGATTTCTTTTTAGAATGGGTGATGTCTGGTGGAAGAGTGCCATCTTGTAGGTATTGAAAGATAGGGTCATACCAAGGGGATAAAGGACCAAAAACTTCACATGCCAAACATGACTCTAGCATATCATATGCAAGCACTTGTAAATGCTCTACGAAGAAAGGCATCTTACTTTCTTCAGGTGCTATGCGTAAGAGAGACCCAATAGTAGCCATAACATCTGCGGATCTATTATGTGACCTCAGTTTTTGCTCAAATATGACCTGTGTGAAATATTCCTTCAAGGTTTCAACCATCTTTTTATACGGAATAAGCTTCTCATCTTTAACCTTGTACTCATCATTAACCTATTTTATGATAAGTTGAGAGTCCCCAATGACTCATAGTTGTCTGATGTTCCATGTAATAGCTAGCTTGAGGCCAGTAATGAGTGCCTCATACTCTGAAATGTTATTTGTGCATGGGAATCCCAGCCAGAATGCTCATGGTATGACATCACCTGTTGGAGTGATGAGGACCACTCCTGCTCTAGATCCATGGAAGGTGAAAGATCCATCAAAATGGACCTGCCACTCTACGAATTCTTCAATATACATCATAAATGCATCTAGTAAATATAAGCACAAAGGTTCCATTCCTGGGAGAGGATCTTCTACCAACTGATCAACAAGTACCTATCCTTTTAAAGACTTATGATGCACAAAATCGATATCAAATTCACTCGGGAGAATGATCCAATTAACCATTCAGCCTGTGAGGGAAGGTTTGGATAAAAGGTACTTGAGAGGGTCAACTTTGGATATGAGTTTGGTTTTATTGTTCAGGAGATAATGGCGAAGCTTTTGGAATGTGAAGACAACTGCTAAGCAGACCTTTTCTATTTGGGGGTAATTCAACTCGTACACGATCAAGGTGTGGTTGAGATAGTAAACTATTCTCTTTATGTTCTAAGTTGTATTGGGCAAGCAATGCACCAATAGAAAATAGGGTAACGAAAATGTATAAGAGGAGAGGTTCACCTAGGGTAGGGGGCATGAGTACAGGTGGGCTGACCAAGTACTGTTTTAGTAGTGCAAAGGCCTTCTAACAGTCAGGTCCCCAATTGAATGTGACATCTTTCTTGAGAAAATGGGTAAAGGGGTGGCACTTATCCACAAGTTGTGAAATAAAGCAACGGATTGCCTGAATTTTCCCTTGTAGACTCCTTAGTTGTTTGAGAGTGGTAGGTGGTGGAATTTCTATGATAGCTGTAACCTTTGTAGGGTCCACTTCAATCCCTCTTTGTGAAACAATGAACCCTAGGATTTTTCTTGATATGACACGGAAGACACATTTCTTAGGGTTCAAGCAAACCTTATAGTCTCGTAGATGCTGAAAAATACACCTCAATACTCTACGGTGTTCTCTTCTACTCTTGGATTTCACTAGGATGTCATCAACATAGTCTTCCATGATGTCACTTATCATATCATGGAATATAACTGTCATGGCCCACTGATAAGTAGCCCCAGCATTCTTGAGCCTGAAGGGCATGACTTTGTAGCAAAATGTTCCCCAAGGGGTGATGAATGTTGTTTTATGCTGATCTTCTTCTGTAATTCGTATCTGGTTATAACCTGAAAAGCCATCCATTAAGGACAACATTTCATAACCAGCTGTGGAATCAACTATCATGTCAATGTTAGGTAGGGGAAAATCATCCTTTGGACATGCCTTGTTAATGTCATAGAAATTAGTTTAGATTCTTATGCCAACATGATTTTTCTATACTGGGACTATGTTAGAGATCCATTCTGAATAGCTAATAGGTTTAATAAAATCAGCAGCTAACAACTTTTCCAATTCTTCTTTGACAAGGAGTAGTACCTTAGAATGCATCTTTCTCAACTTTTTCTTGATTGGTTTGGCATCTGGGTGCACAATGAGGTTGTGCACAACTAGCTCTGGGTCCAAACCAGGCATATCTGCATATGTCCATGTGAATATGTCTGCGTATTATTTTAAGAGCTCTACAAAGATATTTTGTTCCTGAGCTGAGAGTGAAGCTCCTAACTTTATTATTCTAGGCTTCTCCTCTGAGTCAATGTTGATGTTGATTGTTTCCTCAACAAGCATTTTAGAAGCATCTTCCATCCGTGTAGGATCAAGGGGAAGAGTAAGATCGACCTCCTATGGTAGCTCATGATCATCTTTAAATGGATAAATCACTTCATCTTTAGACTCTTCATTCTATTTGTCTATGAGTTTATCAAAGAGTTTGTCACTATGAGATTTCCATTTATCCTTTTTTCCAGGTTTCTCAAAAGTGGTTGTACCTTTATTTACAACCTTCTTATTCAACCATCCACACATCTCTGCTTCTTCCCCGAAGTAGGCACATGTGTCTAGTTGAATCTTAAATCCTTTCTTGTGGTCTCTAGCCGGAATAAAATCCCTGAGTCCCATGAACTCTGCAAATGCCTCATCATTTTCAAAGAAATCCAGGGGCATGTGAAGTTTTTGATCCCAATCTATGAGTTCAGGATATACAAGGGATACTTGATATTTGTTTAACGGGATGGATTCAGATAAGGTAAGGACCGACAAATTTGGGAATAGGTTCGTGGAGGAAAGATCCTCATATAGAGGCTACATTGGGAATCTGCGTCACTATCAGAATGAGATGAAATTTCCTCACATTCAGAAGAGGTGGCATCATTCTCAGAAGGTAGAGCATTATGAGGCTTTATCCCAAGGCCATGTTTATCTGACTTAAAATGAGGGATGGGAATAGGCTCTAACCAGCCTTGTGCATTAATGCCACATCCAAACCCACTATAGCCCATGACAAACATCATGCGGGGACCTTTGATGTACTGAGGTGCTTGATTGCATGAAGCCATGGTGCCTTCTGGCACTTTGCTGGTAGGATCTTCTAACATTTTCTCCTCAGATAGGAGACCACTATGGATAAATTTTTCCAACAGTTTAGGACATTGCTCACGAGTGCTCTTGAACTAAAAATAAGGCTTACCCCTTGTCCTGGGGGATACTGATAAGTTTGATATCAACAAAAGCATGTTCAAGATTAAATGGCTTATCTGGGCCATACTTTGCTGATGTTGCCTCCCATGAAGAGAATGGGTTGACCAATGAAGGAAATTCTTGATTGTAAGGTGTGAGGGACTCTGAATCTATCCATTTTTTCATAGCTTCTATCTATAGGGGGACAACTACATCTGCAGAAGGACACTCATAAGCTGCACGAGAAAAACTATGCAATGCCCTACAATGTGTGAATGGTTCTGGGTCACCCAAAATGGTAACCACCTGACCTTCATGACATAACTTGATGCACTGATGAAAAGTTGATGGAATAGCTTGCATGGCATGGATCCATGGGTGCCCCAGGAGCATGTTGTATGGAAGGTCCAAGTCAAGGACATGGAACGTTGTGTCATGACACGTTGGGCCTACCTCCATGGGAACCACTATAGTCCCCGCTGATTCTCTTTCTTCATTTTCATACACCTTGATTGTGATAGTCTTAGCTCCCAGCTCTGTTTCTGAATGGCCGAGCTACTTAACCAACTTCAAAGTGCAAATATTTAGACCAGATCCCCCGTCTACAAGTACTCTCTTGATTTTGTGATGGGTAACCACCACTTCGAGATACAAGGGTAAGTTATGTTCTGGGTTGTTATGCAGGATTGCAGTATGATCAAAAGTAATATGATCATTGGAGTCTAGGCATGCGCAATCATGGCTTGAAGGTTCGTGGGGTCTACATCTGTGGAAACCCCTGAATTTTGCAAAGTCTTGTACAATATGTTCTTATGGGCATTAGAGATCTTGAGGAGATCGAGAATAGATATCCTAGCAGGTGTTTTCTCTAACTGCTCTATTAAATTATACTGACCTTCCTGAGGGATAGGCACAGGATCTGGTATGACTAAGTGGGCCCATCTTGTCCCTACTGAACAGCTCTTTTCCAAAATCCGGATGGTGTTGATCTATTCATTAGATGAGCTAATACATCCAATGAGGGAATCATAAGGACTATCATTTGTAGGGTAAACATAGGCAGCAGTTCTATAGTCGTTGGAGGTTTTCCCTTGATCTGGTTTCCTTTTCTTTTTATCTGCATGGTTAGGAAAAGGTTCCTTGTAAATACCCATTTTTTCATTTGGACCTTTCCCAGACTCAGGGGGAGAATCCACAACGATCTTTCCTTCCTCAATGAGGTCTTGTATATAATGGTGCAGTCTCAAACACCTATCCATTTTGTGTCCTTTAACACGGTGGAAGTCGCAATATTCATGATCTTTGAACCAAACCAGTTTTGGAGCATCCTCTGGGTATGGTACTATTGTAGTTGGATATTCCACCATTTTTGCATCATCCAATTGTTTTAGGATGGTAGATAAGGACTCTGTTAAGGATGTAAACGTACGTTTTGTAGGTGCTTTGGGACGAGGTCCTTGCGAAAGCTTTAAAAGTGGGCCTGTCTGTATGGCTTGGACTCTCTTGGAGTCTGTAATGCCATCACCAACAACATGTTTATTCTTATTGAAGAATTTAGGTTTGTCTGTGGATTTGGCTTCATGTTTGTTTTTAGTGACAGGTTTAAGCGTTCCCTTGGCAATGAGGGCTTTCTCAATTTGACCACCTTTCTCTATAACTTCTTTGAAGTTTGAGCCACAATGTATTTGTAAGTGAAAGGCTATTTCAGGGTTTAAGTTAGGAACAAATATGCTCACTAACTATTTTTTTGGTAATGCACAAGGAAAACGACTGGCTAACTTGCGCCATCATTATAAAAATCCTGTAAATGTCTCATTGGGTTTTTGTTTTGTATTGCATAGATTGTTCATTGTGATGTCACTTTCCATATTATAGGAGTAATGCCTTACAAATATTTCCACTAATGCGGGCCACATTGTAATGGAGCCTTTGGGTATGCTATAGAACCATTCCAATCCCATGGCTCCTAGGCTACGAGGAAAAAGTCGTATTAAGAAATTATCGCTATATGCAACCTCTTGGCAAGCCATGTAAAAGTATTTTATATGATCATGAGGATCACTTTTGCACTTATACTTATCAAACTTGGGAATGGTAAAGTGTTTTGGGAAAGGATGTTGTAACATGTCCTTGTCAAAGGGGTAAGGGCATAGTTCTTCATACGAATATTTCTTATTTTGGCCTACATTTCCCTGTTGTAATGTAGTAAGCGTATCTTTCATAGATTTTAACTCTTTCCTGAATGAGTTTCTCCTTAGTAGGTGACATTGGTCTTTGTACCTGAGTCACCTTAAAGGTATAGTCTACGTGTGGATCAAATTGAAACTTGGTAACTTTTTTTTTGTCTTTGTCTTTGTATATGTTTCTTCTTGAAGAGCCTAGGTTTGCTAGTTTCTGGCTCAACTTCAAGATCTATTTTTGGAGGATCTCCTCCTCAACCAGGGGGTCCTCTTCTTCATCAAATTTTGGAGGAGGGGAAGCTTTACGCTCAATTTTCACTTTACGTGAAGCTTTATAGTGAGGTTTTCGTGATGGTTCTCCTTCGACAGTGGCCTTATGTTTCCCGAAAGTGGAAGTGTATCCCACATCAAAAGGGTTATCTATGTCTAAGATGAATCTTCGTTCTCCTAGGTTAGGGTTAATGATCTTTGTTTCTTCTTCACGCTCTTGCGGAATTTTAGCTCCTAATGCTAAGACTCTTGTGAGTACTTGATCTTTATTATAATATAGGAGTTCATCAAATCTATTTAGGTCTAACCTCTGTTGTTCTCTGGAAGAGTCTGACTCTTCTCCACTATGATCAATTAATAGCTTTGTATCTTTGACTTGAGAAAAGAGAGGTGCTAAATTATTGCCGCTAAATGGGAAGGTTTCGAAAGGGTTTTCTCCTATATCATGCTCACTTGATTTGGTTGCCATTTTTATGATTTTAGGCATTACTAGCAGACATTTGTATGCAGCTAGCATGACCCCTAAGTGTATGGTTTCTGTAAGCCACTCAAGGTGATGTTTGAACTATACTACAGTGTATCCTAGATGCAGTGTTATGTAGTCATTTTTATCAAGGAACACTCATATGCACACCTAAATGTAATGATCACTCAATTTTTTGTTACCAAGCCTATGCCCTAAAAATAGATAGTGACAATACTGTATCAATATGTAGGTCAAGTTAGAACTCTAACAAGGCCTAAGTACTGATGTGATGTTGTCACAGTCCCTTGACAAGGTATACTTAAAACTAGTTTGAATGCCGATGAAATCCAAACCTTCTGAAAAATGGAAGTCATGAATAGATATAACGTAACAACATCACAGTGATACATTAACTGAGCAAGCAAGGTGTTAGTACCATGAAAACCTTATTACGATATATATAAGGTGTTATAGACACTTTTCAAGAAGATTCAGATGTCATCAAAACTGAAACCAAGTGATAAGTATAACAAGGAGTTTTTAATCATGTGAGCAGCGTAACTGCATAATAAAGGGACTTATACCATTTTCTCAAAAAATGAGAATACGATGTAAGTACCAAGATTGTGCATCTAGGATGCGAACAAAACTATCAACTCAAGAAGAGACGAAAGATGAACTGGACTCACAGCGGTGAAGATGATCTTGAAATCAAGATGGAAGGAATTTTATCAAAGATACGAAAAATGTACCCACACACTTTAGATGTTTAACAACCCAGCCGCAAACATGGATGGGCGTAAACAGAAAAAAAAGTGGTGAGCACTATCTCTGATAAAAATGCACAAGGTATGCACCTTTCTCACCCCAAAAAATGGGCGGTGAGAACACAAGGGTATAAATCAAAAGATGAAAAAAAACCAAGTGCCACTTGGGTAGAGTTTCACCTCGTCCGAAGATAAGAATAAAACTAAGTGAAAAGTGAGATGTAGTTTAGTTTCATGGTGAAAAGACACTTAGATCAAACTAAAAAGGTTTATTTTCTTTGTTCAAAAGTACAAGGTTTAGATCCCAAATGAGTTGTCACTTTGTGATGGCTTGACACAACAATGGACTAGTAAGTGGGCTCCAAGATAGAATGGCCTCCTTAATAAGTTCTCTCAACTAGGTGTTACAAAGTTGTCTTAGAGTGGGCACGATTTACCCAAATAGTCCCTTGACTATCTTGGGAGTATCTCAGCTTTACTTTACCCCTTCAAGCACAAAGGGAAATAAATGCATCCATCGTGTACTCTTACTAGGGTCGCCATACGGACAACTTGTAACTCTAACTCACAAGGTGTACTAGTCAAGTGGGTAAGCGGAGTGCTTCCTGTTTCATCCACGAGGTTACACAGTGGTGGACTACTTTAGGGTTCCTGGTACCACCCCCATTGTTATAGCTTAAGGCGTTATGCCAAAGGGGTTATGTTCCAGTTGAGCGGATAGGGACGTACCCTTTTCCGAAACCTGCAATACAATGTTTTGAATATGGTGTGTTTTTTATCTTTCTTAACTTAATGTGGTTTTAAGTAGCACACCATTTGGCAACCTACAAGAACATGTGTATTAGAAGTTTTGTGTTTTGGACGTCTTTCTTCTACAAGCGTTGGGTCCTGTATACAACAAGTTTAGTAGTTTTCCATTTGCAAACTTAAGAAAGAGAATTTACACTTTGCTTTTGATTCCTAAGATCACCAAAAAGGTGCGAAGGAAGAGCATACGCAATGTGAAAATTCCACTAAGAAAAATCATATGGAAATCTATTTTACTTTTTTAGCATCATAGAAAAAGTGTTTTTAAAGTATGACATAAAGTTTGAACAAGTGTTTTTGATCTCCAAAAAGGCGCGAGGAGAGAGCATACACACTTTACAAGCTTTATTCAAGCTAAGAAATGAAAACACTTAAGCTATGCAAGTTGAAATAACAAAACAAAACCCTGCAACCAACTGATTAGTGTCACAAAACCTTTCAAAGTGTTAGAATAGTCAAGAAAACAATTTTTTAGACTTTAAGATACATTAGAAAATGACTAGTTACCTAATAATGTAAACCATAAATTTTTTATAAGTCAAAATCCTAATTTTATGATTCCATTGTGTATTTCTCTTCAATACCTTTCCAACGCAATGAAAACGGAGTCATTTCGAGCTCGGGAGCAAAAGTTATGGCCTCCGGAAGATTGCTAATGATGCTTGCGCTAAGGTTTGGGCATGTGCGCCACTGTTAGTGTACTTGCACCACTGTTAGTGTACCTGCACCACTGTTAGTGTACTTGCACCACTGTTAGTGTACATGTGCACCACTGTTAGTGTACATGTGCGCCACTATTAGTGTACCTGCACCATTGTTAGCATACTTTAGTGTATGTGCACCACTGATTAGTGTATGTGTGCCAGGATTAGTGTACCTGTGTGCCTCTGTCAAAAAATGACAGTCAGTGGTGCCTGCGCTGGCAGAAAGGTGTATGTGCACCCTTCCCTGTAGGTGGTTAAAAAAACATGGGATTTTTCAAACAAAATCTCAAAAAATGTCAAAATTTCATCAATTTGGTTCAATTTTGGCAGCACTTTACCTCCTTCGATCCTGCAAAGAGCACAAAAGCAAGACAATCCTAGCTAAACTAGTTAAGAAACCTGATTTTTAGCCATTAATACAAAAATCTTAGTGAAATAAAAAACTTGAACTAATCTAAAAAACTTTGAAAAACTAATCTAAAAAGCTTGAAACTATCCTAGAAAGATTAAAACTAAGAAATAATTAGAAACTAAAACAAAAAGCTTCAAAGTGACTCCATTAATGGAGGATGGACTAAGTGTCCCACTGGGTGTGCCAAATGTGTTCAATGAAAAGTTGCAAAAGCCATGGATTTGGGGTAAGAATCTCTAAAGAAACCCCAAAGGCTTTTAGCAAACTGATCAATGGACCATCTGATAAGAAATGAGCAAGGTTTTCTTCTTTGCATACATTAATTTGAAGTAAACAAGCAAACTAAGCAAATGAAGCTAACCTCTATTCTTTGAAAGCTTGAAATAATGAACCTAAGAGGATCTAAGCATTCAGTTATGTGTTTAAGAGAAAGAGATCTCCCCATTAATGGCTTCAAGGCCAATGGATCTTCCCTTTTACTCCATATTGGTGCTATAAAATACAAAAGCAAATGCTACTAGCTCAATGGAAGAAAATGAAATACAATCTAAAGCCTAAACAAAATACTATAATCTGTGCTAGGAAGAAGAGAGAATTCTTAGGAAATGAGGGAGGGGGTATAGCCCTATTTATAGTTTTTCATTTGGAAAATGGGAGGCTTTTGGGTGCATGTGGGACTAAAAAGGGAGTCAACAAGTTAATTAGTAAGTCAAAGTAGGATTTGACTAGGTTTAGGGTAATTAACCTAGGTTAGACTAATTAATCTCATTTAGAGAGGAATTAGGGTTTTGGAAGGGTTTCTAAAAGGCTTAATCAATCCAATGAAGTGGATTGATATTCCAGGGAGCTAATAGAAGCAAACTAGAATGGAATAAGAAGCTAATGTAGTCAGAACGAGGCTATGACAACCTGTTTAAGTGGTTTTACAAGAGGAAATATGACCAAAAAGATGTCGTGAGAAGGGAGTTAGATAGGTCTAACTGGCGGTGTGCCATCAATTTGCAAGGGGAAGAATAGGAGTGCAATATTAGGAATAATACCCCATTGTTGGGACGGAAATGTACATTAGTGTGGGGTAATGTTGAGCAGACAGAGTATGACACTAAGGTGAGGGCACATAGAAGATTAACGTGCAAGAATAAGGCACATTTGAAGGCACAAAAATATAGGAAAGGAAATGCGTGCCAGAACAAGCTGATTTTGGACTTAGCCATTTTTCATGGTTACAGGCTATTTTTGGAGATAGTGCGCAGAGCACACAATGGGATGGAGAATTGCGTGACACAAAAATGATTTTTTGAGGATGAGCGTCTACTAAGTGCCATGCGTAAGTTCGGGATAATAATAGGATTACTACTGCCAGTTAACTATAGGAGACCTATAAGTAGCACACTTGCATGTGTGCATATTATTGTAAAGGCGTATGGCTATTGTAAGCATGTGACCTATTTTGGGAAGTGTGTAAGCTATGAAGGGTAATTCCCCACCCTTATAAGTATTTATTATTCCGTGTAGTTAGACAGACACACTTTGTATGAAATATTGTAGAGTAATGATTCCATATCTGATACGCGCATAAACTTATGATACTATTTATTGTAATGAACTTTTGTATTTACTGTGTTTAATATAATGGAGTGTATTGGCTGGATAAAGGTGTTAAACATGAATGTAACTGGTTCTTGTATGGTTAATTTCATTATAATTATCGTTTAATTCATGAATCTTTAAGATCTAGATTTGGAATATGCTTTGTGGAATATTTGTGCTTATTATGGTTCTGAATATGCTCTATCTTCAACATGTTAACATACTGCACAAGTAACTCTAAAGAAGGTCCTGATACCTTTGCACACTTTGGGTGAGCGCTTAGCTCAAGATGAGTGATGTGCAAGCGCACCTGGGTTGTTCGTGGTAGATTCTGGGCTACATCAGCAGTGTATAAATTTAGGAAATACTCATGCACAAAGAATAACACTAGACCTTTCTCCCCAACACTCTTCTTCAGTGGCGTGAGATCACCCAAAAAACTCACACTTGGCATGAGATCGCCCAAAAAAATTGCACTTGGCGTGAGATCGCCCAAAAAACTCACTCTTGGCATGAGATCGCCCAAAAAAACTCATTCTTCTACAACATTTTAAGGACATTTTCTATCGTTTTCACTCTTCATAGATCATGTGAACACTTTCCTTTTTACACATTTTTCACATTTTTACATACTTTTACATGCTTTTACATAGTTTTCTTAACACATGACTTTGAATACTCTTTCAATCTTCTTTTGCAGGTCCATCGTTAATACACAACAAGAAGCATTAGTTGCAATCCTAACATCGAGCACAACAATAGGTACAACAAGGTACACCACTCATATGCTTTCACCCCTAGGGTCCATTCCTCTTTCTTAGCCTCACTTCATTTTTATCACATCACGCTTTCACTTGTCTCATTTGCATGCTTTCTCCATCGATCAACACAAAACAAAGGTACGTAAATTCTAAACTACTTTATGTTATCGAGTATTCACTCAACAACATAATGTGGGGGAAAATGTAGACATAAATAATGCATTTAGGTACATTTCTAGGTCCTAATCACATACCACTATTCATATGATTCCTAAGCAAGAAAACTAATAATTAACAACTATCTTTAGTCTTTTGTCTGTGTTTCTTTTTTTGTATTTGGCCTTCTACACCCTATAGCCTAATTGATACTTTATTGCTTTATCTTTTAGTAATCTAGACACCAGTGCCTAGACAGAATGCCAACACCCATGCACCCTCGTCCTTCTGGGTGCCTTGACCTTTGTTTACTTTACTCACTCTTTTTGGGCATCTTTTATCTTTTGGGCATCTTATTTTATTATGGGCCAGCCTTCCATTTGTCAATTATGAAATTCAATCAAGGGAATCATATAAATACAAATCTATGTGACCATAATAAAGGAACAAGCTCTAAGAATTTACTATCATCACCTAAGCTTGCATCCAAAGGCATCTAAGAGCAATAAAGGCATCCATATAACATCCATTCAAGGAACAAGGGACTGCATTTTCCGCATACACAACATAGGAAGGGGAAGTTCATTATTCCATCCACACATCTATCTACATTGTTACATCTAGCTATAACCTACTATCAAGTGCATTTTCACAAGGGCATCCTAGGGAACAATTCTATCACATACACACAAGAACTACATGGATTCTTAAATATATTATATCACTTAGTTGTAATCTCACTCAGTCAGCTGACCATTGGGGTCAGTTTGACTCCTCATTTTGTATCTTTTATTTTTGGGACTTGATGTAGTTTGAGGGTTTTATAGGTCATCTTATCTTTACAGATTACAAGTGAATTTGGCAATCTAGTGACATAGAGGCGATCAAAATCAAAGGTTAATGACACTTTTGTGACATAGGAAAATTTAGATTCTGACCATCTTCACAGTCATGGGTGCCTATAAGCAGACTCCACTTTCCAGGTACCCCTGACCTAATCTAGGTGCCCTAGCCTAGGATTGTCTAATAGTTCCAGGATTTTATGTGCCCAGTTGTAATATTCTGCTCCTCATGTTCATTAGTCCTCTAGTCCAAAATACTCTGGAATCAAGTGCAAAATCATCTAAGTATTCTGCTCTCTCTCTTGCACTTAGGGTTTCATATTTCTTTAGCTTATTACTTGTGTCAGATATGTTCTTTAGTGTTTATTTATCATACTTGACTCTGTAATTAAGGTTTATACAAAACAATATTTTTTTTAAATCACCAAATTATAAGAACTATCTAAAAGATATAATGAACCTTCTGAACCCTTTTTCTTATGCTACAAAAAAGTATCAAAACCTAGAAAACTACTTTGACTATATTTTTTCTTGATGTTATATTATTAATGAATCTAAATGCTCTTGTAGCATGGGATTATGCACATGCAAGATATGCCTTGGTATTCCATATCTAGTTATTTTAGTTGAACTAAACTATGTCACATATTCATTCTCTCTACATATCAAATTGATCAGATATTCCTTGGACTCTCTTTTGTGTGTTGTCTTAAATATGATATTAGACACTCTTTCTACTTCCTCAAACACCTTCTCTAGCATCTATGATGCCTAATAAACTAAATTTGAATTTTATATTACACTTAATCACTACTTTATACTATGAAATAGGGATAAAAATATATCAAATTAAAAATATTGGAAATATCTAAACCCTTTGGAAACTATATATCATATGTATCAAATGTAAAATTCCTTAACAGTTTTCATGGTCATATCTTCTTCCATTTTGACTTATCATTCATCCCCTTTAGAAATATTTCCTTTCTCAAGTGTGCTAAGACCATGTCTCCTACCTAAAATTAAAATTCCCTTCTTTTTATGTGTTTGCACTATATATATTGCAATGTACTTTTCTCCAATTATTACATGCACTTGTTAATGCACTTCACACATGTATTTACTAAAGTATTCTACTTGTATACTCTTTCCTTGCTCATATTTTATATTCTGAAATATTTCTACCCCTCAGAATACTATCATATACAACTTCAAATGGTGTACTTCATGTACTTCTAATAGAACTTTTATAAGCAAACTTATCTTGTTCCATTACCGAATCCCATGATCATGGCTTATCTCCACCTAAACATCTCAATAAATTACACAAATTTATATTGACAAAATTTGTCTATTAATTTTTCTATGGATGTTATAATGAACTAAACTACAATATTGTAATTAGCTTATTCTACAATGTCCTCTAAAAATGTCCAAAAAATTTCACATCCATGTTTAAAACTATGTTGCATGAAAAAACATGGTCTTGTAATTTCACTGAAAATAAGTTTGCAATGTACATTGGATCACTAGTAACCCTACATGTTATAAAATGTTCCATCTTAGTAAATCTATCCACTACAAAAAAATGGAATCAAAATCTTTTTGTCTCATCAAAAAACTAAAACAAAATTCATACTTATACCTTCACGTGGCTTCTTTAGAATAGGTGATTTGAAAAAACCAAATTAAGTGACTCACTTAACAATTTCCCAATTTTTGAATATTTAAAATTATGCTCTCAATTTCTTGTAAACGATTAAAAATTGGCATCAAAAATTTAAAATAATATTTAAAACTGATAAAAAACAAGCAAAATGAATGAAAATACGCAACAAAAAGTAAACCATGTGATAAGGAACTTCATCCGATACATGCTACATCTTTGGGTCTAGAAAATCTCTTAAACCAATTGATTTATGATGAAAAATAATATGGACAACAATAATTACATCAAAAAATCTTCAACGGTTTGCTAAAAATATCTACATGGTTTCTAGGGATGCCTTGGTTCAATCTCTAAAAGATCCCTACAACAAAACTTCTCCAAATTTTCTCACAACTCTCCTAAAGGGGCATGTAACATTAAAATTTACCTCCTCATATGCAAATTTTTCCCTTTTGTAAAGTTTAGAGGCACATGGTATGATGATAAAAGGATTATCCTTTTACTAAAAAGGGCCTTGATTCAAATACCTTCCCTAGTGCATTTATTTTAGGTTTGTTGGGCCTAAAAATAGACTTAATAACAAATTGCTTGGTCGCATATGCTAAAGTTAGGCTTGTGGCCTAATGACATGGTCCCAAATTGGGTCACAAAAGGTTAATGGTTTGAGCCCTATGACCCATGCACTATTTTTGGTGACAAGATTTATTGCCTTAGGTGGGTTTAATCTAACATTGACTGGGCCATCAATTGTTTGACGCTTTAATAAGCCTTGGGCGTTGAGTGTTATACGCGGTTTGGGCCACACTTGACACATTATTTTTTTGGCACTAAACTTACCATTGGGATCACCACCCAACTTTGCATTAGGTATGGTTGATAGTTGTGTGAGGTGGATGTTAAGATGGATCACCTATAACTCAATGGTTGGTGTTGTGAGGTGGCTTGAATGACCTAGTTTGTTTGACTCACCATGAGCTCGCCAAGCTGATTGTAACTCAATCTATAGCAATATAACTCACTCGAGTTGGCTATGTAGATCTTTAGAAAAACACTATGGTCTAGTCCCACATGTATGAAAAATTGGTCTTCAAAGGGGTTTATAAGTAAAAAACTATATAGGGAAATGTGAAGAACAAAAGACATGTTAGGAAAATATATTAATTAGTGCTCCATTTGTTTAGTAAATAATTAAGTTAATTAATATTTTGGAGAGTGTAGAAAAAAATTCATGCACTTGGGTATATTTCTAGGTCCTAAAAGAATGCAAGCATTTACATGATTCCTAAGCAAGAAAACTAGTAATTGACAAATTCCTTTAACTCTTTACTCTGTCTTTTGCACTTTTATTAGCTTTATACACCTTACACTCTTGCTGACATTGGAATGTTTTATCTTTCTATGGCTTCAGACACTAATGCTAGGTTGGGACACTAGCACCAATTGCTCTGGTCCTCCTAGGCACTCTTGTCCCTCTTTATCTTTTTCTTATCCTTTTAGATCCCTTTCACTTCTTAATTAATTTTTACTACTTTGGGTTAGCCTTTCAGCTGTCAATTACGAAATTCAAACAAGGGAATCATATAAATACATAGTTATGCTTTTAAAATAAAGGAAAAAGGATTAAGCATTACTATCATCACCTAATCTTGCACTCTAAAGGCACTAAAGCACTCCAAATGTATCCATTTAAAAGACATACACGAGACAAGGGTTGCATCACTTATGCATACACTACATAGGAGGGGAAGTCTATTGTATTCCATCCACACATAATATACATTGCTACAACCTAGATCTATCTAGCTATCAGTGTGTAACTTGCACAAGGGCATCCTAAGGCATAATTTATACACACACATATAAGAACTACATGGGCTATGAGATGCAGCACAATGCTCGGTAGTAAGTTCACTCTTTGGGTGACCTCTGGGGTCAGTCCGAATCTACATTCTACATCTTTTTTATTAGATTTGATGTGGTTTGTGGACATGTTTAGGTAGACATTATGTTTTGCAGGTTACAGGTACCCTCGGTAATCAAGTAGCGAATATCAAGCGACATATATGAACCAACAATGAAGCCCTCACAAAACAGAAGAAATCAATTTTCAAGCATTTTCATTGCTAGCAACACCTAGATCTGGTCGCCAATGCCCAAATGCCTCTACCCTTCCGTGGGAACCCCTGTTATACACCATTCTCGAGTTCCATAATTTATAGTGAACATTAAAAATGCTATCTATAATATGTTTCAAACTTTTACCTTCCCAGATCAGCTCCAGTATACTTAAAAATCAGCTAAGTCTTCTTATCTCTCCTCCTTGCTTAGGGTACTCACATTTATATGCTTTTTTGTTTGTTTCATTACTATATTTTAGCATTTATACATTATTTATTACAATATTTACTCTAAAATACAAATTTAATTTCAATTAAATGATATCATTTGGTAAGTCTGTTCCTTCCATGTCCAATGAACATAATTCCATAGTCACTAATGTTCCTTCTTTGGTCATTCAAGAGTAACATATCCAACCCATTCAAACTAAGCAACCACCTCTCAAAATCCATCCTCTATCCCCTCCTCCTATCAAGTTTTCTACAACAGTACCAATTCCAACTATGCAACCACCTCTCAAAATCCATCCTCCATCCTCTCCTCATATCAAGTCTTCTACGATGTTACCCATTGTAAATAATTAACATCCTTTAAAAATTTGTCATCTTGTTAACCCAAAACCTACCTTGACCCTATTTTTCTTCTACTTCTTAATTTGACGACAATATGCTTTCTCATGATGTATTTTAAACTTCCTCCCCATCGTAATGTATCTCTTTCATCGTCACATAGCTCTCTATCATCAAAACACTTGGGGGCAATGCACTTCCCCCCTTATAGCAATATCAATTGTCTCTAACACCTACTATCATACTTCACACTTCATGCTTCATGTTTAATCTTCATAAGAACTCCTACACCTTGGTGCACCCATTGTACCATCATTACCCTATGACACACTCTAGTTTCATGGTTCACACTTAAATAATGAGGCTCTAATTATGAAATGAACCTCACATCTACTACACATTTCATGCTCAGTGCTTCATGGTACATATTTCTAACATCTATTCACACGAAACACACATTACTCGATGATAAAATCTTGTTCTATGATTCATTCTTGACTATCGAGGGTTCCTATAAATGGACCTCATCTCATACACATCCACTGGGGGCAGGCTTCTCCTATCATCTTCACATTTTTCATATCACACCATCACACTCATACATAACATTTGCATACCTTAGTTGAATTTACTCTTGTTAGCTTATTATATTTACATATTACACTTTGTTTTCCATGTTAGACAGATTCTTAGTATGTCATCATCTTTCTATGCATACACATACATGTTAACTTAGTCTTTCAAGGTGAATGCAGATCTCTTGTAGGTTTTTACATGCTGCAATGATGCTTAGCACTGTACCTTTTACCATTCCCATCGAGGCTCCTCGGGGCATCTAATTTGACCACTCTCACACACTACAGGGTATATTATTTCATCAATTACTAATTTTTCCTACTAGAACTTTAATTTTTAGTGATATATACACATTTTAACATACTATTTATCTTTCTAACATGCTAACAGGTGCTTCATGTGTATCATTTTCCTTACAGGACTATATGCAACCATGGTTATTTGATACATTTTTCTTGATCCTGTTTACTACTATATGCTATTGTTTGTAGGCTATGCCCTATGTCTTGTATGATCATTGTATGATTTTTTCCGCTTCACCCTTGATTGTCTTGTAACATTGTGAGTGATGTCCCATGTTTGAAACCCAATTTTCATGGTCTATCTTATTAACACACTTGTTTTTTACATTGTCTTCTTTTGAATTCTAGCTACTTTTACTATTAACACAAATTTATAGCCCACTTTGTTTGCATGTGACTTGGTTTCTACCATGCACATTCCCTACCCCCTCTATGTATGCAATTCAAATTAGCACCAGGTCCTCTCCTTTGGGCCACATTCTCCTAATATCGTGGCATGCACCCAAAATGAGGGTGACATATATTGGGTGAAAAAATAAACCCTACAATAGCTCAGAGCTATAGTTCAGATCAAAACAATACAAAAAAAGCACAGAAACACAATCACATAACGATCTAGAAATAGACTTGTACCTCACACATAACGCTCTTCAAATTCTATAGCTCATTGTATTTATTGCACATGATCCTTGCATTTCTCCACTTATACTTGGTCAATATTGGTATTCCCATGGTTTTCCACTACCTCTATTCACTGACGAGGAATACAAAATGAGCATGTAAAATTTATGCCTCATTGGCGCTTTACACAACCAACTTGACACTATTGCTTATCAAGATTCATATCCTTCGCTAGTTGGTTTTGATTATGAAAATGTTGACCTTTTCGATAACATTACTTGATCACTCTCACCATCACACATTTGGCGGGCATTAAAATTATTTTCTCCCCCCACCTCACATCAACAAATGTCTTATTCTCATCACCCCACCTCTAGTCTATCATACGCGGTGCATGCATCTTGTTAAACATTCGTATCATCATTTCCTGATCACACACTCTTATGTTACGATTCACACTTGATTTTTGAGGGAATCCAATACACATGAACCTCACACACTATACTACACACTACAATACACCTTACACACTACACACTTCACATTTTACACATTCATATCTTTCTACACAATATCTACTCTACGCATTCATGACATATCTTACCGACATCTACTTCTACATGATGCGGTCATTACCATATGAAACACTCTAGTTCCACAGTCCATACTCAACTGCAAAGGGTCTATATCTTATATGGACCTCATGAAATCAAACATTTAATCATACACCCACTCATTCACTTACATGCTTACAATCTACTCATTGTGCTTTGACAATCACATCTTTCTACTACACACATTTCAAACCATTTCCCGATGACGCACTCTCATTTACGATTCCTTCTTGACTGCTAAGGGGGTATAAAAAAATAAACCTAATTACATATATACGCATCCAATCAGGGGGCACATGACTCCTGTCATTCAAACTGCATTCCATTCCATCTCATCCACAACATACTGCATATCTTGGTTGCATTCAATCTTTCTTACTTATGTTTTTACATGTACATCTTATTACACATGCTAAATATATATCTTGTATGTCATTATATTTATCATACATACACGTGTGTTCTCTTGCCTTCTAGTTTTGATCATAGATTGTACAGATCTGTTACACGTAACATGGATGGTTGGTGTAATACCTATTACCAGTCCCACATAGGCTCCTGAGGAATCCACTTTTGTACACTACAGGTGCTAAGGTTTCATTTTGATTCATAGCACATTACTTTATCAGATTATACATGCCTTGCCATACTTTTTATCTTTCTAACATGCTAACAAGTGCTTAATGTGCAACATTTGTTTTGTAGTTCTATTTACCACCATGATTGTCTGTTATATGGCTTGTTCTTGATTTTCATTGTATGCCACTGTTTGTGGGCTTTTTCCTTTATTTTATGTACACACTATCTACTTCTGATTCATTGACCTTGATTGTCTTGCAACATCATGAGTGGTGTCCTATGTTTGTAACCTGCTTTTCTGGTCTATATTGTCTTCTTGCATGTTTACATTATCATCTCGCGTCTTAGCTTACATATTGTCTGCTTATCATACATTTTTCTTCTACATGCGTGTTTGTATTTTCTTGTACTAAAACCTGTCTCCTAGCCAGTTTGTTTGCACATGCCTTGGTTTCTACCAAACACATTCCCTCACTCTCCATAGGGCACAATTTTAGCACATTGGTTGGTCCTTCTTTGGGCCACATACTCCTTTAGTGATGTCGCATGCACCCAAAATTAGGGGGGCATCATTTGGGTGAATTAGTCACCCCATACATCATTATACACAACACAACATTGTACTGGTGCACCATAGTATTTAGATTCAGGGACTCATAATCAAACTTGGGTCTTTAGCATAGAGTGTACCTTCCTAGATACTTGTAACCAGGGGAAATTACACAATGATTAATAGTTGAAAAAAATCTATAGAAATCCACACATCAAATTTTACAGGGCACACAGTCTTTAGCACTTGTGGTTATACACACCATCTATAGTGGTGTTCAAAATTTTGAGAAATAGTTAAAGGTTATAGGATAACACCAAACTTTTTTGCTTACACTTCTTCCATATCATTTTCGTTAGATCACCCGAAAAAATTGTTCATCTACAAACACTTTAAGATCCTTTCTACACTATTTTCCTCATCACCGATCAGGTGCACATGTTTCTTTTTCACATTTTCAACATTTTTACATACTTCTTTACATACTTTTTACATATACATGTGTATTTGACTACTTGATCATCCTTCTCCTTTTTAGGTCCATTTGTATGGGAAGTGGTAGTCAACATCACTCAACAACATTCAAAAAAATCAAAAAAGAACAACAACAACAGGTACATCATGAAATCTACATGTGTTTCCACCCTAGGTTCATTATCATCACCAATGTTTTCACTTTCTCCTCCTTAGCATCCGCACTTCACACTTTTATCACTTCACACTTTGTCTTGTCCCTCGAAATGCCCTTTCTACATCAATCTACATTGTTATCAGGTACGCATATCTATCTAATTTATGCTACTGAGATTTCTTCTCACCAACATAAAGTGGGGGAAATTGTAGACACTAAATCACACACTTTGGGTAATTATCTAGTCCTGGTTACATACTACTATTCATGTGATTCCTAAGTAAGAAAAATAATAATCAACCCATGTCTTTGGCCACCTTTCTTTGCTTTCTGTTGCTACTTTTTGTCTTGCACCCTTACTTGCTCAGTCTACCTTTTTATACTTCGGAATTTATCATCCTAGACATTAGTGCCCAGTCAGGACACTAGTGCCAGGTGCCCTCATCCCTTATGGGAACCCTTAACCCTTTTGTAATTTGTTCACACTTTTTGGGTCCTTTCTAGCTGTTTGAGCATTTTATCTTTTTGGTAGTCAGACTTTCGGGGTTAATTACAAAATTCAAGAAAAGGAATCATACAAATATAAAGTAATGTGATCATAATAAAGGACCAAAATCTAAGCATTAGCTATCACCACCTAAGGTTGCATCCAAAGGATATTCAAGAGTTGCATTACATCCATATAGCACCATATAAGGGACACAAGGGCTGGTTATTATACATACACACTTCATAGGAGCAAAGTTCATTCTATTCCATGCACACATCTACTACATTTATTTACATCTATCTTATTTTCTCGCTATCAAGTGCAACATGCACAAGATATACCTAGACATGCTTCCAAACACACACACACATAGAACTATATTGGGTCTGATATGTAGTGCATTGCTTAGTCGTAAGTTCACCATTGTGATAGCTAAGGATAGTTCCATCCCTCATTCATCATGTTTTTTTTAGGATTTGACTGTAGAAACAAAATGACGTAGTTTGGGTAATTATTTAGTATCAATCACATACTACTATTCATATGGTTCATGGGTATGATGAACAATGATTAACCCATGTCTTTGGCCACCTTTCTTTGCTTTATACTTCTGATGTCAGTCTTGCACTGTTGATTTCTCAGTCTGTATTTTTACCTTTTGGCATTTGTCATCATAGACATCAACATCTAGCTAGGATAGTAGCACCAGGTGCTCATGTCTCCTCTAGGTGCCCCTGTCCTCTTTACATTTTAGTCTAAATTTTGGGGTCCTTTTTAGCCGTTTGAACATCTTATCTTTTTAGTAGTCAGTATTTTTTAGGGTTAATTATGAAATTCAAGCGAAGGAATCATATAAATATAAAGTTATGTGATCATGATAAGGGGCTAAACACTAAGCACTATCTATCACCACCTAAGGTTACATCCATCAAAGCATCTATAGCTTCATTTGCATCCATCTAGCTCCATCACAAGGTAAAAAAGATGGTTCATCTACATCACACTTCATAGGAGGGGGGTTTATTCTATTCCATGTACACATTATTTACATTCTACATCTACCTACTTGATCGCTACTTTAAGTGAGACATAGACAAGAGCAACATAGGGAAAAAGTCTACCCACACACACACTAAACTACATTGGGTGTGAGATGTAGTGCATCAATTAATTGTAACTCCACCATTGTGGTGGCTGAGGATAGTACAACCCCTCATTTTGCATCTTTCCTTTTTAGGATTTGATAACTATTTGAGGGTTTTGTAGGTGTTTTCTTCATTATAGGTTTACACCTCGGTGATCTTATAATGATATACACATGAAGAAAGGTAAAAAAAGTGTGAAGCCTTAGTGACCATATTGGAACAAGGTTATGACCTTTTCTGTAGACCAGGGTGCCCAAACACTAGACCATAGTGCCCCGGGTACCCCCATACCTCTCCAGGAACCCCAGTCTAGCCAAATCTCTCGGATATAGATTTTTACAGGCCTTTGTGTGAATATTTTCCACTCCTGTTTAGCCGGTCTCCACTGTGATACAGTCCCACAACCTCTTCAAATCAGCTAAGGCTCTATTAACCCTCTTTGCACTTAGGGTTTCATATTTTTATTTCTCAGTTGCTTTGGTTAATTTATGTATTCCATTATTCATTTATTTATTATTATAATAACATGTAGATTAGGCTACAATTTTATGTTTTAGCATAATAATTGATGTCTATTTGAGGGTTTTGTAGGTCTATACTTCATTATAGGTTTGTGGTGAGCTCGAAAATCTTGGTGTGACCTCATAACGATCAAAAGCTAATAACATTGAACAACTTGTGACCCTGAAATGTTGAATTTCCGAGCATTTTGGAAGACATAGGCTCCTATTTCTAGTTTGTAGCACCCGTGGGAACCCCTACCCCTTTCTGGGTGCCCTTGTCCAGCCTGTTCTCTAGATCTACATTTTTCTAGGTCTCTGTGCGACACTCCTACCTCCCTGTTCACATGGTCAACACTTCGATACAGTATAGATTTTATTGCAAATCAGCTAAGTACCTTTTTCTTCTCCTTGCAACTAGAATTTCACATTTTTTCTTAGCTTGCTTGGGTATTATTTCTATACTTAATTGTCTTTATTTGTTGCTACAATAACATTTAGATTGAGTATATAAATTTCACATTTAACTTAATCAGGAGCACCAAACCCTAGTTTAGTGAAGCATCAACTCCATAAGGAGGCTACAAACCCCTAAGATGATCAATAACCTACTAATATATTTGATGTAATGTTGCTGCCACAACTACCGGAGATGACAAGTTCAAATTAAAACCTCTTTAAAATCTCTTTCTCCTAGCTTTCTAAAACTTATAATTTCAAGATCTAATTTGAATGTAAAACCTTGCACACAAGCTCTCTAACAATCCTCATAATTTTACACACACTCTCATATCCGATTTGATGCCTTTTAACCTCTTTCACTCTCTCAAGCAAATCAAAATTTTCTCTCTATTTTCACTAGTTCAAATTTTGACCAAACATGCACTTTTATATGCCTTACAATTCAAAAACATAACATACGTCAGTCGATACCAAGTATCATGACCAATAAAACATAAAAACATAAAAATACATCAATAAAAATTCATAAGATGGACTCATGTAGTCCGACCATGCTCCAAGACATCAAAGACCTCCAAACACATAATCATACTTTTAAAAAGATTCCAAAGGCCTCATACATGTCAAATGTACCATGAAAACATCATCCATGCTTGAAAATTAACTTATATGAATAAAATTCTTCATAACACTATCAAGAAGGACCATTTCCTTCACAAACCTGTTGCTTCCAACAACAAGTCTTCACTTAACATGCTCAAGATCACACCATAGTACCTAAAATATGCTATGTAACCACTAAATAAAAATTTAATGACCATAGAAAAAATCCATACTTGATATACCTCATGAAACATCCATAAATGAAAACAACACTTACTTTCCTCTTCACCAAACTAAACTTCCCATAAAGTAGTTTTGGAAACTCAACTGGTTTTAACCATTACTACCACTTTCAAGACTTATAAATTCCTTAACTAGGGATAAAATCCATGCCTCTTAAATCTCCAATTGATAAAAAACATCAAATAATAAAAACATGAGACATTTACATAAATATTCTTAGCTAAGGCAATCTTGTCTTGATATCATCAAATTTTCTCTTCATAAAATGAGCTAGTTCACCTATAAAAACACCTCATCAAGATAAAAAATACATCATTAGAAATTTATATGAATCTAATTTCCAAAACATCTTACATTTGCTTCCAAATCTAAGTGAAAGGCCTTCAACCAGGTAAATCTCTAAAATTTCTCAAACTACTCTTTTTAGGCCCAAAGACTAGTATTTATAAATAGGGCACACTTTTCCATCTAGGACCTCAACCATGACTGGAAACCATCATGGAAATTTAGTAAAACTACCAGGATACAAAAAATGTTAATTTATTCCATACCGTCTTTGGAAAAATTTGCCACAAACTGAAAGTCTTCAGAAACATGCCTGTTTGAGTGGGGTCAAAAAAATATCACATGCTATACCATACCTTTTTGGAAATATAGAGGAGTCTTATACAACATATAATCATCATAATTATAAAACCAATCAATTCTAGGCACCTATTAATAAGATCTTCTCCATCCATTTTGGCCTAGGGTTTTGAAGCCATAAAAAGCTGTTTACCTTCTTAACATTCGTTCATAAAAACAAGACAATTAAATGACCTTATTATTTTTGATAAACCTTCTTAGTTCCATGGAAAAAAATCCATGAAAATCTTTAGGTATTTTTTTCACTTGATTCTTAGACGTTTCTTTGAAATATTGACGAAACAGATAAGGTAACGGGTGTAGGAGGAATACCTGTTGAGATGTTGGTTGGTTGGTTGTTGCGCGCGTATGACTTCTTGATCCACAGTTGATTGTGAGAGCTTCCTTTTGGCTAGGAGGAACTACTTGTAATGGAAAGAAAGACCACTGAAAAGAGTTAAACGATATGTGCAGTGAACTACCTAGCATGTGCTAGATCTGGGAAGTGTGATACTTCCTAGACGGTTGTCAGTCCACTGTTTAAAACAATTTAATGTAGGTAATAAAATAAATCCTATCGTAGTTGAAATGATTTAGGTATCTCATCCAAAATACAATAAGAAATATCTAATCTAACAGGCTAGGTTAAAATAAGATCTGAAGGTCAAACAACTAGTTCTGGGTCTCTTTAGGTCTGACAGAGGTCTTAGGCAAATCACAAGTGAATAAGGGTGATGTAGAATTAGGTGGATAGGTCATTGTTCTGGGCTGTATGGGAACATACAGAGACTGATGCTAGTTAAGGGTGACTGATGACGGTTGGGTGTAACCGGTGCTGATTACTATGGAATTCTGGGAAAGCCACAGAATGAGTTTTGGGTCTCCTTTGTGATTGCACAAAGGACTTTGGTTGGTTGGAATGAGGTACGAGGTGATTTGGGTGGGATTTGATGAGGTTTTAATGTGCATATGGAGGGGTGAGTATTAACGAAGGTCCGTGGGTGGCCAAGAGAATAAAAGGGTGATAATATAATGATGAAATGAAATGAACTAGAGTAATATAACGTTCCACTTTCTTGGATTCTGGTATTGGGTGCTTGTGAGTGAGGGGTGAAGGTACTGGAAAGGGGTTGAATGTTGCTGAGGATCACCAAAAATTGGAAAGCTCCTACATGGGCTACATGTGCATTCTCTTTTGCTTGGTTGGATCAAATCTGTGTTGGGGTGAATGCTGGATGGTTGTTAGATGATTGCTAGATGCATGTGCCAGAGGAAATGCTTGATCTCCTTCCTTGCATGTGTGTTCTCACTAAAATTCATTCTTAGAAGATGCAATATCTCTTAGGAATCTTCCCAATGTTTGCCAACCTCCAAAATAATGTTGTTTTAGGGATTAAAAGGTGACTGATGGTGGTTCCGACATAACCAGTGATGGTTAGGGGTAACCGGCATTGGTCAAGGCGGGATTTCCTAGGTTTATTAAACTAGGAAAATCCCCTTGATTTTCTGGGATCTCATGTCGTTAACCCATAGATTAGAATGGAAGCATCTTGTAAGCATGCGGGAATGTGGTTAGAGGGAATGTAAGCATTGATTTTTAGGGTTTGGGTAAGTCTTAGTTAGTTATGACAACTTACTAAGAATAGGTCTTAGGGTGAGTTGGCTTGATGAGGTGTTTAGGTGAGGTGTGTTTGTGGACATTATCCCTAATTAAGATATTTAAATAATAAATATGGTGAGGATAATGAATTAATTAAATTAAATTAATTAAATTAATATTAGTGGGGTGAAGGGGGCCATGGCTAGGTTAATGTCATGAATGGTGTTTATTTGTCGAGAGATCAAAGGGGAGTGTGACCTAGTTTTAGTGTCTACATTTTGCTCCTTTTTGTTGCATAGCTTGTATAGGTAAGCAATGCTAACAAAAATAATATGTGGTTGCCCCATGTGTGGGTGAAGGTGATCCCCCTCAAACCAGGAACTGACGAGGTAGAAGGCATAATCGGTGAGTGGTTTGATAAAAGGTAAATGTGAGAAAGGAGAAGGTGGGGAATGGGTGAAAAAGGGTTAAAGGTCTACTTGGGTAATCTAGGTTATGGTTCAGGGTCAAATGTAGTAATAGTCAAATGCGCACACACGTATAAATTGTAACATGGTACCGAATTGAAGAGTAGTCAAACTCTACATCATCTAAGGTTGAGAGGTTTATCTAAACAAGGTTGAAGTGATTCCAGTATCCAAGGTATAGGATATGGTCAGGAAACACGACATAGGTTAGGTGCAGGAACATTTAGGTATGTTCCGGTACACTAAAGGTAGGGTCAAGATAAACGGTCACGGAAATAGGCTAGGTAAGGTCATTAGGTCAACAACACAGGTAACAGCGCCACAAGGTATAGTGAACACATGAGGTCAAAAGTCACTAGCGATGGTCCAGGGCCAAAAAGCTAGGTCACGACATGGTTAAGGCTGAGGGATGAGGAAAATAAAGAGTCCTCAGAGGAGGAAAAAGGGAGGTAGGAGATTATGAGGTCAAGAAAGGTGAGGTGGGGTAAATGGTCAAGGTAAAGGGGAGGTGTGGAAAAAAAAGAGGGATAGGTGGGGTAATAGGGTAAAATGTTGGGTTTTGTGCTAGATAGGGTGACCGATGTCGGTCAAGGGTAACCGATGTTGGTATAGGGAAACTGTCCATGGTAAGGTAGGGCATGAGACCGATGCCTGTAAAGGAAAACTGGCATTGGTTAGGTTAGGTTTGTTATGAAAAAAAAATTTCCATTTTTTTTAATTCATTTATCATTTAGTGAATTGAGAAAATGACAAAAGAGAGAGAAACGTGAGAAAAGTGTCTGGAAGAAATGGAGCATTGAGTTGGTGGTGTGAACGATGGGTGATTGGTTGGTGAGAAGCGGGTCCACAGGATCAGTGTGAGTGATTTGATTTGGTTGTGGGTAGCGATTTGGTAATGGCCGAGGCCAGAGAGGGATCGGATGGGCCACCGGTGCAGTGGCCAGACGTGCCACCGAGACGACGGTAGCGCGATGAGGTAAGCATCCAACTCTAGTTGTAGTTAGTTAGATAGATTAGATGATTGGTAAATGGTTTTTGTAGTTGTTTGTTTTTTGTTATTTTTGTGGTTGGGGAAAAGATTAAATTTGGGAGTGGGGGGAAAAGTGGGTAAAAATAGGAATGGGGAGGGTAATAAATGGGAAAGGGGGGATGGGTTGAGGTGCAAGGGTAATTGAGGTAATTTTAGGTGGGTAAACAGGGCAAGGGGGAAGTTTGTTTGAGAAAGGGGGGTTTTGGGGATCGCAGGTTTTTACCGCGATAGTGACTAGCGTCGGTCAGTTGTGGCTAGCATTGGTAGTGTGTAATCGGTATCGGTCACGAAATAGGTGACTAATGCCAGTTAAGGGGTGACCGGGGTCGGTGAAAGGGAACTGACACCGGTCGGGTTTTTGGGGATAAGGGGCCAAAGGTGCCATAGGTTGGGTGATTAAGATGGGTAGGGGTAAGGTAGGTTGTTAGGAAATGATAGAGGGAAAATGTGGGTGTGATAAATGTAGATTAATGTGTTGTTTGTATTAGATGCAGGGGAGAGATCAATTGTGTATGCAAGACAGGGTTCCACCCTTGCTGGTGACAGTGCGTGGCACAATGACCCTTGAGGAGTTGTATCACGTTGAGGTGGTGGGCCTGAGTGGAGTCCAACGATACCAGCATGTAGTCCAACAACCTAGTTTGATGGTCACGCTCATCGATAGATGGGATTCTGTGACCAACATGTTCCACCTGTTGATGGGTGAGATCACTGTCACCCTGGAGGATGTGTTCAGGATTCTACAGCTACCCATATTGGGTACGCAGGTCTACTCTATCTCCTCCGAGGCCTCAAAGGAGTTGATGTTGACAGTTTTTGGTGAGGGGATGGCCAAGCTGACATTCCATAGTACCAGCATTGACTATGGAGATATGTACCTAGCCCATCTGGAGGAGACGAGGCTAGTGGTTATTTTAATGGAGGCAGTGTGCTGCTTTACACTTCTAGATGTAGAGGGTGGAAGCTTTCCTCGATCATTGATAGGGGCACTCCATGACATGTTGATAGAGGAGATCTACTTTTCCTGAGCGCCAACATTCCTGGTGTAGGTGTACAGAGAGTTATGGGCCTATGGGCAGCTACGTAGGTTCAGCCTATGCTGTACCTTCTTACTACACTGTTGGGCTTATGAGCACATAGTTTGTGTGCAACTAGTAGGGATGCCCCAAATAGATGCATTCCCACCAAGATTTTTGTGGGTGGGGTACAGGCGATGTGTGCTGGCTATTGGGGAGTGGAGATATGACATGCCCACACATGATGTGGCCTATTTTTGACAGTTATTGGAGCTGTTGTCCGGAGTGGACATTATATGGAGGCCGTATGTGGGATTCCCCTCATATAGGCATATGCATGAGGAGCTAACTGAGCTCCAGATTTTGAGATGGATACAGGGTCACCGTGATGGGGAGCACGAGATGATCTTGATGGACAGAGTCTAGCGGCAGTTCAGGCTATTACAGGACATACCTTCACCCTTCCCACAGTACCGGAGAGACAACGTGGAGAGGCCTTTACCTCTACCACAACCTACATTTCCCATAGGGAAGGAGGAGCAGGTAGTGGACTAGCGGATAGATGATGTCGGGGTCACAGACATGTACAGATAGTGGTGGGTGACTCACCTACGAGCCATACCACCTAGACCGGGGTAGCCAAATCTAGCCACCATCATGGTGCAGAGAGACACCCTATAGGGGTGGGTGGCTACTCTGATTACCCAGTTGGGTATAGTGCAGAAACAACTAGAGAGCTTAGAGGTAGAGGTAGCAGAGCTACATGTACAGGTGGTCAGTCTGTAGGCCCAGATGGCCGGTGGAGGGGATGGAGATGGAGAGGAGGGTAATGGTCAGGTGGTGGCCTTACAGGCATAGGTGGTAGGTTTACAGGGCTAGTTGGCCACAACCCAGGTACAGATTGGGGCCTTATAGGCACAGGGGCAGGGGGTAACACCACAGGCACCAGGAACGGGTCCTAGTTCACAGGAATGAGTGGGACAGGGTCCCACAGGACATGTACAGGGGCCGAGACCTATGGGAACACCACAGACCATGCCTATATCCACGTTACGGGATGCCCTAGGTGAAGCCAGATACTACCAGGACCAGCTGATGGTGGCCGGGATAGACTTTCTATCCTATAGAGAGTACCCAAAATAGTAGGCATCGAGTGAGAGGACTAGATCCCACACTCACAGTGTGGAGAGCACAGGGGGCCAGTGAGCTCTGAGAATAGATCAAGGAGAGGCCACCAACACATGGAAACTAGCTCCAGGTGAGGCACCAGCAAGGACCTAGCCACCACCTATGATGGGTGGGGAGATGCTAGTAGGTTGCTAGACAGGGGCGGAGGAGGCAGAGGGTACAGTGATAATATTGTGGACCACTATGGTGGGTTCAATACTGGGCATGTCTACATAAGACCAAGAAAAAGCATGGTTACGATCTTTGAGAAAATAAGTGATGGATTTCTGTTCAACAACATCTAAAGATTGACCGATCTTTAGGATGTGCGGGTCATCCTGAGTATGAATGTTGATCTTGATAGTCAATTCATTCAACATGGTTTACGTCTCAGAAGGTAAAGACTGATGAATATATGAGTCTTCTACACCAAGGTAGGTGAGTATAGATTCATCATCCTGATGTTGAACGACATTAATTGATGCTGTATCGTCATCGATCATTTCAAGATATAAGAAGGGAAGAGAGGAAGGGGCCTCACCCTCACGTTTATAAGTCAGAGGCCCCAAGGAAATGGTGTTTATGAATTTTTTTAGGAGGGATAGATTAAGGATCCATCGACTCCGTCGGTAAATGCGGTGATGAAGGTGGAGTGGGTGAAGAAAGTGGAGAAGGGCTGATGTCCTTGATGGGTTAAATGCGGGCCTGTTTGGTAGGTGGTTCAGGAAATCCAATACCACTATGGTCTTTATGTTTGCGGGTGGTGCATGGAGTAACGGTATGGTGACCTTGCTCACCAAATCCAAAACCAAAACCCTTCCATGCACATCAGTGCAGGAAGGTGTGGGAAAAACGATGATTGGTGAGAGACTTGAAGTTAGTGGAAAATGGGTGCGTTTTTTATGGTGGTTTGGGTGTGTAAGTGGTAGTATCAAGTCCCCCATAGGTGAGATTGGTACGGAGATGACAAGGACCATAAAGGAGGCATTCTCCTATGCAGTGATCATAGCGAGGGTGTTGGTGAAGACTCCCATATTCTTGTGGAGTAAGGAATGTGTTGATGTTATATAGGTGGTACTCCCTTAGAGTGAGGCGTTGAAAAACACCTTCCAAGGGATCAGTGGTTGGTATGTGGGTAGCAGGAATAGATGATATGTCAGAGGTTATTACGGAGGTGGAGTTAACAGATCGAGAGACTGATGGGTTGGCTGTGGAGGTAGTGGCGGTGGTAGGAGTAAAAGAGGTACGTGTGGTGGAGGTGGTGACTATATTGGTAAGCGGAGGTGTAGACAAAGCGGTGGCGGTCACAGAGGTAGACGCCTTAATGGGTATGAGCACATCATTGGGCCGGTAAAGCATGTTACATGTTTTAAAAGGTGATGGATTAGCTAGGATAGTGTAGGTGTGCCCTTCATGCTCAAACTTTACACAATGATGCAAAGTGGAAGGAATGCACCCCATGACATGAATCCAGGGTCTACCAAGCAACAAATTATATTGAAATTCCCCCTCCAAGATGTAGAATGATTCTAGGATAGTGTGGGGGCCCATGTTAATGTGGAGGATGACAATGCTTAATGTGGAGGTGATAACGTCATTGAATGAACACAACATGACTGGATGTTTATGCATGCAATTGTCAGGTATGCGCTTGTGAGTGAATGCATGGGATGAAATGATGTTAATGCTAGTGCCCCCATCAATCATCACACGTTGTACTCGTATGTCATTGATCTGGAAAAAGATGAGGAAGGATGGGTCTGGGTCATCATTTTGGTGTGGCGTGATCTCCTCCTTTGAGAAGCTGAGGAAGGATACTTGGTGAATAGGGTGGGGTGAAGATGAAGGTGGTAATTTAGTGAGAGAGGTTACATGATGGGGTGTGATGATGGAGGCTACGGGTGTAGGGTAATTGGGAAAGACCTCAATAGATTGAAGAACCTCCATTAGAGGTTGACAATGGGATTCTGAGGTTTGAATAAGGTCATATAAGGACATTTTGAGGGGAGACAGGCGTAACTGTTTGAGCATGGTGTGATGTGTGAATCCATTAGAAATGGGGTATGTGGGGCTGCAAATAGTGATTTTAGGTATGGGTGCATATTGTATGTTGGGTATAGGATTGGTTGGTGGGTCAGTTGCCTTTTCTTTACCTTTATCCTTCTAAACATGGGTAGTAATATGGATCATGCTGATCTGAGGGGAGTTGGCAAATGGAGAAGGTGTAGGGTGAGTGGTATAATGACAGGATGGGCAAAAACCTACCAGAGGACAAAAACCCTGTGAGGTGAGCTGGGCACAATGACATTTGGATGGTGGCGTGGCAAGTTCTTTGATGCAAACCACGTTAATTTCAAATCATGGAGGTGGTTCTAGGAATTTTGGGGGTGGAGGTTGTGGGTTTTGAGTGGGAAATGTGGGAATGGGTGTCGGTGAAGTAGGGTCCTCATCGAGAAGGTCATCATCGTCAAAGCTAGCTTTTGGAGGACACAACTGGATAAGGATTGTTTTCAAGGCCTTGTAGTTCTCCACATCGTGCCCTGACACACGATGGTAGGCACAAATTTTAGTGTCATCAAACCCTTTTGGCTTGGGTTTGAGGGGGTTATAAGGTCTGAGTGGCGGCAATGTGATAACAGAAGTCTCAAGGAGGTTGGTTAAAATTTTGGCATAGGACCCCGCTAGTGGGTCGCAATGAGAGGTGAAAGTGGGTTTGGGTGTAGGTATGACTGATTGTTGAGGAAAAATCCTCGCAGGAGGGGGAATAGGTTGAGCTATGGTTTTGGGTGCTGGCGTGGTCTTGGGTGTCGATCGTGTTTGTTTGGGTAGGGGTATGGTAGATGAACGGGTAGGAGGGTGTGTGGTTGTTTTGACTACCTTATTGGGAGGTAGCAGAGTTTTGGCTTTGGGTTGCACCTTCTTGGGTAAAGGTGATATGGGTGTACGAGGTCTAGAAGGAAAAGCAGATGGGGGAAGAGGACAAGTTATCGAGGAGGATAAAAAAGGTGTTGTGAAGGTAGATGATGCAGGTCGTGCAGGGGGTGTGAGAGACAAAGACTAAAGTGTAGTGGGTAGTGAAGAAGTTACTGAGAGTATTGGAGGTATGGGTGGTAAAGATGCTGCAGGTGCAGGTGTAAGTCGTGTTAGGCACTTGGGTAGGTTAGAGGTTTGCGAGGGAGGAGTGGGGTGTTGTATTTTTGGTTTAATGATGGGTAGAGGTTTCTTATCGATGTTGGGGGGTTGAGGTCCTAAGACAGACCAGACAAGTGTAGGTGTGATCGACGCAGCCAGGCCGCGAGATCTATGGGTTTGGTTCTTCTATTTGGGTGTCGGAGTAGATGTGGCATTGACTTTGGAGGATGTAGCTAAATCCAGTTTGATAGGTGGATGAGTAAGGTTGGTGGTTGGGGTGACCCCTAAGGTAGTAATAGGTTTAATCAAGGAAGATGATGTAGGTGTGGGTTTAGGTTTAGATGTAGTTTGAGTTATGGGTAAGGGTGTATGTTGAGCTATGATGGGTGTCATGGAAGAAGTTGTGATAGAGGTGGTTGTGTTTGGTTCAATTGGTCGAAATATTTTTGGGTAGATAGTGGAAGTATCAGCAAGTGACAACTACATCTACGTTGAGGAAGGAAGGAAAAGGCACCCTCAAATTAAGGCCCTATCCACATAATCTAAGTGATTAGCCAAACATGAGAATGACACATTTGTAGGTGGAATTGATGAGGACCTAATGGAAATTCCCGTAAAATGTGTCTTAGAGATGGGGAATTGGCTAGCTTCAGCTTCCGTGGGTAAGAGAGCCGAAAGTAGGTCTACAGGATCTTGGGTAGCTAATGGAGAATGCTCACCAAGAGGTAAAGGTATCTCAACTGGGTCTGTGATAGGGGGAGGAGATGATGGGAGCTCCTCTGCAGGGGGAGGAGATGATGGGTGCTCCTCTGCAGGGGGAGGAGATGATGGGTGCTCCTCTATGGGTGGAGGAGGTAAATAAGTATCCTCTGTGGACTAAAGAAGTACTGTGGGTATCGGTTCTCTAGGTGGAGAAGACAAAGGTGAAATGGTCTTAATGTTAGCGGAAGACTCCTCCATAGGTGAGGAAAGAGGTGAAAGGTGTTCCTATGTGGGTGAAAGAATAGGGGAGGTTGGTTCTGATGTGGAAGGAGGATTGTAGGCTAGAATCTCCTCTATGGAAGGAATATGGGGTAATTGGGAGGTGGTAGGTGTTTCACTAAAAATAGCGTGGACCTTGTGGGTATGGGTATCATGAGTTGAGGTCTCACCGGTTTGATCAGACGAAGGGGCATGATTAGGAAATGGTTTCTTGAAGATGTGTAGGTTTTGGTTGGCAGGTGCATTAGGATTATCCATGGTTAACTCACCTTTCTCGAGCATTTCTTGGACAATGTTTTTGAAAGTGATGCAATTGCCATCACTATGACCCTTTACTCGATGATAGTTACAAAAGTCATGTTCTTTATACCATGTGGGCATGGGGCGAGCAGGATCAAAACCAGTGTGTGGTTTTATAGGTGGAAGGGTGATGGCTCTAGATTTGATAAGCTTTTATAAGATAGAAGAGTAAGGTTCCCCAATTGGGATGTATTTCCGTTGTTCTCATCTGAATTGAAAAGTCTGGGCGGGTGAGAGATTAGATGAGGGGGTAGCCTGATTTGATGGATGAGCTGGGCTGGCCTTGAGTACCACTACGTTAGTGGTGCCCTTAGCTTTTGAATAATTGCTTTGTGGTTTGGAAGAAGAAGAGGTATCATTCGACTTGAATGCCAAATTCTTATTGCGTAATTGGATTTTATTCTCTTCGATGGCCCGAATCTCTAACTTTCGTGCTATAGTGAATGCTTCGTCGAATGTTTGGAAGGTTTGGACCTACAGGGTTGGTGAGATATGTCTAGCACAAGCCCGCGTGAAGATCTCAATGAGTTTTGTTTGTGGTAGTTGGAAGGTGAGTTGATTGACCAAGCTATGCCAGCGAGTGATAAAATCTACGATATATTCGTCCTCATATTGACGCATGGAGTATAGGTTAGTCATGGTAACCTTCTTGATGATGTTGATGGAGAAATGATCCAAGAAGGCTTGGGCTACCTGATTGAATGAGAATATAGAGTGTCTAGGTAACCCACTATACCAATCTAATGCAGGTCCAATCATAGACATGGGAAAGGTTCTTAGGAGCAAAGCATCATCGTGAGCGATTAGGTAGCACCCGTGTTTGAACGACCGCAAATGTTGTTGTGGGTCTTCCTTGCTATTGAAATGTTTGAATTTATGCATCTCCTAATGAATGGGGTATGGAAGAATAGGAATAGATGGGTGGATGAGATCATTGCAAGTATTATCATAGGTGAGAGTGTTACGGGAGCCAAAAACCGATGCCTCCAATGTCTGCATCTTGTCCAACATCAATTTGATTAAGTCGTTGGTAGGTTGCAATGATTGGGTGCCTCCTGTAGCGTGAGAGGGTTGGTTTTGGGCGTATAACAGGGTGGCACTCCAGTATATGGTGCTGCCGTGTAGGTTGATTGAGAAGAAGGAAGTGAGATAGGGGGTACGTATCCAAAGTGAATAATAGATGAAATGTTGAGGCTGTTGATAGTATGTATATGGTAGGTGGAAGGGTCGTGGTAAGCCTAGTGGTAATGGGGGCTAATGATTATGGAATGGAAAGGACCACGTTCTGAAAAGGGGTAGGGGTCACCGACACCAGAGGTGGTAATGTAGCTATGGGTATATGTAAGACATTAGGGGCAGATGTGGTTGTGTTTTGGGTAGTTGTTGAAGGTATGGTGGATGTGGTGGGTGTCATGGATGTAGCAGATGCATGACAGTCATAGCGGGTATAGGCCCTAGCTGCGAAACGACTAGGGGTAAGGTAGATGTGGGTAACATGGAGCCAGATGGGGCTGATGCAGGAGTGGGAGCGAGAGTCAGGGGGATAGATACATGGGCATGCCGTATATCAACTGACCCGAGGCATCTCGGGTAGATGAGTGGGAAAGATAAAACTACAATGCAACAGGGTTTTGGTCAAGGAGTCACGTGAACTCCTCATCTCCAGTAGTGATAGTGATAGGTTGGATAGGATCCATGGTGGGTGATAAAATGGAAGGTGGTGAAGGACTAGGTGGGAGTGGTTGAAAACTGGCATGGAATACGAGTGCACTTGCTTGTCTTCGGGTCAGCACCATGTGAACCAGTACTGATCAGGTTGGGTCGCTTCTCTGTAAATGACACAGAAAAATAGTAGGGACAGGTGAAACAGGTGGTAAAAAGTGGATTAGGTAAAAAATGTTTGTTGGAAAGTGACACAGGCTAACCAATGCCGGTTAGGGTAAACTGACACCGGTCAAAGGTAACCACGGCCGGTCACTGTGGGAAATGGATAGTGAGTGAAAAACAAGGTATACGGTCAAATCTGGTAGGTATGCCAAATCTGATGAGTTTTACAAGGCTAATGGGAATGATAGTAGTGATAGGGACTGTGAAAAGTGGAAGAAAATGAATAGATGTCCTTTTGGGTAGGTTAACAAAAGGACCTGGAACCGACGCCAGTTGGGTATAACCGACGATGGTAAGAGGGTAACCGATGATGGTCGTTGGACCGACACCGGTCACTGTGGAAATTGAAACAGTGATGAAAGAAAAGTGGTTGTGAATTAAAATCTGATGGGGAATCAAGCCCAAAATTTTGAGAATGATGAGAATATGGTCTAGGCACACTCAGGAAGAGTCAGAATACACCAACTATGATGAGGAGTGTGTGAGGAAAAACAAAAAATAAATGAAGAGCATAACCTCTCACCTCAAAACGCAAGCCAAGCAAAAACACTAAAAAAATGTGACCCTAAGAGTGCCTTTTCTATTATGTTTGTTTAGCTTATGCTATTTAAGGACTGACTCATGAACTGTAGAATAGAGTTTTTTGGTGAGGATGGCTTCCTACAAAGAAGGAGATCTAAAAGGTGGGGTTGCAGGTATGTTATGGCGGGGGCAGGCTTTGTTCTAAAGTATGACTCAATAGAGTAATGAGCTAGGGAGTACCTACCAATCCTTAGATTAGTGTGATCATTGACAGGCATTCCCAGGAAAGATGTTGTTTAAGAATATGTATTTGTTTTGAATTTTGTGTAATGTGGCAAGACTCAGAGAGACAGATGTGCTTTCTACGATTTGTTTGTCAACCATCAGCTGGGAATGACTTCCAACATATAGGTTGCCCGTAATTAATGTGAGCTAATGCGATAAATCAGAATGCAATGCACTTATTTTAAGCCCAAATCGAAATGTGAAGTTGGATGACACAAATAGATGAAGAGGAAGAGGGATGCTCTTTCACTAAAATGTAGAAAAACACGAAGAAATGGTTCTTTTTAATTACACCAAAAGAAAGGTTTCTTTTAGAGAAAATAGAAAGAAAAGGTAGGTTACCAAGGAAGAAAATTAATGTGTATGCTTTTCAGAAGGGAAACAAAGACACAACTTTTCCTAGGAATGAATAAAATGCAAGGAACCCCGAATGGGTCCCACCGGGCATGCCAAAATGTTTCACCTGATTCTTAGATGTTTCTTTGAAATATTGATAAAACAGATAGGGTAACGGGCGTAGGAGGAATACCTGTTGGAATGCTGGTTGATGGGTTGTTGCGTGCGCATGACTTCTGAATCCAAAGCTGATTGTGAGAACTTCCTTTTGGCTAGGAGGAACTACCTGTAATGGAAAGCAAGACCACCAGAAAGAGTTAAATAATATGTGCAGTGAACTACCTAGCATGTGCTAGATCCGGGAAGTGTGATACTTCCTAAATGGCTACGAGTCCATTGTTTAAAACAATTTAATGCGAGTAGTAAAATAAATCCTATTGTAATTTGAAATGATTTAGGTATCTCACTTGAAAAACAATAAGAAAGATCTAATCTAACATGCTAGGTTAAAATAAGATCCAAAGGTCAAACAACTGGTTCTGGGTCTCTGCAGGTCTGACAGAGGTCTCAGGCAGATCACAAGTGAATAAGGGTGATGTGGAATTAGGTGGATAGGTCACTGTTCTGGGTTGTATGGGCACATATAGAGACTGATGCCGGTTAAGGGTGACCGATGACGGTTGGGTGTAATCGGTATTGGTTACTGTGGAATTCTGGGAATGCCACAAAATGAGTTTTGTGTCTCCTTTGTGATTACACAAAGGAATTTGGTTGGTTGGAATGAGGTACTAGGTGGGAGTGGGTGGGATTTGACGAGGTTTTAATGGGTATATGGAGGGGTGAGTATTAACAGAGGTCTGTGGGTGGCCAAGAGAACAAAAGGGATGCAAATATAATGATGAAATGAAATGAACTAGAGGACTACAATGTTCCACTTACTTGGATTCTGGTCCTGGGCGCTTGTGAGTGAGGGATGAAGGTACTAGAAAGGGGTTAAATGCTGCTGAGGATCACCAAATGTTGGAAAGCTCCTACATGGGCTGCATGTGCATTCTCTTTTACTTGGTTAGATCAAATCTGTGCTGGGGTGAATGCTGGATGGTTGATGGATGATTTCTAGATGCATGTGCCAGAGGAAATGTTTGATATCCTTCCTTGCATGTTTTTTCTCGCTGAAACTTGTTCTCGGAAGATGTGATGTCTCTCAGAGATGTGATGTCTCTCAGGAATGTGCTAATGTTTTCCAACCTCCAAAATAAGGTTGTTTTAGGGATTAAAAGGTGACCAACGGTAGTTCCGGCTTAACCGGTGACGGTTAAGGGTAACTGGTGTCGGTCAAGGTGGGATTTCCTAGGTTTACTAAACTAGGCAGATCCCCTTGATTTTCTAGGATCTTGTGTTGTTAACATGCAGATTAGACTGGAAGCATATTGTAAGCATGTAGGAATGTGGTTAGAGGGAATGTAGGCATTGTTTTTTTAGGGTTTAGGTAAGTCTTAGTTAGTTATGACAACTTACTAAGAATAGGTTGTAGGGTGAGTTGGCTTGATGAGGTGTCTAGGTGAGATGTATGTGGACATTATCCCTAATTAGTATATTTAAATAATAAATATGGTGAGGATAATGAATTAATTTAATTAAATTAATATTAGTGGGTGAAGGGGGCCATGGCTAGGTTAATGTGATGAAGGGTGTTTATTTGTCGAGAGACCAGAGGGGAGTGTGACCTAATTTTAGTGTCTACAATATCATGCAAAGCACACAATTCACAACGAGCATTAGAAGTTGCTATTTAAGCTAGAAAAGGCATTCTTAAGCACAATGTTTTTCCTAAAACATCATAACTTGCAAATTTCTCTTCATATTGAATTGAAATTTTTCTCAAACCTCTAGCATACCCCTTTTCACCAGCTCCAACTATCAAGTTAGATAAAATAGATCTACATCTTCATACCCCATCTCAGTTACATGATTAGCCCTAAGGGTTTTGCATGGTATGAGCTAAGTCATAGTAGAAGAACCTCATACCTCTTCATGAAATCACTCATAAAGGCCCTAACACACTTGAGAAAATATGTATCACTCCCAATCATTCCTCCATTACCTTATACGGATATATACCTCATCCTCAAGCTTCATTTGGCCTCCAGACACATAGACTAGGTCTAGATAAGCACCTAAAACTAGGTCTTCAACCTGTACCTGCACTTTGAGGCTCATGTGAGTGTCTCCACATTCTCCTAAGATTATCTCCATACCTCTACATGTAGAAAATAAATCATACACTTTGGGTATGTTTCTATTCTTGATCACATACCATTATTCATATGATTTCTAAGTCAGAAAAGTACTAATTGAAGAGTTTCCTTGCTTTATGTTTTCTCTCTCTGTCTTACAATTTTTATTTCCTAGCCTGTCTTTTCATAGTTAGAAATTTCTTATTTTGGACACCAGAACCTAGCCAAGATGCCAGCTCTAGGTACTCCCATCCCCTCTGGGCACCCCTGACCTATTTGTACTTTTTTCACATCTTTTGGGTCCTTTCTAGCCATTTCAGCATCTTATTTTTTACTAGTTGGCCTTTTAGTGGTTAATTATGAAATTCAAACAAGGGAATCATATAAATACAAAACTATGTGACCATAATAAAGGATCAAACACTAAGCATTAGCTATTATCACCTAAGGTTGCATCGAAGAGCATTCAAGCATCCATCTAGCTTCACACAAGGGACAAAGAACTGTCATTTTTGCATACACACATAGGAGGGGAAGTTCATTCTTTCATGCACACATATATATACATCTTTTAGATCTAGATATTTCTTTTCATCAAGTGTGATGCATAAAAGAGCCACCTAGGTCATGATTTCGATGCAAACACACACACACCACACACACACACACACACACACACACACACACACACACACACACACACACACACACACACACACACACAGAGAACTAGATTGGGTATGAGATGTAATGCAACGCTAGGTTGTAAGTTCACTTTGTTGACAACTAATGACAGTTGGACCCCTCATTTTGCATATTTGTTTTTTAGGATTTGATTTGGTTTGAGGGTTTTGTAGGTGCTTCTTTCTAATTGTAGGTTTCAAGAGAAAAACAATGAACATCTTGAGACCCTATGAAACTCAGTTTCATAGCTTCTGAGTAGTCATGGGAACCCATACTAAGTCTCTGACACCCCTGACCCTCCATAAGCACCCTGGTCTTGGTATTTCCGAAACCTTTGCAATTTTTTGGGTATGATTGTGACATCCTTCTTCTCTATTACAATAGTTTTCTAACTTAGCACACCTTTGACATCATTGTGAATCAACTAAGTATTTTATTCTCTTCATTTGCAACTAGGGTTTTAAATCTAACTTTCTTATTTGCTTGGATCAAATATGTACTTAATTTTTTATATTTGATACTGTTACATATTTAGAATCAGACATTTATTTATTCAATATTTGCTTAATTATTTGGTGAATCTAACGTGAATCGTTCATTCAGATCCTTCTTTCACACATTATGTTTTTTTATCATGGCTCCTAAGGTTAGTCAAATATTTTTTTTAGAATTACGTCAAGTGCATACACCTTGAAAAGAGGTTCTTCAAAAATATATAGACATGTATCTTCCTAGAGACACATCACCCACTAAAATTAGTGCTATCTTTGATCATATTTTTGATGTCTCTCTTGGTTCTAATTCCAATCAATCTATTTATGAATCCATTCAAGATATTAATTCTTTATTTCAAGATAAATTACAGGATATGGAATCCATGATTATATCTCTTAAATATAAAATAAAACATCTTAAAGATGGTTCTTAGGCTCATGCTAGTTCTTCTTCTCATCCTCATTCTAAGTCTTCTACATGTGCTCATATCAGTGAGCCTCAAGTCTTACCATTACAAGATCCTCTCATGTTTGATCACAACACTAAGCAACATGATATTCTTACTGAACTACTTAGCCATCAATTGATCACTTCACCATCTACTCATGACTATCCTCCTTATCGTATTGCAAAATATGAAGGTCATCTATATTACAATTATCATCAAATCAATGGACATAATGACAATAAATTCTATGCTCTACAATGAAGAATCAAACATATTGAGCATCAAGGCTTTATCTCATTCATTGCACAAAATTATATTGCATGCCCATCTACAAATGCTACATCCAAATGGGCTCTTAAATTTGATCCTTCTATGTCTAATGAGCATCATGCCACCACTTCTACTGAGCCTTCTTCAATTAGTCACCTGCTCCCTAATCAATCCATTCTAACTAAGCCATCACATCTCAAGGTTCATCTTCCATCACTTCCTCTTATTAATTTATCTACAACATTACCGAGTCAGACTAAGAAACCTCCTCTAAATATTAGTAAAACTCCTACACCTCTCAAGTATTCTATGACATTACTAATTCCAAATAAGCAACCACCCACTACGCAAAACTAACAAACTCTAACTAGCCTCTTTTGACTTCCTCCACTCAAGGCTCATTCACCTTCACCACTTCAACGTCTAATCAATTTTGTCAAAGAAACTACTCCTTACATTGATCCACTTAGTGTTATTGACTAGATCTCTATCACTTACATAATTGGGGGCATCATTGATATGTAAACTTCTACTTTGGAACTCTACGAATCAAAAAATTATGTTGTTCTAATTTCTACTTTGGAAAATGACAATTTAGAGATTTAGTGATTGATTAAATAGTGTTTAGGACATAATTCTAGAGAAATGCTAAAGGAATTCTACACACAACAGAGGAATTTTATCTTGGAAACCCCTAATTTGAGGGAAAACCAGTTGGGAAGGGAATTTTCTCTTTCTTCCAACTTGTGTTGGCTAAATTTTATAGATTACAATAAGTATGAAAAGAAGCAACAATGTAAACCTTCTCTCCAATTACTTTCTTTCTCTATTTTCTTACACCTTGCTCCTACAATTCCACTCCAACATTGAAGAATCTCTACTCACTTTATCTCATATAATTAATACTTTTCTTCTTGATCTCTCTAGATATTTGAATGCCTCAATTCTCTTACTCCTTGTATTTATAGCCTTCTCCCATGTCCTCCCATGCACTGGAGAATGGGAAAGGTCAAGGAGGGAAGAGAAACAATCAGGTGCTTCAAATTTGTGTCCATTTGTGTCCATTCATGCTCCATTTCTATAATCTATTTGAAAGTGTCAGGGATACCACCTTGAGCAGACCAGTGGTTTCTGGATCACCACCTTAGATGAGTGGCGGTTATGCAACCACATCTCTGCACAGAGTGGCGGTTCTATCCAGAACCTCAGTTTACCTCATTTTTCTTCATTTTTTTCAATTCTCCTTCTTGGTGTTGATGAGAGTGATGAAGTGGTGTGTTCTTCTGGATCCCTATGGATCACACCTCCCTAACTTAGGAGGATTCCACAAAAGATTAGTGAGGGAGTAGTAGAGGAATCAACTCCTTCTCTTGCTCCTTCGAGTACCACTGGGTCTGCCTTGGTGTCTTCTCTCTTCCAATCTACTAAGGCTCCTGTGGATCCTTGGTTTGCTACTCCAATGCTACATCCTCCTCTGAGTTACCTTGAGTACAATCCTCTTTGGAAGACAACTTCTGTATGTTTCCTTATTTTTCATGCATAGATGGATTTAGTAGGTGTGAGCTCTTGCAACTTGCTATCATGTGCATCTGCATGATGTGTGGCATGAAGGTTTCTTTTCCAAACTACTCAAGTATGGAAAAGGTCCCATATTGTAGTGGTTTAGTCCTTCGTACTTGAATTTGTCTCTTGAGATGGATTAATCGAATCCTCTCCATGCACGTTGCTGTTATAGTCACCATTGTTCCTTGTATTTCCTCTTCTCCTTGCTGCCCTAGGGTCAGGTCCAATGAATCAACAGGTAGATATGGTGACTATATAGTGGAAGTTTGTATTGATCCTTGAATGAGTAGTTCTTGTGGTGGCTTCTTCTACAAAAAATGACAAGTGCTATCCAAAATATCCATGCTCTCAAGTCCATTTTTTTCTTCTAATGAAAGTAAAAAAACTGATGATTTCCTTGAATAAGTCTTTGTTCTTGGTTAACACTTACCATAGCCTTCTTTGATTTTCTCTAGTGTGCCCAGATGTTGAAACTGACTCCATCCTTAACCCATCTGTACTGGTTCTCCCTCCTTGTGAACACAGTATCCCTAACATATAACTAAGGAATTTCAAAGACAACATCAAACACATCAAGTGGAATGATATCAACCTCTAATACATCAATATATTGGGTATTTATCCAAAACTAAAAATTACACTTTCTTGTAACATGTATTTCTACACCCTTCTTCACCCATCCCAATGAGTATGGATGTGGATGCTTGTAAGTTTCTAGACCAAATTGTTCAATAAACCATATCAGAAATCATATTTGACTGAAAACTAGAATCTACTAAATCATTTACCTTATTCTTCTTAATTTGGATTCTAATTTGAAATAGCTTACTCAACTCTTCTTCTGAACCCCCATACATATTAGTGGTCGTGCATCCTAGCCTCTCATCTACATCTAGATCATCCTAAATCTCCACCTCTCCTTTTGTTTTCACAGTGGCCATGGATTTGTTGGAATCCTTGGTTTGATGATTTAGGTGTAATTCCAGATGTAACTTCCAACATACAATGTCATTACGTCCATTTATATCACAATTCTTACAAAAATTCTTAGGATCTTTAAAAGTATGCAAACCAGTAGTGACATGTTTACCTTTCCATTTACCTTTGCTACTTGTCTTCCCTTGTACTTTTTCCTACTGATCTATTGACTGGTCTCCCTTTGGCTCTATTTCTCCTATTTCTTCTCATCATCAATGTAGTATTCTTGTATACAAGCTTCATTGAGATCCTTGGGATTTTTGGAGATTACCTTCCTTCGAAGGTGAGTGTGAAGTCCTCCCAAATACTTGGTCAAAATTTCCTCATCCTCTAAGTCCATATTAAGCAACATGGCTTGTCTCCGGAATTCTGTAGTTTAGTCTTGCATGCTTTGACTACTACCCTATCTAAAGTATTGACACTTAATCATCATGTCAGTATTATGGCCAATAGGATAGAAGATAACTTTAAGTTATTCTTTAAAACCTTTCCAATTATTGACAATAGGACATTTATTCTTCTCAGAAGTGGCTAGATGGGTTTCCCACCAAGCCAGAGCATTACCTTCCATTTTAAGATGTGCAAAGGTAATCCTTTATGCCTTAGTAACACTATGCACACTAAAATAGATTTCCAAATATTTTAGCCACATATCAAGAAATTATGCATGTACTTGTCATTCAAAGTTATTTATTTCCACTTTCATTTCAACTTTAAAAGGTGTATGAGCAGATTTTACCTTCTCGCTTACAATTGGCGTCTCTTCTTCACTCTCTTTCATTTCTTCCTCTTCGTGGATCTTTCTGATACTGAACTTTTCAGCCAGTGCTCGAACTAATGAGTCCATGGAATATTGCTTAATTGAAGCCGTATTTTGCAGATCTGAAATATCTTCTTGTTTTCTATGCAACCTATCCATCATGGTCTTTAGCATTTCGACTCTACAAACTGATTTCTCTTCCTCCATTTGAGCTCAAATTATCTGTTTCCACTTCTTCATAGAAATATCTAGATCACAAGTTAAAATTATTCACCTGTGGACCTTGTCACTGTCATACAAATCACAAGAAATAATTGAATTCCATAGTCTTGTATATATAATTAGCTATGATACAAAAATGATCCATAAACTTCTACTTTGGAACTCTACGAATCACACAATTATGCTATTCTACTTTCTACTTTGGAACACGATAGTTTCAAGATTTAGTGACTGATTAAATAGTGCTTAGGATATAATTTTAGAGAAATGCTAAAGGAATTCCATACACAACACAATAATTTTATCCTGAAACCCCCAATTTGGGGGAAAACAAGGCGGGAAGGGCAACTGCTCTTTCTTCCCACTTGTATTGGCCAACAATCAAATTTTATAGATTAAAATAAGTGTGAAAAGAAGCAAAAATGTAAACCTTCTCTCCAATTAATTTCTTGCTCTTTTTTCTTACACCTTACTCCTACAATTCCAATCCAACACTGAAGAATCTCTACTCACTTGCTCTCATATAATTAATACTTTGCTTCTTGATCTCTTTAGATATTTGAATGCCTCAATTCTCTTGCTCCTCCTTGTATTTATAGCCTTCTCCCATGTCCTCCCCTACCCTATAGAATGGGAAAGGTTAGGGAGGTAAGAGACATAGTTGGGAACTTCAAATTCACATCCATTCGTGCTTCATTTCTCTTTTCTGTTCGAAAGTGTCAGGACCGCCACCCTAAGTAGATTGGCGGTTTCTAGACTGTTGATATGGCTGGGTGAAAGTTACAATACTTCCACCCTAGTTGGGTGGTGGTTACAAGACTACTACCTTGCATGGTGATGGTTTTGTAACCACCACTCTGCATAGAGCGGCGGTTTTATCCAGAACCTCTGTTTACCCCATTTTTCTTCATTTTCTTCAATTCTCCATCTTAGTGCTGATAGAACTGATGAAGTGGTGTGTTTTTCTAGATCTCTATGGATCAATCATCGCTTCACCCCCTGCATTGCTATTAAATTCCATTATCATCCAATGTACTTGATTCTCTGCGCTTAATGTCTAATATCTCCTAAGAATCAATACATACCCCTTGATACATTTTTATTGTCTTCGATTCACACTTGACTATTAAGGGCATATTATACACATGAACCATACACACTACGCACTTCACACATCACACATTATTCACACCTCTTTCTCATAGCTTCTATTACACATCCTACACATTGCATACTTCACACATTACGCATTCATACTTCTAAATGTTACACTCATTACCCTATAACACACTCTACTTCCACGGTTCATACTTGACTACTGAGGGTATCAATATAAAATGAACCTCACCACACTCACTCACACTCTTTATGCTCTACACTTTATCGAGAATATCTTTCTAATGCATGCATTCAAACCATTTCCCAATGAAACACTCTTATTCTATGGTTCGTTCTTGATTGCTGAGGGGAAATGTATAAACGAACCTCATCTCATAGATGCACATCCACGTGGGGGTCACACTTCTCCTATCACACTCATATTACATTCCATTCCATCTCATCCAAAAAATATTGCATATCTTGGTCACATTTACTATTGATTTAATATGCTTACATATACACTTTTTACACATGCCAAACATATACATTGTATGTCATTATCTATTTATAAATACACATGCCCATTCACTTGTCTTCTAGTTGTGATTATAGAAGTCACACAGATTGATACATACAACATGGATGCTTGGTAAAATACCTTTTACCAATCCCATAGTGGCTCATGGGGGCATCCACTTTCGTACACTACAGGTACCATTATTTCATTTTTCATAGCACATTACTATACCAACTTATACATGCTTTGATATACTTTCTATCTTTCTAACATGCTAATGGGTGCTTAATGTGCATCATTTTTCTTGCAGATCTATTTACTTCCAAGGTTTGCTAATTCTCTGATTGATACTGTTTGCATTTGTTTTCCATTATTTGTGTGCTTTTCCCTATATTTTTCTTATTCACTACCTATTTTCTTGTGGCCACTTCAACCTCATTTGTCTTGCAACATCGTGAGTGATGTCTCATGTTTACAACCCACTTTTCTCAGTCTACATCATCTTTATGCATATGATCTTCTTTCTTTTTTGTTTACATATTATTTTATACATGTGTATTTATCGTGTTTGTACTAACACTTTTTTCCTAGCCATTTTTGTTTGTGTGTGCCTTAGCATCTACTAAGAACACTCCCTCACCCTATAAGGCATCAATTACATTTAAGTGATAGGTCCTCATTTAGTATGCATACTCCCTGTGATATTGCATACACCCCAAATGAGGATGAGAATCTATCGAGTGAATCATTCACCCCATACAATAATCTATAGTCATAGTTTAACAAAATTCAATACACATCCAACACAGTCTTCAGTATCAACAATGATCTAGATCCTGACTTGAGTTCTACGAACTACATAAAATTTAAGAAAAGCTATTTAACCTAGATTAACACCAAATAGTCTAAATTTAAACTACAAATTCATCATAGAACCATCATGATCATAGCTTATGAGAACGCATAATGAAATCTACATGAAATTAATCATTTAAACTACAAGCATTGTTACTATGTTAATGATTGCTAATTAAATTGAACCTATGAAGATTACAAGCAATTAAAATTTGTGTTGCTACTTCATTAATGGTGAAGATATCTCACTAAAAATGGCTACAAATCCATGGTTAGATATTATTCTCTTACTAATCAAGCTTGAAGAAATGGATGCAAATGAGGATGCAATCTGTTCCATCAATGAAGAAAGACTCTAGATCATATGTCTTATATGAAAATACTAATCAAAGTATGGTGTAAAATTGAGAGGAAGGCGATTATCCCTTTATATAGCTTTTCATTTGGGGAGAAGCTTGCAATTTGGTGAATGTGTGACAAAACCAAAATAGAAATCCAAAGGATAAGCTTCTTAATAATAATTAACAAAGGATGTGTCACTCATGGGAGTTGGAAATGGTATTAATTAATCAAATAAGAATAATTAATAGGCTAGAATAATATTTTTAGGCCATTTGAAGTGATTGTGGTGATTTTGAATGGTTGGAAGAAGGGTTTTTAACCAATAAAAGTGTAGACACCTAAATTCGGTATCTATACCCTTGATTTCCTATGTGCACATATTTATTTAATCCATCCCCCTTATTTAATTAAATTCCCAATTTAATAGCTATCACCTTTAATTCATATTAATTGATTAATTAATTTATCAATTAATCAATTAATCAATTAATCCACATCTTTTGCTTCCCTTTCCCTAATAGACTTTTTATTTCCCATCCCTATGATTTTTCTAACCTATCTCTACTACCAACTCACCTACATCTCATCCCTAAACATCCTCTTCCCACTTAATGCTTTAAAACACTCAATACCATAATTAAAAACATGAAATCACGATAAAAGCAGAAAAATCCTCCCATTAGGGAAACTTTCCCTGAAGTCGACAACAACCCAACCCAATCGTCATTGACCCTATAAATCTAAGTGATTTCTTTCCATTCTAAAATAATATGTATTCAAATATCCAAGCTTCCTTGTGACCTAAAAATAATCTCATGTGACTGAGAATTCTCGAAGCAATTATAGATTTCTCAGAAACCCTTGGAACATGCTTGCATCAATTGTGATAAGCTTTTATCATCCACAACAATGCTCACAACTTTTCCATCAATTTCCCTTTTCAGATCCATACCTATAGGTTGCTCTTTTGGCTTGCCTTTCCTCAGATTTATTCAACTCTATCATAGTCACCGTTGACCTTGACAAGTCATCATCGACTTGACCTTTTGTAGATTTTTATTTTTACTCCAAAATCTTCTCCCATATCTACATGAGCTCTGTGCCTTTCCCTTATTTTTATAATCCTCATCTAGTTTCTATGTTACATTAAAATTAGCCTATCTATACCCCAATTTTTGTCGACCAGGGTTCTAGTTCTCAATCCTTCCTCTTAACCCTTATTTTATTTCATTTTCCTAATTTATTTTTCTTCAGATCCCCTCTGTAGGTTGATTCTAACATATACCAACCTCTATTACATCTAGATCACATCCAAATTTTGCAAGGTATGCATATTCATATTACACTCTAGATGTTCACTCCCAGGTCACCGTCGACCTGTTTCTGAATAGTCTGGGTCGCCATCGACCCATACCAGTATTACTTTATTTAATTTTAATAAGACTAGATCAATATTCAGATCTATCATATTTGATTTCAGATTCTAAATTCTTTCAGTTTCTACATATTATCAGTCTACCTTTTCGTTTATATCACTTTTGTTTAACAACAGGGGTTGACATCTGTGAAAAGAAGTCAAAATATTCTATGAGCTGGAATTGTTCGGGAAACCCTCGCATAAATATATCTAATCAATATCATTTTCAGTCTATTAGAAGGGATCTAACATCTACTTTGTGCTTGTATTCATCACATCACATCCGAGGTAACATAAACCCTCCAACATTTTTGAGTTTGCTAGTTTCTTTAGTAGCTAGTGTATTAACTTCATTAAGAACAAGAAACTTGGTAAACAAAAATGGTTTATTGATTAAATAAAAGGGTAAATAGGCTTAATTAACCAATAATAGCTAATTATTGAATCAAAAGAGGATTATAACTAATGAAAATTCGGTAATTGGCATCCACAATGAAGTAAATATTAGATAATTAAGGAAGTGTCATTAATTGTTCAAAATAGATGGAAACGTTACTTAATTAGCAGAAAATAACTAATTATAATGGAAATGATAAGAAAGAGGATAGTTGGTACCACTTTAGCATTAAAAATGCAGAAGCATATTTTAGGTGTTTACATTTGCCCCTCTTTTGGGTGGCATAAGAAATTCCACTTCAAAGATAGTAGACGAATATACAAAAATAAATTTTGAAGAAAAATTAATAGGATGATAGATGCCCCCTCGAGTGTTGATGGGGTGATAAAAGAAGTCAATTGAAAATTGAAAATAGGACGGAAATAGATAGAAGAATCCAGGTGGAAGAAACTTTGATAGTAATGAGAATTGATAGATGAAAATGGAAATAGATTTTTGCATCTAACTTGTTCAATAACAACTTTGTTTCATCACTTTGCTTAAATGATCAATGTCATCAACCCTTATTAAAATGTATGCATACAACGAAAGTGTACTATAGCATGAAAATCTATAATACTAACATTTTTTCATTGCTAAAAATTCTTAGCTCCATGCAACATACATAATGCAATGCAATACAAGAAAGTAAACAAGCTAATGTGACAGGGAAACAAGTACAAACAAACATACTAAAAAAAAAATGTTTAAGGAAATTGTAAAAATGTTTTTGTTATCAAGCTTCAGTTCCCAAATGTTTGTGTTTAACAACAAGGGTTAAAAATGGTGCCCCAAGCAAATATGTATGCAAGGGGGATAATGGAGGACACAAGGATCCTATGAAAAAGCATTCATATGCTATGAAACAATACCCAACAACTTGTTATGCCAAAGGTGTAAAGACGTAGCAAGAAAACTAGCTTTGTTAATGAGGATATATCAAAATGATCCGCTAGTTGTGGTGACAAGAACAAGCAAGTACTCAAGAAAGATGTTTTGTAGGAAATTTTTTGATGTTCGAGTATAATGCATTTGACACAGGCTTCAGTTGCGTGTATGCTTTTTACCAATTTTTGAAAAAAATTAAATTTTACAATTTTTTGGAATTTTGTGATTTTTCAAAAGGATTTTTTGAAAAAATTTACCAATTTTTTGAAAATTTCAAATTTTGTATTTTTTTTTGAATTTTAAAATTTTTGAGAAGAAAATGATGTAGAAGAAATGACGAAGTCATGTGATATTTCCAAAAAAATTCCCCAGGTAGTAGAAAAGGGTTGCTGAGAAGCAAAAACATGCCCCAATACAACAAAAACATGTGAAAAATGATTATTTATTAAAAATAATCATCGTGATGAGTGCTAGAAGAATCCAGAAGAATCACAATGATCACCTATCCCATTAGGGATTGGGGGTGTGAAACATGATGCGGAGGGTCAAAACGGGTACAAATACCAAACCACGTGGGATAAAAACCATCGTGGCTAGTTATTTGCTATTTAAACCTTGTGAGATTTGAGAGAGATTTTCTCTGACCATGGAGAGAAATGGCATGAATTCAGAGAAGTGTACACTCCGCAGACTAAGTCTGAGATTTTAGGAGAGAAACCATAGACCCTACACTTGTATGTACATCAAAATGTTTGTGATTTAAGTTCATTTATTCCATTTTATAGCTAGGAGAAAATCATGAAATTGTGGTAGCACAAGCCCTTAGGCACACAGGTGCAAGGGTTCACACTAGCGCAAGGTCGGGATGTGCATGCGCAAAGAGGGGGGCATGTAGGAACAACAAGGAAAATAGGTTTTCTAGGTCGTGCACATGTGCAAAAATAGACAAGTGTGTGTAAATGTAGGCACATAGTTGCAAAACTAGGGTTTAGCTGTTAGGGTGCACATATCCACAAAAATGGTAAAACATATAAAACCAAGGGCATGTAGGTGTTAATGGGGATATGCTTACGTGAAGGGGAGCACACAAGTGTAAAAATGGGCATGTAGGCGTAAAAGCTTTGTGACTTAGGCTAGTTTAGAACAAAATCCATAAATTTTTAACCTTAGTGAAAAATTTAGGAAGGAATAAAAGAGTATAGAAGCAATGAGAACACCTTAGGAAGATGTTTTTATAATAAATTACTCTAATGAAGTGTTTTTGCAATCTTACAGGAAATATTGTGAAAGCTAGATACACAAGAGCAATTTGGGAGAATCAAATACTTTGAGGCAAATTTTAGACGATGGGAGAAATAAGTGCTCATTACTATTTTACAGGCTACAGGCCTAGATTATTTAGCCCATATGCCATAAATCAGATTAGGCCATGCTTTACTCACTGCCTTAGCAGAGAGATGACAGAGAAAGAGTTAGTGTTTCAGATTACCTACTGGTGAGATAGTTGTCACACTAGAGGATGTATGGCACATTCTCTGAGTGCCTATTTGAGGTGAGTTGATAGAGTATGGTGGAGACTGAGGCCAGATTTTATCCCATCTTTATGACATGTTCTTGTAGTCATTTTTGCACCCACCAAGAACAAGGGAACCTCATGCGTGCTGGCCTATCACCCAACGGGTGCTGGGCGCTCACCTGAGGCGCATGAGAGGGAGCCGAGTATCTCTTTTATGTGAGTTTAGTTGAAGGCATACTTCATGATTTTGACTTAGTGATTTAAAAGACATGAAACAACTATAGAGATAAGAACGGCTTCTATACCCCTTCAGTTGTAACAAAAGAAAAGTGTGCAACAAAATTAATAGAACTAGGAAGTTGTAAATCCACAAATAGACTTAACATTCAAGTAAGGTTCATAATTATACAAGATCAAAGCATAGTAGAAACATGCAGGTAATACAGAGAAATGATCTTAATACAATTGTCATTGTAACCTTATCATATTCATTCAAAGCATTACTTATAAACTATTACAGAAGGGATACCGTAGTCATGCGCCATATATGGATCCATACATGTATGCTCACAAAACAAAATTTTCATTCCCCATTCCCTCATTACATTCTTCCTATAATCATCTACCCATTTTATCCCATAGTTCTCGTAGTAATTCTATAGATCTCCGCTACCTTACTTGTGTCTCTTTTCTTTTCCAAGGGCGTGCGTATAAATAGGCATCTGAGCTCTAACAAACTCCTCTACAACCTCAGATCTGGTCCTAAGTGTCAAGGTGTGGGTCGTCCCAGGCGCATGCCTCTCTATGTCATGATTAAATTTTTGGATCTTCATATCGCAAGGTATATTCCTTCTAGGACACCCTATTGATAGGCTAGAACCTTATCCAAACGGAACACGTTCTTCATGTGTTCTGTCCAAAAGGACAAAAATGGCTAAGTCCTGAATTGTGCTTCACAGGCGCGCATCCTTGGTTCCCTAAGAACCATTTTTGAATCCTGCCTTACGCGCCTCAACTTGCATGCTTTCTTCGGCCATACATGCTTATGCGCCTTTAAGATTTGGTAGCTACATTAGGGTCCCAACATTACCCCACACTTCATCTATTCTTTTCCCTCAAGAACCTTTTCAAAGAATGTCGTACAAAAATAATGCAAGGCCTTGCCTTGGAAAATATTGGAGGGAAAGAATAAAGAATGGGGGAGAGAAAGAATAGAAGGAAAAATACCTAAAGAAGAAGAAGGGGAAAATTTTACCGGAGGTCGGCCTCCAATGTATTCTAAGCTCTGACTTCATCCTACACTCTTGTGCAGAGCTCATCAACCAATGTGCTCACCTCCTCGAAGGTTAACCCTTCCCCCTTTGTATTAATGGTCTCCACCATGGTTTCCAGTTCCTTTTTGTGATCTTCTAGGGCATCCATCTTCCTCGTAATGGCCTTATAGAGATCTTTTAGCTGGGTTTTGATTGAGACTTGCAGGGTCTCAATAGCTTCAGAATTCCTTTCCACTTTGGCTAGGATATTTTCTTGCTCAGCTCTATTGCCCTTAATCTTTTCCCTTAAGTCCTTTAGCTTGGCCTCGTCACTGGTAAGCAGCATGCTTGTCACCTTGTCCTGGTCTGCGTAATGGTCGTATGTGACCCCAGTGGTTTGTGTAGCTATTTTCACATCGGCAATCACCTTGTTGTATTCAGCTATGAGTGCGATGACTTTTAGCTTGTCCTTTTACTCCAAGCATGCAGCTACATCCTCTGCTGACTCCAAGGCCTAAGGCTGCCTTTCCATAGTGAGGATCCGAGTCAAGTCCTCTAGACATTCCAGGGAGGATCCATACTTTTGTGTGGGAGGATTGAGGTCTGGGTGCTTCATGATGATGGCCTGGGAGATGAGCTCCACCTTCTCTGAAAATTTGTGCACTTTAGCTTTCTCCTCTTCAAGCTCCCTTTGTAGTTGAGTGCTGATTAGTTTCTCAAGGCTGAGGTCCTTTGTTTGCTTAACTACTTCTTCCTTCCTCTTCTCCAATAGGTCCTCCAATACTTTGACCCTGTCATTTTTGTAGAAGAGACTTTCCTCAATTTCCACAGAGGCTTTGTTGAGCACGTTACACACTTACTCATCTAATAGTTGTTGCATGTTTATAATGGGGTTGTCCCCCTTTCCCTCAGATAGTGCTAGTATTGCTCCTTGGTTAACCTTGAACTTAGGCTCATCGAGGTGGGAGTCGAACGCCCATGATAGCATCTTCCTTGTGCATGGGTATCCACCCTCAGGATCAAGGGAATCCATGGTGGTGAGCTCCTTGGTGGGCACAATACTCTAGAAATGCATGCACAAAACTTTGTTGGGGTCATCAATATATCCCATCATTATTCTTCCCCCTTCTGCGTGTTTACTTCCCATGCATATGCCCTTGGGAATAGTTTCTGAAAGAGTTGGACCTTTTTTTCTACCCACACTCTTCTCCCTTTACTCTTCCTTGAGTTCACCAAGCACGAGCTCCATACTGCGCTCCAATTCCTCATCGACCAAGGCATTAATCATCTTCTCTACCTTCCTTGTCACTTTCTCATCCACCTAATTTTGAGTGAGCTTGGGCATATCTGGCTCCTTGGTACTTTCCCCCTCGCTCCTTTCTTTGTTCTGTGCGCCTTCCTCCCCTTAGGTGCTCTTCCTCCTTACAAAGATAAAAGCATCATTTGTATCTTCTGCTCCCTCTTCTCCCGAATCGTGGATGTCAATCAGCTCCTAATCCACCTCCAACTCTTCCTCTCCATCACCATCCCTTTCACCTATATAGGAATTTGGGTCATTTGTATCTTCAGACTCTTGTTCTTCCATCCCATTTTCTTCTTCCTCTGATGAAAATTCTGGGGTCAAAGATGTGGTATTCTCTTCATTTGAGGGCTCCTCAGGGGATGGTGGCTTCACAAGTTCTGGGGTCTTCTCCCTAAACACCATTCTCTTCTTCTTCCGAACATAGGTACTTGTCCCCGTGGAACCTACATAATGCTTCTCCACCGCTGTTTGTTCCTCTTTCTCTTCCCTCTCCTTGCGCTTTGGCACTGGCTTCTTTCTGCCAATAGGGTCATCCAGGATGGATATCTCATTCTTCAAATATGTGCCCTTTTCAAAATTTGGCATTATACGTAGGTAGATCCTTGTGGCATTGCTCCAAGAAATAGGTAAGGTCAAAGGCCTTACAATATGCACATCCTGTGACATGTACCTTTCAACATACATGCGCTTCTCTGGGTAGACCAACTTCTTTCTCATTTCCCTGTGCTCTCTGTCAAGGGTGGACAACTCCATATTTAATTTCTTTGATTCCTTGTATCTATTTATCCTTGCTTGGAAAAATTGGGCAGTAAATGAGGATGGGAGTTTGCACCATGGACTCCAACTGTCATCCTCCAAAATGAACCTGCCAATGCAGAAGTGTTGGTGGACTGTGAACTCTGCTTCTCCTTTGGTTTCCATGGGGAGTTGTTCAGGGATCTTCCATTTAGCCCCGAATGCATTCCTAAGGTGCTTATACCATTTTTCTAAGTGCGACTTGTGTACCCCTATCATTGATTCACATGTGTATTTCTGAAATCTCTCCGTAGGTGAGGGATCTTTAGCAGGGTACTCCCACATGAACTTTTCAGATGCATTCGGCACCCCGATTTCTAAGAACACAATTTTCAACAGAACGTTTCCAAATAGGATCTTTCATCCCTTCTCCGCACTACTTATGATTTCATCTACTATGTATACGATGCCTTCCATGACTTTTTTGCAGACATTCAGCTAGGGCTTGCTCACTTGGGTCCACCTCTCTTGTCCATTCAGCTTGGAGACAAGATGTGCAGCCATCTTCATCACTGGATCTCTAATATCCGAGACATCGTAGTACCTTGATCCCTTCTTCAATTCCTGGGATGCTATGGTTTCTCTGATTGCCTCCTCATCTAAGAGGTCATCTATGAGTGTGTCCCTTGCATAGTTTAGGCCTGTGAATTATGAAATTAGTTGGGGAGTTATGCGCATTTTGCACCCTGCGAAGCAGAAGAAATAATCATGTATGTGCGTCATCAACCACTAGTACAAGCGCTCGAGCTTCCTGAAATATGACAAATCAAAAAGTTGGAGAAGCCCTACCTTTTCCATTTTCACCTTGACCACATCGCTATAGATTGGTAACCCATTAGGTGTTCATTTGTTTGTGGGGTGCACCAGCTCTAACACCATTTCCTTCACAATTGTGCTTGACCAGTGATTATAGTCAATCATAGTCATTTTTTTTATGTGGAACTCCCACTCTTTCCCTAGAAAAACCCCATCTGGGTATTGCATCTCCGAGTACCATTCCTCATTTGTATCCACGGGTATTTCTTCTAGTTTCTTCTTCCCTTTTCCTTCTTGGATTGTTCTGTAGGTTTACCAACTGGTTTCATGGCCATCATTTCAACCTTTGCTTTTATTCCTAGGTTATCTTGCGAGTTGTTCGAATGTTTCCTCATGCACCCCGTGCCCTAAGACACAAACCCTAATATCAGATTATTCTCCTTTGATCATGACGCTTCTTCACAACATTCCTCACACCCGTGAATCATTTTTTCTCTAGTTTGTAGATCTAATGGACCAATTGTGCGTAAGTTCTTGGGATTTTTATTTGCACAAGTAACTTCTCAAAACCCTAGCTCTTGAAAGAAAATCACTCTTCTTATGTTCACAAAGTAAAGTAATGAAATGCCCACTCTTGTATTTATAGCTTTTCCCACTTTTACACATTTAAGGCTAGGCTACCTACCACCGTATGATAATGTTTAATGCGGTGTTTTCAAATAAAACCAAACTTTTTCTCTTCTCCTTACGCACCCAATCCTCGCATGAAAATTTTTCCACCCGTGCCCAATCCTTGCGCGATATTTTTTCCACCCGTGCCCAATCCTTGCGTGAAAATTTTTCCAACCTTCTGGTGTGCAAACAATCCATCTTGACAGAAGACTCTTGCGCACGTGCTACTAGTGCCAAAGGCACTTCTTCCATCCTCATGATTCTTTCTTTCACCTACCTCATGTTTTTGTGCTTTCTCTCCTTTGTACATGGATTTCCAATGTAACCTTATTTTTCCACCGACCCAAAGCCTCCTAGCAGAATAACTCCAAGTTTCTCTTCATCATCTCACCCCACACTAAAACGATGCGTGGTCCTTTGTGCACTCATAAGTCAAAAATTAATAAGGTTACCAGTGCTTAAGGTGCAAAACCAAACAATAACGTGAAAGGGAAATACAAGAAAGGAAAAGCGTAAAAGGAAATTCTAAACTAACTGGTAAAACTACCTTATTTACAAACAACAAGAAGCATTATTTATAATAGGGCTTCAACCTACTCTCATTGAAGTGTCCAGGTAATTTTGTTCCATCCAACGCTTATAACTGGCACGTGCCCGAATCAAAGGATGTATGAAATTACATAAGGACCCAACCAATGCACCTTTAACTTTCTAGGATGGCATAGGAATTTTGAATCATATAGCAATACGATCTGGCCAACCTTAAACTATTTGTTCTTAATATGGCAGTCATGCCATGCCTTTTACTTTTCCTTCTCATTTGTTTGGCTCCATCTTACTAGTGAGCGCCTTTCATCCAAATTTATCAATTCATCTATTCTTTCTTCCAACGCTTGCTCATCATCCAACCCTCCTTCACACACTATACGTAAAGATGGTAGCATGAATTCAACCGTAAAAACTACTTCCGTACCAAACACCAATTGAAATGGTGTGGCCTTGTTTAATATTTTATATGTTTTTCTGTATGCCCAAAGAACTGCTGATACATTGTCATCCCAATCCTACCTACCCACATCACATAGCTTAGTCAGTGTGTGACTAAGGATTTTTTTAAATGCCTCTGTAGTCCCATTTGCCTAGGGGTGATAAGGGGTAGTCTTGTGATGGGCTACTATGAATTCTACCAATAGAATCCTAACAGTTTCATTTAAGAAGTGCGTGCCCCTATCACTTGTTAAACTTAATGGGCACCCAGACTTGCTAATAATGTTCTCCCACAAAAATCTACCAGCTATGGCTGTGGTGCAATCCTTAGTGGGCGCAGCCTCTGCCCACCTTGTCAGATAATCAGTACAGGTAATGATATACCGCGAGTTAGTCCTTTGCACAGTTGTTGAGATTGGTTCGACAAAATCTATTGCCCATTTCTCAAAAGGTTCCATGTTGGTGATGGGGTGTAAGGGCATCTCATCCCTTCTCCCAGGTTTTCCAAGGCACTGGCAGTGGTCACAGGCCTTGCAAAATTGAATGCAATCTTGGTGAATCATCTCCCACCATAGTCTGGTGACTAGGATCTTGCGTACGGTTGCATTCCCCGCATAGTTTCCTCCAGAAATCCCACCATGGGATTATTCTATTATGGCCACACATTCATGTTCTAATACACACCAGTGAAAAAAATCATCACAACCCATTTTATACAAATCCCCATTGATCAACATGAAGGGTGCGACGCGTATGGCTAACCTTTTCTTTTCCAGTGCATTCATTCCTTCGGGCGCCATACCTTCCTTGAGAAAAATAACAATTCTTCTAACTTTGAGGGTGTGCATCGCAACCTTAATAGTTACACGTAAAACATGGTTTCCTCGATACTTTGTGAATCCTCCCCCGAATCAATCCTTGATAAATGATCTGGCCCACAATTGTTCTTTCCCGGTATTACCACCACTTTGAATTCAAACTCCTAAAATAAAAGTACCCAATGACATATGCACCCTTGCAACATTGCTTTGTTTACTAGATACTTCAAGGCCATATGGTCAGTGTAGAATATGAAGGGAGTCACAAAAAAATATTTTTTGAATTTGTGGAGCGTGTAGATCATTGAAAATGCATCATGCTCTGTCATTGTATAGTTCTATTCTACTAGTGTCAACTTTCTACTTGCAAAACACAAGGGGTGATCAACAATCCCCTCTCCTGGTTGAGCAAGAATGGCTCCCATTGCCATACCAAAGGCATCCATGTCGATGTGGAAAGGTTTATCCCATGATGGGAATCATAGAATAGGTGTGGTGATAAGCCTTTCTTTTAGAGTGTTAAATGCCCTTTGCTGCACCTCTCCCCACTGAAAGGCACTCTTATGTCTAAGAAATATATCCAAAGGTGTGGCAATCTTGGCATATCCCTTAATCAACTTTCTATAGTACCCAATGCATCCAAGAAATCTGTGCATGATGCTTTGGATGGTGGGCTCCCCTAATCCCACAATAACTGTAACTTTAGCGAGATCCACCAGTAAGCCCTCTTTGCATATGATATGCCCCAACAACGTTTTAAAAGGAGTTGTTAAGACACATTTCTTGATGTTGATGGAAATCCTCAACTGCTGACATCTTTCAAACATCAATCTCAAGTTATTACAATGGTCCCTTACCAATCCATACACTGTCCAATCATCCAAACATACTTGAAGGAACTTGTGGATGAAGTCCTTAAATGCTTGTACCACTATGTATGAAAATACAACGGGTACATTCCTCAATCCAAAGGGCATGACCGTGTATGCAAAGCTTCCCCACTTAGTGGTAAAAGTTGTCTTTTCTTGGTGTTCCTTGGCAATCCTTACTTGGTGATAGCCCAAGAATCCATCCATGAAGGAATAGACCTCGCGCCCAACAACTCCTTCCAAAATCTCTTTAGTGAAGGGGGTGGGAAAATGATCTATGATACATATAGCATTCAATTCCCTGTAATCCATGCATATCCTAATCTGCCCATCCTTTTTTATGCTGATCACCATTGGAATTATCCATTCTGATTCCTCCATAGCCTTAATGATACCAGATGCTATCATTTTGTCTAGCTCTTCTTTAACCCTTACGCGCATGTTGGGATTCGACCTGTAAGGCCTCTTCTTGACCGGGTTTGTACCATCTTTCAACTTTATCCTCATTTCCCCCAATGAATGGTGGATTCCTTTCAACTCATGGTATCCACGTAGGAATAAATCCTCAAATTTTTGCAAGAGATCGATGATATTTGATACTTCCTTGTCCGATCAGTAGTCCCCAATGATAGCTTCCCTGGGCTCCTTCTTTGAGCTGATGTTAAATTTCTTGGTTTTGAGTGGTTCATGATACACGCACACACATGCATCTGCATTGTCAACTACCTCATGTGTCCCAACTGAATGGTCGATATTCAGGCTCTCCATCTCCTCTCCATTAATAACGTATACAATCTTTCCTTTCTCCTTTTCAGCACACACACTCGAATTTTATGTCTTCTAGTTCCTCCTCTTCGAACCATGCTTCCAAGCTAGGTCCATCAAGTAAGTTTACTAATATATCTTCCACCATGGCGCAATCCCCCAGAGTGAGGCACTTGATAGTCTGCAACACCTCATCAACCGGTTGCATGGTACTTCGGTACTCGAATGTGTGAGCCAGGTCAACCGCTAATTCTTGCCAATTTCCCATTTGGTGGCGAGTTTCAAAATGGATGTACCAAGTGCACGCATAACCTTGTAGCATCGAATATAACTTGTGCACCCAAAGGGAGGGTAGTAAAGCTTCTGCGCCTTCTCTCCAGACCCTCTCACATGCCTGGATGTGGGAAGAGGCAGGTTCATTGCCATTGTAATCCTTGATAGAGGTGGGTATGTTGCTCTTCGAGAATCAGATAGTGAGCACAATTCTAACTTCACGCCACTCCAAAAATTTTTTCACTATACGCGGCCCACCACCTTGTTGCTATGCCTATCAAAACATAACGCAACATACCACATCACTCGTTCTCCCTCCATTGAGCTTCCATTTCTCTCAAAAATACCTCAGGGTATGCATCCCTATAATACTTGGTTTTCTTTTCCTCCTAGGTGCCGAAATGTACATGCCATGGTTACCCTACTTAGCGATCCTTTCAAATGTCACCCAATCAATTCATAAGTCCCATGCACCCAATTATCACATGTTATACTGGAAGTATCACTAACAGATTGAGCATCATCAAACTAGATGACTCCTTCTGTAGGGTGGATGGTCTCTGGATCTCTTATATGGAGTGCACATATATTCTATCTAGGACCTCATCTCCAAGGGGTTTAGTATAGGGGGTGGAATTTCCATCAGAAAGTGGTATAATGACCCTCTCTTCCTTATTTTCAAAGCTTATATACCCCTTGTTAAACCAGGGACCTCCATTATTCTTATAGCATCACGGGCACCCAAGTAACGCTAGGAAATTATCCACCTTGGAAAGTGAAAAGACTTCAAAATCCCTAGTGAACTTAGTCCTCTGAATGGTAATGGTCACATCAAGACACCTATGGGCATTGCATTTGTCTTATTTGCCATATACAACACATTTGAAGATGACTATAATACAAGTCTTCCCATTTGATGCCAGACATCCAGAGTGAGAACATTAACCTCTGTGCCTATGTCAATGAGGATGTTGCTAAGCAGCCATCCATCCACTACTGTGTTTAAGGTAATCCCTTTGTCATAATCAAGGCTGTGAGGTGGGAGGTTTGCATGCAGGATCTTCCTTTCATGTTCTTCCCTGGTGCATGGTACCTTTTCTCTCAACCATGCTCCTAGCAGGGGAATAATATTCTCCTGCCTTAGTAGTTTACACACCTCCTTAACCTCGTCCAAGTCATCCTTTGGTGCTTCTACTGGTCTTCTTTGCTCATCTTTTCTAGTTTTCTCTTTTAAGCATTAGATCTCCCCTTGTAAGCTTCGAATTACATCCATGGTTTCCTGGTATACTTCTTTCTGGTGAGATAGGTTTGGATACTTCCCATATACTACTTCTTCCCTCGAAACTAGAGGTATCTGCCTAGGTGCTTCCCTTGCACGCATGGACTCCGCCCTTGTTGTTACCATAACAGGCTCTAGTTTTGATTCACGTACTACTCGTGGGAGCCATTGCACGTCAGCCTTCTTAATACTCACCATGATAGTGCCCTTATCCTTTCGGTACTACTGACTCATATGTTCGTATAACTCCTGGCACTCTTCGTACTTATGTTTTTTTCCACACTAGGATCATTGTAGAAGATATGGACATTCGCGCTTATAATGGTATGTGGCTCCACAATTAAAGCATGTTCCATGTGGGAAATCACTTCTTCCCCCATGGTTACCATGACCATGAAATTCTCTGTAAAACCCTCTTCCATGTGCACCTCCATCTCTGCGCTCTTCATACCGACGTTCTTCTCCTTTGGAACTATTAGCAAGGCCAGTCTAGTGCACACCAAGATTAAGTACCTCATGAATCTGGTCAATCAATCTATAATCCTTGGTGTCATGTGTGGTTGAGGTACATATCTTGCAATAACAAGGCACATTTTTGTGGATCGCACACTGTAAAATGGGGCACCTACTTGCATCATGGTCCTCATGACATATTTCACAATTTACCACTACGGCGCGTACCGCCTTTCGAGTACATATCCCACCATTATCCTTTGTGTGCCCTTCTATGTTACAATCTATGCACCACATCCAACTGTGAGTCTTTGAAACTGTGTTGGTAGATAATTTCTCCAACTGCTTAGCCATTTAAGCCTCCAGAAATGGGCTAACACCAATGTTAACACTACCAACTACCTCAGTGCTCAAATCAACTTCCAATGCTTCGCACGGGTCCGTGAATGTTTTATGAGAGAGAGCCCTCCTAAAGGGTGTGATCAACCCTCTGATAAACCATTGAGCATGTTGTGAAGGGTGGATATCATAAGATAGTTTAGATAAAAGAGTTTTAAAGTGCGCATCATACTCCTGCATGCTCTCTGCCATTCCCTGCTAGATTTCTTTAAGAGAGCTAATGCTCTTCTATTCAAACTCAGGTATGTGGAATTCCACCAAGAACACATTTCTCAGCGTGATATAATCCACAACAGTCTGATGAGGGTCATACTTTCTATACCAACTATGTGTGTATCCTTGTAAAGCTGTCACAAAATGACTAGCCTTTCGATCCTGGGTCATGATCTCCTTCATGCGCCATAGCAGCTCGCACTTATGCACATGTTCTGTAGTATATTCTATCCCATTATAATCTGGTAAGTGTAGAGATATCTCGAAAAATACTTGAGGAGGTGACTGAGGCCCTTGTCCTCCTGATCCAGTCCCTTGGTTTCCTCTGGTGTTTTCTCCTCCACCGGACCCATTAGATCCTGAGCCACCAGCTCCACCACTTCCACCTCCAAATCCTCATGTGTTAGGTACAGGGCCTATGCTTGTCGTGCCAAACGCTCCTGTCATTCCACTAAATTACACGTTGACTATTTGTGAACTAGCGCCACTCCCAGTCATATTTCCTCCACCACTTCCTAATGTGCTTCCAAAACTAGCTACATACGTGCCTTGTCCAAACATTCCACCAAATATTGGAATAGTGTGTGAAGCCATAGAAGTCCCAAATGAGAAGTTGTATGTTGTGTGCGTCGATTGGTTGCTTCTACTGATATCAAATGGATCAACTGTACTTTTCCCTCGTTTAAACAAACCAAGTGCCAAGGCTTGCTCACTAGGTGGGGTCAGATGCGTGCCAATGACTCTTATTTCTCTACATGGCGGAATCTCATCAGAAGCTGTAAGGTTTTCTCTCCCACACTTACTAAGATGGGGTACCATAGACTGTTTGGGTTCCACATCCTCTGCGTGGACCTCAACTCCCTTCCACCATGTCTAGCTCCATAACCCACTTGTAATCCCATGCTGTTTATCGATCTCCCTTTCACGTGCTTCATTATACTTGAGTTGTCTCTCCTCCCTTTCCTTTTCAGTCGTTATATCAGCCATCCTTCCCCAACCTGACTTCCTCTCCAAGCACTCAGAGTGGTTTAGCCAGCCATAGGAAATGCCTTTAAACCCATGGTTACCATCAAGATTTTGATTGCCAGGGGGACAACACACAAAAATGATCCTTTGGGCTCCCAAAAGAACTCAAACTTAGCAACTTTTGGACAAGAATACATGGAAATTACGTATTCTAGAGTGTAGCTAGTCAATACTCCTTTCCACCAATGATCTATAACACGGATCGACGCTAGATTATCATCTTGCAAGTTCTGATATGTTTCTTGGGTCCAAGGGTGTGATTTATAATACCACCCTGATATAGATGTATAAGCTGAGAGCCATTCAAATAACTCTACTGGGAAACAACATAAGAAGGTTTCATACAACTCATGATAAAGAGTGTCTTTCACCCATCTTCACATGTCAAACCCAAGTCCAGTATTGAATCTCTAAGTAAATTCATTCTCCATGCTTTTAAACCAACCTTCAACACCTTCCAGGGTTATTCTCTCTGTCATCACTCTTCGTATAGATCATGATGTATGCCATGTTCCACTACAACTTTAAAAAGAGGTGCCGGTAACGGAACCAAGATGTAGTCATTTTTACACCCACTAAGAACAAGGGAACCTCATGTGCACCAGCCTATCACCCAGCGGGCGCTGCGCGCTCACCCGAGGCACGCGAGAGGGAGCCAAGTCTCTCTTTTATGTGAGTTCAGTGGAAGGCATACTTCATGATCTTGACTTATTGATTTAAAAGGCATGAAAAAGCTATAGAGCTTAGAATGGGTTCTATACCCCTTCAGTCATAACAAAAGCAAAGCACACAACATAATTAATAGAACTAGGAAGTTGTAAATCCACAAATAGACTTAACATTCAAGTAAGGTTCATGATTATATAAGATCAAAACATAGTAGAAACATGCAGGTAATACAGAGAAAGGATCTTAATACAAATGTCATGGTAACCTTATCATATTCATTCATAGCATTACTTATAAAATATTACAGAAGGGAGACCATAGTCATGCGCCATATCTAGATCCATACATGTATGCTCACAAAACATAATTTTCACCATTCCCACATTACATTCTTCCTATAATCATCTACCCATTTTATCCCATAGTTATCGCAGTAATTTTGTAGAGCTCCACTACCTTACTTGTGTCTCTTTTCTTTGCCAAGGGCACACGTATAAATATGCATCTGAGCTCTAACAAACTCCTTTGCAACCTCAGATTTGGCCCCAAGTGTCAAGGTGTGGGTCACCCCATGCGCATGCCTCTCCATGTCATAATTAGCTTTTTGGATCTTCTTATTGCAAGGTATATTTCTCCCAGGACACCTTGTTGCCAAGCTGGAACCTTATCCAAACAGAACACGTTCTTCATGTGTTCTATCCAAAAGGCCAAAAATGGCTAAGTCCCGAATTGTGCTTCGCAGGCGCGCGTCCTTGGTTCTCCAAGAACCCTTTTTTAATCCTGCCTTGTGTGCCTTCACTTGTGCACTCCCTCCGGCTGTACGCACCTACTCGCCTTTAAGATTTGGTAGCTACATTAGGGTCCCAACAGTTCTTATGGTGAGAAACACCTTGATAGGAATGTAACAACCTGAACTGTTGTTACTTCCTCCTGAGCATACAAGTGTTGATATGTGATTTATTTAGTAAAAAGGATGTGTTCCTTTGATTGAGAAGTCATGCTTGATATGGACTGTATCTTCTTTGAGATTGCAGATCCTTAACTGAGTAAGAATATGATTGGACTCTTTTATTTCTTTCATTTTATGCCTGAGTTTAATCTGATCTCGGAATGAATTATGGAGTTATCCATCTATAAGACCTAGCCTTGGATCGGTGGTATTGATCCAAGTGATGCTTTAAGTTTATTCGTGATGAAATAAAGTTATAGACCTTACGCAGGTTGCAAGGTCTGGATGCATTGAAAAAGCTAGTCCAGAGTACAACTCAGGCTGATCGTGTTAAATGAATTGGTTCTGGATATCGTAATATCAGGAAGGTCTTGATCATGGACCAGGTAATAATTCAGTTACATTTAATTCACTAGTCTATTGGTAGTACAGGAGTGAACACTGTTCATGAATGTATGTTGTAGATTCTTTTTCTGAGAATTTGAAATGTTAAACCTAAGCTAGATTTATTAAGGTTAGTAATCTAAAAACTAAAACTATAACCTAGGGGGTTAGATTAGTGTTAATCTAACCTAGGCCTAGGCTATAAGCTAATGTTCTAAGTTAGTATCTATGTGTTAAGAGGTTAGACTAAGTGTTATCCTAAATCCTAACCTAAGTTACTAACCTAACTATTGAACAAGGAAGAAAGGGGACCTACGGAAGGGTGCAAACAATGGGCGGTAATTTCTATGGAATTAAATGTTAGGGATAAGTATGAAGGACAGGTAATTTGGTAGAATTTTTTAAACGGCTAGCTAGAGCCGACGTGGTAGGTCGCCAAAGTTGGAAATGGTCTTCGAACTGGTTTTATCCATCGCCAACTATGGCGGTCGGTGGAAATGGAAATTTAGCGGGAAATTTGGAGTAAATGCCATTTATGAACTCGTTCTTTGAGCTCGGGTTTCTCGGGAAGGCATGCAAAATGGAAAGTTAGTAGTTTGTTTGGTTTTTCATGCGCTCCGGTTTTCCCTCTGTCTGATCACTGGTTCTTCGCACAAGTCTTCTTGGTGTTGCATGGCAAGTATGAGCGTAACTAGCTCTTTTCTCTGGCAAGGAAAATTTATAAGTCATGGAAATAACAAATTCTTGTTGGTGAATCTAACTTGGAAAAAGAGGAGAAGGCTCGAGCCCTTTCAGAGGTCTTCTTCAGATTTTTAATCAAATAACCAGGCATGTTAGGCCCTAAACTTTGAAAATCTTGCTTTCTTTCAAGTCATTTCATTAGAACAACTCTGTTAAGATGATTTATGGGTTTAGATGGTTTTTATGGTAGCTTCGTGTGATTTTTTTACTGTATCTTTTTGCTGGTTCAATTTTTTTTCAAGTTTAACCCTTGATGGGTGCGTATTGTGTTTCAAACTGTTGCTCTATTTTGATGTGTTTTGCATTCCGGCTTAAGTTTGTGAAATGTATGCAAGAAAGAATATTAGACATGCTATGAGAGAGCCCATGAATTGTTCCCTTGTTGGGTACAGGCTACAATTGATACTTGTTGATTGATGCTTGTTGTTGATACTTGTCAGAAAGGATACTGATGGAATTTTGTTTGAATGTTCAGTTTCATTGGAATTCTTTGTAAGTTCCGTCGTGGTTAGCATAGGTGGTGGTTACTGAATATTGTTGGGTTCGCTATGATACTTAGGTTATGTAGAACGGATAACTGACTGTGTTTCAGTATTTGATGCGACCCTGTAGAAGTTGTTTTTCCCTCCTTGTGTTGCTAATACGGAATTTAAACTGTTGATGGTTTGCATTATATTTATTTTACTTACAAGATGACTTTGTGGAGTCCTTGGATTGGTTTGTATATTGGATTACTGTATAAGTTACGTATGTGTATACTGGTAGCATTTATTTCTATCGGAGTCCTGGAGGGGTAAATGGTAATACGACTTCTGTTATCTTGTAATGTATACCTTTGTTCAGGTAATGAAATTTTGGTACAGGCTCAGTTGTTGTATTTTTTACGTTTCCTTTCTATTAAGCTTGAGCGTATAATGTTTTAGAGGCTCATTTGGATTCCTTGCTACGAAATCAGTATTTAGCCTTTGTATAAGCCTGATTTTGTAATTTACCATTGTTGGCTCGGTTGGAATCATTAACTGATAATTATTCTTGTATATCGGCTTCTGTTGGAGCTTTATTGTGTATACTGTTGTTCGGATTCAGTTGAAATCCTTGATAGGTAACCAGTGTATCTGCCTCTTTTTAAGCCTGTTTTGTTCGCTTGTTGTTTTTGGCTCTGTTGGGTTCCCTAAGTTAGATAGTTATCATGTATTTTGGCTTCTGTAAAAGTGGGTCGTGATTACCATACTTTTCAAACTTTGAATGAGTTCAGATGTGAATACAGTATGTTATGTTTCTTTCTGAATAATTCCAGTTTAATGAAGCTGTGCATGTGCGTGGATTTTGTATGAATATCTCTACATAGTCTTGGGGAAACATCATTTGCTTTGATGTCAAGGAGTCTCTTGTTGACTGCGATAAAAGAGAAGTTCTTTGATTTCGACCTTGAATCTAAAGCCTTACAGTGTTTGGTAGGGATTAGAATGAGTTGTATGTTGCTGAGAGGGATTGTTGTCGTGTCTAAGCATGATTACGTCTTCTGTTGCATGTATATCTAGTCTTGAGCTTGAATGAACTAAGGAGCTGTCGACTGCACCTCGATTGGTGATGTCAGTGAATATCTTCTTGTTTGTCGCTTCGTGTGGAAGGTCATGTGGAGTCTGTTTGGTTGATATTCATCACTGTTTTGGCGTGAGAGCTTCAGTACTGTTAGTAAGCTACATGAGTTTTGTTATATTTTATTTTAACAAAACTGTGGTTCTTCTTGTGGCTCATCTGACTTATTCGTATGCATGTAAGGTGAATGCTTTCCTTTTGAGGAGAAGGTACAGTCATGAACTTGTTGAGGGGTAATATGAATGAATTGTTTTCTTTGCCTTCTGTTGTAGAGTATATGTTGATATTTTTATCTAACCGTTAGAATTGTTTTTAACATATTGATGGAATCATGATTTGTTATGATATTCCTTTTACTGTTAAATGTAATGATCTATCTGATGTTTGCTGTCCTTGGAATTCAGATGGATAGTTTTTTTGGATACTTTCGTTCTTCTTGATCCCTAATATTTGATGAAATATTTGAGAAGTATTTAGGACTATTCTGTAATGATAATTTGAGTTACGCGTTTGTAGTCATTTTTGTATTACAAAAGCATATTTTGAAACATGTATACTTGTTTGGTGAATGATCTCATTTAAACAGGTTGTTTAATGAAAATAGTTGGTGGATTGCAATTGTTTTAAGAGTTAGTGCTTATCATGCTCAGTTCATCGAACTGACCCATGTTGACAATTTTGCAGATGGTTGCCGTAAGTGGTAAAAGCACACAGATCTGAAAGGATGTTTAGATTGTATAACTTGGTTTATGATGAATTACAGTTTGATTCTCTAAATGTACTATATGAGGAAAGATGTTCTTTTTCCGTTGAGCATTGTATCAAGCATGCTGAATGCATAGAATGTATTTGATTAGTTTTGAAGGGAATGGAAATAGATATTTGATACTTATGTGTTTGCATTCGTATCTTGATAGTTTGACCTTCTTCGGTTCAAATGATCTTAAGAGCATTGTTATTATTGTTTATATTGGAGACTTTTGTGATTATCAATGTAAGCTTGCAAGAATATGTGACTGAATATTTATGATTTTTTAGCAGTTCTTGTATGTTCTAACTAAAGCTAAATTGAAATTTAGATCACTGTCTTCTGGAAGTTAGGGTTAAAAATAAACCTAAGCAGGACGCTAAACAAGCTGAATCAAATTATTAATTCCTAGTCTTGATTAAGCCAGGACAATTTTTAATTGGAACCTTAATCATTATGTCTCAATACTAATAAGTAAGATATAAATTCAGTTATGAGAACTGAGATAAACCTAAAAAGGGTTCGGTTGGCAATCACAAGTGAAGATTTTGGGTTATTGTCCAATTTAGTTGATTTAGAATTAAGTAAATTCTATGAACTCCTTGATGGGACCATAGCCTTAATAACTTATCTGTGTAAAGGGTTTTATTAAGAAAGGTCATTCTAAGGTGAGGAACCCAGGGATCGGGAAAGGCTAACCTTAGGGGAGCGTCTTTTAATATAATTTTACTCAATGTGCATAACGCTTATTATTAAGTAGATCTTTTCGAGGCGGATTTAAAGGTTGATGGCATAAGTCAACTGCAGGGTAGTACCTTCGAGAAGATTAGGATCTTCTCGAAGATACAACAATGCAGGTGACTTATGACGACACCCCTTGCATTGATCGTTAAGATTTATACCTTTAACTCGAACAAGTTACTCTGGGACCGACTAGGAATGTGGTCACGTTATAAGGCTTCCTAGGAGACTCGGGGTATCTTGACACACTGGTTTAACTAGGGTTGACCCAGTATGTCATCTTATCCCTAGTCCTCGGGAGCATCCATATAACATTGTCACCTTACTAATCCATTTCCGAGTGAATAACTCTGGGATAGGAGGGACTGACAGAAGTCGGTATAAGACATTCTACATAACATAGGAATGGGGTGAAGGACGTATTCCAGATTGACGAGTATTCCGTCAAGGAATACGAGACATAAGCAGTATGTTTCAAATCTTTTGCCAAAGTATCGCAAGCTATTGATTGCGTTGTCCTGAGTCACCTGGTCTAAGGGATGAGATGCCGATGAATAATGGTAACAATTATTCAGTTAGGTTCCATGGACAGAGCATTCTGAATCCCAGAATAGGGAAGAGAACCGCAAGAGTGAAGTGTTAAATAAAAAATCCAACTCTTATTACTCATGAATAGATCGATAGATTACCGAGTCATGGAATGAATAGATCGGAGGTACTCTGAGTCATTACAGCTGCATATGGTTATTTGATTTGTGAGTTCTAAATTACGTATTTAGAACCAGGATGCATTTATCAAAAAAAAAATTGACTTGTTCTAATGTATAAAATGAGGACGTTACATCTTGGTATCAGAGCTGAAGGTTATAGCTCTTGGACCTATTGTGTCCATAATCTGATGAGAAATTGAATTTTCTTGTAACAAAAAATGGTTAGAACAAGGGGGAACGTTGCGAATAATGCTCCACCTGAAAGAGGGGTGGCAACAACTCAGAAACTTGATGAAATCCTTTCTGCCCTGTTGGACACAAGAGATCGTTTAGCTGTACTTGAACAGCAGGTGATGGGAAATGAGGAGGATGAAGAAGCTGGTAATGACAATCAGCCACCTCCTGAGGACAACCCCGATATGGGTGTTGATGTTAATGCTGGGAATGCACCTGTCCAACCAGAAAACAAAAAGGCCAGGTTGGCAGCAGAACTCACTAATGATATAAAAAGGATAAGCCCACCTAAGTATGATGGCACCACATTAGGAGATGGAGCTGAGAACTGGCTCAGCGAAATGGAGAAGTACTTTGCAATAAGAAACTTCTCAGAGGAAACCAAAGCTATTTGGGGAGCCTATCAACTTTCCCACGAAGCATCTTCGTGGTGGGATAGCCGTAAAGCTGAACTAAATATTGATGAGACCAATATTACTTGGGATCAATTTAAAGGCTATTTTAGGCAACGTTGGCTGCCACAACTTTTCTATGATCAGAAAATGATAGAATTCCAGAACTTAGCTCAAGGGAAGCTAACAGTAACTGAATTCTGGGAGCGGTTTACAAAACTCCTCAAGTATGTACCGCAGTATCAAACTGACGAGAAGTTCAGAATACGGAAATTCATCATGGGATTGAATCCCGTGATAGGGGGAGAGGTCGATGTTCACAGTCCAACCACTATGGAAGGAGTTGTTGAAAAGGCCATAAGGCAAGAACAGAAATTAAAGGCTATTTCTGCTCATAAAGAGGAAGTGCGGAAGAAGACTGCAAATCCTTCTTCAACCTCTCTTGCACCCAGAAAAGGACCATGGAAAAAGTTTGGAAACAAGAGTAAGTTTCCAGGGGATAACAGTAAGAAAGCAGTAGTAAATAAGCCTGCTGGAAATGTAAGGGATAATTTTGCCAAAAATTATAACAATGGGCAGAAGCCCTATGGAGGACAACGTGACAATTACAAGGCTGGAGGCAATTCTGAGCCTAAAAAGGGACCTGTAGGAGGCTGCTACAATTGTGGCAAAGACCACTACGCAAATCAGTGCCCTTTGAAGAAGGATGATCGTAATCAGCAGCATAAGATACATGCTGCAGTAGCAGACAAGCAAGCTGAAAAGCAAGTGACACCTATAGAAGTTTCGGGTAAGTTATTTGGCATACCTGTCACTATTCTTTTTGATACAGGAGCTACTGAATGTTTCATTTCTAATAAACTTGCTTCTAAACTTAAGAGAAAAGCTAGAAAAATGGATAAATCTTGGACTGTACAATATGGTAATAACTCTGTTCATACAGTGAGTATGTGTCTTTTTGGGGCAGTCCTTGACTTACCTAATTTCTCCACGGAAGTTGACCTCTATGTTACACCTTTGGGATCGTATGACATTGTCATCGGTGTCAATTGGTTAGCTGACCATAAAGCAAAGGTAGATTGCTATGAAAAGAACATAAAATTTTTAGATGATCAGCTGGAAACAACAGAGATTCAAGGTGTGAAACGGGAAATTTCAGTTAGAAAACTGTCAGCTATGCAGCTTAAAAAGGCTAAGAATAAAGGATGTACCCTTTATGCAGTAAAGATATCTGAATTTTAAGAAGAAGATGGTGATTACATGAAGCGATTTCCTCTGTTACAAAGTTTCAGGGATGTTTTTCCCGAGGAATTACCAGGGTTACCACCTAAGAGGGAATTTGACTTCACCATCGAAATCAAACCAGGAACAGAACCTATTTCCAAAACACCTTATAGGATGACTACTACAGAGTTAGTCGAGCTTAAGGCACAGTTGCAAGAACTTTTGACTAAAGGTTTGATTAGACCAAGTGTTTCACCTTGGGGTGCGCCTGTAATATTTGTGAAAAAGAAGGATGGAACACTTAGGCTGTGTATTGATTATCGGATGTTGAACAAGGCAACAATCAAGAACAGATATCCACTTCCAAGGATCGACGATCTATTTGATCAGATGCGTGGAGCAGCGGTTTATTCTAAGATAGATCTTCGATCTGGTTATCATCAGTTAAGGATTAGAGAGGAAGATATTCATAAAACAGCTTTCCGAACAAGGTACGAACATTATGAATTCACGGTTCTACCCTTTGGATTAACTAATGCACCCGCAGCCTTTATGAACTTAATGAACAATATTTTTCAAGAATATCTGGACAAGTTTGTACTTGTATTCTTGGACGATATTCTCATTTATTCTAAAAGTGTTGAGGAGCACAATGAGCATTTGAAGATAGTTTTGGGAATTTTGAGAAAAAGAAAGTTGTATGGTAAGTTATCCAAATGTTCTTTCTTTGATTCAGAAGTTCACTATTTGGGTCATGTCATAAGTAAAGAAGGAATTGCTGTAGATCCTTCAAAAATAGTGGCAATAACTGAGTGGCCTGCACCAAAGAATGTGCACGAAGTAAGAAGCTTCATGGGTCTTGCTGGTTACTATAGAAAATTTGTAAAGGATTTTTCTAAAGTAGCTACACCAATAACTTCATTGCAGAAGAAGGATAAGAAATTCATATGGAATGATAAGTGTGAAGCGGCTTTCAAAAGTCTGAAAGACCAGTTGACTTCTGCACCTATATTAGCGGTACCAGACCCTAATGGGAGTTTTACAGTTGTAACGGATGCTTCTGGGGAAGGCCTTGGAGGTGTTTTGCTACAAAATGATCAAGTCATTGCATATGAAAGTAGAAAACTCAAGTTACATGAGCTGAATTATGCTCCTCATGATTTGGAGCTTGCTGCCATTGTTCATGCACTTCAAGTCTGGAGACACTATTTACTTGGGAAACCTTTTGAGTTGAAAACTGATCACTTGGGGCTGAAATATATTTTCACTCAGCCTAATCTAAATGCCAGACAGAGAAGGTGGTTAGAATTTTTATCACAATATGATTTTGATATTAGCTATATCAAAGGGAAGGAGAATAGAGTAGCTGATGCTCTAAGTCGTAGGAGGCACATTTCTGCTCTTATAACATTAAGAACTCAGTTCAAGGATGAGGTAAAAAGTGCCTCAGAATCAGATGCATACTTTCAGCAAGTAAAAGCAGCGCTTGCTGCAGAACCTAATGATGAAAGGTATAAAGGTTTTCATTTTGATAATGAAGGAATCTTGCGTTATGAAAAAAGAGTATATGTACCTATGTTGAATGATTTGAGAAAGAAGTTGTTAGTTGAATTTCATAATTCACCTTTCTCTGGACACCCGGGTATCACTAAGATGCTTGCTGATCTGAAACAACAATACTTTTGGAAAGGTATGAAAAAGGATGTCATAAATTTTGTGACCCATTGTTTGGAGTTTCAGAGGGTTAAGGAAGAACATATGTACCCTGCTGGACTGTTATATCCTCATAGCATACCGCAGTACAAATGGCAAGTAATAACCATGGATTTTGTACAAGGATTACCCATGTCTAGGAATAAACATGATGTTATCCTGGTAGTTGTAGATAAACTAACTAAGGTAGCTCATTTCATCACTGGAAATCTAAAGGATGATTCACCAGTGCTGGCCAAAAGATTCGTACATGAAATTTTCAGATTGCATGGTGTACCAGAATTGATTATATCTGACAGGGATCCAAGAATGATGTCAAGGTTTTGGCAAACACTTAATACAGCTCTTGGAACGAAACTAAACTTCAGTTCTGCATATCATCCGGAAACATATGGACAAACTGAGAGGGTAAATCAAGTGTTGGAGGACATGTTGCGAATGTATTGCATGGATCAACAGTATAAATGGGAAGAGTATCTTCCATTAGTTGAGTTCGCATATAACAACACTTACCATTCATCTCTCAAAATGGCACCATTTGAAGCACTTTATGGAAGAAAGTGCAGAACTCCTGTTAGCTCGGATAGTGTTGAGGATAGAGTGGTAATTGGACCAGAGATTCTCACAGAAATGGAACAGTAAGTTAAGCTGATTCGTGAATGATTAAAGGAAGCAGCGGATAGGCAGAAGAGCTATGCTGACCTTAAGCGGGTTGATCGAAGGTTTGAGCTTGGTGAGAAGGTTTTTCTTTGTGTTAAACCCAGAAAGAGTTCTATAACTTTTGGCAAGGCTGCCAAGTTGTCACCTTGATTCGTGGGACCTTTCGAAATTGTCGAAATAATCAATCCTGTAGCTTATCGTTTAGCATTACCACCTGCTTTATCTCGCATGCATGATGTTTTCCATATTTCTTTGCTTAAGAAATACGTTTCAGATCTGTCACATGTTTTAAATTGGAATTCCTTGCAGGTCCAAGACCCAGGAATAATCGTGGTTAAACCCACACGAGTGCTGGAAACTCACCAATTGCATTTGAGAAATCGTGAAATACAGCAATGTAAGGTCCAGTGGGACCAGTTTAACGAAGAAAGTGCAACTTGGGAAAATCTGGAAGAGATGAAAATTGCTTTTCCTTCTCTTTTTCAACAGAATGAAATCTGTTGACAAAACATTTCTTTTATGAACTTATTTTTTTAAAAATAATTATGAAAGCCTGATGAAGGCAAACATTATTCAGGCTGAATAAAATGTGTTGTGACATTGATTTCTGGAACTATTCAAGTTGAAAAATAGTCGCATTGTTTTGTGAACTAATAAATTGGTTGACCTGAAGGTTAATTGAATATGTAATCATCGGGACGATGAATCTTTTAGGAGGGAAGCATGTAACACCCTGAACTGTTGTTACTTCCTCCTGAGCATACAAGTGTTGATATGTGATTTCTTTTGTAAAAAGGATGTGTTCCTTTGATTGAGAAGTCATGCTTGATATGGACTGTATCTTCTTTGAGATTGCAGATCTTTGACTGAGTCAGAATATGATTGGACTCTTTTATTTCTTTCATTTTACACCTGAGTTTAATCTGATCTCGGAATGAATTATGGAGTTATCCATCTATAAGACCTAGCCTTGGATCAGTGGTATTGATCCAAGTGATGCTTTAAGTTTATTCGTGATGAATTAAAGTTATAGACCTTACGCAGGTTGCAAGGTCTGGATGCATTGAATAAGCTAGTACAGAGTATAACTCAGGCTGATCATGTTAAATGAATTGGTTCCCGATATCGTAATATCAGGAAGGTCTTGATCGTGGACCAGGTAATAATTCAGTTACATTTAATCCACTAGCCTATTGGCAGTACAGGAGTGAACCCTGTTCGTGAATGTATGTTGTAGATTCTTTTTCTGAGCATTTGAAATGTTAGACCTAAGCTGGATTTATTAAGGTTAGTAACCTAAAAACTAAACTATAACCTAGGGGTTAGATTAGTGTTAATCTAACCTAGGCCTAGGCTATAAGCTAATGTTCTAAGTTAGTAACTATGCGTTAAGAGGTTAGACTAAGTGTTATCCTAAATCCTAACCTAAGTTACTAACCTAACTATTGAACAAGGAAGAATGGGGACCTACGGAAGGGTGCAAACAATCGGTGGTAATTTCTATGGCATTAAATGGAGGGATAAGTATGAAGGATAGGTAATTTGGTAGAAGTTTTTAAACGGCTAGCTAGAGCCGACGTGGCAGGTCACCAAAGTTGGAAATGGTCTTTGAACTGGTTTTATCCATCGCCAACTATGGCGGTCGGTGGCAATGGAAATTTAGCGGGAAATTTGGAGTAAATGCCATTTATGAACTCGGTCTTCGAGCTCGGGTTTCTCGGGAAGGCATGCAAAATGGAAAGTTAGTAGTTTGTTTGGTTTTTCATGCGCTCCGGTTTTCCCTCTGTCTGATCACTGGTTCTTCGCACCAGTCTTCTTGGTGTTGCATGGCAAGTATGAGCGTAACTAGCTCTTTTCTCTGGCAAGGAAAATTTATAAGTCATGGAAATAACAAATTCTTGTTGGTGAATCTAACTTGGAAAAAGAGGAGAAGGCTCGAGCTCTTTCAGTGGTCTTCTTCGATTTTTAATCAAATAACCAGGCATGTTAGGCCCTAACCTTTAAAAATCTTACTTTCTTTCAAGTGATTTCATTAGAACAACTATGTTAAGATGATTTATGGGTTTAGATGGTTTTTATGGTAGCTTCGTGTGGTTTTGTTACTGTATCTTCTTGCTGGTTCGATTTTTTTTCAAGTTTAACCCTTGATGGGTGCGTATTGTGTTTCGAACTGTTGCTCTATTTTGATGTGTTTTACATTCCGGCTTAAGTTTGTGAAATGTATGCAAGAAAGAATACTAGACCTGCTCTGAGAGAGCCCATGAATTGTTCCCTTGTTGGGTTACAGGCTACAATTGATACTTGTTGATTGATGCTTGTTGTTGATACTTGTTGTTGATGGTTGTTGTTGATACTTGTCGGAAAGGATACTGATGGACTTTTATTTGAATGTTCAGTTTTATTGGACTTCTTTGTAAGTTCCATCGTGGTTAGCATAGGTGGTGGTTACTGAATATTTTTGGGTTTCACTATGATACTTAGGTTATGTAGAATGGATAACTGACTGTGTTTCAGTATTTGATGCGACCCTGTAGAAGTTGTTTTTCCCTCCTTGTGTTGCAAATACGGAATTTAAACCGTTGATGGTTTGCATTATATTTATTTTACTTACAAGATGACTTTGTGGAGTCCTTGGATTGGTTTGTATATTGGATTACCTGTATAAGTTACGTATGTGTATACTGGTAGCATGATTTCCGTCGGAGTCCTGGAGGGGTAACTGGTAATACGACTTATGTTATCTTGTAATGTATACCTTCGTTTAAGTAATGAAATTTTGGTACAGACTCAGTTGTTGTACTTTTTACGTTTCCTATCTGTTAAGCTTGAGCGTATAATGTTTTAGAGGCTCAGTTGGATTCCTTGCTACGAAATCAGTATTTAGCCTTTGTATAAGCCTGATTTTGTATATTTACCATTGTTGGTTCGGTTGGAATCATTAACTGATAATTATTCTTGTATATCGGCTTCTGTTGGAGCTTTATTGTGTATACTGTTGTTCGGATTCAGTTGAAATTCTTGATAGGTAACCAGTGTATCTGCCTCTTTATAAGCCTGTTTTGTACACTTGTTGTTTTTGGCTCTGTTGGGTTCCTTAAGTTAGATAGTTATCATGTATCTTGGCTTCTGTAAAAGTGGGTCGTGATTACCATACTTTTCAAACTTTGAATGAGTTCAGATGTGAATACAGTATGTTATGTTTCTTTCTGAATAATTCCAGTTTAATGAAGCTGTGCATGTGCGTGGATTTTGTATGAATATCTCTGCATAGTCTTAGGGAAACATCATTTTCTTTGATGTCAAGGAGTCTCTTGTTGACTGCGATAAAAGAGAAGTTCTTTGATTTCGACCTTGAATCTAAAGCCTTACAGTGTTTAGTAGGGATTAGAATGAGTTGTATGTTGCTGAGAGGGATTGTTGTCGTGTTTAAGCATGATTACGTCTTCTGTTGCATGTATATCTAGTCTTGAGCCTGAATGAACTAAGGAGCTGTCGACTGCACCTCGACAGGTGATGTCAGTGAATATCTTCTTGTTTGTCGCTTCGTGTGGAAGGTCATGTGGAGTCTGTTTGGTTGATATTCATCACTGTTTTGGCGTGAGAGCTAACTGTACTTTTAGTAAGCTACAAGAGTTTTGTTATATTTTATTTTAACAAAACTATGGTTCTTCTTGTGGCTCGTCTGACTTATTCGTATGCATGTAAGGTGAATGCTTTCCTTTTGAGGAGAAGGTACAGTCATGAACTTGTTGAGGGGAAATATGAATGACTTGTTTTCTTTCTCTTCTGTTGTAGAGTATATGTTGATATTTTTATCTAACCGTTAGAACTGTTTTTAACATATTGATGGAATCATGATTTGTTATGATATTCCTTTTACTGTTAAATGTAATGATCTGTCTGATGTTTGTTGTCCTTGGAATTCAGATGGATAGTTGTTTTGGATACCTTCGTTCTTCTTGATCCCTAATATTTTGATGAAATATTTGAGAAGTATTTAGGACTATTCTGTAACGATAATTTGAGTTACGCGTTTGTAGTCATTTTTGTATTACAAAAGCATAGTCTGAAACATGTATACTTGTTTGGTGAATGATCTCATTTAAACAGGTTGTTTAATGAAAACAGTTGGTGGATTGTAATTGTTTTAAGAGTTAGTGCTTATCATGCTCAGTTCATCGAACTGACCCATGTTGACAATTTTGCAGATGGTTTCCGTAAGTGGTAAAAGCACGCAGATCTGATAGGATGTTTAGATTGTATAACTTGGTTTATGATGAATTACAATTTGATTCTCTAAATGTACTATATGAGGAAAGATGTTCTTTTTCCGTTGAGCATTGTATCAAGTATGCTGAATGCATAAAATGTATTTGATTAGTTCTGAAGGGAATGGAAATAGATATTTGATACTTATGTGTTTGCATTCGTATCTTGATAGTTTGACCTTCTTCGGTTCAAATGATCTAAAGAGCATTGTTATTATTGTGTATATTGGAGACTTTTGTGATTATCAATGTAAGCTTGCAAGAATATGTGACTGAATATTTATGATTGTTTAGCAGTTCTTGTATGTACTAACTAAAGCTAAATTGAAATTTAGATCACTGTCTTCTGGAAGTTAGGGTTAAAAATAAACCTAAGCAGGACGCTAAACAAGCTAGAATCAAATTATTAATTCCTAGTCTTGATTAAGCCAGGACAACGTTTAATTGGATTCTTAATCATTATGTCTCGATACTAATAAGTAAGATATAAATTCAGTTATGAGAACTGAGATAAACCTAAAAAGGGTTCGGTTGGCAATCACATGTGAAGATTTTGGGTTATTGTCCAATTTCGTTGATTTAGAATTATGTAAATTCTATGAACTCCTTGATGGGACCATAGCCTTAATAACTTCTCTGTGTAAAGGGTTTTATTAAGAAAGGTCATTCTAAGGTGAGGAACCCAGGGATCGGGAAAGGCTAACCTTAGGGGAGCATATTTTAATATAATTTTAACTCAACGTGCGTAACGCTTATTATTAAGTAGATCTTTTCGAGGCGGATTTAAAGGTTGACGGCACAAGTCAACTGTAGGGTTGTACCTTCGAGAAGATTAGGATCTTCTCGAAGATACAACAATGCAGGTGACTTATGACGACACCCTTTGCATTGATCGTTAAGATTTACACCTTTAACTCGAACAAGTTACTCTGGGACCGATTAGGAATGTGGTCACGTTATAAGGCTACCTAGGAGACTCGGGGTATCTTGACACACTGGTTTAACTAGGGTTGACCCAGTATGTCATCTTATCCCTAGTCCTCGGGAGCATCCATATAACATTGTCACCTTACTAATCCGTTTCCGAGTGAATAACTTGGGATAGGAGGGACTGACAGAAGTCAGTATAAGACATTCTACATAACATAGGAATGGTGTGAAGGACATATTCTAGATTGACGAGTATGCTGTTAAGGAATACGAGACATAAGCAGTATGTTTCAAATATTTGGCCAAAGTATCGCAAGCTGCTGATTGCATTTTCCTGAGTCACCTGGTCTAAGGGATGAGATGCCCATGAATAATGGTAACAATTATTCAGTTAGGTTCCATGGACAGAGCATTCTGAATCGCAGAATAGGGAAGGGAACCGCAAGAGTGAAGTGTTAAATAAAAACTCCAACTCTTATTACTCATGAATAGATCGGTAGATTACCGAGTCATGGAATGAATAGATCAGAGGTACTCCGAGTCATTACAGTTGCATATGGTTATTTGATTTGTGAGTTCTAAATTACGTATTTAGAACCAGGATGCATTTATCAAAAAAAAAAATTGACTTGTTCTAATGTATAAAATGAGGACGTTACATCTTGGTATCAGAGCTGAAGGTTGCAGCTCTTGGACCTATTGTGTCCATAATCTGATGAGAACCTGAATTTTCTTGTAACAGAAAATGGTTAGAACAAGGGGGAACGTTGCGAATAATGCTCCACCTGAAGGAGGGGCGGCAACAACTCAGAAACTTGATGAAATCCTTTCTGCCCTGTTGGACACAAGAGATCGTTTAGCTGTACTTGAACAACAGGTGATGGGAAATGAGGAGGATGAAGAAGCTGGTAATGACAATCAGCCACCTCCTGAGGACAACCCCGATATGGGTGTTGATGTTAATGCTGGGAATGCACCTGTCCAACCAGAAAACAAAAAGGCCATGTTGGCAGCAGAACTCACTAATGATATAAAAAGGATAAGCCCACCTAAGTATGATGGCACCACATTAGGAGATGGAGCTGAGAACTGGCTCAGCGAAATGGAGAAGTACTTTGCAATAAGAAAATTCTCAGAGGAAACCAAAGCTATTTGGGGAGCCTATCAGCTTTCCCACGAAGCATCTTCGTGGTGGGATAGCCGTAAAGCTGAACTAAATATTGATGAGACCAATATTACTTGGGATCAATTTAAAGGCTATTTTAGGCAACGTTGGCTGCCACAACTTTTCTATGATCAGAAAATGACAGAATTCCAGAACTTAGCTCAAGGGAAGCTAATGGTAACTGAATTCTGGGAGCGGTTTACAAAACTCCTCAAGTATGTACCGCAGTATCAAACTGACGAGAAGTTCAGAATACGGAAATTCATCATGGGATTGAATCCTGTGATAGGGGGAGAGGTCGATGTTCACAATCCAACCACTATGGAAGGAGTTGTTGAAAAGGCCATAAGGCAAGAACAGAAATTAAAGGCTATTTCTGCTCATAAAGAGGAAGTGCGGAAGAAGACTACAAATCCTTCTTCAACCTCTCTTGCACCCAGAAAAGGACCATGGAAAAAGTTTGGAAACAAGAGTAAGTTTCCAGGGGATAACAATAAGAAAGCAGTAGTAAATAAGCCTACTGGAAATGTAAGGGATAATTTTTCCAAAAATTATAACAATGGGCAGAAGCCCTATGGAGGACAACGTGACAATTACAAGGCTGGAGGAAATTCTGAGCCTAAAAAGGGACCTGTAGGAGGCTGCTACAATTGTGGAAAAGACCACTACGCAAATCAGTGCCCTTTGAAGAAGGATGATCGTAATCAGCAGCATAAGATACATGCTGCAGTAGCAGACAAGCAAGCTGAAAAGCAAGTGACACCTATAGAAGTTCCGGGTAAGTTATTTGGCATACCTGTCACTATTCTTTTTGATACAGGAGCTACTGAATGTTTCATTTCTAATAAACTTGCTTCTAAACTTAAGAGAAAAGCTGGAAAAATGGATAAATCTTGGACTGTACAATATGGTAATAACTCTGTTCATACAGTGAGTATGTGTCTTTTTGGGGCAGTCCTTGACTTACCTAATTTCTCCACGGAAGTTGACCTCTATGTTACACCTTTGGGATCATATGACATTGTCATCGGTGTCAATTGGTTAGCTGACCATAAAGCAAAGGTAGATTGCTATGAAAAGAACATAAAATGTTTAGATGATCAGCTGGAAACAACAGAGATTCAAGGTGTGAAACGGGAAATTTCAGTTAGAAAACTGTCAGCTATGCAGCTTAAAAAGGCTAAGAATAAAGGATGTACCCTTTATGCAGTAAAGATATCTGAATTTTCAGAAGAAGATGGTGATTACATGAAGTGATTTCCTCTGTTACAAAGTTTCAGGGATGTTTTTCCCGAGGAATTACCAGGGTTACCACCTAAGAGGGAATTTGACTTCACCATCGAAATCAAACCAGGAACAAAACCTATTTCCAAAGCACCTTATAGGATGACTACTACGGAGTTAGTCGAGCTTAAGGCACAGTTGCAAGAACTTTTGACTAAAGGTTTGATTAGACCAAGTGTTTCACCTTGGGGTGCGCCTGTAATATTTGTGAAAAAGAAGGATGGAACACTTAGGCTGTGTATTGATTATCGGATGTTGAACAAGGCAACAATCAAGAACAGATATCCACTTCCAAGGATCGACGATCTATTTGATCAGATGCGTGGAGCAGCGGTTTATTCTAAGATAGATCTTCGATCTGGTTATCATCAGTTAAGGATTAGAGAGGAAGATATTCATAAAACAGCTTTCCGAACAAGGTACGGACATTATGAATTCACGGTTCTACCCTTTGGATTAACTAATGCACCCGCAACCTTTATGAACTTAATGAACAATATTTTTCAAGAATATCTGGACAAGTTTGTACTTGTATTCTTGGACGATATTCTCATTTATTCTAAAAGCGTTGAGGAGCACAATGAGCATTTGAAGATAGTTTTGGGAATTTTGAGAAAAAGAAAGTTGTATGGTAAGTTATCCAAATGTTCTTTCTTTGATTCAGAAGTTCACTATTTGGGTCATGTCATAAGTAAAGAAGGAATTGCTGTAGATCCTTCAAAAATAGTGGCAATAACTGAGTGGCCTGCACCAAAGAATGTGCACGAAGTAAGAAGCTTCATGGGTCTTGCTGGTTACTATAGAAAATTTGTAAAGGATTTTTCTAAAGTAGCTGCACCAATAACTTCATTGCAGAAGAAGGATAAGAAATTCATATGGAATGATAAGTGCGAAGCGGCTTTCAAAAGTCTGAAAGACCAGTTGACTTCTGCACCTATATTAGCAGTACCAGACCCTAATGGGAGTTTTACTGTTGTAACGGATGCTTCTGGGGAAGGCCTTGGAGGTGTTTTGCTACAAAATGATCAAGTCATTGCATATGAAAGTAGAAAACTCAAGTTACATGAGCTGAATTATGCTCCTCATGATTTGGAGCTTGCTGCCATTGTTCATGCACTTCAAGTCTGGAGACACTATTTACTTGGGAAACCTTTTGAGTTGAAAACTGATCACTTGGGGATGAAATATATTTTCACTCAGCCTAATCTTAATGCCAGACAGAGAAGGTGGTTAGAATTTTTATCACAATATGATTTTGATATTAGCTATATCAAAGGGAAGGAGAATAGAGTAGCTGATGCTCTAAGTCGTAGGAGGCACATTTCTGCTCTTATAACATTAAGAACTCAGTTCAAGGATGAGGTAAAAAGTGCCTCAGAATCAGATGCATACTTTCAACAAGTAAAAGCAGCGCTTGCTGCAGAACCTAATGATGAAAGGTATAAAGGTTTTCATTTTGATAATGAAGGAATCTTGCGTTATGAAAATAGAGTATATGTACCTATGTTGAATGATTTGAGAAAGAAGTTGTTAGTTGAATTTCATAATTCACCTTTCTCTGGACACCCGGGTATCACAAAGATGCTTGCTGATCTGAAACAACAATACTTTTGGAAAGGTATGAAAAAGGATGTCATAAATTTTGTGACCCATTGTTTGGAGTGTCAGCGGGTTAAGGCAGAACATATGCACCCTGCTGGACTGTTATATCCTCATAGCATACCGCAGTACAAATGGCAAGTAATAACCATGGATTTTGTACAAGGATTACCCATGTCCAGGAATAAACATGATGTTATCCTGGTAGTTGTAGATAAACTAACTAAGGTAGCTCATTTCATCACTGGAAATCTAAAGGATGATTCACCAGTGCTGGCCAAAAGATTCGTACATGAAATTTTCAGATTGCATGGTGTACCAGAATTGATTATATCTGACAGGGATCCAAGAATGATGTCAAGGTTTTGGCAAACGCTTAATACAGCTCTTGGAACGAAACTAAACTTCAGTTCTGCATATCATCCGGAAACGGATGGACAAACTGAGAGGGTAAATCAAGTGTTGGAGGACATGTTGCGAATGTATTGCATGGATCAACAGTATAAATGGGAAGAGTATCTTCCATTAGTTGAGTTCGCATATAACAACACTTATCATTCATCTCTCAAAATGGCACCATTTGAAGCACTTTATGGAAGAAAGTGCAGAACTCCTGTTAGCTGGGATAGTGTTGAGGATAGAGTGGTAATTGGACCAGAGATTCTCACAGAAATGGAACAGCAAGTTAAGCTGATTCGTGAACGATTAAAGGAAGCAGCGGATAGGCAGAAGAGCTATGCTGACCTTAAGTGGGTTGATCGAAGGTTTGAGCTTGGTGAGAAGGTTTTTCTTTGTGTTAAACCTAGAAAGAGTTCTATAACTTTTGGCAAGGCTGCCAAGTTGTCACCTCGATTCGTGGGACCTTTCGAAATTGTCGAAATAATCAATCCTGTAGCTTATCGTTTAGCATTACCACCTGCTTTATCTCGCATGCATGATGTTTTCCATATTTCTTTGCTTAAGAAATACGTTTCAGATCTGTCACATGTTTTAAATTGGAATTCCTTGCAGGTCCAAGACCCAGGAATAATCGTGGTTAAACCCACACGAGTGCTGGAAACTCGCCAATTGCATTTGAGAAATCGTGAAATACAGCAATGTAAGGTCCAGTGGGACCAGTTTAACGAAGAAAGTGCAACTTGGGAAAATCTGGAAGAGATGAAAATTGCTTTTCCTTCTCTTTTTCAACAGAATGAAATCTGTTGACAAAACATTTCTTTTATGAACTTATTTTTTTAAAGTATTTATGAAAGCCAGATGAAGGCAAACATTATTCAGGCTGAATAAAATGTGTTGTGACATTGATTTCTGGAACTATTCAAGTTGGAAAATAGTCGCATTGTTTTGTGAACTAATAAATTGGTTGACCTGAAGGTTAATTGAATATGTAATCATCGGGACGATGAATCTTTTAGGAGGGAAGCATGTAACACCCTGAACTGTTGTTACTTCCTCCTGAGCATACAAGTGTTGATATGTGATTTCTTTTGTAAAAAGGATGTGTTCCTTTGATTGAGAAGTCATGCTTGATATGGACTGTATCTTCTTTGAGATTGCAGATCTTTGACTGAGTCAGAATATGATTGGACTCTTTTATTTCTTTCATTTTACACCTGAGTTTAATCTGATCTCGGAATGAATTATGGAGTTATCCATCTATAATACCGAGCCTTGGATCAGTGGTATTGATCCAAGTGATGCTTTAAGTTTATTCGTGATGAATTAAAATTATAGACCTTACGCAGGTTGCAAGGTCTGGATGCATTGAATAAGCTAGTTCTGGAGTATAACTCAGGCTGATCGTGTTAAATGAATTGGTTCCCGATATCGTAATATCAGGAAGGTCTTGATCGTGGACCAGGTAATAATTCAGTTACATTTAATCCACTAGCCTATTGGCAGTACAGGAGTGAACCCTGTTCGTGAATGTATGTTGTAGATTCTTTTTCTGAGCATTTGAAATGTTAGACCTAAGCTGGATTTATTAAGGTTAGTAACCTAAAAACTAAACTATAACCTAGGGGTTAGATTAGTGTTAATCTAACCTAGGCCTAGGCTATAAGCTAATGTTCTAAGTTAGTATCTATGTGTTATGAGGTTAGACTAAGTGTTATCCTAAATCCTAACCTAAGTTACTAACCTAACTATTGAACAAGGAAGAAAGGGGACCTACGAAAGGGTGCAAACAATGGGCAGCAGTTTCTATGGCATTAAATGGAGGGATAAGTATGAAGGACAGGTAATTTGGTAGAAGTTTTTAAACGGCTAGCTAGAGCCGACGTGGCAGGTCACCAAAGTTGGAAATGGTCTTTGAACTGGTTTTATCCATCGCCAACTATGGCGGTCGGTGGCAATGGAAATTTAGTGGGAAATTTGGAGTAAATGCCATTTATGAACTCGGTCTTCGAGCTCGGGTTTCTCGGGAAGGCATGCAAAATGGAAAGTTAGTAGTTTGTTTGGTTTTTCATGCGCTCCGGTTTTCCCTCTGTCTGATCACTGGTTCTTCGCACAAGTCTTCTTGGTGTTGCATGGCAAGTATGAGCGTAACTAGCTCTTTTCTCTGGCAAGGAAAATTTATAAGTCATGGAAATAACAAATTCTTGTTGGTGAATCTAACTTGGAAGAAGAGGAGAAGGCTCGAGCCCTTTCAGAGGTCTTCTTCGGATTTTTAATCAAATAACCAGGCATGTTAGGCCCTAAACTTTGAAAATCTTGCTTTCTTTCAAGTGATTTCATTAGAACAACTCTGTTAAGATGATTTATGGGTTTAGATGGTTTTTATGGTAGCTTCGTGTGATTTTGTTACTGTATCTTCTTGCTGGTTCAATTTTTTTTCAAGTTTAACCCTTGATGGGTGCGTATTGTGTTTCGAACTGTTGCTCTATTTTGATGTGTTTTGCATTCCGGCTTAAGTTTGTGAAATGTATGCAAGAAAGAATATTAGACATGCTATGAGAGAGCCCATGAATTGTTCCCTTGTTGGGTACAGGCTACAATTGATACTTGTTGATTGATGCTTGTTGTTGATACTTGTTGTTGATACTTGTCAGAAAGGATATTGATGGACTTTTGTTTGAATGTTCAGTTTCATTGGAATTCTTTGTAAGTTCCGTCGTGGTTAGCATAGGTGGTGGTTACTGAATATTGTTGGGTTCGCTATGATACTTAGGTTATGTAGAATGGATAACTGACTGTGTTTCAGTATTTGATGCGACCTTGTAGAAGTTGTTTTTCCCTCCTTGTGTTGCTAATACGGAATTTAAACTGTTGATGGTTTGCATTATATTTATTTTACTTACAAGATGACTTTGTGGAGTCCTTGGATTGGTTTGTATATTGGATTACTGTATAAGTTACGTATGTGTATACTGGTAGCATGATTTCTGTCGGAGTCCTGGAGGGGTAAATGGTAATACGACTTATGTTATCTTGTAATGTATACCTTTGTTCAGGTAATGAAATTTTGGTACAGGCTCAGTTGTTGTACTTTTTACGTTTCCTTTCTGTTAAGCTTGAGCGTATAATGTTTTAGAGGCTCATTTGGATTCCTTGCTACGAAATCAGTATTTAGCCTTTGTATAAGCCTGATTTTGTAATTTACCATTGTTGGCTCAGTTGGAATCATTAACTAATAATTATTCTTGTATATCGGCTTCTGTTGGAGCTTTATTGTGTATACTGTTGTTCGGATTCAGTTGAAATCCTTGATAGGTAACCAGTGTATCTGCCTCTTTTTAAGCCTGTTTTGTTCGCTTGTTGTTTTTGGCTCTGTTGGGTTCCCTAAGTTAGATAGTTATCATGTATTTTGGCTTCTGTAAAAGTGGGTCGTGATTACCATACTTTTCAAACTTTGAATGAGTTCAGATGTGAATACATTATGTTATGTTTCTTTTTGAATAATTCCAGTTTAATGAAGCTGTGCATGTGCGTGGATTTTTTATGAATATATCTGCATAGTCTTAGGGAAACATCATTTGCTTTGATGTCAAGGAGTCTCTTGTTGACTGTGATAAAAGCGAATTTCTTTGATTTCGACCTTGAATCTAAAGCCTTACAGTGTTTGGTAGGGATTAGAATGAGTTGTATGTTGCTGAGAGGGATTGTTGTCGTGTCTAAGCATGATTACGTCTTCTGTTGCATGTATATCTAGTCTTGAGCTTGAATGAACTAAGGAGCTGTCGACTGCACCTCGATTGGTGATGTCAGTGAATATCTTCTTGTTTGTCGCTTCGTGTGGAAGGTCATGTGGAGTCTGTTTGGTTGATATTCATCACTATTTTGGCGTGAGAGCTTCAGTACTGTTAGTAAGCTACAGGAGTTTTGTTATATTTGATTTTAACAAAACTGTGGTTCTTCTTGTGGCTCGTCTGACTTATTCGTATGCATGTAAGGTGAATGCTTTCCTTTTGAGGAGAAGGTACAGTCATGAACTTGTTGAGGGTTAATATGAATGAATTGTTTTCTTTGCCTTCTGTTGTAGAGTATATGTTGATATTTTTATCTAACCGTTAGAACTGTTTTTAACATATTGATGGAATCATGATTTGTTATGATATTCCTTTTACTGTTAAATGTAATGATCTGTCTGATGTTTTCTATCCTTGGAATTCAGATGGATAGTTGTTTTGGATACTTTCGTTCTTCTTGATCCCTAGTATTTGATGAAATATTTGAGAAGTATTTAGGACTATTCTGTAACGATAATTTGAGTTACGCGTTTGTAGTCATTTTTGTATTACAAAAGCATAGTCTGAAACATGTATACTTGTTTGGTGAATGATCTCATTTAAACAGGTTGTTTAATGAAAACAGTTGGTGGATTGCAATTGTTTTAAGAGTTAGTGCTTATCATGCTCAGTTCATCGAACTGACCCATGTTGACAATTTTGCAGATGGTTTCCGTAAGTGGTAAAAGCACGCAGATCTGATAGGATGTTTAGATTGTATAACTTGGTTTATGATGAATTACAGTTTGATTCTCTAAATGTACTATATGAGGAAAGATGTTCTTTTTCCGTTGAGCATTGTATCAAGCATGCTGAATGCATAGAATGTATTTGATTAGTTTTGAAGGGAATGGAAATAGATATTTGATACTTATGTGTTTGCATTCGTATCTTGATAGTTTGACCTTCTTCGGTTCAAATGATCTTAAGAGCATTGTTATTATTGTTTATATTGGAGACTTTTGTGATTATCAATGTAAGCTTGCAAGAATATGTGACTGAATATTTATGATTGTTTAGCAGTTCTTGTATGTTCTAACTAAAGCTAAATTGAAATTTAGATCACTGTCTTCTGGAAGTTAGTGTTAAAAATAAACCTAAGAAAGACGCTAAACAAGCTGAATCAAATTATTAATTCCTAGTCTTGATTAAGCCAGGACAACGTTTAATTGGAACCTTAATCATTATGTCTCGATACTAATAAGTAAGATATAAATTCAGTTATGAGAACTGAGATAAACCTAAAAAGGGTTCGGTTGGCAATCACAAGTGAAGATTTTGGGTTATTGTCCAATTTCGTTAATTTAGAATTAAGTAAATGCTATGAACTCCTTGATGGGACCATAGTCTTAATAACTTCTATATGTAAAGGGTTTTATTAAGAAAGGTCATTCTAAGGTGAGGAACTCAGGGATCAGGAAAGGCTAACCTTAGGGGAGCGTATTTTAATATAATTTTACTCAATGTGCGCAACGCTTATTATTAAGTAGATCTTTTCGAGGTGGATTTAAAGGTTGACAACACAAGTCAACTGCATGGTTGTACCTTCGAGAAGATTAGGATCTTCTCGAAGATACAACAATGCAGGTGACTTATGATGACACCCCTTGCATTGATCGTTAAGATTTACACCTTTAACTCGAACAAGTTACTCTGGGACTGATTAGGAATGTGGACACATTATAAGGCTACCTAGGAGACTCAGGGTATCTTGACACCCTGGTTTAACTAGGGTTGACCCAGTATGTCATCTTATCCCTAGTCCTTGGGAGCATCCATATAATGTTGTCACCTTACTAATCCGTTTCCGAGTGATTAACTTGGGATAGGAGGGACTGATAGAAGTCGGTATAAGACATTCTACATAACATAAGAATGGGGTGAAGGATGTATTCTAGATTGATGAGTATGCCGTTAAGGAATACGAGACATAAGCAGTATGTTTCAAATATTTGGCCGAAGTATTGCAAGCTGTTGATTGCGTTGTCTTGAGTCACCTGGTCTAAGGGATGAGATGCCAATGAATAATGGTAACAATTATTCAGTTAGGTTCCATGGACAGAGCATTCTGAATCCCAGAATAGGGAAGAGAACCGCAAGAGTGAAGTGTTAAATAAAAACTCCAACTCTTATTACTCATGAATAGATCGGTAGATTACCGAGTCATGGAATGAATAGATCGAAGGTACTCCGAGTCATTACAGCTGCATATGGTTATCTGTTATAAGAATGGTTATTTGATTTGTGAGTTCTAAATTACGTATTTAGAACCAGGATGCATTTATCAAAAAAATAAATTGACTTGTTCTAATGTATAAAATGAGGACGTTACTTTGCAAGGTATATTCCTTCCAGGACACCCTATTGCCAGGCTGGAACCTTATGCAAATGGAACACGTTCTTCATGTGTTCTATCCAAAAGGCCGAAAATGGCTAAGTCCCGAATTGTGATTCGCAGGCATGTGTCCTTGGTTCCCCAAGAACCCTTTTTGAATCCTACCTTGTGTGCTTCCTCCGGCCATGTGCACCTACGCGCCTTTAAGATTTGGTAGCTACATTAGGGTCCCAACAGTTCTTACGGTGAGAAACACCTCGATAGGAATGGCAGTAGATATTTACATGATGTTCAACGATCGATGATATACGATAATATCAATGTATTTGATGGTTTTTGTCAGCAGCATCCTGCTGCCTAACAAAAGGGGCACACATTTTGCATTTGGATTGACAGGAGTTATATACAGTCTCATGGATGGTGAGCAATTTTTTTGGGGCCAGTGTATATTGGGTGATTTATATTGGGCTGTTAACTTGATATCTTATTGAGATCAACCGGACGTCGAATCAAGGACTCTGTTATAAATATGGGCTTGGCACCACATAGCTATAGGTGACCCACATGGAGTACTTTAAGATAGATATTTAGGTGACCCTTTTGTGTATGAATGACAACCACTAGGTGATGACGTGTGGTCACACCTACAAGATACCACCTATTATAGGAGTGCTTTGGATAATTTATAGTTACATATGGTCACATGGTGGCCTTAAAGGTTATACAGGTGATGAGAAAATGACCTACAATTGTGTATTGTTGATGTAGACCATTTTATCATTGGGAGCTAGGGATACATCCAAGAGTGGTACAAGGTAGACCGAGTTTAGCAAAAATTTGGTCATGTGTAGGGCATCTCAGGTGGTGAGATGTGGTATGCACGTAGAATGCATGAGACTTTTGATATGGTTCCATAAATTGGGCAACATCATGTGATAGAAACTTTTATTTATAATAGTAAACAACCATGGGTTCTATTGCCCTAGGTAGTAGATCCCTGGGAGACAACTAATTACACAACATAGTATGTTACCATTATACCCCTATATTTGACGATTCCACATGCTATTATAGACACAAGGATAGCCACGACAACACAGGGTCTACAGGGTTAGGATCTCAGAGCGAGAGCAAGATTAGAAAAACCAGAAACTAAGGAAACATTACAAAGATAGGACCCACAAATGTAGGCACCACAGGTTCAGGCTCCCACACAACCACATGATCCTCTCCCACAGTAACCACTACAACAGCAATCCATACCATAGGTTTACATTCAGATGATGTTGGTACCAGGCTCACCTCCACATCCACTGATTCTACCACACACTTTACCGAGGGATGGATGTGATGGAGGAGATGGAGATGGAGGAGATAGATATAGTGGATATGGAGATGATAGAGATGGATGGGGTTCCCCACCACATAGTCCAGTATGTGGGGGATGGAGAGCACCATATAGACTACCACAGAGCTCGCCCCCGTGATAAGATATGTAGGGTAAAAGTGACCTAGATGCATTGAGGCAATAATTGTAGCAGATGAAAGCTCAGAGAGATCAGGTGACTGCTAAGAGGGACCAAATCACTATAGAGAGAGATAAGGTTATTGTTGAGAGAGATCAGCTAGCCACGGAGAGGATATATTGTATTGTTAGAGTGGACACAGTATGAGGCCGATATAGCCTGATTGACAGGAGAGCGTGATGCTCTACATCATGCGGCCAAAACAATAGGTGCCTATGATATAGTATTGGATTTTGCTACAGCCAGTGGTGAGGCTGCATATTACAAGGCTTTGTATCATGTAACCATTTTTAAGTGACAGAGGGCCATTAAATTTAGTCAACTATCCATTAGCCACTTCAGGTCTTGATCATATAGGCCTTCTCATTAAACCGGATAAGCTAGATCCATATAGATGCCACCACCACAGGGTACATCACAACAGAGACCTCCACTCGGTTCTAGGCCAGGAAGTCCCCACATGGGAGAGAGTCATGGATGATGCATTGTAATGTATTGGATGCATATTTTTGATATATGCCTCATGATGAAGGCACAATTTTGATTCATGTATATGTATTATTTTTGATGATGCCTCTTGATGAAGGCACATTTTTAATCTATGCCGATGATGGCATACATTGTATCTGATATGTATCAAGACACATTGATTATATATGGACATTGATTTTATATGATGATGATTGACAATATTATGATGTATGATTAAATCACATGTTTTATTTATAAGATATCATTTGATGATATCACATTTCATGTTGATGAGATACTTTGTTTAGTCCATGTTTTAATTTTTGATATTGGTGAGCGGGGATAAAGATAATCCATCTTTCCCTCGTTGATGATACTATATTATGTTATCTTAGAAAACATGTTTGATTTTCAATTTCATGATGATGTAGTTGAGCATTTTGTTGATATATTATGTATAGATGTGATGATAGATGATATGATAACAAAATGTACAAGAAAAAAAGTACAAGTTAATCAAACCTAATCAAGACAAAAAAAACTATGTACAAGTATGCAAAATAAAATGAACTCAATCCATTTAACAACAAATTGAAGTAACACTTAATCTAAGCAAGAAAATGAATGTAATCAATGCACACAACCTGAAAAGGAAAATGAATGAAACTATGTACAAACAAACAACCAGGTAAGAAAATACTACTTTGTTGTTGTGGGACATTTTTTGAAAGTTTTACACTATTTTTGGTGTTATCTCGAGAAAATGTTCTATTATTTTAAGTTTTCTATGGATCATATTTGAATGTTTTCATTTTTGTGACTAAACATATGTGACTTTTATGGGGTTTTCAAAAGTTATACAAATGTTTTTGTGATTTTTTGTAAGTTTTCTGAAGTTATGTGCAAGAAAGCCAAGAAGCGTGGATGCCCCCAGTGATAGATGTGATGTACAAGGGCATAATGCTACGTGTGTATGTGTAAGAAGGTGAATATGAAATTTTTCCCCTAGCATGAGATGGGAATATAAAAAGGTAAACTCTTCACACACAAAAGTCAGATCATCTAGATCAAGGCGAATAGGGATAGGCTCAAATGTATCTTAGACACATGCAAGAACTAGCTTATGATAAATCCATCATAATCCTAGATATTAAGATGGTTGTGAACAAGGAATCCTTAAAATACACCAAAAATTGGTTTTCACCAAAGGAATTGTCTAAAGTGACACAATTGCGGGGTTTTCAAAAGTTATACAAATATTTTTGTGATTTTTTGAAATTTTTCTGAAGTTATGTGCAAGAAAGCTTAGAAGCGTGGATGCCCCTAGTGTTAGATGGGATGTACAAGGGTAGAATTCCATGTGTGTATGTGCAAGAAGGTTAATATGAAAAGTTTCCCCTAGCATGAGATGGGAATATAAAAAGATAAACTCTTCACACACAGAATTCAGATCATCCAGATCAAGGCCAATAGGGATAGGCTCAAATGTATCTCAGACACAGGAAAGAACTAGCTTAGGATAAATCCATCATAATCCTAGATATTGAGATGCTTATGAACAATGAATCCTCCAAATGCACTGAAAACTAGTTTTCACCAAAGGAATTGTCCAAAGAGACACAATTGCGGGGTTTTCACACTTAGACGCACTTGTTTTCTCTTTTCTCTTTTTTATTTTAATAACTTTTTTGTTGTTTTTATGATATTTTTGAGACCCCATAATCAAGCATAGAACTTCTTGAGATGCATGTGGCGTTATTGGGTCCCCACATTTTAGTACCATTTTAATCAACAAGCTTATAGGCACATGTTCCAAATTTAGTGACCACAACATATGGTCATTACTATTTAGGCTCAAACTTACCTTTCTTTTCCCAGTCCTTGGTAGTGTTGAACTGATTTTCCTTCATCAAAAGTTATTCTAACTAAAATTGGTGAGGCAAAGTTCTTTTGTTATAATTTTGACGCACTCCATTCTGATACACTTTAACATGATCAAGGGCGTGAAGTATATTTTTTTCTAATAGCTCTAGCTCTGCTAGCCGAGCTACTCTGTAATCCTCCTCTTTATCCAGGTAATCTCTTAACTCAATGTGTAGAGAGGGGAGCTCTATCTCAAGAGGTAAAACATATTTAGTATCGAATACAAGGGAATATGGAGTTGCACCAGTAGGGGTCTAGATAGATATTCTGTATGCCCATAGGGCTGTGTGGATTTGTAGATGTCAGTTGTGGCCAATTTTATTCACCATATTCTCCATAATATGCATGAGGGTTTTATTTGTGGCCTCAACCTTTCCATTAACTTTAGGGTAATAGGGGTTGCTTACTTGAGATGAATATGAAAGCATTGACATAACACCTTCATGGTTTTATTTTTGAAGGATTTCCCATTGTCAGTGATAAGGGTAGAAGGGATGCTATAACAAAATATGATATGGTTCATTATAAACTTGGATATCTACGCACTCATAACATAAGTGAGAGGTAAAGCCTCCACCCACTTTGTAAAGTATTCGGTGGTAGTGATAATGAACATGTGGCCATCAGAGGATGCTAGGGTAAGATTTCCTATGAGATCGAGCCCCCACTTAAAAGAAGGCCATGGTGTTGTGATAGGTTGTAATGATTACACATGTGCATGGATAAAGTTTCCATACTTCTGACACAACAAACACTTATTTACAAAATCACAGAAATAATTCTCTATAGTAGGCCAGTAATAACCTACTCTTAATAGCTTCTTAGCCAAGAAAATGCCACTTGTGTGGGATCCACAAATTCCTTCATGCACCTCCTTAACCACTAAGATAGATTTTTCAATATTAACAAAACGCAACAAATTACTGTCATAACCCCTACGATAGAGGGTGCCCCCAATTAGGGTATAGTGGTCTATGTGCATGATAAAGGTTATCTTTTTAGAGAGGGAAATGTTTAGAGGGAAAATGCCATCATGTAGGTAATTGAAAATGTCATAGTACCATGGTGAATGGGGACCAACAACTTCACATATCAGATAAGACTCTGGCATGTCGTATGTTGGCTTAGTTAGATGGTTAAAAAAGAAAATCACATGATTCTATCTAGGTGTAATGCATAACAATGAATAAACTATGGCTAGAGCATCCACCACTTGATTATGTTCTCTAGGAATTTGTTCATATGTGATCTGCATAAATAATTCTTTCAATGTATCGACCATTTTCTTTTAAGGGATGAGCTTGTCAACCTTAACCTCATATTGCTCATTGACCTATTTGATTATTAACATGGAATCACTAATCACATTGAGTTGTATGATGTCCCAGCATATCTATCTCTAGTCCTAAAATGAGAGCTTCATACTCCACTATGTTGTTAGTGCATGGGAATCCTAATTTGAAAGCTTGTGGGATCAAGTCCCCTGAAGGAGTAACAAGAAAAATGCCTTATCATGAACCATGGAATGTAAAAGATCCATCAAATTGTTATTTCCATGTAATTGACTCCATTAAATACATCAATGAAGCATATGGTAGTTCCAGAATCAATGGCTCTATACCTGGAAAAGGGGCTTCAACTAATTTATCTTCTAGTACCTTCCCCTTAACTAATTTTTGATGGATGTGTTCAATATAAAATTCACTTAGTAGGATGATCCAATTGGCCATCCTTCCTGTGAGTGCTGGTTTTGATAGTAAATACTTCAGTGGGTCTACCTTTGACATAAGCTTGGTCTTATTGTTTAGTAAATAATGACACATTTTTTGAAAGGTAAAAGCTATGGCCAAGAAAGCCTTCTTGATCTATGGGTAGTTTGGTTCATATATAATCAAATTATGACTTAGATAGTATACAACTTTTTCCTTCTACTCCTTGTCATATTGGGCCAAGAGTGCACCAATTACAAATTGCATAGAAGAAATATATAGTAAAAATGGTCCACCTGTAGTAGGTGACATTAGGACAAGGGGTTTATACAGATATTCTTTTAGCAAAGAAAATGTTTTTTGTTGCTTTGCACCCCAATAAAAATCATTATATTTCTTGAGAATATCTATGAATGAGTGACACTTATCTGTGAGATGGGAGATGCATATTATGATTATTTGAATCTTCCCTTGTAGGATACATAGTTGTTTGATATTTCTAGGAGGAGGAATCTCTATGATGACCAAGACCTTTGGAGGGTCTAATTCAATTCCCCTCCATGTTACAATGAAACATAGTAAATTTACTGATAGCACACCAAAGAATCACTTCTTCAGGTCAATACAGACTTTATAGTCCCTTAGACACTGAAATATGTGTCATAAAATAGCTATATGGTCTTCTCTCATTCTGGACCTGCCCAATATGTCATCCACATAATATTCCATTATGTCATTAATCATATCATGAAAGATGATGGTCATAGCCTGATGATAGGTTGCACCTGTATTCTTGAGGCCAAAGGGCGTGACCCGGTAATAGAATTTCACCCAAGGGGTTGTAAAATATGTATTATGTTGATCCTCATTAGAAAATTTAATCTGATTATAACCTGAAAATCCATCTATGAGTGATAGCATTTCATAACCATCCGTTGAATCGATGATCATGTTGATATTGGGAAGAGGAAATTCATCCTTAGAACAAGATTTGTTTGTTTCTCTAAAATATGTACAATTTTTTATTCTTGTTGGATTCTTTTGTACACGTTCAATGTTTGAAATCCACTCTAAGTAATCAATAGGATGAATGAAGCCTAATTCCAGTAATTTTTTCAACTCCTCTTTAACCAACAATGTAACATGAGGATACATCTTTTTGAGCTTTTGTTTAATAGGATCACGTCTTCATGCACAACGAGATTGCGCATTACTAATGATGGGTCTAGCCTAAGAATATCCACATAAGAGCATGCAAAGATGTCTGAGAATTAATGCAAAAGCAAGAGAAATGTATTATGTTCATGAGCCGAGAGTGAAGCTCCTAACTTGACTATTCTAGGTAATTCTTTTGTGCCGATGTTGACTCAATAGTCTCCTCCACAAGTAGCTTAGAATCTTCTTCCATGCATGTAGGATCAGGAGGGAGATTTAGGTCTTATTCTAAAGGTTTCTCAATGATATTTTCACCTTTGGGCTGGTCAATTTATTTTTCCTTTAATTTTTATTTTTGTTTGTCTGTCAGGGCCTCAAAAATGATTTCAATATAAGACTTAGACTTGTTATTTTTACAAGGATTTTCTATGGAACTTTTTCCCTTGCTTTTTATTTTATTTTTATGACCATTGACCTCATCCTCCTCCCAAAATATGTGCATGAATCTAGTTTAATGGAGAATCCTTTCTTATGATCACCTATAGAGATGTCGTGTCGAACACCCATAAACTCGTCAGTAGCTTCATAATTGGTAAAGAAGTCAATTAGTATGTACTGTTACTGGTTTGAATTCACCAAGGAAGGATAAAAAATGTTTAGTTAAAGAATGATGGTAGGTAAGGTGGGGGATATGGTCAATATAGCCATATCAAAAAATAGGTTCGTGGAGGAAAGGTCTTCGTAAATGCTACACTGGGAATCTATTTTTCTTTCATAACTTGACTCTCTCTCTTCACGCTCAAAATAAGTGGCACCAAAATTTAGATAAATAGACCCATATGGTTGGATACCAATTCCATATTTACACATTTTTAGGTGGGGTTCTGGAAGAGGTTCCTGCACTCCTTGTTCATGTGTACCAAAACCATACCCTTGGTACCCCATGGTGTACATCACATTGTTTGGAATTGGATATTTAAGATCCTAGTAGCACGATGCTATCTCATCCATGGGAGGTGGTATCATATAATTACATGGTATATTTTCATTTGAAAGTAAACCACTAGGAGTAAAAGCATCAAAAGGAAAATTATCTATAGAATGTTGATATTTGTAACACGGTCTACAACGTGATCTGGGTGATAAAGAAATGTCTAAAACTAGAAGGGCATGTTGGAGATCATAATCCCCACAACCGGTTGAACGTATTTTCATCTCCCATGTAGCAAAGGGAACAACTAACATTGAAGCACTGTTATTGTTAGGAGTTAAGGTATCTGGATCAACCTGTGAACCGAGAACCTTTGATTGAGTTGGTACATCTATCTGTATAGAAGGGAAATCAATAGAAGTAGGATAGAAACCTGAGAATGCTCTACAATGAGAAAAGGATTGATGATCCCCTAAAATAGTTATAGTTTTCCCTTCATAATATAAATTCAAACACTGGTGATATGTGGAAGGTACGACCTATACGACATGAATCCATAGGTGACTAAGAAGTATATTGTAAGGTAGCTATAAATTTAGGACATCAAGCTTTGTATCGTGAGTAGTAGGCCCTACTCTTAGTGAGAATGTTATCATAACGGTTGATTTCTGCTCTTCATTGTCATATGCCTTGATGGTGATGACCTTTGTTTCCATATTTGTTTTAGTATGACCCAATTTCTGAACTAGTTTCAAGGTAGAAATGTTTAGTCCCAATCCACCATCCAAAAGAACCCTTTTGTTCTTTTTATTATTGAGAATAACCTCAATGTGTAAGGGAAAATTGTGTGCAGGATCTTTTGCAGGAATTTCCTCTTGACTAAAGGTTATATGCTCCATTTGAGCAATCTGTGCAACTGTTGCTTGGAATTAGGAAGGATAAATATCAACAGACACTCCTGACCAGTGTAAAGTCTTACAAATGATGTCCTTGTGTAAGTTAGAGATCTTAAGAAGATATAAGATTGAGATCTTAGTAATAGTCTTCTCAAGTTTCTCCAAGACATCATAGTGACTATCCTAAGAGGTAGATGGAGGAGGTTCAGAAATAACAAGGAGAGCACATCACGTTGTCATGACACACTCATTTGGTTTGATATTTATTATGTTGATATGCTAAATGAAGGGGTTGACACAAATAATTACGACATCATATGAATTTTATTTCTTCTTGGCAACATAGTGTGTTTCTTTGTAAACATAGCCAACAACTTTGATTTGGGATGTCTGTCCCTAATCTGAATGTTCCTTTTCTTTGTGTTTAGGGAATGGATCTTTATAAATACCCATGCTAGCATCAGAAAACTTGTTAGTTCCCAAGGAATCCATTTCAATGTCACCGCTATCAATTAGGTCTTGGATATAGTGCTTCATTTTAAGGCACTCATCAGTTTTGTGACCTCGTACACGATGAAATATGCAATAATCATTCTGTCTAAACCAAGATGGTTTAGGTGCATCATTGACATAGGGGATTGTTTTCAGGTATTTGACCATGTTAACCACCTCTAACTATTTGAGTATTGATAACATAGACTTAGATAGAGGGGTAAATGTATAGTGTTTTAACTCGATCCAAAGGTACCTTAACTAGTTTAAAGGAAGCATGGTTTTGAACCACTTGTACCCATTTAGAATTAGTAATACTATCACCTACGACATTTTTTCTTGTTTACAACGAATTTTCATTTATCTTCAGGATTTTGATCATGGTTATCATGTGAGAAGGATTTCAAAGTCCCTTTGGTCAATAATGCTTTTTTATATTTTGCTACCTTGTTTGATAACCTCCTCGAATGTATTACCACAATGCATTTGCAAGTGGAAAGCAATCTCAAGGTGCATATTAGGTACAAAGATGCTAATTAACTATTTCTCTGGTATTGTGCAAGGGAAGTGAATATCTAACCCTCGCCATCTTTGTAAGAAACCAACAAAGTTTTCATTATTACGTTGTTTTGCGTTACATAAGTCAAACATAGTACTGTCATTCTCCATGTTGAAGGTGAAGTTGCGTACAAAGCTTTTCACCAATTGTGGCTATGTAGAGATGGATGCTTTTAGTATATGCAATAACCACTTGAGTGAGGACCCCCTAGAATATGTGGGAAAAGGTGTATAAGATATTTGTCACTGAATGTGACCTTCTCACAAGCCATGAAGAAGAATTTGACATGATCCCTTGGATCACCCTTGCCCTTGTATTTTTCAAATTTTGGGCAGTCAAAGTGTCTAGGGAAAGGAAATTTTAACATAGCCCTATCGAAAGGATATGGACATAACTCTTTGAATTGATATTTCTTATTAGGTCCTAATTTACCTTCTTGTGAGGAAGTAAGGGTGTTCTTCATGGATAAGAACTCTTGATCAAAGAGTTGGCCCTATGTCAATGGGTTGGGCCTATACAAGCTATCAATTTTAGCTGTCTCTTTGCCTTTGTCTTATGTATATAACTCTTCATAACCCATTTTAGGTTTGTCTTGTTTGGGAGTTTTGGTCAAATACTCATAATACAAATATTTTTGTTTTTCTTGTTTAAATGTCTTCGTAGGCTCCTTATTAAGTCGAGAAGTCAAAATTTCCAATTAGTGAGTAAGAGATTGAACTTGTTACTCTAGGGAATCCTCTGGTGTTGGAATAGCCTTGTGATATTTGTGAGGATGAGGTTCTTCATGGTTAGCATATTCTCCATGCTCATCACATCTAAGTTTGACAATGGGGATGTGATATCCACCATCATTTTATGAGGGTTATTATTCATAATTGTGTGGACAAGAAGTATAAACATGACCCATACCTAGAAGATCATCTACATTACGAGGGGGATATTCCATTTCTTCTTCTACATGAATCATGTTCGTGAAAAATTTGGATCAAACATGGAAGGAAATTTTCCCCCCAACTCTACAACACGCATAAGAACTTCATGTTTGTTTTGAAATAATAAGTCATCTATTTAGATGGGGTGAAGTTCATAATCTACACGAAGAGAAGTCTCCTCACCACCACTATGATCAACTAAGGTATGGTATTCAAAAATTTGATTCATATTATTTCCCACAAAGGGATTGGATTTTAATTTTTGATGCCCCATTCTTGTGGTAGGAGGTATAATGGAATAAGTTTTCTCTAAGGTTGGTTTAAAATGGACCCTAGGACAAACCAAGTAGTGTAACAATGTCAAATTGTCAAAAATAATGTCACCAAGGAATGGTAATCAATTCTAAAGGAAATGTGCACTAAGGACACCAATGAATAAAAAATGACACACTATAAAAGGTGCATGTAGCAAGAAGTATCTTGCACTCAACAATCAAGTACAATACTATGATCTAATCACAAAAAGGTTACTTCTACATTTTTCAAGATAGGTTTGGTGTAAATAGTGACAACACAATATCATCACTTAGGTCAATTTTGAAATAAACAAGGCCTAAATACTAAGAAGTTGTTGACACAATCTCCCAACAAGGTATACTAAAACAAGTTTTAGAAACAAACAAAGTCCAAGTTGTGAAAAAGGAGGTTATAAATGCAAACAATGCAACAACACTATTTGGACATGTAAATTAAGATTTGTAGACAAAGGAAAGATTTTTAGTATCAAAATGATGTCACCACAATGCAAGAAAAGTAATGACGCTTTCCAAAACTTAAGACAATATTGGGATAAAAACTAAGTCTAAGTATATCAAGAAGTTATTATTAATGCGAGCAACATAACAATACAAATTAGAGACTTAGATCAAGTTTCAAAAAGGAAACACAACATAAGTATCAAACCTATATTGATATGATATGAGTAGTGTAACAAATCAAAAAAAGTCAATGATGAGACAACCTAACTACAATGATAATGAGTCTCAATATGGGTGTGAGACAAAGGGCCTACTAGAACATGAAGACGTACCATTCACAATTTAAACACTCACATTCCGGCATTGCAACCTAGTCATGTGAGTAGAATACAAAAGTGGTGGACATGAGTATATCTAGCAGTATCTGCGTATGTCTTTCTTTTGTCCCAAATGGGAAACATGAAAACAAAGGAGTAGACCAAGTGGTGATGAAATAAACTAAGATTTTTTTTGGTAACGTTTCACCTTTCCTTAAGGAAGTGAAAAAATAAGGAAAAGTAACACGTTGTAAGTTTCATGAAGAATAACACTAGGCTCAAACTTTGATGGAATATCCCCTTGTTTGAATAACAAGGTCTTGAATCCGAAGAAGTTATTCCTTCATGAGAGATATTTTGGAATGATATGGATAAAGTCAAGTTGGATCCTTAACAAAATGACTTCCTATTGGTTCACTCTCTAGGTGTCACAAAATATCTCTGTGACATCACTTTGCCTTGAAATTTGCACTAACTAAATCAAGGAGTATCCCATATTTACTTTACCCCCTTCAATGCAAATAGCAATACATTTCTTTTAGTTGTATCTCACTGGGGTTGCGTTAAGATATCTTTAATGATAATCTCAGAAAGGCATACTATTCAAGTGGTAAGTGGAATGATTCCCATTTTATTCACCATTTCTCTCAAGCTGTGAACTAATTTGGGGTTCCTGGGGTAGTCCTCATATTAAGTTTTATGGCTTATGCCAAGGCACTTCCCCTAGTTTGAAGCAGACTATCTATATCTCTTAACCAAACCTGCATATAAAGTGTTTTGAATAAATGGTGTGTTTTCTTATATTATAACTTAGTGTGATTTTAGAATACCATTTAGAAACCTGCAACACACATGTATTAGAGATTGTTTAGATCATTTTATTTCGCAAGCGGAATATGGTCCTACATGCAAATGTTAGTAGTTTTCCAATAAAATCATAATGAAAGAGGATTAAGTGTTTCTTTTATTTCTCAAGATTGCCCAAGGATGCAAGAGAAGAGCATACACAACAAATAATCCAAGTAAAAAGTAAAGGAAAAATTACAATTAATGATCCATATAGATGCTTGATGACTAGTTCATTCCCTTAAGCCAAAAATTAAAGATGAAGTTTCTAATTTAACCAAGTGTTAGAAAATAAAAACTAAACTCTTCTTTTGTTTCTCAAGATCACCGTAAGATGCAAGAGAAGATCATACAGAAACCTTTATCCTAACTTGTAAAAAGCATGGAAACAAAAGAATCCATTAAAACTTAAGAAAAATGTTATAAATCTGATTTAAAATGTTAAAAACCCATATAAAACAGTTAAAAAAACATGAAAACAAAAAAAAACAAAAAAACTAGAAGTTAAAGCCTTGAAATTAGTGTAAAAATCAGTACATAATGCAGTTGCACGAAGTAGAGAAAAATAACACAAAACAAAGAGCGGTAACATGGGTTTAAGAATATTAGTGCAAAGGTTAAATCACTAGCATGACTGTGCCAAAAAACACAGTAAGTGTTGCAGTAGCGTGACCTGAGAGGAAGTAATGTGAATTGCCAAACGATAGCTCGAGCTAGATACAGAGCAGGAAAACAAAATGTTGCGTATGTGTGGATAGAGAAGCGGTAGCGTGAGTTAGAGAGTGGTAGCATGAAGCAGAGAGTGGTAGCGCAAGTCTCGGAGCAGTAGTGTGAGCAACTTAATAGTAGTGTGAGGCTTTCCTGTAAATCACCAAACATGGGACCCCTTGCACTAACACAATCCCATGTCATTAAGATTGACTACACATTGTCAAATTGAGTCCCTTATCACAATCGCATTTCACCTAATGTGGGTGATTTTCGTAATAGAGCATGATAAAAACCAAATACTCCAATTATACACCACACCTTACAAGTATGATTAGAAATTTAATGTTTCATCAATTGCTTTAGGAAAAATGCAAAAGAGGGTTAGTATACCAATATTATTTATATCTTGTGTATATATAAATTTTTATGTTTTAAGTTTAAAGCCAATGGACTAAGGATCTGTCCTACCGGGCGTGCCATATGTGAACTACATAAACTGTAAATATTTAAGCTATTTAACCTAGATGTAAAAAAAAGAAGCTATTAAAAATGTTAAGCTATGAAATTCTTTATTGAGAACCATCATGAATCAAATCTTATTGTTATATATGCATTATTTAAAGGTCTATATGTATTTTCTCATAATAAATTATAAAAGTAAGGTCTTAAAAAACACACTCATAAATAGTATATGCTAATTACGTTCAACCTATGAAGATTATAAAAAATCATAATATGTACATTGATTAATATTTTTTATTGTAAAGAGATTTTTAGTTAATTTTTTACAAGACCATGCTTAAATCTTCGAATTTTATTTAATCAAGACAATTTAATAAATGGATTCTTAAAAATGATTTACAATTTTTTTAATAAATGGATACAAGGCTCTAGATTTACCAATTATATAATTATAAAATAATAGTTTAATCAAAGTATGGTATAAGATTGAGATTAAGGAACTTAAACTTTTGATCAATAGCTTGTTTCTCTAAATTATCGGGGATAAGTATTGCAATTAATTATGATATTATTGGACAATATCATATCTTTAATTATATAATTATTACAATAGTATACATCTTAAGTTTTCAATTAAAAATTAATTCAAAGGATGTGTAACTACAATGTGAGTTGGATTTAATATATAAAAAATCAAATAAGATTTAAATTTTAAATAGGCTAGAAGTACTATCATTATTAGGATATTTAAAAATGATTGGGGTGATTTAAAATTTGTGTTTGCAGAAGGGTCTTTTTAACCAATATTCGTGTGTATTGATTAAATATAATGGTACATAGTGTTTAATTAACTAAGTAATATCTAATGATTGAATCATGATGAGGATTATCACTATCATAGTGTCGTATAGGTGGCATCCAGACATGATAAGTTTCCTACCATATATTTATGCTAATTAAAGGTGTTGTACGGATTCAAGTTATAGTCAATACATAGTATACAAACTTGGTAGTTATATTTGTTGTGAAAATCACTAATTGTGTTAGAAATGATAATAAAGAGGATAATTGGTAACATTTTAGCATTAAGATCGTCGGGGATTTTACGAGAATTTTTTTTGTCTATAGGTCATTAACATAACATTTTATATGCTAGTGTTCAACTTTAGATAGTTAGAGCCTATGTAGCCCCTGGATCATTCTTGGTATTCTTGTAAATAGGGGGACACTTATAAAAAAGATTTTTAATCATAGTAATGGGTGTTTGGAAAAAAAAAATCGGATTAAAAAGGACACATAGTCCTTTAATACTCAACATGCATGCACTACATCTTAATATTTGAAAAATAAATCGTAGAAGTAAAAAATTAAGATTGATATTTTTAAAACACCATCTATAGATGGTCTATACTAATACTTAAATAAATAGTCATAATTGATTGTAACTTGATTGTAACACTAGATTCATATCTCCAATTAAAAACATTTATTTTCACACATTAAAAAGTGCGTGAGATTTTTTAAAATAATCACACTCATTAAAACACATAATGAGATCTCCAAACAAGCAAAACTCACATGGATGTAACAATAAAAAAATGTTTGATCACCCTAAGAAAATAAAAGTTCTCCCCGCTTCGAAGTCAATGATTCTCCATAAAAAATTCTTGGATTTATCTTTGCACTTCATAAAAACATTTCAAGTGCACATGTTCCTTATTTCATTTAATTATAAGGGACCATACTCAATAGACACTTTTTACACATTTTGCACTTCATATATACACGTATTTCAAGACTAGTATCATTCTAATCTATTAGAAGGCCCCATCCTTCCATGGGACACTTTTTATTTATTTTTTTCAATACAATATTGAGAATTGATCTAATATCTAGACTTGTCCATCACATGACATTATTATACATAGTCAATATGACACTAGGCGACATCACCAGTGAGCGAGTTAAATAATATCTCATTCTGTTAATGTAAGACTGCCATGACTAAAAGCTCATTTGTTTATCACTGGTCTACATTTTTTCTTGTATTTACTCTGCAAAAGGAAGTTATGCTATTGATCTAAATTGTTTTCAGCTATGCATCTCTCATCTAGGTTTATGTTGTCAAGGATTAAGGAGTTTCATTCCACATAAATTGGGGGAAAATGTAGGACACTAAATCAAGAATCTTGATTTTATTCATTATTCCTGATCACATACCATTATTCATATGATTCCTAATGACCTTGTCTCAAATACTAATTGTCAATTATATTTAGATCAAGTATACTGATTGATTTCTATTTTGTCTCATCGGTCTTCTACTCTCACTTTGACATACTAGTGGAGATCACCTCCTCTCGAGACAGTATTCTAATAAAAATTGGGACATATAAAAAATGTAAAAATATAAATTATTTTTTGTTTAAATAAATAGGGACTCAATTAAATTAATTTTAAAACTTTAAATTGTAAGCCTTTTAGTGGTTAATTACAAAATTCAAACAAGGGAATCATATAAATAAAAAGTGATGTTACCATAATAAAGGACCAAACATAAGCATTAGCTATCATCACCTAAGGTTACATCCAAGAGCATTCCAAGAGAATTCAAACATCCATCGAGCTTCACACAAGGGACAAGGGACTGCCATTTTTGCATACACACATAGAATGGGAAGTTCATTCTTTCATACACACATCTATCTACATCTTTTACATCTAGCTATTTCTCATTATCAAGTGCAACACACACAAGAGCCAAAATCATGGAAACACTGAAGCATACCTAGGAAGACCTATGAAAAGAAATCATACATGCCAAAAATCATGATTTAGGACTTTACACATCATGCTTACCTCTTTGTTGATTGATCTCAACTAATCATTCTCATAACTAGATTCTTTCTTCCATATCTTGGCTATACACCTCTTTTAGGGCCGAGATCCCTAAAGTACACCTTAAGTGTAATTTAGACCAAATTTAGGCATCCATAAAAGCTTATTCATAATATGAATACAGGGATCATTGCATCCATTTCTAACTGAAAACTTAAAAATTTGACCTCTTACCATGTATATATGCCTTCGAGAATGCATTGGACTCATCATCACTACCCTAAAGCACTTCTTCAATGTTTTCATCCTTCTTTGCATCACATCATACCTGTATAAGCTTGTAAAAATCCTCCCTTTGAAGTATACTTGTAATTATGAATTACTCAACTATTCCATCACTTCTAGACACCTTAGAGCACCTAAGTCCCTTACTTCCATGATCAGATAGGTTCCCCTACATCAAGAGCCTCCTACAGACCTATAACATGCAATTTGGTATTTTTCTATCATGCAAACTTCACTCATGTAAGAAAAAATCCATACAACCTTACAATCTTCATTTAGCTTGGCATACAATCCTTATAAATACCTTAATAGATGACAAAACATGCTCCTTCTGGCTTGAATACCTTCTCAGACCCAACCATTAATATTTTTTGCAAGGGTTCTTACATAAGATTAGGGTTTTGGGGTTATGGTGGTTGATTTCAAAGTTTTTCACACATCGTCAAGACCCTAAAATTTCACAACAAGGAACATACCAATCATTCGTTAAAAAAAAAAGGAGTTATAAAGTTTAAGTTGCATCCTTGACCAAATCATCCAATAGGATAGTACCACCAAATTGTTTGGTCTTAAAGAAAACAATTTCTTCCTTGTGTATAATATAGCTCTAAAATTAGAAAAAAAAAATCATATACAAGATACTTCTAGATGGTTAGTCCCTCTATCACATCCATATCAATCTCCAAGTTAATCAAAGAGATAAGTGAACTCATCTTCTTATGTTTTACTATATTTATCTGTTGGTTGATATTTTGTCAAGCCAAATTATGAGGTTCAACCAAAGTACATGGGATTAAATCCCTCCTCAAAGATAGGTGAGGCTTCCTGTTTATTACTAATATAAAACACAACAAAAATAATATGTACAATATTCACATTAATCTAACCATTGGGGTTGGGATAGAATCCCAAAATCCATATCCATGATAGTTGAAGATGTTGTTGTTTTCCAAAATGGAATGGATCAGGAAAGGAATACACAATGGAAAGGAAATGACGGGAACATATTTTCTTTTCGAGCAAACACAGATCACGAAATAATCATACGAGTTCTTAGATAACAAATGTAATGTAATGTTTGAAATGATTAAAATGAATTAAGAATGCTAAACAAAGAATAGCTTAAGATCTATGAACATAAGAACAATATCTTAAGAGAGATGAATCTCACAACACAAAGTTTGCAAAAATAGCATCGATTTCTATTTCTCAAATGATTAAAAGAAAACACAAAGTTTTTCTTCTTCACAATAGTTCTCAATATTCCAAAAATCTCAACCCTTTGGAATGCATAAGCATCCCTTATTTATAATAAAAGCAGTTAAGAGAAAATAGGATAAATCCTAGAAAATAGTCTTTTAAAAGAGAGTCCTATTTTGCTTGACTCTCACACAGGAGACCAAGTCAAAATTTGCTTCCTATGTGATGAAACAAAAATGAAAAAGACATGTTGATTTCAAGATTGAAATGACATGTCAACATTGTGCTTATTCTGTATCATCATCTTTATCTTCCTCCAACAAATTATGCTTGTTCGAAAATTCTTAGAATTTTTGGATTATACCCCTACATCTCATTCTCATCAGGCGTAGTGGAATGATCACTCAGAACTTCACATGTTTCCTGAGTGTCACTAACATTTCCAGGAAGCTTTTTTAATGTTTTGTTGAGTTTCCTTAGGATCTCCAAAGAATGTTCAATTTTCAACAAACCTATCAATGATTTCCATGCCGAATCCATAAGTTGGTTCATGCTGAATTGATTCTTGGATCTATTTGTAAAGATCATCAACCGGAAAGATACCCGAGCTTTCACTCAACACCTTAGCACAAATCTTGACTAGCTCTTCTTCTAAGTAATTCTTTCCATCGGACCAATTAATCTCTTGATTCTCTCAATTTGTTGCAAGCTTCATTGAGAATCTTTATTCTGAATTTGATGGCATTTAGTCAGTTGAAAATTCTTTATCCCCATGTGGAATGATGCCTTCTTCAACCAAGATGCGGGATGGAACCTATTTCAGTGGTTTGGAGAGCTTCAAAAGTTAACTCTAGGTTCCCAATTTTGCTGAAAATTCATCATCCATTTTCTCTCCATCCTTATTTATATCCTCTAAGGATTGGTAGACTTCCACAGTATCTTCGATGACTTCTTTTCCTTGCAGAAGCAGCCTTTGGGTCCATTCATCGACTGTTCTCCCCCTTTTCATTAATCTTCTCGATCATGGGTACCGATGAGAAATCGAACCTGATAGGAATAGAGGATGATGGTGTTGACTCAGGAGGCTTTGAGAGCTTGAGTAGTACTTCTGTTTAGCTGTTGTACTTTCTCTTTTAACTCATCTTTGTTTGCCTTAGTTTCCCTCAGCTTCTAGCACAACACATTCATGGCATCTTGTGCGTCCTTCATTGTGCTCCCTCTGTTGTTACTTTCCCTAGAGCCACCCTTGTGATTTGATAATCTATGACCATTATGTCATCCTTATTTTTATCAGCTGCGGGAGTAGAAATTTCTACAAATTTATGCCCTGAGGCATCCACTGAAATCCTAGAGACTATTTTGGGTTTCTTGGCTGACTTGGTAGGGAGTGACCTTGAGGGAACTGAAATCAAAGGCTGGTAATGGAACAACTACCTTCCTCTTCCTCGGAGTCTGATCTACCAAACCATTGAGGCGTATTGGAAGAAGTTGCTTCCACTGTAGGTGTTATGGTCACATCTTCAGGTGGGAGGAGGATTAGCTTGTGGAGTGGTAACCACCGTAAGTGTAGTGCCCGTGGTAGTGGATTCAGGGAATAAAGGTGCAGTAGGGGGATGCATGTCCACAGTTAACTGGGGTCCAGTGGGGAGAGGTGAGAGACTAGAGAAGATATTATCCATGGTTGAGGAACTTGGTGAAGAAATTTGAGGCAAGGAAGGTTGAATGGGAGGAGGCAAGGATTTTGGAATTAGAGCTTGAGAAATGGGAGGGAGACTTACCTTCTGATGAACTATCTACCAAAGGAGGAATGAAAGGTTGAATAATCTCTTCTCTTGAAGGAAGACTCCCTTTTCTGGTTGTGGAGGTGAATCAAGAACCTCAACTGTTTGTGGGAGAGTGGCCACTGGTGTAGTTACTTGATCTTCTCCCTTTCTTACAAACTTAACCTTCATTGGCCTTTTGGAAGGGTTCTTATCCTTTTCCTTTTTTCCTTTTGAGGGTCCCTCTTCCAAAGCATCTAGCTTTGTAAAACTCCCTTCTTTATAACTCATTCCCCAAGAAATAAGCCACGCCTTAGTACGGGAAAGAATTTGAGTAGCTCTTCCCATGATAGAAGCTTTCTCAGCAATGGACCAATCAATGGCCAGGAATACATATTGATCTTCATTCAACCCATCATACGAGGCATCAAGGACACTCTCATTGTCTTTAGTGCCTTTTGGGATGTCAGATAAATCCAGCATCTAGATTTCTTCAATTTTCAACCTGTTATTATCTTTTCTTCAGATGGAAACTTCATCCTGAAGATCAACCCAAATATCTTCTATGTTGGGAACATGTAGATATAAAGTCCCGTATGACTTAAGAAATCCTCAGAAATCAAATCCATCTCTGTGCTTCATGTGCTTCTTCAATTTGTCCTGAAGCTCATGCACTACATTCTTAGCTTTGACCACCATCGAGCATGTGTATCTTCCAATGGAAATGGGGAAGGATACAACAGCCTTGTGTTTGCTTTATTGGAATTTGTGAAAATCCAACAACTGTCTTACCAATTCCATTAGGATCAGCTTATCACCTGGGAATTTGGGCAATCTGAAAGGATCACCTGGATACATGACCACCTGAAGGTATGTGAACTTCTTGAACTACAAGAAGATACAACCCCATTTTGATACTTTGGCCCATGCTTCATCAGAGACTCTTCTTTTCCTTAGATCAGGGTTCATCCTACAGATATTTTCATAAAAGAAAGCATCGTTCACTCTTCTGAACTGATCTTCGGAACCTTTCATTGTCAGCTGAGGGAGGTACCGATATATGTGTTCTGTATCCCTATCTCCTTTTTCATCCAATCCTAGATAATTTCTCATGCCAGTTGCTACATAGGTGACATATGATGACATATAGAATTTTCCCACTAGTCAAGACTGTCTTCATCTAGGAATCAATCTCATCACTTATGAGACTGCTCTCTAATCAATCCCTTGTTTGTTCTTCTTCATAATCACCATGAATTGATACATCCATCCTTGGAAGTCCCTTGACTTAGGGAGTCCAAATACTCGACTCAGCAGGGTGAAGGTGATGATGTCACTAATTTCAAGGATGAAATCACTCCTGGGGATAAACTTGGGAAACCTTGAGACAGCTAGCTTAGCCTTGATCACAAACTTTCTATTCACATGCCTGATGCAGTCTTCTTGATCTTTGTCCTAGGCTTTCTGTGCTGACTTGAGATCTACGTCAACATATTCTTGAAAGTTGGGTAATCTTAAGAGGTCATCAAAATAACCCCCATCCAACTTCACTATGACTTCTCCTGCTTGATTTTTCACTGAGTGAGAGTCTGAGTCATAATGGGAAGCACATGCCAAAATGAACTCAGGGCATTGAGCCGACATTGGGAATCCTGCTATAAGAGGGAGGCCACTGTTGGTTATTGCCTTAATCTAGGGACTCTGAGAAGAATCCTTGGTTCTATTCCAGAAATTCTCCATGTCAATGTTACCAAGTTCTATATCTCAGATGTCGTAATTGCAATCTATATAGGAAGGGGATTCCATCTTCTGATACTTGTATTTCATCTTACCTGACTTGTCTTTAGATGATCCAAGATCTGACATGAGAAATATTGAAGAAAGAATGCCTAGACAACTCCTATATGAGCAATCAGACTTGGAAGCTTGCTGAGCAATGCCCCACAAACCTGCCACACTATCCGGATTTAGGACTTGTAAAGACACTTGATGAAACCCGACACACTAGAGAGAGAGTGTCAAAACTTAGGTCTTGTCAGACACTTCACAAAACCTGACACACTGGAGAGAATGTCATAGAAATTAGTAGATGTTGGACACTCTGCAAGACCTGATACACTACAGGAATCGGAAGATGTTGAGCACCTCGCAAGACCCAAAACACTTTAAACTAAATGTTGGATGATGTTGGATGCCTGACACTGAGAAAATCACAATGGAAAAAGATGTCCGAGGATGTTAGATGTTCACACTTAGAAAGTCCTCGAAACTTGGAGATTGTAAAACACCCTGCAAAACCTGAAATAAGGGATTGGGTTTTTGAGATGTCAAGACATGCAATCTTTCCACCATTTCAACAGTTAGGACTTTGTATTCTTCTCCTTTTCTTTAAAACACAAAAAGGTATATTCCAAGGTATAGAATAGGCAAACACCATAAGGGTGAACTCTTAATCAATAATTTCTATTTGGAATACAACCCAAAAAGAAGAAGAAAACCTAAAACCCTAAACCTAGAAGAAAAATAGGAAAGGAAGGAGAATGAGATGTAAAGAACATCACAAAAACATTTTCAACAAAACTCACAAGTAGAGGGCAGAGAAAATACCTTTAGCAAATTTTAAAAATAATCAAAAATGAACCACACAATCGAGCACGAAATCAAATCGGGTTCGAAGGTTGAGATAACATGCATGAGAAAATCCATGTAACCAAAAGTACAATAGATCCAAATGACGTGTCAATCCAACCATTTATAAAACCTCTCCATTTATTACAATTCACATGAAACATGTGCCAACTACCCAACAACTCAGAGTTAATGCCATGTCATCATGCTTGGAGTGCCTCAAAAACCTGATACAAAGGATTAGCTATCAATTCAGGTTTCAGGTTTCGGAAATAGATGACATGAAACATGAGATGTTTGGGTGTTCCAAGGTTCTGAAAACCTGACACAAAGGGACATATCAGGTTTTTGGTTTCGGGTTTCGGAAGTCAATCGACATGTAACATGCTTTTTGAGAGTCATGTTCTGATGCTCATGAATTCTGAAAACCTAAAGTACTGGCTATTTTCGAGTTTTGGGTTTCAGGAAACAATTTGCATATAGCATGTAAAAAACATGTTTTCATGTTGTTGAAACCTGAAAACCTGAAAATCTCCTCAAAGGGGAATCTTAGGAGATTTTTTTCAAAAAAACATTCTATGGTTATCTTAATTTTAGCTGGAATCACTAAAATGAGATAACAGCTGGCTCCAGTTGGGGACTTTCTTGGTGACATCAAAGGAAGAGAACTCAGAATCTTTGGTTTTATCCATTGGGCTATGGATTCTGAAGAAAGAAGAAAACCAAAAACAAACAAAGAAAGAAAGAAAACAAAAAGTAAACACACGACAGAAAATAAATTATGTACAATGCAAGAGAGCATCTTGCATTACTGATGGAACAACTTCAGATGTTGACCACTGAAAGGTAGAGGGAGTAACTCTCCATCAAGGTATGATAGACAGAAGCTATTTTCACCATTCAGATGATGTATTTTGAAAGGTCCTTTCCATAAAGAATCAAACTTTCCATGCATCCCTTTCTACTCTCTTCTCTTATCCTAGAGGAGTACTAGATCTCCAACCTAGAAATCACGTTGCTTTGATTTCTTGTCAAATATTCTTTTGACTTTGATCTGATGGTCTGTGATGCGATCCACCACCTTGCTCCATTCTTCTTCTAGCCTGGCTAGGTACATTATCCTTTTCTCGATAGAACTTTGAAAAGTTTCATCCTCAATTGCTTTAGCCAACTGTAAGGCTGGTAATTCCATGGAGATAGGTATCTCAGTGTTAATCCCATACAACACCTGGAATGGAGACATCCCAATAGCTCATTTAGGAGTAATCTGATCAGCCCACAATGCATCATACAATGCTTTGTGCCATGTCCTTTGATTCTCATCAACCAACTTTCTGATTATGGTCACCAGGTTTTTGTTGCTCGATTCAGCTTGGCCATTACCTTGAGGGTAGTAATCAGATGAATGAGCCAACGTGATCCCAAATCCATAACAAAATTCTTTCAACTCGTGGGATGAAAAATTGGAGCTGTTTTTGGCAACAATTTTTTGAGGCACACCAAATCTGACAATTATATTTTCTTTGAGGAAGTTGCAGAGAGCTTCAGAGGTTGCCTGCTTGATGGGTGCAGCTTCCACCCACTTGGTGAAATAGTCTATGGCAGTGAGCACGTAGTTGTGTCCCACACTGGAGGTAGGATTCAATACTCCAATGAAATCAATTCCCCATTGGAAAAAAGGTTCTTCAATGACCACAGGCTTCAGGGGAAGAGCTGCTAACTTAGGGCGACCAACAAAATGTTGACAAGCTTCACATTTGGATACCCATTCTACTGAGTCTCGAAAGAGAGTAGGAAAATAGTACCTGGCCCGTAGGATCTTATAAGTTGTCATGGAGGAGGATAAATGTCTTCCCTGTTGTGACATGCACCAGATTATGGAAGGACTTAAATAGCAACCTCACCATGCTATGACTTATCAACACAACAATTCATATTTTCAATACACCATCAATACCTTTCTTGTACATTCCATTATCCACACAAGGGAATGTATCTTGCGGATCTTAACTTAACTGTCCTCTTCTCCTTTTGGCTCAAATGCGGGGGACATTTTCCATAAGTCAGAAAGAAAGTAATATCTATGTACCATTCTTTGGTTGTGCTCACAAAAAGAACCATGGGCAATTCTGAAGAGGTATCTTAGGTTTTTTCACATTTTGTCTTAGCACTATTTTCTTAATCAATTAGCATAGGCCCCCTTCCTCATACCAACTTGGTAGGTCTGATGTCCAAGTCATACTCTTGGACTTTAGCTATCCAGTTACCCTGTTGACTACCCAACTCTTGTTGAGTCAAAATGGATTTAACTGCAGTATCAGGAACGAGAACGAGGGTATGAGAACTCAACACGTAATACCTGAAATGTTTCACTGCTCTCACCACCACATAAGCATGCTTTTCAATTTGTGACATTTTCAATTCATGTTCTTTCAATGGGCAGCTCATGAAAGTGATGGGAGCTTCAATTCCTTCTTCATTTTCCTGCATCAAGATGGTTGATACTGTATGAGCGGAAGCATAGCTGTACATGATGAAATATTTTTTGAAGTCTGGACATACTAGAATGGGGGCATGTGCAATTACCTTTTTGACTTCTTTGAAAGCAAGCTTCCCTTCAGTGCTCCATTGAAATGGAGTTTTCCCTTTCATCATCCCAAGGATATCCTTGGTTTTATCAGCAAAATCAGGTACAAATCTTCTTAGGAAATTAACCTTCCCAAAAAAGGAGTGCACCCCAGTTTTACTTGTGGGTAGGGTAAGGCTTTGAATGGCCTTCACCCTCTCTGGGTCGATCTTGGTTCCTTCTCTAGTCACAATATGACCCAACAACTTTCCCTCTGTCACTCCAAACATGGAATTCTTAGGATTTAATGAAATCCCATGACGCCTGCACCTTAAGAGTACCTGTTCCAGGTGATCATAATGATCACTTCATTTTTTAGAGAAGACCGTCAAGTCATCCAAATACACAACTATGACCTTTCCCATTAAATCCCTGAAAGCTAAGTCCATAGCTCTCTGAAATGTGGCCCCAACATTGATCAAACTGAAAGGCATCCTTCTGTAAGAAAAGGTTCCCCATGGAGTGGTGAACGTTGTTTTATGTTGATCTTCAGCAACTACCTCAACCTGATTATATCCCAAAAATCCATCAAGCATGGATAACATCTCTACCCTAGTGACTGTCTTTAATACCTGGTCCATGATGGGAAACAGATAATTGTCCTTCATTGAAGACTGGTTGAGATTCTAGAAGTCAACACAAATCCGGATTTCACCATTCTTCTTTCTCATAGGGACAATGTTCACAACCCAAGTGGAATGATGGATTGGAAAGATAATCCTTACGTCTAACATTTTCTGAATTTCTGCAAGAATAGTCCCTAAGATCTTGGGGTTGTAATGTCTCTACTTCTACCTGTGGGGTTTAACTTCAGGCTTCAAGGGAATGCTATGTTGCACATCCTTGGGCTTAAAAGACTTTAGATCCATGTATGACCACGCTAGGACATGTCCATGTATCTCTTCAAGAGTGAAGAGAATCTTTCTTTTTCCTTCGGTGAACAGCATTTACTGATGTTTACCATCCGCGGTTGATCAGAGGAACCTAGGTTAACTTGATCTACTTCTGACAAGGAAGCGCCTTCAGCTTGCCTTTTATCCTGAATAAACTGGTCATGCTTGTCGAACAAACCTTCCAGAGAAACCAATCCTTTGGGAATCTTGTTGCCTTTTAGCTAAATGAACTCACCATCAATCTCTTGATATGAACTTAAAATAGATTCATGCAGAAAAGCTGATTCAGATCCTTCAAAATATAGTTCACTAAAATTGTCATCTTTTTCAAGGAAAGACAGTACCTGTTGATCATCATTGAATACTTGCCAATGTGCTGAATTATCTCGAACACTGGGATGGTACACAATCTCGATGGTGTACATGTCTTGTTTGAACTATGGATGAGGAAGGAGAAGAGATGCAGACATAGCCAACGAATCAGCTTTGTCATTATAATCCCTCAAAAGTTCCTTGATAGAAAAAGCATCAAAGCATTCTATGCTATCCCATACTTTGTTCCTGTAATGCTTTAGGTGATCATTTTTCACTTGATAAACTCCTTTCACTTGATTTACAATGAGCTCAGCGTCTCCCTAAAATTTGAGGTTTCAGATTCCCTTTTGTCTTGTCATTTCTAATCCTAATAACAAAGTCAATATTCAGCTTTGTTATTAGTATTATCAAACTGCAACTTGAAAGAAAAGGGGAAAGATCTCAAAATCCAAAGATATAAGAACTATCCCAACACCTGATCCAGTAGTTGAACAAATCCCATCAAACTTGAGGGTCCAAATACCATTAGGAACCTCTTCCTTAACATCCACAGCTGGTATCTATGATGTCATGAAATAATTCCCTAAGCCAAGCATCTTCGAAAATAATTTTAGCCTTGGGGTCATCCGATTTAGTGACTAAATACTTCACTTGAGGTTCTGGATGGAGAATACGAGGAACTCCATTAACTTGAATTTTAGCCTTGGTCTAGTCCATATTAATCTCCCCTCCAGCATATTTAGAAAAACCTCTTCCTAAGAAAATACCGTAAGCAGCTGGGATATTAGCAACCAGAATGGTCATTTTTACTCTCTTCTCTGGGAAGGCGAAAAATGCAAATTGTGCATCTTTGATTTGACCAATCAAAGGAACTTGTTTGGTTTCCATGGAGTAACACCATCTGTATGATTTAGTCAAAGTAAGTCCAAGGGCATGAGCTAATTTTGCGGGCATCACATTATCGGAAGCTCCTGAGTCAATTATGTAATTGCTGAGTTTGAACCCGTTTATGAGTAAAGACAAATAAAATGGTTCGATCTTTCCTGAAGAAGAAATAGAGGTCATATTGGTCAAACGTGAAGGTTGAGTAGGACTTGACAAAATGCCTTTTGAAGATGAAGGAACAACAACCTTTCTTCTAATGAATTTGGCAAGCTTTTCAAATTTCTCGGGATTTGACTAAAGATATTCTGCTTCTGACATTTGGATCTTAGTTTTTTTTGCATGGTCAACAATGTAAAAAGTAGTATATGAAGGAATGATGGTAGGTTCAGTTTTGGTTATATTGGTTTGAGCTAAGGTACTAATCTTGAGAGTAGGAGAAGGAGAATAAGAAAAAGTTGTTACCTTTTTAGTTGTCTCCTTTTCAGTTTGTGCTGAGATGGGAGAGCCTCTCTTGGCCATGACCATGGAAGCTTCTTTATTCTTCTCCTTAGAGCCTTCAACTGGCCTTCCTAGGATTATAAGATTGGGATTGAGTAAAGACCGCAAATGACTAACCATCATGTTCACATCCGTCTTCCTCGTACTCCAAGTACCTAATGCTGGAGTCGCTAGCTAAATCATCATATGACTCATCAATCTCTATCTCGAAGCTTTAAAAGCTTCATGAGAATCTTGTTCTTCATCTCCTTCCACTATCTCTACTGTAGCATTAACAGGAGGAGCTTTGATAGCCAGTCTCAGTTGAGCAGCAGTCAACCACGGTCTATCTCTTGTGGGAGTGCCATTAGTATTATTGAAATTTCATCTAGGAATATCCCAATACGGAACGTTTCTCACTTGTTGAGACATTTGCTTTTCCAAAGAAATCAAGTCATTAGCCATCTTCTGAATCATTGGATCAGTAGTACTCTGATAAGAACTCTGATTTTTAGGCTTGGATGATTCTTTTCTGATATTTCTGACTAGAATAAGATCATCTTCTATTTCGGTGGTCGTAGCTTGAGCGGTGGCCAAATCGGGGATAACATATCTTCTTAACAAGAAGCTTACATCTAGAGGTTGAGCGTTGATGAAGAAACACTTCTGATTCTCAAGAGTAGGAACAGTGTGATCTAGAATCTTACAAATCATCTTGTTGAATTTGGCTATGAAGTCTTGCATGGATTCATAAGACTCCTTCTTCATGTGGGAAGCTATACTAACTAGGTGTGAGAATCTTCAGCTGGTTTGAACCTTACTTCAAATACAAATCTCATGGTATCCCAGTTAGTAATGCATGAATTTGGGAGATGATAGAACCATTTTACTAATATGCCATGCAATGTTTTAATGAAGAGTAGAACAGAGACATCTTCATGAGCAACCAAAATAACACTGCATGCAACAAAGAATGAGGCAATGTGTTCGTTAGGATGTTATTTCCCATCACCGTTGAACTTAGGAATATTCTTCTGTGATCCATGAGGTAGGTCATGTAATGGTGGAGTAAGGGAAAGAGGACCAATAGATGCACCCCAAGGCACAGGTTGTGCTGTCATTCTTCTGAATGAAGTATGAATAGGAATTTGAATATCTGGCAAGAATAATGCACGAAAAGTTGTAGAGACTTCTTGTTCTTAAGGAATCTGATTCCTTCAGATGGGCGAAGAACTTCTTTCCCGGCTAGAAGCGACATTATTGGATGAAATCTTGAAATTATGCTATTGAAGCAGATCAAAGAATGGATCAGTTTCACCCTTGGCTCAGCTTAACTAAGCGAAGATCTTCCTGGCCAGCTTGAACTGGAAAATGGATCTTCTTGAAAATAAGGAAAATACAGAGTCACCAGACACCAAAAGTATAAGCTTAGTCTTATCAATCTGTATTTCCCCAATGGAGTCACAAAAAATTGTTGGTTGGATATTTTTTCACGCCAAAATATGAGGTTTGACCACAGTACATGGGATTAAATCCCTCCTCGAAGATAGGTGAGGCTGCTTGTTTATTACTAATCTAAAACACAACAAAAGTAATATGTACAATATTCACATTAATCTAACCATTGGGGTTGGGATATAATCCCAAAGTCCATATCCATGCTAGGTAAAGATGTTGTTATTTTCTGATATAGAATGGATCAGAAAGTAATACACAATGGAAAGAAAGTTATGGGAATGTATTTTCTTTTGAGCAAACAAAGATGACGAAATAGTCATACGCGTTCTAGATAACAAATGTAATGTAATGTTTAAAACAATTAAAATTATTGAGAATGCTAAACACAGAATAGCTTAAGATACTGAACATAAGAACAATATATTAAGAGAGATGAATCTCACAACACAAAGTTTGCAAAAATAGCATCGATTTCTATTCCTCAAATGATTAAAAGAAAACACAAAGTTTTTCTTCTTCAAAAAAGTTCTCAATATTCCAAAAATCTCAACCCCTTGGAATGCATAAGCATCCCTTATTTTTAATAAAAGGAGTTGAGAGAAAATAGGATAAATCCTAGAAAATAGTCTTTTAAAAGAGTGTCCTATTTTGCTTGACTCTCATGTAGGAGACCAAGTCAAAATTTTCTTCCTATGTGACGAAACAAAAATGAAAAAGACATGTTGATTTCAAGATTGAAATGACATGTATCATTGTGCTTATTTTGTATCATCATCTTTATCTTCCTCCAACAAAGCCTGATTGTCCCAAAATTCTTGGAATTTTTGGATTATACCTTGCATCTCATTCTCATCAGGTGCTGTGAAATGATCACTACAAAATTCACATGTTTCCTAAGTATCACTAGTGTTGCCAAGAAGATTTTTCAATCTCTTGTTGAGTTTCCTTAGAGTCTCCAAAGAATGTTCAATTTTTACAAACCTGTCAATGATTTCCATGTTGAATCTGTACGTTGGTTCATGTTGAATTGATTCTTGGATCTGTTTGTAAATATCATCAATAGGTAAGATACGTGAGCTTTCACTCAACACTTTTGCATAGATTTTGATCAACTCTTCTTCAAAGTCATTCTTGCCATTGACAAATTGATCTCTTGATTCTCTCAATTTGATGAAAGCTTCATTGAGAATATTTATTCTGAATCTGATGGTTTTGGTTAGCTGAAAATGTTTATCCCCATGTGGAATGATGCCCTCTTCGACCAAGATGCAGGATGAAATCTGTTTCAGCATTTGTAGAGCTTTGAAAGTCAACTCTAGGTTCTCGATTTCTGCTAAAAACTCATCATCCATTTTCTCTTCATCTTTCTTTATATCCTTTAAGGATTGGTAGACTTCCACAGTATCTTTGATGAATTCTTTACCTTATAGGAGTAGGCTTTGGGTCCATTCATCGACCGTTCTCCCTTTTCGTTAATCTTCTCGATCATGGGTACCGATGAGAAATCAAACCCGATAGGAGTAGAGGATGATGGTGTTGACTCAGGAGACTTTGAGAGCTTGACTAGCACTTCTGTTAGCTGTTGTACTTTCTCTTTTAACTCATCTATGTTTTCCTTAGTTTCCCTCAGCTTCTGGCACAACACATTCATGGCATCTTGTGCATCCTGTTGTGCTCCCTCTGTTGCTACTTTCCCTAGATCCACCCTCTTCATTTGATAATCTGTGACCATTATGTCATCCTTAGTTTTTTCAGCTACGGGGGTAGAAATATCTACAAATTTATTCCCTTTTTCTGGTTGTGGAGGTGAATCAAGAACCTCAACTATTTGTGGAAGAGTAGCTACTGGTGTAGTCACTTGGTCTTCTCCCTTTCTTATAAACTTAACCTTCATTGGCATTTTGGAAGGGTTCTTATCCTTTTCCTTTTTTCCTTTTGAGGGTCCCTCTTCCAAAGTGTCTAGCTTTGCAAAAATCTCTTCTTTATAACTCATTCCCCAAGAAATTAGCCACACTTTAGTACGGGCAAGAATTTGAGTAGTTCTTCCCATGATAGAAGATTTCTTAGTAATGGACCAATCAATGGCTGGGAATACATATAGATCTTTATTTAACTTGTCATATAAGGCATCAAGGACAGTCTCATTGTCTTTAGTGCCTTTTTGGTTGTCAGATAAATCCAACATCTGGATTTCTTCAATTTTCAACCTGCTGTTATCTTTTCTTCATATGACAACTTCATCTAGAAGATCAACCCAAATATCTTCTATTTTGGGAGCATGTAGATATAAAGTATCGTATGACTTAAGGACTCCTTGGAAATCAAATCCATATTTGTGCTTCATGTGCTTATTCAATTTATCCTGATGCTCGTGCACTACGTTCTTAGCTTTGACCACCCTTGAGCACGTGTTTCTTCCAATGGAAATGGGGAAGGATACAACAACCTTGTCTTTGCTTTGTTGGAATTTGTGGAAATCCAACAACTATCTTACTAACTCCATTAGGATCAACTTATCACCTGAGAATCTGGGCAATTTGAAAGGACCACCTAGATACATGACCACCCGAAGGTATGTGAACTTCTTGAACTACAAGAAGATACAACCCCATTTTGATACTTCGGCCCATGCTTCATCAGAGACTCTTCTTTTCCTTAGATCAGGGTTCATCCTGCAGATATTTTCATAAAAGAAAGCATTGTTCACTCTTCTGAACTGATCTTCAGAACCTTTCATTATCAGCTGAGGGAGGTACCAATATATGTTTTATGTAGCCCTATCTCCTTTTTCATCCAATCCTGGATAATTTCTCATGCCAGCTACTGCATAGGTGACATATGATGACATATAGAATTTTCCCGTAGTCAATACTATCTTCATATGGGAATCAATCTCATCACTTATGAGACTGCTCCAATCGATCCGTTGTTTTTTCTTCTTCATAATCACCATGAATTGATACATCCATCCTTGGAAGTCCCTTGACTCAGGGAGTCCAAATACTTGACTTAGTAAGGTGATGATGTCGTTAATCTCAAGGATGAAATCACTCCTGGGGAAAAACTTGGGGAACCTTGAGACAACCGGCTTGGCCTTGATCAAGAATTTCCTATTCACATGCCTGATGCAGTCATCTTGATCCTTGTCCCAGGCTTTCTGTGTTGACTTAAGATCTACGTCAACATATTCCTGAAAGTTGGGTAATCTTAAGAGGTCATCAAAATAACCCCCGTCCAACTTCACTATGACTTCTCCTGCTTGATTTTTCACGGAGCGAGAGTCTGAGTCATAATGGGAAGCACAAGATAAAATGAACTCAGGGCACTGAGCAGACATTGGGAAACCTGCTACAAGAGGGAGGCCACTTTCGGTTATTTCCTTCATCCAGGGACTCTGAGAATAATCTTGGTTCTGTTCTATAAATCCTCCATGTCAATGTTACCAAGTTCAGTATCTCGGATGTCATAATTGCAATCTATGTAGGAGGGGGATTCCATCTTCTGATACTTGTGTTTCATCTTCCTTAACCTGTCTGACTTGTCTTTAGATGATCCAGGATTTGACATGAGAAAGCCTGAAGAAATAATGCCTAGACAACTCTTATCTGAGTAATCAGACTTATAAGCTTACTGAGAAATGCCACAAACCCACCACACTATCAGGACTTAGGTCTTGTAAAGCACCTGATGAAACCCAAGCCACTTGGAGAGAGAGAGTCAAAACTTAGGTCTTGTCAGACACTTTGCAAAACCCGACACACTGGAGAGAATGTGTTGGAAATTAGTATATGTATGACACTCTGTAAAACCCGACACACTGCGGGAATCAGAATATGTTGAGCACCTCGCAAGACCCGAAACACTGGAAATCGAATGTCAGAGGATGTTGGATGTCTGACATTGAGAAAATCTTGAAACACTGCGGAACTTGGAGACTGTAAAACACCCTGCAAAACTTGAAATAAGGGATCAAAAATTTGATATGTTAAGACATGCAATCTTTCTACCATTTCAACAGTTAGGAATTTGTATTCTTATCCTTTTCATTAAAACACAAAAAGGTATATTCTAAGGTATAGAATAGGAAAACACCCTAAGGGTGAACTATTAATCAATAATTTATATTGGAATGTAACCCAAAAAGAGGAAGAAAACCTAAAACCCTAAACCTAGAAGAAAAGTAGGAAAGGAAGGAGAACGTCACAAAGAACATCACCAAAACATATTCAACAAAACTCACAAGCAGAGGGTAGAGAAAATACCTTCAGTAAATTTGGAAAATAATTGAAAATGAACCACACAATTGAGCATGAAATCAAATCGGGTTCGAAGGTTGAGAGAGCATGCACGAGAAAATCCATGCAACCAAAAGTATAATAGATCCAAATGACGTGTAAATCCAACTATTTATAAAAACCCCTACATTTATTACACTTCACATGACACGTGTGCCAACCACCCAACAACTCAGAGTTAATGCCATGTCATCATGCTTGGAGTGCCCAAAAACTTGATACAAAGGATTATCTATCAATTCAGGTTTTGGTTTTTGGGAAACAGATGACATGAAACATGAAATGTTTGGGTTTTCTGAGGTTCTGAAAACCTGACACAAAGGGTCATATCAGGTTTTGGGTTTTAGAAGTCAATCGACATGTAACATGCTTTTTTCCAGTCATGTTCTGATGTTCAATAGTTCTGAAAACCTAAAATACTAACTTGTTTCAGGTTTCGGGTTTTGGGAAACAATTTGCATATAGCATGTAAAAAACATGTTTTCATGTTGTTAAAACCTGAAAACTTGAAAATCTCCTCAAAGGGGAATCTTAGGATATTTTTTTCAAAAAAAATTCTATGGTTATCTTAATTTTAGTTGGAATCACTAAAATGAGATAAAAACTAGCTCCAGTTGGGGACTTTCTTGGTGACATCAAAGGAATATAACTCAGAATCTTTAGTTTAATCCATTAGGCTATAGAGTCTAAAGAAAGAAAATAAAAAAAAAACAAACAAAGAAAGAAAACAAAAATCAAACACACGACAGAAAACAAATTATGTACAATGCAAGAGAGCATCTTGCATTACTGATGGAACAACTTCAGATGTTGACCATTGAAATGTAGAGGGAGCAACTCTCCATCAAGGTATGATAGAAATAAGCTATTTTCACCATTCAACTGATGTCTTATACCACAATGCACTTATCTTACCTTTTCTATGCCATTCAGGGCTTATAAGACCTTAAGTCTCAATCCAAAAAACACACATCTAAGCCATATAGCATATCCAAATCCTTCATATGTTTTTATCAAGGTTTACTTCTTTACTTTAGGTGTGTATAACTTGTCAACCATCAAGAAATTTCATACATATCATTTGAGACATCAATGTAGACCTCTAAGTAACCATACACAATCTTAACATACTCCATATTAACTAATAGACTTACCTATTGCACTTGCGAATCTTGAAATTATTCTAACCTTATTCATACACATTCCATGAAGCATGAACAATTTTGGAGAAATCACAAGTATGTTTCAAGGATACACAACTCAAAATGGGACATGTTAGATAACTTACATACCTAGAAAACATAAAACCACCTTGCCTTTAATGGTCTGATGAAGTCATCATACAAATGATTTACTTGCATCATGCACCATCTCTTAAATAAAAATTTTCAATACCATAATGATCATCTTTTTCTATTGTGTTAGAACATCTATCTCTTCAAAAAACATTGGATGCCTTTACTGACCTTAAGTCTCAATGGTAGCATGAGGGTTATGAAGTTTTCCCTTTTGTTAAGGACATGCAAGGGAAATATGAAAAAAGTAAAGTAAATTCAAGTAGATGAACAAAATTAATGTAATATAATTAAATAGGCTACACGTTTTATATTAACCAACCACATTTATTCATATCTCATTATAAATTACATTAGTCTCATGCGCACTTATCATATATATCTCATATGCTACTATCTTTCCTTCTCTTATTGTTACATACTACATATTATTCTCATCATACACCACATATCCCTTTGTAATTAAGTAAAATAAATATCTATTCTTACAAAATAGGCCAAAAGACACTTCTTTTAGTCGCGAATTTGTCGGAGTATGCTGAAGTCTATTTATGATCTTCTTTGTTTTATGACTCTGGATAAACTTCTATGGATTTTCCCTATGTTCGACGGCTTTCTTTGTCTCCCATGGGTATGATTAGTATTCGAAGAATACTTCCTTATCTTTGTGGGTGTGTCCTCACTTCTACATGTTGATCTAAAAATTGATGAAGAACCCTGTCACTATCATGCCTGGAATTTAAATGTTATCTCGTCCTCGAGACAATCAAAAGATTAAGAACCCTGTATTCTTGTGCAAAATTTTAAAGTGTGTTTATAATTTATCCTCATTGTTATTCTTTGAAAAACTAAGGCATAAAATTACCAGAAAGTTAGACGTCTGACATAAGGAAGTATTCCCTTGCTTGACTCTCTCGATTAGATTTACAGGACACGCTGTATCCCAAACAAAATTTTCCTTTGTTTCTTGCTTATGTGGTGGCTTGTGGAATGTATTTTACATACTTATGGATAATATTCTTTTCAAAAGTATACCATTGATTTAGATGTTATTTTATTTCCTGAGTCCATACCTTAAATTGTATGTTTTCTTGAGCTAACGGTATAATATTTGTAGGTGGATGATTTATTTGAAATTGGTTGAATCTTTGTTTTGCAGCCATCAATTCTTGTTGCATGCATATCAGGGCTCTATCCATTGTAGACATGTATCCTTGCATATATGTTATCTTCTTTTCTCATTTTTGTTGTTTGGCCTGATATTGTTTTGTGAGTTCAACAAGATTTCTTCATTGAGATCCATCAATGTCTGTAGTAGTATCATATTCGACGGACTACTTATTGAGTCATTGTTCCATTTTATCCAACTCTGCCCTATCTTCTTGAGTCAATCTTGGCTAACCCATGGCATTTTATTCCACATTAGTGACTTCTGTTTCTAGATTGGTGAGGGATATTTGTATATCCTTCAGTATCCTTTGATTTTATACCACTTGAGGTTGTATGATTCTTTCAATATATTCTTGAATTTCTTCTTTAATTTTCTTCTTTTGATTTTCTTGAAGTGTGGCATGATCAACCAAAATTATATGTACTGCTAGTTCATTTGTTGTTTCCAATGGAAGGCTAACATCAATTTGCACTTGTGGTTTGGCTGATTTGATAGATGTTAATAATTTGTTTATTGCCTCTTTCATATCTAGGAACATTTATATCTATTCTTGTTTGGAAATTTTCTCTATTATTTGGTTACATGTAGAATTTTGGATAAGTGAGAGCTTTTGTAAATGCACTGTATATCCTTCTTGAGTTTTCTCAACTACCTCCTTTTGTAGTTGTATAAAATGTTCCCATCTTCTCTACTGGAGGACTTGTTTTATTCTTTCTAAGGAATCCTATAGAGAAAGAGCTAGCACTAAAACATGGGCTACTTCACTTATTTCTACAATTGTAATTTTAGCTTTCTCCTCCTTCTCATTAGCCTTCTTTTCTTTCTGTTTCTTTTGTTCTTCTTCTGGATGCCTATCTAATTCCTTATTTTTTTTGTCTTCGTCTCTCTTTCTTTCTTCTGATTCATTCATTCTTCTTCTTCTTCTCTCCCTCTCTTTTTATTTCTACTTCCTACTCTCTCTCTCTCTCTCTCTCTCTCTCTCTCTCTCTCCCCTTCTCTTTTCTTTTTGTCTTCCTCTTTGTTATTCTCTTCTTCTTGATTTTTCTGTTCCTATTGGTTTTTCTTTTTCTCTTCTTCCTTTATTTTTTCTTCCTCCTCCTTCTACTGTATATGTTCCTCTTCTTTCTTCTTTTTATTTCCTTCATCCTTTTTCTTCTTATCTTCCTCTTCTCGTTTCTTCTTAGAATCCTCTAGTTTTTTTCTCTTCTTATTCTTATTTCTTTTTCTTATCTTCCTCTTCTTTCCCCTTCTTCTTATTCCCTATTTCCTTTCTCCTTGTTTCTTCTTATTTTGTTTTATTCTCTTGTTCTTATTATTATTTCTCTTCCTCCTCCCTTTTCTTCTTTTTTTCTAGTTTCTTTTAGTATTCTTCTTGATTTTTTATTGCCTCACACTATTTTTTTTCTTTTATTTTTAGTTAACCTCATCAGTTATTCTATTTCCTCAATGTAGTTTTCATCTTTGATAGTCTTCTTATTCTTTTGTTTTAGATTTCTAAGTTCTTTTCTAAAAGATTCTAAAATTGTCTCTTCCTCCATATCTACTTGGGCATGTATTTCCTTAAGTAATTCATGTTAGAGAAGATGGACTATATCTCCTATTACCAATGAAAATCTATTTAGATAGTGAATTATGGCCTCTACTATCACCACATGTTATGTACCTATTCTTACTTCATACTATTGGGTGACTTCTGAAATTCTGCGAGGAGTTAAGCATGTGTTGTAATAGCTATAAGAAATTGTGGATAGTTGCGAGTCTTCCTAGGATTCTACATCTCCAGTGAATTGTGACCCTAATTCTTCTTGTACTATGACTCATAATGGATGGGAGTGAGAGTGGAGAGGAATGGGTTTCTTCTTCCCCTGAATATGATATTTGCATAGGATATAACTGTGAATCTTCTTCTTCTTCACTGATTTATGATTATTTTATTATTTTCTTTGTGGCCATTGTCCTTTGGAATTTAGTGGCTGGTTGTGGTGTAAATTTTTATTTCAGTGTTCTCATTTTTTATATCTTTGGCCCTATTCTATTTGTTTCCCCTTATCCATGTTCTTATGGATATTTGTTCCTAAATTCCTCCCATGTTTCTTTGATTACTTCGCTAATATTGGGAGTTACTGGTTTTGTAGGATCCACATGAAGGTTTTTTATTGCTTTTATCGTTTTTTCCACCAACTCATTTGATGCTTCATATGGTATTGGGGCTATGTTTTCAATTCAAACAATGAAGGGCATATGAAACTATAGTCTATGTCTGTAATAAATATCACTTCATTTTCATATCTTGCCATTGCTTTCTCTAAAACCCTTGATAAATTTTCCACTACCTTATGGATATTAATATTCTAGCCTATTAAATATGTTTATTGTTGTATTTGATCCATTATGCCCATATTCTCTAGAATTTGTTTTGTAATTTCTTTATCTTGCCACCATTGGATTGGTTCTATTTTGGCTAGGAGGGTATTGGTGAAGTACATTGCAAGACATAACAAAATTGACCCATAAAAAATGTATGTTTACCATCCTTAATATTCCTAGTATTCTCATGGAAATCAATGACTAATACTTCGCATGGATTATATTTAGAATGGGAGGTTATAATATTTAGGGAAATTTGTGCACCAAGTCCATGGGCGCCATCTTCTCAGTTTGTATGGTAAATTTTTAAACAAATGGCCTTAGTGGCATACCTGAGAGCATGATTTTTGATGTCATCAATCCTTACTCCTCTTTTTGATATGGTTACATCCATCAACCATGTTATAGTTTTCATCGACATCTTCTTCTTTATCAATGTCAAGCATCCTATCATTAATAATCTTGTAACTCTTTCTAATACTTCCACATTGATTTGGTAAGGCTGATTCAAATAGAGCATTTGACTGTGTAGTCAACTGAGGAGAATCCTTATTGCATTATTTACACTCATGAAGTAGGGGATTTAGCTCCATGCATCCAATTTAGCTCAGCTATGACTTTTGTAGTGTTCTTATATTCCAATTCTCATATAGATAGATTTTTTTGAAGTAATAATTTACTATCAAAATCCAAGCGCATATGATTGTAGTCTATGATGTTGGAATGTATGTATTTTTGGATGTCATGCGTGTATGTGTGACTTTGAATAGAATGTGTGAAAATGACCCCATTGGGTCATGCTCAGTGGATTTCATGGAATGTTTCTAGAATTGAGGCTATGGAAGATATTCATGTGTGACAATAATGAGAGTTGACATCTTCTTCTATTTATTGTTCTGATATGCATGTCATAGCTCTCTTACCCTTCTTGATTTCATGATTTACTTCTTTTACCTTGATATGTTTTCCTTTGTGAATTGGGACTTCATGAGCTTATAATTTTATACCTTTATGTTATTTAACTATCACATTTATTGGATTTAAGGTGGGAAAATGAATTATTTATTTTACGAGTTTTATTGGTGTTCTTATATTATGTGGTTCTTTGTCCTTCTTCTGCAACTACCTTCAGTGTTTTGCGGCTCTTCCCCCATTTTTTCCTGTGTTCTATGGTCTTTTTTCTTTATTTGGTATGTTTTATTTTGTTCCACAGGTATTTGCTTACCTATGTGACTTTCCTCGTATTACACAGATATTTCCTTCCTTTCATAGATTTTTTGTTTGTTGCATGGGTATCCCTTCCTCTACAAATTTTTATTTTGTTGCTTGGGTATCCCTTCCTCTCTATCTTTTTCTTTTGTTACACGGGTATCCCTTCCTCCATGGATTTTGCTTTTATTGCACTGGTATCACTTCCTTCGTGGCTTTTATTTTTATTGTGCGGGTTGTTCTTTTAGTTGCCTTTTCTTTGCATTTTTATTTATCTCGTTTTCCATGCTCTATGTCCTTATATCTTGTATCCTTCTTCTTTCCTTTCTTACTTGTTTTTGGTAAAGTGAGGGTGCCCTTGCAACTTTTCATCCTCCTCCCTGTCCTATTTGACGAATTGAAAGTTTTCAGATAGGACGATTTTTTTTATTATCGTTTTAGTCTAATGTATGATAATTCTTTAGCCATGCTCCATTGACATAGCCAAACAATTATTTATTTTGTAGTGTTTGAATTTTGGTGGCTCTAGATGACAATATATCCTTGATGATGTAAGGAAATAACTAGAAAACTTTAAGTTTTCTAGGATTTTTCTATTTACTATCATATAATAACACTTGGTCCCCTATATAAAACTACTTGTGATTGATGTGTCTATCATGCCATGCTTTCTGCCTTCTTTTTTCTGGAGTTTGATTGTATGTGGCTATAAATATGTTTTCATCTAGTTTCTATAATTCAATTATTCACTCATGAACTCAGACATATTTCTTTAACCTAAAATATATTTCTACCCCAATACTTAGAAGTATAAACTCCATAGGTACCATGGCTTCTATTCCATATACAAGTTGGAAAGGAGAATATTTTGTCAACCTTTTATATGTTGTGCAGTATGCCATAATGCTGGTATCTTTAAGTCCCAATCTTCTTTTTGAAGTGAACATATTTTTGTGATTACTTTTTCCAATACCTTGTTAAATGCCTTAACTATCCCATTTTCTTGAGGGTGGTATCATGTACTTATATTGTGATTGATCATGAAATGTTCAAGTAATTATTTAATAGTAACATTAACAAAATGTTTCCCTTGATCACTTATTATGCTTAGGGGACATATAAATCTTATTAAAATGTTCTCATAGATAAATTTGGCAGCTGTTATTGTAGTGCAATATTTTGTAGGGGTGGTCCATGCCCATCTTGTAAGGTATTTTGTCCCTATTATTATAAATTTGTCTTGAGAGTGTTTTATGGATGGTTCGATGGGTCTAATAAATTCTATGGCCCATTTTTCAAATGGGGCTAGAGCTAATACTAGTCTTAGAGGCATTTCATCTCTTACATTTGGTTTTCTACCCCATGACATATATCACAAGATCTAACATGTTTATGTGCATATTTGGATAGTGTGGGCCACCATAACCTTGGCATCATGATTTTTCTTGCTGTAACTTCACCTCCATTGTGGCCTCCTGCTATACCTTCATGGGATTCTATGATAATATTCTTCCTTTTTTGTTCTTGGAATACTCTTTTATGGATTTCATCATGTCCTTTCTTGTATAATTTTCCTTGAATCAAAGAGAAGGGAAATGCCCTACTATCTGATGTATTCTATTGGAAATTATTCATTAGTTAGTAATTGGGATATGTCATAAAAATATTTAGGAATGGCATCAAACCTAAATAAACGAGCATCTGGAAATTCATCATCTTTAGGTCCTACATGTTCTCCTATTTCAATTATGGATAAATAATATGGACCATTGTTTAATTTTCTTGGTTTAACTGAGATGGTAAAGTCAAATTCCTAGAATAACATCAACCACCAGCATATCATTCCTTTCCATTCTGGCGTATTCAATAAATACTTAAAAGGTTTGTGGTCTATAGAGAATATAAATGGTGTATCTAGTAAATAATGTTTGAATGTATGTAGGGCATACACCATACTTAGTTCTTCTCTTTCAGTTGTAGAATAGTTTTTCTCATCCTTAGCTAATTTGCGGCTTGAAAAAGCTATCGGATAATCCATTTTTTCTCTTGGTTATGCTAGTATTGATCCAATAGCAACCCTTGATGCATCTACATATACATGAAATGGGACTTTCCAATCTGGAAAGATTAGGATTGGTATGTGTAGGATTTTATCTTTAAGAATCTCAAAAGCATCAACACATGCTTTGGACCATTCTATTTGTTTGTTAGTGTTATAATTTGAGGATTATAATAAATATGGGTTTAATTAACTTACATATTATATAATGTTACAATAAATATTTAAATAAACATTACATCATAACATAAGTAGATAAAGAAATACTTACAGGAAATAAATAAGAGAGATGACACAATATTTATAGTGGAAAAACCCAATAGGGTAAAAAGCATTTTGAAAATAACCTTTTATTTCAGAGAACTTATTTTACATCTAGTAAGATCACCTCCTCCTTTAAAACCATATTTACTAAGGGTAAAACCAAATCACTTGATTTGCACACCTTTGATATATTTCCTGAATATATCAAATGAGGACCTAAAGTCCTTTTTATATAAGGTGATCGGGTATGTCTCCTGACCCACCTTTTAAATCTAAAATGGTTGTCACATATACTTAGGTTTATAATATATACTATTAGAAATATAATCATTTCATGATATTAAATATTTACCCTAAAGTATATACCTAGGTTAGCATATTTAATAATAGAAATATAAATATTTCATATTATTAAATATTAACATATATATTAGTGATGGACCCATATACATTAAGTGTTAGCTAGAACACTTAATCATTATGTTCTAACACCCCCCCTTAATGTTAAGTGGGATAACATAATATATGCCAATATATTACCTTCTTGTGGTACACTACAGGATTTACAATCCTTAAACCATATAGGTTTTAGGATGGCATATCAGTTGAAGGAATTATAACACCTTCATCATACTTAGTTTACCTTTTGGTAAAAAAGGATTTGGAATCCCAAAGATCATCCCATGATCAGTGGCTAAGTATGATTTGTGAGTTTTACATGTTCTCACAGGTTCTCATAAAAGGTTATCGAACCCAAGCATATATGAGCCTTTTACAACCAAGAACCTCCTAAACAATATGCTTGTACTAGATGTTTACTAGTAAACTCAATAACACTAAAGAGTTTACTAAAGACTACCTTTAAGATATTTCTACACTTATTTCTAAAAAATAAGCTGAGGAGGTATACATGCCTGAAGGTCTTTTTACACTTGCTTGAAGGTCTTTTTTACACTTTTTTGAAGGTATTTTACAAAAACCAAGTTCCATTAGGACGTGAAACTCTCATGCACACTCCTCCTTAATGGAAACTTTGACAATCCAATATTTTCACGAAAGTGACAAAACTTTGCAGCACTTAGGGAATTTGTCAAGATATCAATAACCTACTCATCATTCAACAAGAACTTGAGATTTATCTTATCACTTAGCACCTTCTCATGGGTGAAGTGTATATGTATCTCAATGTGCTTCGTTCTCTGATGTTGAACTAAATTCTTAATCAAGAGTAATAAAAATATAACCACCACATGGAAGAGGAATACTTCCTTTAACTTCCATGTGTATCTATACCAACAACTGTTGCAGCCACATGAATTCTTTACTTCTTTCATTGTACTTCTCTGCCTCAGTAGAAGAAATGAAGACTATTTATTTCATTTTTTTGTTCCAATTAATGGTTCCTACACCAAAAAAACTTGAACACATATCCAGTATATTTTATAACACACCATTAGTATGGTTAGAATCAAAAAATCCATATAAGATAGCCTTTTCATTCTTAGTATAGTGCAACCCATAATATATTGTTCCTTTAATACATCTAATTTTTTTTTTGCAATATTTCAATGATATCTAAAAATGTTTCCTGCATAAACCTTGAAGTAATTCCTACTGTGTAGAAAATTTCTGATCTAGTTATAGTTAGATAAATCAAACTATCAACTAACAATGTATATAAAATAGGATCAACCTTTTTCATATGCAGATTTATGATTAATATTTATTCCAACTTCCATTGAAGTAGAAAATGGTTTACAATCAATCATAAGAAACTTTTTCAATACAATGGTTGCATATTGTGTTTTGAAAAATAACAATAGAATGAAATACAATCATACAAAGAACATGATGTGAGAGACCTAACTCATTCATTTCAAAGTACTAGTTCAATTTATCTTTAATCTTATGAATTAAATCAGAATTGTCACCAATCATAAGTAAATCATCAATATATATACATATAATGATAATATGTGATCCTTATTGCTTAATGAATATATCATTGTTAGAAGAACAACTAATAAAACCTAATAGTTTAAAGGAGGACACAATTTTCACATACCAAGGTCAAGGAGCTTACTTTAAACCACACAAGGATTTCTCAACTTATAAACATAGTTTTATTTACTAGTTTCTACAAATCTTGTAGGTTAAAACATGGAAAGTTCTTATTTTAAATCACAATTAAATTTTTTTTTTCTTATTCATTTAGTGGATTTCCCACCCAAAAATGAGCAGAAATAGAAACAAAGGCCCTAACAATACTCATCTTAGCTATAATAGTAAAGGTCTCAACATATTCAATACCAGGTTTTTGAGTGAAACTTGTACCAACAAGTCTAGCTTTATGTTTGTCAATACTACCATTAGCATTATATTTTACTTTGTATAACCACCTAGACCCTATAATACTTTACGACTCAAGTTCATACAAGGTAATTAATGCATGATACATATGATTATTTCTGGTCATTTTCCTAAGGTCGATAGGATTAGAACTTTCTAATACAGTTTGATCCCATCTTGGTTTCTTAGCTAGGGAGATAAGAGATTCAGAAACATCCATAGAATCAACACAAGAAACATCATCATGATCATTTACAATATTTTCATTTTTAGAATCATCATTAGAAATATTGACATGATTAAGAATATCATTACTATTTGTAGATGAACAAAAACATTTTTAAATTGCATACGTTGGTTGTATTTCGATGAATTTCTCTTATTCGTGTCAAAATTTAACCTATCAAACAAATATTCTAGACATAAAACACATAATTTTGACCATAAATACGACATCTTCAGTTTAAATGTAAAAAATATTATTTTTTGAAAAATCTCACCTAATTGTCGTAAAAAAAAGTTTATTAGCTCATTATTATTGAAGCAATAAACATGAAATCAATAACAACAATTTTTTATATTAAAAATATTTATAATAGTTTTTTTGTTAATTAAAACCTATAGTAATTCAAAATATTTGGAGTCTAAACTCCTAAATATGCTTGATCAAGCTCATATGTCATTGCCGAGCTAGCTCCCCAAGCTATTCCAATATTCGACCAAGTTTCAAAGTTCTGAGAGGAATCCACATAACATGCTAAGCATCCCAATTCCAAATAGTGGCCACAACTCAACCGCCAAGTCAAAAGGGAGCCAAATCATGACCAACATCGCAACTATAAGAAAATCAATTTTTTTTATAAAGATTAAAATGTCTAAATTCATCCCCCATGTGGGACTAAACCCTTCTTTAAAAAATAAAAAAATGTCAACTTAAATGCGGCGATTAAAAAATCTCCAAAACACTATAATATAAATGTTTGACCAACCATCAATGCACATGAAAAGTGGTACATTTATAATATATACCAACGTTGTTTTAAAAACTATAAAGTAATAAGGGTTTAATTTTTCTCTTTTTTAAAAATACGATGGTCAAATTAAAATTATGATTATTCATTATAAGTGGCCCTCTTTCTAAAAAAAATGTATATACGTTTTTAAAGTGGCCAGTGGCCACATAAAATATGACCCAAGTGTATTCAAATCTTTCCTTTTAAAAAAAATTTAAAACATATAGCCGCATATGTAGTTTAAGGTTTAAACTTATTGTTAGGAAAATATAATAATATTATATAGAATATATAATATAAGTATAGATTATTATTAGGCGGTTAGGGTTAAAAATATATTTTATTTAGATATGCATAGGCCGCATAAACTCAGTATACAATTTATAAGATTTATAAACTATAGTATTAGGTTTTATTGTATAACTTACAATATAGTGTTTAGTACTATATATATATTTATTTAAAAAAGATAGTTATAGATTAACTATAAAATATAGTTTTTCAAATCAAATTCTTTTAGAGGGGTCCAAAGAATACGAGCATATTATTTTGAAAACTCAATAAGATAAAAATAGTAAGAGAATTTTTACCAGGGGCGTGATTCCACTTGTGAATATAAGTAACATTGAATTTTACAGAGGGGACAATCAATTTCACCCATCAAATGAAATAATTTATAATCCCTATTTTTATGAAACTTGTCTCCTCTTTTAAATTTCATACTTGAATTTACCTTCCGAAATATTTAACCTGCAAACATTTGAAATTATAGAAAACATGAAAATTATTTCATATAGTAGTAAATCCTTGCCTTTTCTGTATGTGATTTTTACGCAGGTAAATATTTGGAGCCCGTTTCACCTGTGCACACATTAATCTCCAAAAAAATATTAATTCCATACAATTTACAAAATGTAAATGAAATTAAGAATCATATCATATTACATCTCCCCCTCAAAAATTAGGGATTTAAAATTGAAAAACCCTAAAATTTTTACCGAGAGTTTAATTACACAAATGTAGCGCCAAAATAAATTGGGGGAGAAAAAGAAGGGGACACGATGCTTTTAAATACCTTTCAGGTTGGTTGAAAAAAACCCGTACAAATTAAATAAATAAAATACAAAACATTCTATCTTAATTTATTTAATTAAATAAATAAAATAAAAAACATTTGATCTTAATTTATTTAATTTACCTCACTCTGTTACCATGTTAGAATTTAAGGATTATAATAAATACGAGTTTAATCAACTTACATATTATATAATGTTACAATAAATATTTAAATAAACATTACATCATAACATAAGTAAATAAAGAAATACTTACAAGAAATCAATAAGATAGATGACACAATATTTATAGTAGAAAACCTCAATATGGTAAAAACCACTTTGAAAATAACCTTTTGCTTCAGAGAACTTATTTTACATCTAGTAAGATCACCTCCTCCTTTAAAACCCTATTTACCAAGGAAAAAACCAAATCACTTGATTTACACACCTTTGATATATTTCCCAAATATATCAAATGCGGACCTAAAGTCCTTTTTATATAAGGTGATCGGGTATGTCTCCCGACCCACCTTTTCAACCTAAAATGGTTGACACATATACCTAGGCTTATAATATCTAATATGAGAAATATAATTATTTCATGATATTAAATATTTAACCTAAAGTATATACCTAGGTTAACATATTTAATAATAGAAATAGAAATATTTTATATTATTAAATATTAACCTTTATATTAGTGATGGACTCATATACATTAAGGATTGGCCAGACCACTTAATCATTATGTCCCAACAATTAGTTCTTTTCTTGAGAAGTTCTTCTAGGGGGCACTAATTTTTATATAGTTTCTTATGAATTTTCTATCATAGCCAGTATATCCCAAAATTATTCTTACCTCTTTTTATGTTTTTAGAGGTGGTAATGTGATAATTATTGAAGTTTTAAATGGGTCTATCAATAGCCCTTCTTTGCAAGTAATGTGACCCAACAATGTGCCAAAAGGGGTCAAAAAGATACATTTCTTCAAATTCAGTGATATTTTTAGTGCTCTACATCTTTGAAACATGAGTATGAGAACTTGTACATGATTTTTCAATAATCCATAGACTGTCTATTCATCCAAGTAGACCTCTAGGAATTCATGAATAAATTCTTTGAGGGAATTTATCATGATTCTGTTGAATACGACGAGTGCATTTTTCATTCCAAATGACATCAATGTGTAGATGAATGATCCCCATTTGGTAGAAAATGGTGTCTTGGGTTGATTTTTAGGAGCAATTCGGACATGATGGTAGTCAGAAAACCCATCAGTGAATGAATAAACCTCTCTCCCTACTACATTTTCTAAAACCTCTTCTGTGGATGGATTAGGGAATGGGTCATGCACACATGCTTTATTTAATTATCTGTAGTCCACAAAAATTATAATTTCCATGTCTTCTTATTTTGGACTACCATAGGGATTATCAATTCGACATCTTCATCTGGTTTGATTATCCCCGAATTCAACATTTTATTTGGTTTTTATCTTGACCTTTAAGTTAGGGTTCAATCTATAGGGTCTTTTCTTGAGAGGTTTGACCCATTATTTGATCTAGATTTTCATTGTGCCCACTTCTTCTTTGATTCCACATAATTATTTGAAGTATTTAGGGAAGATATCTTGAAATTCCTGAATTACTTCTACCACTTTGGCTACTTCTTATGACCAGTAATCCCCTATTTTTTTAAATTTCTCTTCTTTATTTATTCCGATGTTTCTGGTCCTTAATTTTTGAGGTTGATAGAAATATTTTTATTCTTCTTTCTTAGTTTCTAGTACTTCCCTTTCTCTTTCTATTTTTTTATATTTCAAATTCTCAGGTTTTTGCTCTCTTTCTTGTTTCTCTACTGTAAAACAATATGCCATTTATTTGAATTGGATTGGGTTTCCTTGTGGATATTTTTTTTTCTTCTTGTGGATTTTTTAAAAAAATTGATCCACAGTCTCTTCTGGAGTTAAAAATAAGAATGTTCTTATATTTTGTAGTTCCCAAAGTGTGTTTAGATCAGAATCACATAAGTTGAATGTGTGGCAGCAGTCTTTTAATACTTGATCCCAGTTTCTTGTTTCTTTCCTTATTTCTTGATGCATATACCAGGAATAGGTAAGGGTCCTAGTGTCCATACAAATAATTGAGTCCACACCAAGGGATAACTCTCTCCACATATCTACTAATTCCTTTCACATATCTGAATGTGCTTTTGTGGATCTCCTTCTCCTGTATACTCTAGTATGGTAGAATAATATACTTCAATTTATAGGTATCTTGTCTTTAATAGTGTGACTAGCTAATTCTAAGGTAGATTTCCTTCTGTTCATCATTAATAAAGGGCTCCCAATTGGATTTTGCCTGGTTAACATTTAGTATGAGATATTACTCCAATGCATTCTCATTGTAATCACCTAGAATCTCATTGGGAAACATACTTGCCATTTAGTTTTAGCAATAATACCTTCAAGGTCCTCTTAGCATTGAATTCATACCTTGTTGGTCAACATTTTCTCCATACAATGTTTACATAGACTTAATGTATGTACCGTTTGTGGAATCATATTGTGCTTGCTATAAAATTTTGTAGTAGAATAGTGACACATCTTCTTCATGTATAAATGTCTCTTACCAACTATGAAAAGATAAAAACGAATGTTTCCTGCTTCAACCATGGATTCATATTGAAGTTGTGGCTAATAGAAGGTAATGTGCTATCCAGATGTAACTCAATATTTAGTTGCAAGAAGAGAAATTATTGTGCTATAGGTTCTAGGAACCTATCTACCAACATGCTTCTACTTACTATTAGCTAAATCTAACTCATTTGTAGATTCACTTTTAGTTTAAATTTCTTCCCCCTCAGAATTGGGGGTTGTGGCAAAGACAAACATGGAAGATCTCATTCTCACAATAAGCATCAACATGATCTCCCCAAAGTACAATAGTATCCTTGAATCCACCTCATGTAAAATCTTCATAGTAGAAGAAGTGGTGGTCAGACTTATCCATGACCAAGTTGAAAATTATTATTAGCTTGTAAAGGTGATTCCTTCACCAAAGGCCATATAACCCCTCAAGTTGACTTCTTATGTCATTTCTGAATCCCCTCCAACATTGTCAATCAAGTATAACCATAATATAAATATAAAGATAAAGCATAAATATTATGGGAAAATCCCACTAGATTTTCTACTAACTTCACCTAGTAGTGGATGAGGCCGGTGGGGGACAAGCATGATCAATCCCCCCTGTACCTCTATCTTTCTCTGGTTGTGGCCCTTGTGACTCCTACATTTTATTTGTACTTGGTTTTATCTACCAGACCTTTTTATTGAATATGCTTATGTTCTAAGTTGCTAAGCATACTAAGATCTTCCCAAGTGGTATTTGAGCATGACATGAACATGTGCTGGTGTGATTTATCAGTCATCCTCTGTAATTGGAAGTATCAAATTGTATTTTTTTATATTTAAATATGGGGAAAACATTTCACCATATTCATTTTTTAAGAAAATCAAGAGAAACGATGCAAAACACTAAAGAAACCATCTATGGAAAGGTCAATTTTGGACTTTCTCAAGGATTTTTCAATTTATGACAATTCAAATAGAAAATCAACTACAATATTAAAATAAATCAATATAAGTATGTACTATGTTTATTTAAAATGTAGTGTCAATATATCTAGTTCCTTTTTATTACTAAAAATGAGTACATTGCATTTATTACAAATACATAGGTAATATATATAATTTTATTTTATTACTAAAAAAAGTACACTACATTTATTACAAATGTTGGGGAAATATTGATATGAAAATGGTGAATTGTATATAACTCAATTTTCTTGTCTTTGTGGATGCTTATTGAAAATTTCTCAAATTAACGTACTATATTAAATTGGCACTTATAAACTCTAAAATTGAAGTGTAATCATAAAAAACCCATACACCTAATTCTGCACTTATTCCCTTCAATTCTTAATTTCCCATAAAACTTGAAATTTACATGAATTGGATTATATGCTTGAAAATCAAATTAGAACTGATTAAATTAACAATAAATGACGGAAAATTATTGAAAAAATTTTCCTATAGTTGATAACCGAGTTATTATGTGAGGGACTATGTCTCCAAGTTCAAAAAACTGACAAACTGATCCTATTAATGATGCAAAATAAACATAAATATGACATCAAACCTCCAATCACTAGAAAATATGACCTTACAAACATCTCAGATGAACTCTAGGAAGTCTCCACAACCAACTCTCAACTTTACAACAATGTCTTCTCACCCAAAAACGGTCTCCACTTACATTTTCTCTCTTACAATGAAGCATATTTTCTCTCCAAAAAGGGAAAATATATCTGTGTTATGTCTCTATAAGCAATCCTACATTAAAATGTTACATAGCAAGAAAATTTCTCATTTTTTGGGCTAATTCTGCATGAGAGGACCTAGGACTATACATTGTCCTGCAAAAGGTCTATTAAAAATAAAATATACAACCTTTTATATCGCTTCTACCACAAATGGTATAACGGTGGGTCATATATATTTTTGGAAAAAGATGCCAAGTTCAAATCCCACATCCTTCTCTATCTCTTTTTATAGTCTTTATGGGGATAAGTATCCCACATTGAGCAGGCCAAGGATGATAATATGATCTATTAAGCCTCAAGTGATTTGTGGTTTGCATGGATACGACCATATTGAGCTTGTTTTTCTTAGTAGTTGAGCCAAATCTCCACATAGATCAACACTTGGACTCGATTGACATTGGTTGATCCGTCAGTAGTTGACTATGTCAATAGTTTGTATTGGATCACGGGCATCTACGAGGTGTATTTCCCTTGGGACTCAGGCTCTGACTCACCATATAAATCAATATTGACTTGCATTGCTTACCTAGTCCAACATCAATGTCATGCAATATGCGCTAATTTTTTTCCAATTGTTCCTGAACTTCAGTAGACAATATCTTCCCCATACATAATTTATTTTACCTCGTTCAAAAGGTGTTTAAAATATCTCAACAAGATATTTTATAAGCATAATTTTTTGGGAAGTTTAAGGAAAATTAGAACCATGAATATCCTCTAGACCACACTTCCTTACTTAAATTTTTTTGTACCACCAAAACTTTCCACTATCTCAGTTTTTGGAATCCAACTATCCCAAACTGGAACCTAAACTAGGTGACTTTTTTTTTTCACAAAATCCCTCCTATCTCTGTTGTATGTGACCATATTCAATCACGCCATATCAATCTCTTCTTAGAATTTTCTCTTAGCCATTGCACTGATTGATGCTAAAAAGCATGTTTATATTCTCCTTGTTATTCATTGTTATCAAAAAATGCAAAACAATACATGGTAATAAAACCAGTTGCTTCATGAATTTATGTTGACATCCTTATCTTGTGATGCAACATAAAATTTACCACGAATAACCCAGGTGCATTGGAACATCACCTAGCTTGAGCTGAACACTCACCTGAAGCGTGCAAAGGTATCAGGCCCCTACTTAGAGTTGTTTGTACATGATGTGAACATGATGATTATGTAATGTATTCATATCCGCAAACAACATAAATATTCCACAGAGCATATTCCAGATCTAGATCTAAAATAATAATGAATTAAGTGATAGACATAATGAATTCAACCATGTAAGAACTAGTTATAGTCATGTTTAACACCATTATTCACTCAACACACTCCATTATATTAAAACAAAATAAACAAATAAGCTTCTTACAATAAGTAGTATCATAAGTTTATGTGCACATTAGATATGATAGTATAACTCCACAATAGCTCATACAAAACACATCCTTAATCTACACAGATTACTACATATTTATAAGAGTGGGGAGTTTCCCTTCACCGCTTATGCACTTACAAAAATAGGTCGCATGTTAAAAATAGTCATGCGCCTTTACAATAACATGCACACATGCAAGTGCACTAATAATAGATTTCTTACAGTTAACTGGAAGTAGTAATTCTATTATTAATTCAAACTCATGCATGGCACTTAGTAGACGCTCTCCCCAAAATAGTATTTACGTGTCACATAAGTCTCCATCCCATTTTGTGCTCCGTACGCTATCTCCAAAAATATCCCGTAACGATGAAAATGGCTAAGTCTCAAATCAATCTGTCTTTCACACGCATTTCCTTCCCCATCCTTTCGTGCCTTCAAATATTCCTTGCTACCATGTGTGAATATTCTTTACACCTTCTCCTTAGTGTCATACTTCGTTTGTTCAACATTACCCCATACTAAACTACATTGCTGCCCCGACAATGGTTGCCTCCTGATGCTTAAAGAATAAGAATGGAAGAATATAAAGAATGGATTGTTGTAAAAAGAATAGATTTTACTCTCCAGCACCCTCGTCTTCCACCAAGAGAATCAAATCTAGATATTCTTCCTTAATTTCAGCTTCCAAAGTTTTCCAATCATCCAGCACATTTCTAGTCTTCTCTGGAACGTTTGCAACAATGGAATCAAACTCATCCTGGGTTATATCTCCCTTTTCATTCTACAATACTATGACAACGTTGGCCATTGCTGACATTCTTCCCTTTATAAGATCCATCTTTTGTGTTATAAGCTTCCTAATTGTATCCAACCTCTCCTTATGAGGGTTTTGTGCTACTGCAAGGGCTTCATGCATTTGCTTCACTAACACCAATCTCTCTGCATGCCCTAAAGTCTCATCATTCATTAATTTAAAAACTTCATTATCTTCCAATATAGTTCTTATTCTGATTACTGATTTTGGAGCTGCAAAAATGTTCAATGCCTAGTTTGCTTTCTTCAGATCTTCCTTCAAAGTCTAGAGTAATGCCTCGTAAGATGAAATCTTTCTAACCACTGAGGCCCTTGTTCTCTCCACTTCCTATTTCTCAGGGTCCTTTGGCCCTGGCATGCAAATTGGTCCATCCTCAAGCACCAAATGTACTAAGGTATGCACATAATGCATAGCTGAAGGAAACCTTTCAGGTACCTTAGATTCTAAGTGCGGTTTTGATTTCATGACATGGTCACCAATTTCTTCCGCCATAGTGATGAAGGCCTTGTTATTTTTCTACTCCAAGTCCTTTTCTCCTTATAGATGCGCTATTTCTGTAGCTTTGGCCTTATTATCTTCTCGTAGCACTCTAATAGTGCCTGATTTATCTATGTTCCTTTGCACCACTTTTGTAGATACCTTAACTAAGGCATTGCTTACCTTCTCATCAGACATGAAAGTGGGATTTATAGTCATGTGCCTGCTCTACGGTTCCTTCTTCATTCTTTGGGACACACATGAATCCTCACATACCTCAAAATTAGGCTAGTCCATGTGATTTTGCATACACCAAGACAATTTTTTCCTCGCGCGTGTAGTAGCCATGTCTGGGTCCATCAAATCCCATCCATACAACCCCTTGAGGCCCATTATACTCTAGAAATGGGCATGGAAAATTTTAATTGTGTCCTCAGTATAACCCATACTTGGTACAACATACTCCCCACTTTCTCTCTTTATTCTTGGCCCCTTAGGAATTTGAGCACCAATATTTGGAGTCAGATTTTTTATTTTCTAAGTAATATCATGTTCTATTTCTTCTACCGCCTTTACTCCCTTTTCTTCATCCTTCATATATTCATATTTTGGTTCCTCCGCATCTTCTGGTTATACAAGGGTGCCATACGCGCTTTCTATAAACTCCTACGCCTCCTCATTCAGCTTTAGCTTTCTCCTTCTCTTCTCAATCACCTCTTTTTAGGGAGAAGGAGTCATGGTGATCTTCATACGGGATGTGGAGTTCCTGTGCCTTGGGTTCTTGTTCTTCTAAACACCTTCTTAAACCAACACTCTTCATGGGCTGTGTCCATGTCCAAACCCTTGTCTTCTTCTTGCGCCTTAGGTGGAGTACCCGCGCACTCAGTATCCAATCTATCTATGGGCTACCTCTAGCCTCTATGATCTAATCCACCACTATCTTCATCTTCATCCTCATCATATACCTCTATATTCTCTGTGGGATTTGGGAATGACACATTCTCCACTATATGCTTTCCCTTAGGTAGCCCTGGGAGGGTGAACTCATTCTCTACATACTTGTTATTCTCCAACTTGGGCTTAAGCTAAAGGTATACGGGTACTGATCCAATGTACCAAATTACCAAGCTTATAGGCTTCATGCTTATAACGTCTGAAATGAGCCTCTCAACATAGGTAGTCTGACCTGGATATACATATGGCTTCTTCAGAGTGTGGTAGTCATAGTCTACCTCGTCTGTAATAAAAATCAAGTGGCGTGCATCAGTAAAGTGGTGGATTGATTCCTGGAAGTAGTGCACTGTGAAGGCATACGAAAATTTGAACCATGGGATCCATTTCCCATCCCTCATAGGAAACCACATGATGTAGAAGTGCTGGTATACCACAAACTGTACTACCTTTCCAACTACTGAAGGTAGCTCCTTAGGGATGCACAACTCCTCTTCAAATTCCATGCATAGCCTATCATACCACATCTCTACCCTCTTCTTAAATGGCCCACTCATCGACCCTTAACACAAGTACTTCTCAAATATTTCTACTAGGGACTTATTCTGCATGCAGTACTCCTAGATCTTTTTCTTTGGCCCATTGGGCACTCCGATTTCTAAAAATACAAAGGACAATAGGACAACACCAAAATTGATCTTCTCACCTGTGCATGCTTTCTCTATGATAGTTTCTACAATGTAGCCAAAAATGATATAAACTATTCCCTATGACATTCTTCTTGTAATGTGTATCCAAATTATGTTCACATGGGACCATCTCTCTTGATCATTCAATTTGGTGACTAGATGTGCAGCTGCCTGTACCACTGGGTACTTTTTCATTTTATCGATATACATTCTGTGCGGACCCTTAGTGTACCGTAACCCATTCCGCGTCTCTAGGATTGTTGCTTTATCTGTCAAGTCACTACTAAGGTCCACTCCTATGCTCCTCAATCCTATTATAGTTGAAATTAGAGCAGCTGTGATCCTTACCCTATGTCTGGTGAAGTAGAAAAAATCCTCATGTACCCTTCTCATCAACCATTGGTACAAAGGTTCATACTTGACAAAATATTGGAACTTATATAACTGGTAAATTCCAATCTGTTTAAGTAGTTTTTCTCTAGCATCATCATACACTGGCATGTCCTCTGTTGTGCATTTGTTTATCTTTGTATCCATCACCGTGTCCAACCCCTTTTTGTTATCTGATGTACAGTGGTTGTAGTCACTGATCTTGCACTTTTGGATGTGAGAATCCCATTCTTTTCCTACTATCACACCTTCTAGATATTGCATCTCTAAAAAATTACTCTCAGGAGCAATTTTGGCCTCTACTTCCACCTTCTTTTTCCCTTTTGCTCCTATAGCAGGTGCTTTCTTTGGTGCCATATGTAAATCACAAATTTCTATCCTCAAATTTTCACCTTTTATCTTCTACAACATAAAAACTCAAATCCTAGCTCAAATCCGTGTGCCCTAGTTGATATTACATGCCCTAGCTCTTTTGAATGCTCTGCTTTGCTCAAACCCTTCACCAATGGGGACGTAAGCTTCTCCTATGCACAAATCTGATCCTCAAGTCTGGTTTCACACTCTTCGAACCTCAATATTCTTTTCTCAAATCGGTCACACTTAGCTCTTTCAAATTTTTATGATTTACAACAGTAAAAATGAACTCGTATCCCGTCCTCATATAGATTTTCAAAAATTTGGTGCATTTATTACTCCTTCACCTACCAATAATCCTCATTAATTGGCCCTTTTCACATTTTTCTACGTGGTACATCTTCACACCTCAACTATAACCTTTTAGCGCACCTTCCTACCTTCTGACTAGAAGCTTCTCTTCAGTGCGCTTCCATCTACCTAAGTACCTCATCACTGTGCCTTCTCCTGGTAGTCTCCATGGCTACCACTTACCTCACATTATTCTTTTCCTTCATTTATCTTTATGTATTGTCCCTATTTGGAAGCAATCTTATATTCACCAACTCTTCAAACTTTGAATAGCACCTATAGTAGTTTGTTCCTTTATGTGTACCCATTTCTCAATAACCACCCCACAAAAATGGTATGTGTAGTCCTCTGCACATAAAAATACTACAAATGGTAATTAGCTTCTGGTGCACAAACACACTTATTTCACAAAACACTAACTAAATTGACAAATCATAACAACAAAGAAGGAAATAAATAAGGTAATACATAATTGAAAACCTAATCTAGATGACAATAATTCCTTATTACAAACACTAAGAAGACTTATTTATAGTAGGGATTCAACCTACTCCCATTGAAGTAACTGGGTAATTGTATTCCATCAAGCATTTCTAACTGAAAAAATCCCATTTCAAATATGTGTTTGATAACATATGGTCCTAACCAATGTACCTTGAGTTTTCCTAGGTGATGCAAAAACTTAGAATCATAAAGAAGCACCATCTGTCCTATCTCAAGCTTCTTGTCCCTAATGTGACTATCATGCCATGCTTTCTACCTGTCTTTTTCTTACTTCTGACTCTAGTATGCAATTGCTTGTTGCTCATCCAACTTAACCAACTCATCAATTTATTATTATAATGCTTTCTCATTAGCTAGACCTCCAACACATGCAATACACAAAGAAGGTAACATGAATTCCATAGGAAGAATTGCTTCTGCGCCAAACACCAATTGAAAAGGTGTGGCCTTGTTTAACTACTTGTATGTTGTTCTATACACCCAAAGTACTACAAAAACATTATCACCCCAATCCTTTCTTCCAACATCACAAAGTTTTGTCAATGTCTGCCTAAAAATATTATTGAAATCCTTAGTAGTCCCATTTACCTAAGGATGATATGGTGTAGTCTTATGGTGTGCAATCATGAATTCATCAAATAAAATTTTGATTGTCTCATTCAGAAACTATGTGCCCCTATCACTGGTTAAACTCAAAGGGCATCCACACCTTGTAATAATATTTTCCCATAAAAACTTGGCTACTGTAGCCATTATACAATCCTTTGTTAGTGGCTTATGGCCATCTTGGCAGATAGTTTGTGCAAGTAATTGTATAGCGTGATCCAGTCCCACACGTGGCTGGTGAAATAGGACCCACAAAATCTATAGCCCATTTCTTAAATGGTTCTACACTAATAATAGGTCTCAGAGGCATTTCATCTCATTGACCTGGTTTCCCAAGGCACTGACAGTGATCATAAGCCTTGCAATATGCCTTATAATCTTTATATAGGGTCTCCCACCATAATCCAGAGAGTAGAATCTTGTGTGTAGTGGCGTCACCTGCATAGTGCCCACCTGCAATACCACCATGAGCCTCATCCATGATATCTATGTGCTCATGTTCTAGAACAAAGTGGAACAATACTTCATCCTGACCTAACTTGTACAGGTCACTGCTAATCAACATAAATGGTGCTATGCAAATAATGAGTTGTTTCTTCTCTAAGGATTTCATTCCTTCTAGCGCCATACCTGTTCATAGAAATAAAACAATATACTCTAATTCGAATGGCATGCGTTGTAACTTGTATAGTTGTGCATTGGGCATGGTATCCTCAATTGCATGTGCTTCTTCTCCCGACTGTATTCTAGATAGATGATCTGGTCCAGAATTAATTTTCCTTGGTTTTACCACAACTGTGAAATCAAATTCTTGGAATAAGGTTACCCATCTGCATATACGCCCCTGTAAAAAATATTTTCTTACCAAATAATTCAATGCCATGTGATTGGTATAAAATACAAATGGTGTTACTAGCAAGTACTGTCTAAATTTAGATAGTGCATAGATCATCGACAAAGCTTTACACTCTGTAGTTGTATAATTCTGATCTGCAAGAGTCAACTTCCTACTAGAAAAAAATATAGGATGATCTATAATACCTTCTTTAGGCTGATCCAACACCATGCCAATGGCTGTGCCAGAGGCATCTACATGTACATGAAACGGTTGGTCCCATGAAGGAAAGTGTAGAATAGGCATGGTAGTAAGTTTCTCCTTCAATGACTTGAACGCGCACTGCTGCGGTTATCCCTAGTAGAACTTCCCTTTTCCTTTTAGTAACTCCTTAAAAGGTGCGAAAAACTTAACATACCCCTTTATAAATTTTCTATAATACCCAGTGTGACCAAAAAATCTGTGCACCTCACTTTGACTGACAGGCTCTTTTAGGCTGATAATGACTACAACCTTAGCTGGATCAACCAACAAACCTTTCTTACAGATGATGTGCCCTATCAATATTCCCAATGGTGTAGCAAATACACATTTCTTGATGTTCAAATAAATACTCAACTATCTACATCTTTCAAACATTAAGCGCAAATTGTCACAATGATCCTTAACAAGTCCATACACCGTCCAATCATCTAAATAAACCTGTAAGAAGTTGTGAATAAAATATTTGAGCGCTTGAACAACTATGCAAAAAAAATACAATAGGCACATTTTTCAGACCAAAAGGCATCACATTATAGGAAATGATTCCCCATTCAGTAGTAAAATTAGTCTTTTCCTGATCCTCCTATGCAATCCTAACTTGATGATACCTGAAGAATCCATCTGTAAACAAATAGATTTCATGCCATGCAACACCTTCTAATATTTCCTCAGTGAATGGCATAGGAAAGGGATCAGTAACACATGCAACATTCAGCTCCCTGTAGTCCAGAATCCTAATCTGACCATCCTTCTTGATACTGATCACCATTGGGCTAACCCATTCTGACTCGTCCATGGGTTTGATGATTCCAGACTTCAACATTTTGTCAATTTCTTTTTTGACCTTTTCGCACAAGTTGGGGTTCATCCTATAGGGTCTCTTTATGACTGAGAGCACACCTTCCTTAAGCTTTATCTTCATCTCTCCTAATGATTCATGCATGCCTTTAAGTTCATGGTACCCCCAAGGAAATAAGTCCTGATAATCCAATATTCACTTTCTTTGTCTTCATAGGTTAGTGATAGGTGCACATGGTCTTATCTGTAATTTCCAAAACCTCACGCCTACCTGTTGAACGGTCTACATCCAGATTTTCTACTTCTTCATCATCCACTAAGTAGACCATATTTCCTTTTCCTTTCTCAAGGAAATCATGCCTAATTAGTGTGGCATCTGTCTCTGTTTCTTCAACAAAATGTGCTCCTGAGTCTCCTTCATCAAATAACTCCTGAATGAGTTCTTCCACCTAGGCACTATCTCCCATAGTTGAGCGCTTTATAACCTTTAATACCTCTTCTACTAGAGGTTTAGTAGAGAAAAATTCAAATGTATGGGTCATTCCTACAATTAAATCCTATCAATTTCTAGTCTCTTTATGGAATTCTACATATACATACCAAGCATGTGTGTAGCCTTGTAAAGTGGAATAAAATTTGTGCACCCAGAGCAAAGGTAGTAAAGCTTCCTGCCCCTCTATCCAAAGTCTCTCACATTGCAGAATGTGGTGTTGAATAGGTTGATTACCATGATAAGAACATATTTGAGTAGGTGCATTTCTCCTGAAGAACCTAGTAGTAAGAGCAATCCTAATTCATTCCATCCTACAAGATTGTCCTTGTGAACCACCCACCAGCACGCTGCTATCCCGCGTAGGGTATATGCTAGCATATTCTATCACTCAAAATTTTCTATCCACTATTCCTCCATGGTACGAAGAAGTACCTTAGGATATCCTTCCCTAGTGTAACGAGGTACCGAGTTTTTACCTATTCTCTTGATATAATAAGGTCTAATGTCCCTAGAAAATGTACTCTTTACTTCGCGCCCTACCAACTCATAAGTACTATGAGACCAATTATCACAATCAACACTTGTAGTATCATTAATAGACTATGCATCTTCCCACTAAAGAATTCCTTATTTATATGGCTCAAGTACCTCTGTGTCCTGGACAATGCATACAAAAATTCTATTCAGGTCTTCCTCATTCAAAGGCTCAACATAGGGCGCATATTTGCCATCTATTAAAGGGATAATAAATCTTTCCTCCTTGTTTTCAAAATTGATATAACCCTTGTTAAACCAAAGATAAACATTATTTTAATAACACCAAGGATTCCCAAGTAGAGCTAGGAAGCTATCTACCTCTGCCAGCACCAAAACCTCAAAATCTCTAGTGAACTTGGCTCCCTATATGGTAATGGATGCATCTTTCAAAAATTCGATGAGAGTGGCCTTAGTCCAGTTAGCCATGAAAAATACATTCAAAGATGGCTGAAATGGAGGTCTCCCCATCTATACCCATGCATCTAAAGTATGAACATTGACTTATGTGCCTGTATCAATCAATATATTACTCAATAGCCACCCATCCATAACAACATTCAGAGTGATTTCCTTGTCATAATATAAGTTATGAGGGGGAAGATTTACACATAGGATCTGTTGTCTAGTCTCAATACTTGCGTGTGGAGTGTTTCCCTTTAACCAATTCCCTAATAGTGGGATGATATTCTCCTAGCACAAAATATTCCACACTTCTTTCAAGTCATCCATATCAAATTGGACCATTTATGTTGCTTTCTTTTGCTCCATCTTCCGTAATTGCTCCTTTCAATACTGTATTTCACCCTAAAGATTTCTAAGTACCTCCATGGTTTCCTAATAAACCTCCTTCTGATGGACAAGATCTAGGTATCATGCATGTAGAACCTCCTCCTTAGTGATGATAGGCTTCTGGTGTAATGCCTCTTTGACACATGTTGCTTCAGCTCAGGTAGTGATATTTACTGGTAATGCCTTAGATTCTGGTTCCAACTTGAGCATCTATTGATTTTCCACAACACATTGTATCCTAACCATCCATGCACCTTTGATTTCTTGTTTATGCTGCTTACTAAGATGCTCATATAGGTCCAGGAATTCCTCATAACTATGATACTTTCTACAAAAGGAACATATACTATTTTGAGGACATTTACACCTGTATTGGTCAGGAGATCTGCATGTATAACATTTTCCGTGAGGAAAATCACCTCGTCCACCACCACGGCCTCATCCTCTGAATCCACCATGGTATCCTCAACCTCTTCCATAACCTTCTTCAAAACTCCCTTCATACCTATCATAGTGTGCTTGATTCTGATCATGATATTGATGCTTGTTCTTACCTTTAGAGTTATCTGATACTACTGTATGTCACACACTAATATCTATAGCATCATGAATTTGACCAATCAGCTAGTAGTCTTCCATGTCGTGAGTTGTGGACTTGTAAATTTTACAGTAATAAGAGACGTTCTTCCTTACTGCGCATTGTAATAATGGGCAACGACTAGCATCATGGTTTAAATGACATATCTCATAGTCTAGAAACAATGAGCATACTGATTTGTAGGGACAACTATCATTGGTGTGGCCTTTCACTCACAATCTATACCAACAATCCCCATGCGTGTCTCATGTGCTGAATTTTCTGATAGCTTCTCCAACTACTTCTCCATGGTTGTGATCTATGCTTTCAAAAATGGGCTCACCCCAGTATCTATACTTCCGATTGCCTCAGTGTGTAAAGCTGCTTCAAGTGCTTCACACAGATCAGTGTATGTCTTATGTGATAACACCCTTCTAAAAGGTGTAATCAGACCTCCAACGAACCTTTGCGCATGTTGTCTTGCATGAATATCATAAGAAATCTTAGACAAAAGAATTTTGAAATAAGCATCATACTCTATGACACTCTCAATGGTTCCTTGCTTAATATGCTTGAGTGTGCTTATACTCTTTTGCTTGAACTCAGGGATGTGAAACTCTTTAACGAAATCATCTTTTAAAGCTACATAGTCTACATAAGTCTGATCAGGGTCAAACTTTCTGTACCAGTTGTGTGTGCGCCCTTATAATGTAGTGGAAAATCGAATTTCCCTGTGAAAAGAAGCCATGATTTGTTTTATGCGCCACAATATTTCACACATGTGCACGTGTTCAACAACATCATCTATGCCCCTACAATATAGAAGACAAAGATACATTTGCATGTAAATATTCTTGGGTTAGTGTAGACCTTTCTTACCTGATCTAGAACCTCCTGTGTTTCCTCTTCTTCTAGAACAACCAGATCCACCAGAACAAGAACCAATTATACCTCCTGATCCTGAACCTATAGTTGGAGTTAGCCAGAAGATGTACTTCCCTATGTCCCAACAATAGTACAGAACTGCACCACTATAGTCTATGAAGTTTTACCATTCCCAAAAGTGAGTCCAAAATTCTACACACTTGAATTATGTGTGAATGATACCCCTGAAAAGGTACCTCCAAATAACAATGAAGATGTTTGCACTACCATCGATGTGCTTGTTATATGACTTACTTCTGCTCTCCCACTGCCTAAATTATCTTGCTGACTATTTTTCGTACTAGATGTTAGAAGACCAAGTGCAAGGGAAAGGTTTCCAGGTAGATTCAAATGCATTCCCATGACCCAAGTTGTCTCTGATGGCGTGCTTCTACGTGAGGCTGAGGGGGGTTCCCTGTCATGCTTTCCCAAATGGTGGAGTTCCTAATGCTCTGGTTACATGTCTTCTGCATGAAATTCAAATCCTTTTCGAGCCATCTCTCTCCACAAAGCCATTCTCTATCCAACATCCCACTACTGCTCTATCTCTCTCTCGTACGCCTCATTATAATTAAGCCGCCTTTCCTCTCTCTTCCTTTCTGTCGCAAGGTATGTCATATTTCACCAAAGTTTCTCCTAACCCCACGTGTGGTGGGGATTAGTTTGCCATCAGTTTTCTTTCCAAGTTCATGGTTACCATCAAGATTTTGATCACCAATGGAATACCTTGTAGGTAAGTTCCACTGGAATATCGTAAAAATTGGAATTCTATTACCTCTGGGAAAGAATAAGTGGAAATTGAGTACTCTAGAATATAGTTGTTCAGAACGCCATGAAACCAAGTATCCACAATGTGTGTCCAAATTAAATCGACATTATAGAGGGCCTAAAATTATTCCTACATCCAAACAAGTGCACGATACCTCTAATCCCTTTTAGATGCATAAGCAACCAGCCACTCATACAACTCTATTGGAAAAATAAAAAATCTCTCATACAAACTGTCATACAGATTATGTTACACTCATGCATGTGCATTAAATATAGATCGGTGCTGAACCTCCATGCGTATTTTTCTTCTAGATCATTTATCCACTCCTCAAAACTTGCTAGGGTCAACTAATATGTCTTCATCATGAACCATCTTGAAAATAACTGAAAAAGAGGTCTTGGCAATGAAACCAATGATGCAACCTAGAATTTACCAGTAAATACCCAGTCATGTTGGCACATCACTCAACCTAGACTGAGTGCTCACCTAAAGTATGCAAATGTACCAAGCCCCTCTTTAGGGTTGTTTTTGCAAGATGTTAGCATGATGAAAACTTAATGCATTCAGATTTGTAATTAATATAACATTATAGAGAGCATGTTTAGATCTAGATCTAAAGAGTAACAGGCTTAAATAATATCCATAATGAAATCAATCATGCAAGAACCAATTATACATAGAATTAATAATCTAATTTAACCAATACACTCCATTATATTAAACATGATAAATACACAGAATCTCATTACAATAGGTAATACCATAAGCTTATGCACTCATCAAATCCGGCAGCATAACTTCACAGTAATTTAGTTCTCACACACTCCTTTTCTACACAAACCTTTACATATTTATAAGGGTGGGGACATTCCCTTCACCACTTGCATAACTCCAAAAATAGGTCACATGCTGAAAATAACCATGCACCTTTACAATTATAGCCACACATGCAAGTGCGCTAACAATAGACCTCTTCTAGTTAACTGGTAGTCAAAATTCTATTCTTAGCTCACACCCATGCAAAGCGCTTAGTAGCCGCTATTCCAAAAATATCCGATGCATGTCGTGCAAGTGTTTATCCAGTTTATGTGCTCTCATTGACATCTCCAAAAATAGCCTGTACATGTGAAAATGGCTAAGTCCCAACCCTGCCCTGGTCTTTCGTGCACATGTCCTTCCCTATCCTTCCACGCCTTTAACTGTGCCTTGTTCTCATGCACAAACCTTCTATGTGCCTTATGCTAAGTGTCCCACTTTTATCCATTCAACATTCTTCATGTACCATTTTAAGGTATCTTCTCTTAATGTTCCAATGAAATCATATAATTTGGATGTGGAATCTATTATATTATTGCTTCTCTAGTACGAATCTAAGATGAAAATATGTTCTTATGTATCCTCGGTATTCTTTCCAAATACTAGCAATTTGGTCTTCTGAGCCATTCTTCTACCTGCTTGAGGATTTGATTGATTCTAAATGGTTGGTTGTTGCCTTGTATTATGATTTTGTAGAATTCCTTTCTGTTATGTCTCAAATTTTACCTACCCCCTTTTTCTTAAATAAAAAGGGGGAAGCATTTCTCTATTCATTTTTAGTGTCATCTGTTCCTTTTTATTAATATTACAAATATGGCGGGGGCCACTTTATTTAATTTGAAACTTTAGTTTAGTATCATTCGTGTTTAAAGTGGTTTCAAAACATTTGCATGTCGACATTAATATTTTTGGATGTTCACATTGATATAAGATGTTATCATGGGAACTTTACAGATTATTGATCACATTATAGTAAAGATGACGATAGAGTTCTAACTTACAGTAACAATTTTCAAATTTCAAGCTCACATTTTGGTGTATATCTTCTTTCCATGGTTTCAGTAAAAGTACTGGTAAGTGTTGTTGTCTTTGATTGCAAGAAATTTGTATAAGGTGACATTAAAATGGGATGGCTCAACAATATTTCAATGGGGTGATAGTATTGGTTTTTGTTGTGATATCATGGTGACATTTTAGAGGCTCTGAGATATAACTTCCTTCTGAACATATGATATATTTTTCTTGCTACTTCATTAATTGTGGAATATTGAATCAATATTAGTGTTAAGGGGCATGGAGATCAAATTATATTTGATATGAAATATTCCTATGGTACGTAATGCAAATTGGCATTCAAAATGGTAAACTTGAACACATTGATTTATTTAAAAAAAATGCCGAGTGGAATTATCATTTACGAGATGGAATTTTGGGACAGTGGACATTAATGTTATATAAAGGAATATTTATGGCACCTAACTCAAGGTACCCTGCTAATTGAATGCAACCCTAAAGTATACCTTTTTCATTTCTGCCAGTTTAGTTAGTCAGTTGATTTTTTTGTCGCCATAATGGAGCTCTGTCAAAATCATGCTAGAATATCTGAGTTCTCCATTTTGGTGTTCAAGTGCTCTCAGGAAAATCAAGATCAGATCATTATACCTCTTGAGGTGTGTTTAATCATTGACTTACTATGGATGCTCTTGTTCTTAAGTTTTGAGACTCGTTTTGATTGTGTCGATTCAGCATAGGTCATATCTCTACATGTTTTCACATTCGAAGTTCATTTTTTTAATTAGAAAACTGGGTTTCAATATTTTTACATGGATGATTTGTCTGGAGAAGGTGTAATTCTGTCACTATCATTGTTAGGGTTTCATTAGCTCATTTCTCTACTCATATGTAGAGTGACGTTCCTAATTGGCATTTTTAAGTAAACAGAGGAAAAAGGAGTTTGGTCTTGATAAAATGATACTATGTAAATAGCTTAATATTGTGTTTTTTTTGAATGGTTATGGCACTGATTACTCTAAAATATCCATGGAAAGCATATGTTGCGAGTTTTAAGTTTCTTTTTTTGGGGTTTTCATTGATAGATGAGAATCTTGATGGATATTGAAGTGATAAAATATGACGTTTCTTTCTTGATAAAACTTGTAGAGTTTCAGTGCTAATAATTGTAATGGTTCTATGACTTACGCATTTCGTTGTTTTTGCTATAAAAGATTTTTTTTTTAAATCTAGGTTTTTGTGAGAAAAGAAGCGTCTATCAGGAACTATGTCATTTAAAGCATGTTTTAGAGGTCTTAATGGAATTTGAACTTATGAGTATTGTTCATTTGTGATGAAAGATGCAAGAATATTTTGGTTTTAGTTGAATAATGTGAAAATCAGTATTAGTTTCCAAGAACATTTGCATTAAAATGAATATTTGAAACAAATTATCAAAATATGTTGTTAAGAGAAAATCATTCTACGTGTTTGCATGCTATCGATTGTGCATTTTTTGTTTCACAACACAATAAAATTTCACTATATCATTCTTGTTTTGTTTGAAATCTTCATGGAATGCAACCCTGCAGATATGGTTCTATTTCAGATGGAATACAATGAAACTGACAATATGATCAGAGGCATATACATTCAAGTCATTGATTGGTATAAATTATTGATGAAATTGTTGGAAGCGATTTGGTCTATATTTTGCAGATTTCTGAGAAAGTTTTCATTTGTTATGAGAAATCTATTTATAGTTAAAATTGTGATCTCTCAGTTACAATGATTTTGTTTTAAATGCAATATGACTTCTAAAAAGTGTTTGCAATAATGATTGGCATTTATAATAGGCTCAACTTTGAACTCTATTTTAACTTTGAGTTACTAATGTAACATATGGTGGAAATAATAAAATGGGCAGTGATGATTTGAATAAGTCAATAAGACTATTTTGATAATTTTATTTTATGACCTCATGACTATTTAATGTTTACGAAGATAGAACAATTTAGAAATAATGATTGTCATAATGGTTACTTTGAACAGATGCCTAGATCTGGGTGGAGTGGCTAGGGAATTCCATAGGGTTCTCAATCCAACGCAGGTTGTCTAGATGGAAATAGGTTCTCACCATGCAAAGACTCTACTCATGGTGAAAGAAGAGGTTCTAACTCATTTCAGGCTCGTGGAACCTTTATCCACTGAAGTGGTCCAACACATGTTTTAATAAATTTTGATTCCAAGGAACCTATCCTTTGAGAGGTATTGTAGTTAATTGATTGCCATAATAATCAACCTGCTCCTAGTTTTCTAAAGGTAAATTCCCCCCATAACTTGCATCAATAGTCATATTCTGATCATGCTAATTCAGTCTCTCGTAGACCATTCCAGTCCAATATTCTTCCATATGATGCAGAGTGAAATCTTCCATTACATACCTTGAGAAACTCTACTGATGAACCCCGTCCTTCTCCCAATTGGGTTAGGTCCTATTTGACCATATCGACAAAGTTACGTCTAGTCAAATGAGTTAAGTTGGAAGTAGATAGTGAGTCTGGTGCCATGGAACACATAGTTCTGAATTTAGAATATTATGAGTATACAAAAATCAAGGCAACCAATGGTACTACAGTACTTGATTTAGTTAGAGATGATTAAACTATAATAGTTGGCTTTGACTTTGGAACTTTATATTTTGAGACAGTTATTATCTAGAATTGGTGAAATTTGACTTGTTTATATTTGGTTCGGATGCACTTATTATGATGATATGATATTATTATATTTGTGGTGGAATGTTTAAGTTATGGTTGCATATATATATATATATATATATATATATATGTTTAGAAAATATTAAACTCTATATTTTGATGTCGATTAATGTAGTCTTGAAAATTTAATGCAAATGATATGGAATAAAATTTTTATTTTAATATTGTGGATCCCCCGCCCCTATATTTGTTTCCTATTATTATCTATCCATGATAATTTATGATATGATTTTTAATCATCTATCATAAATTCAATCGTTGATTTTTATCATTTGCTATATTATCTATTAAGTGACATTTTTAAAAGAGATTATTTCTTAAGTACCATTTAATATGAAGAGATTGGTTGTATCTATTTCATAGAGAAGTAAATAAAAGAAGAATAAGGACTCTTTTGCACAAGAGGAACATCGAGGTAATTTGTATTTGAGTTTATTGCATTTTCATTCTATATTTTCTGTGAAATTTTTCTGAATGGGGCTTTGATTACATGATTTTGATAACCTAAGTTTGAAGATTTGAGTGTAAACATTAGATATAACAGGTATATCTAGTTATATTATTATTATTTTGATTATTTGAATATTGATTTTCTATGTCTAATCTATAATCTGCTTTCATAATTAAATCTGTAAATCCAAGGGACCAATGAAGGCTGTTTACACATATTTATGAGCATTTGGGTTTATAATTTGCCATTTTGGCTATTGCATTGTTGGATCTTAAATAAACTTGATTTCAGTGACTTTGTGCTTCTCATTTGTAAATTAGTTTCTCATCTCAATAAGAATTTCATGTTGGTATTTTATGAATTTTTATCGTGTATATGTTGTATACTTTGTTAATTTTTATTCACATTCTGCTGTTTTAAAACAAGAAATTTGGAATAAAAGAGTACATCTTAATTAAGTTTTAATTTCAGTATCATACGGGAATGGAATAAAAAGGGTTAATTTATCAGGAGTTAAAAGGATCAACTCCAAGAAAGAATTATTCCTACAACTGAATATAATAGAAGTATAAAGGATGTTGCAAGCTTGTTTTCTTCCTTCCAAGAGGTTATTGTTGACCAAGGTCAACTAACACCATTTTCCCCTTGTTTGTGTTTCAATATGATTTTCATACATTCCAAGTCCTTAAGGTCCCCTAAAAGCATTTCAATCAGATAGGAAATTTCTTCCCCTTTCCAGGAATATAAAGAAGTCCTAAGTCATATTTTGCAAGTTACGGGCTGGTGGGCCTTAGAAGGATTTTTTGCCAAAAGCGGGCCGATGGGCTTGGGGAAGAATTTTCGCCAAAGGGGAAGATTGCAGACCAGAGGGGCTAGGGAGATATATTGACACTTTGTGATTTTTGAAAAAAATGCAATTTGTAATTGCTGTCCCACGAGCCCGCAGATGATCTTTGCGCCAAATGAGGGAAAAATGCCTAAGGCCCGCAAAGGGACACGTGGCCATGTTTCAATTCAAAGTGAGAAGGCAGGTCACCAGAGGTAGTTTGAATTTTTGGATTTTATCTTGAAAAGGTGTAAAGTATAAAAGTAATCCACAATTCTGTCGACGCCTAAAGAAGCCACGTGTCAGGCCTTTGTCAGCTGTGGCGAAGCGGGCCGGCAGGGAAACTTTGGATTTTTTGCCACTTTCTCAAAAAATCACAATTTCAATTTTTGGCTCACGGAGCTTTTTGGATAAAGTGGATTTCAGGCCTACGGGGCTGTGAGAGGGTTTTTATAATTGTGAATTTTTTGAAAAAGGCTCCAAATTGAATTTCAGGCCTGTGGATCTGTTTTGCAAAACTGGTTTTTCACCATTTTTTGTATGGATTCGATTCAAATAATCAAATGGGCATATCTTTTGATCCAGTGCTCAAAATTCAACAAATTTGGCACAATTGGAAAGGCCTCGACCTCCTATATGCCATGGAAGCATAATTTTTTTTTAGCAGGCTTTGATGGGTGAAAATAGGAAAACATATTTCATGCCATTAATGTATGATCTGATTGTTTCAACCACCCAAATCTAATTTGATCCACCATTCTTCCTTCTCCAACATGCCAAATAGACATGAGGACCAAGAATTGATAGATTGTAGGTGGATTTACAGGGCATTGATGGTTGGTGGTTGAGATTTCAGATAAGAATCCGTTGCTTTCTTCTTTCTCTATAGTTTTCATCGTCTATATATTGTAAACACTTCTCATTTGAGAAGGAGAGACATTTTGGGTGTATGAAAACTCTTTCAAGTTTGTTTCTCGACTCCATTTGAGTTGTAAGCCTTCTCCTACACTTGACAAGTAGATTTGTGACTTTAAGTAGAAATGTAATGGTTTGTGCACCTTCTAGAGCAATAAAATTGTGTTTTTGTGGTGTTCTTCAACCCTTTGGATTGTTTTGTTGTTTCTTTGTGCCTCTTCATCTCGTGTTTTCTTCATATGCATGTATTTCATATTTGTAAGTGCAAGATGTTGTGTTTCATGGAGTTAAAATGGTGGATTTGGACCCAGGTTTGTGTCACTTTTGACTGACCTCCCCATTTCCTTTTTCCCTTATTTCATCTCCCTTAGTAGTGTATCTCACCCCTTTCCTTTTCTGGTATATCACCTCTTTAGTGTAGGCTTTGTTTTCTTGCATTCTCTCTCTTCTTGTCTCCTTGGAATGGTTAGATTAGATTTTCCTACATTAGAGTAGATAGTGGCAGGTAGTTTATGAATAAGAACCAACTGTCTTTGGAGGATCATCTCAGGTTTACAAGTCCCACAACTTGAGATATTGTCCAATGTTATGCAAATCACACCGAATGCCCCATTTCAAACTCAAGACATTCCAAGGTGATGTGATTTTACACTAACAGTTTTGGCACACCCGGTGGGACACTGGAGTTAGATTTTTCTCATATTTCTAAGGTTTCTCAGTATCAAACAACAAATCTTAAGCCACCATGCTACCATACTAACAATTTTGGCACACCCAGTGGGATAGGTTTGAAGTACCTTACCACTTCATTTCATCAATTTGATGTGTTCCTTATGAGATTCAGCCTTTGGAGGCACATGCAAAGCACATATGATCACTCCATCTAGTCAATAACCCATTTTCTGAGTTACAAACTTTCCTTCCATCCATTTCCACCCATCTTCATTCATCTTTCATATTCTACCATTCATGAAGTTGAGTAATCATGACTTCATTTCCATCTTGGAATTCACACTTGCAGTAGTAGCAGTGCAGTCTACCTCTAATGTATTTCACAACTCCTCCAGATCAACATTATGATCAGATCCAGAATAATCATGCTTACCCATATGAGTAGTGCCAAAACTAGTTTAGCTATGGAGCTTATCAAGAACAAGGTATTGCATATAATGATAATAGCTACATGGAAAATGCTGATCTACTAGAGAAAATTCAGCCATTGGAAGCACACATGGTACAATCAAGGGCTACAACTTAGATGAAAGTGTTCAGAATTGGCTATAGGGCACCTTGTCCATGGGCCGACCCTATGCAAATACTTTACATCCCTCAAGAGAAGATTGACTTCATGGTTGAAATGCTACCTAAACTTGCACAGTGGACTAAGGATATTGAGGCATATAAGAAAAGTGTGAGTCAATCTTGTTAATGGGTAAGTCATTTACCAACTCCTTGTCCTTTATTTTCTCTTTCTCAAGCTTGATCATTTTAGAAGTGCCAAGAGTCAAGCCCCTCAACTACTGCCCAAAGTTTTTATTTCCCTTCTCCATCTTCTAATCTCCCATCTCATCTTAATTATTCTACCCTTTTCCATTCCAATCAGTCAATCCCTCCAAACAAACAAGAGGTTCCACTTCCCTCCCCACCAAAAAAAATAGTAAAACTAGTTGAATCCAAACCTACCCCTCCTCTTACATCCCCGAATCCTTGTTGGGAAGATGAAAATCAAACAACTAGCCAAGGGAAGCAAGAAGAAGAGCCAAATAGAGAAAAAAATATTAAAACCTTGGTCAACTTGGCTCTAAAATTTAGGATTACAAATATCCCCTTGATGGTTAAGAAAATAGAGGTTAAGGTTGAAGAGCTAGTGGTGGTTAAGGCTGAGTTTGTAGCAGAAGAAGAACAAGAACAAGAGGTTGAATATCATCAATTAATTTTCTCTAAATGTAGTGCCCATGTTGGCACTTTATTTGAAGAAAATGTTGATCTAATCCAAGCTGCACAATCAGTCATCAAGGAAGAAAAACAATCAGCTCCAAGTCCTATTAAAGAGGAGCAAATGGAAGAGATCAAATCATAGTTGAAGCCACTTGATGAAGAAATCATTGTTGAAGATTTTTTGCTTTCATTTGAAGGGCTTGATTTGATTGATGAATCCACAATGGAGGAGAACCATATAGTTCAAGAGGCTTCAAGTACAGAGCAGGCCATAGAAGAACCTTCAGTTCTTCCTCACACTTCATCCCCTTCAAAATATAATGTTGAAGAAGAGTTTGAGCTTTCAAACTTCATGTTTGAAGATGAGGGGAACCATGGTGAGAAAGTTTTAGATCAGGAGGACACCATGGAGGAGGTTGAGCACATGTAGCAGGAAAACAAGGAGGTAGATTATCTATCTGACTTGGAGGATTTCTTTGATGGAGAGGATCCCATGGAGATCACATCATTTTCTCCTCCATCATCCACTTTCCAAACACATGAGCATTTTGCCATGAAGGAGAGAATTCAAGGACAAAAACCTGCACTTCATAACAACCCTCTAGAACCAAGGTTGGAAGATATGAATCTTCCATGTTCTTCACAGGAGAAGGAAGGGAAAGAGTAAGAGGATGTAATCATTCCTCTCACATCATCCACCCAGGAAGATCTATAAGAAGAATCCATTTTTGGAGTTAAATATCAGAGCAATGGGTACATTCAAAGGACCAGACCATGCCCAATCATATACTTGGCTTCATTGGAGCCAAGGGAGAAGCCAACACCAGTCATGCTTGCTTCTAAGCATGAGGGAGAGCCTCAAAGTGCCAAGGATAAAAAACAATACCTCTTGGAACCAAGTGAGCAACATATTGAAGAGGTATTTGTTTTGTTTCTAGTTGATACCTTGATGGAGGGAGTGAAGAAAAATTTTGCAATAAACCTTCCACTCTTAATAATAGCCATATTCAATGCCAAATCATTTGCATGGCTGCCAATTGTAAGGAAGGGAAGTTATTTCTCATCACCAGTAGCAGGTTTTGTTTGAAATTACCCATCTCTTTGGTTAGAGTAGAGTAGGTAGGTTTGCTTTCAGTAGAATAAGTGCTTGTGCACACTCTACATATCCCACTTGGGGTGTGTATGATTTCTAGTTTTGTACATAGTGTGTTGTGGTGTTTTTTCTCTCGTGCATAGTGCATTGAAAATGACATTTGGTGATATTAGCTCCAATTCCAATGGTTTTCCAACTGGCTCAAAGATCATATTTTCAAAGTTTAGATCAGATTTGTGTTTACCAAGTAGACTTCATGCCCAATGGATGCTTCAAGGCCATTTATCATCTCATCTAGCAGGTAGATATCTCCATGAGTCACCAAATTGTTGACCAAAATAAGCTCACACTTATTATTGGGTCAACTAACACCATTTTCCCTATTTGTGATTCAATCTATTTTTTCATACATTCCAATTACTTAAGGTCCCTTGAAAGCATTTGCATTAGATAGGAAATTTATTCCCCTTTCTAGGAATATAAATAAGTCCTTATAACTCCTCATATTTAGCAAGTTACGGGCCGACGGGCCTTGGAAGTATTTTTGCCAAAAGCGGGTCGGTGGGCCTGGGGAAGAATTTTCACCAAAGGGGAAGATTATGGACTGGCAGGGATGGGGAGATATCTTGGAACTTTTCACTTTTTGTAAAAATCATAATTTACAATTGCGAGCCCATGAGCCCACGAAGGATCTTTGTGCCAAATGAGGGGAAAATGCCTAAGTCCCGTAAAGGGACATGTCATCACCAATCCGGCACTATGATAATTCTTCACCGGGAACTCCTCGTGCTATGATTATTTACTAATGCACAGCCTTTATTTTGGTGGATGTAATCTGGAAACAAAACAACAACCGAACACAAGAATACCATTGACTATGATAAGACAAGAATGATCCACAAATCTGAAATATCAAAATAAATTATAATATTAACATGAAACTGTTACAATCTCACCCATGAGATACTTCAACAAGACTATGGGAGAAACTTTACAATTACACCTCTTGATGGCTTCTTCAAAACACCTTTAACTGATGGCTTCCTTCGCACACTTCCTACAATATTTCTCACTACTTCTTTCTATGCTAAATGAGGGGGGTGGCCTCTCTATTTATAGAACTTCTAGGCTTATCCATCCTATCTCTAAGATAGGATAAGAAATCCACTCTGACGAATCATATTCCATACCTTAACTCTTATCTGTACATGTAAGCTTATCTGTTAAGATAAGATAAACCTTATCATTTTACATGGGTTCCACATTTTTAGACTTTTTACAAATAAAATACACAAAATATTTATGACCTCACTCCTTGTCCTTATTACCAATATAATATTTCTAATTCCTAATCATGTAGACCCTACTTCTCTAATTACCCAAACTTTGACATTTTAACATTACCGGACCACTTACGACAAATATTTACTTTTTTACAACATTCCTATTGTACTTTGACTGGTACCGTACTCCACATTATTGGCGACACCGTACTGAGGGCCTGCGGAAAACTTTCTTACCAAGAAGTATAGATGCTAGTAGGGCTATGAAAGGAGATACTTGTCAACTTCACTATTCACTAATCAAGTGTAATTTACAATTGCGGGAAATCCAGAAATCTTTGTCGCCAGGAAAAAAGGAATGCCTGAGTGCCCACAAAGGGACACGTGGCCATATTTCAAGTCAAAGCGAGAAGGTGAGTCACCAGAGGCAGTTTGAATTTTTGGATTTTATTTTGAAAAGGCGTAAAGTATAAAAGTAAGCTGCACCTCCACTGATGCCTAGAGAAGCCACATGTCAGGCCTTTGTAAGCTGCGGGGAAGCGGGCTGGCAGGGAAACTTTGGAAGAATTTTGCCACTTTCTCAAAAATGTGCAATTTGACAATTGGAAAATGGGTCCGGGCAAGATCTTTTTGGCTAAAGTGGATATCAGGCCTGTAGGGCTATAGGAGGTTTTTTTATAATTTTACATTTTTTGAAAAAGGTGCCAAGTGAATTTTGGGCCCGTGGATCCGTTTTGTAAAATGGGTTTTTCACCATTTTTGTACAGATTCGATTCAAATATTCAAATGGGCATATCTTTCAATCCAGTGCTCAATATTCAACAAATTTAGTACTATTGGAAATGTCTCGACCTCCCCTATGCCATGGAAGCATAAATTATTATTTTTAGTAGGCTTTGATGGATGAAAATAGGAAAACATATTTCATGCCATTAATGTATGATCCCATTGTTTCAACCACCCAGATCTGATTTGATCCACCATTCTTCCTTCTCTAACACCCTAAACAGACATGGGGAACCAAAATTGATAGATTTTAGGTGGATTTGTAGGGAATTGATGGCTAGTGGTTGATATTTCAGAGTAGAATCTATTGTTTTCTTATTTCTCTCTGGTTTTCATCGTCTATATATTATAAACACTTCTCATTTGAGAAGGAGAGACATTTTGGTTGTAGGGAAACTCTGTCAAATTTGTTTCACGACTCCATTTGAGTTGTAAGCCTTCTCATATGATTGGCAAGTGGATTTGTACCTTTAAGTAGAAATGTAATGGTTTGTGTACCTTCTAGATCAATAAAATCATGTTTTTGTGGTGTTTTCAACCCTTTGCATTGTTTTGTTGTTTATTTGTACCTCTCCATTTCTTGTTTTTTTCCTGTGTATGTATTTCATGTTTACAGGTGTAAGACGTCATGTTTCATGGGATTTTTAATGGTGGATTAGGATATGGTTCTATGTCACTTTTGTCTTTCCTCCCCATCTCCTTTCCACCCTGTTCCATCCTCCCTCAGTAGAGTATCTCATGCCTTTCCTTTTCTAGTGTATCATCGCTTTAGTGTAGGCTCTCTTTCACTCTCTCTTTCTCTCTGGTTCCTTGGAATGGTTAGATTAGGATAGGTTAGCTTTACCTACATTAGAGTAGCTTGTGGCAGGTAGTTTAGGAATAAGAACCAACTTTCTCTAGAGGTCCATCTCAGGTTTGCAAGTCCCACATCTTGAGAGATGGTCTAATGTTATGCAGATTACATCTTATGTCCCATTTCAAACTCAGGACATTCAGGGGTGCTGTGATTTTGCACTAATAGTTATCTAGTTCATAGATATCACTATGTTGGATAGGGTTGATAGTATGCAGATCGTGGGTTTTGTTTCTTTTTTGTTCGTGTCTTTCTTATTTGTATGTCTTTTCCTTGTTTCTTTATTGTTTATATATTATCTCTTTTCTAAATGAATTAAATGATATTCCCAGAATCTTAGGTTTGTTATTTTATAAATGATTTAAGATATAAACTACCCTACACTTAGAATATTTTCTAGGTCCCTCATACGATTAAAGTTGGTTCGATTCCATCTTAACCTTTACAATAGGTAAAAGGGTTGATTTAGTTATTGGTCAAATTTTTGTCAACAACACTTTCCTTCCTTTGTCTCTTGCAAGTTCAATATCAAATTAAAGTTTGCCTAATAGTTCTTAGAATTATCTCACAATATCTTCTCGTTTTGTACTCTCTTCTTGTAATTTTGTATACCTATCCATCAAAATCTATTCCTCTTGTACTTTTTGAAGTGGTGTGTAAAATGACACATGAAATGGCGTCTGATCCCAAGGGTCATCTCCTTTGGGCTAGTGTGATAGTTGGGGGACACATATTTTATTAATGATTTTTCATAATTATCTTATTCCACAAATAACTTCCTTTAACATCTCTTAACCTATAATTTTCTTCTAATTGTTCATCACTTCTTCTTTTCTTATTTTGATTTTCTACTTCTTCCATATCTTGTTTCTCAAATACACTTTTTCCTTCATCGTTCTCTTATATTATGTTTATCTTTTCTCCAAATTCCTTAGCTAATTATTCCAATTTAATTATTTCTTCTTCCTCTTCAGATTTTTCTTTAATCAATAATGGGGCTTCTTCTATTGATTTTTCCCATTCTACTATTCCTAATATTTGCTGAAGATATGGTTCCAATCTACTTACTAACTCCTATAAATATTTCATTAAAATATATTTCCTTGATAATGAGTGCTATATATGGTTATCTAATGGATATTGTGCCACGATAATCTGTGATGTAACCAAAACATGTTGGTCTTCGCCTTGTGTGGGAATAATAGCAATAATATTAGCGTCTGCCTCCATTTTTAGGGTAGCCATTTTCTAGCCTCCACTTGAAGTGGGTTTATTTTTCCAAAATTTGTTTAATATCTATTTCCTTTCATTTAAATTCTTAGCCCCTTCCTCCCTTGCTAACCTTTGTTTTTCTATCTCTTTCTCTAACTCTTTCTTCTATGCAACTTTCTTAGCTCTCTCTTATGACCTCATCATTATGATTGCTTATTTTCTTCTGGGTAATAATTCACCTAACCCACCTAATCCTTATTTTTGTCAATTATGTAAAAAAATTTGTTTTTCTTTTCCTTCATGTCATCCTATTTCTCTTGTCCCAACTATCACCCCATCAAATTTTGATCAGTTGTGTCTCTTGGATTGCACCTTCATATAAGCCATCATGTGATGCCTATCCCCTAAAGGATGTTTTTTTGTGATTCTAATTAATCATTTTTCAACTAGTAACATCTTGATTAAGAAAGGATCTTGGTTAAGGAATCTTCCTCTAGCTTCGCTTATAAAAAATGGTCCAACCCTGGATCGTCCAAGTGATAATATATGATTCTAGAGTAGTTTTAAACCAGTAGTATATTTCTCTCATCCAAGATTCATCAAGATCTATGAGGATTTTTAACTTCTCCTGAGGCCACTCAAATAGTTACCTCAAATGTAGACCTCACCATTCTATTATTTTTACGTGCACTAAAATGCAAGGCCATAGTAAATGTGGAAATTGAGACCAAAATTATTCTTTGTATTCTACAAATACATAAACTCCAGTTCCTTTGTGAGATGATTTAAGTCTCTTTACTTCTCCTTTAACAAATATATCAATATGATTTTCCCAACAATCCTCAATTTATTTTAATGATGGTTTCCAATATCCTAGTGGTGAAATTTTTCTTAACATCCACCTAAAAAAAGAAACCTGGGCTTTGAAGGAGTGAAGGACAAATCCCTGGAAGGAATACACATGCATCGAATAGTTACACTTCACCAAGAATGAGTTGAAAGATAAAGCAAGAAACTTTTAGGAAGCAATGTACATGCATGAGAGCTCAAGATTCAAAAAATGAAGTGGAATGGAATGCCTTGGCTTAGGCTTGTCATAGATCAAAGGAGGTGAGTATAAATAGGGGAGTGAATGTGTAACTCCCATGTAAGAGAATATTCCTCCATAATGGAGAAGAGGAGTTACTTTTCCAAATGGAAATGTAACTCTTATGACACACTTACACATATGACAGATTATGTAAGAGAAATTTTCACAACTAAGATGACACCTAGATCCATGTCCACCTAAGTGAGATGACTCACCTGGTGAGGTGGAATAACACTAAATAAGTGAAGAAAAATACCACCTACACCAACACCCCCCTTCATCATACCTTCAGATGAGGTGGCAAGTCAGAAAGAGAAATGGGTCCCGAAACAAATCCTGATGAGGTACCCACGTATAAGAAACTCTCGAAAAGTGGATTAAAAGGAGAAATCCTAGTGGGAAAAACTCCCCCCCAAAAGAGAGACAAGTCCACTCTCTAATCTAAGAAAGATGCCAAAGATGGGTCCCGACCACAGACGAGCCTGTAAAGGTACCCATGTACAAAGCGGTAATCTCTCAGAAAGAAGAAGAAGAGAGAAGAAGAGGGAGACAAGAGGAATACAGAAGATGCCATGAATGGATCTAAACTTTGCAGCTCTAGGAAGTCTCTTAGAAGAATGTTGATCACGAGATCCTCTATCTTTGGACTGAAGAAGAGCCATCCACACTAAACTATGTGCCTACCCTTAGGAAGGAAAAAAATGACGTGTTGGAAGTTCGCCCACTCCGCAAAGGAAACAAAGGGCAGCAACACAAAGAACTTTGAGTCTGGTGCATGAAAGTGTGACATAGGTATAGCAAGTGAGTGAAAAGGAACCGAAGGAAATGTCATTAGTGTAGAATTGTCAAAGTGTTAAGAGTGAACACCCAAAAAAAGGATTTCCAGGTGATGTGAAGGTAACAGAACCCCCACAATAGAAAAGGGATCCACAAACAAGGGTGGATCAGTGAAGGTCTCTTAAAAAGTGGAAGTGATAAGAGTCCCAGAAGGGGAACTCCCAACAATGGAGATAATGAACTCCTTTGAAATACCTGTAGATGGATGATGAACTTGTAGTACATCACAAGTGTAATATATGAAAAGACGACCAAGGTTAGGCAGATACTTGTCCCAATGAGGGGGCTCAACAAACAGAAGAGTGATGTCAGATAGGTATGAGTCATCCAATGAAGGTAGAGAAGTAAAAGGGGCCTCACACACTAAAGGTGGAAAAGAGGTGGGTGTGATGAATGTATTGGGTTCAGTAGGAGACTGATCGATATCTGATGAGATAGGAGGGGTGGCAACACTCTCTGGAATAGTGAGAGAAGGAGGAGAAGATTCCTCTATAGTAATCTCAACATCAGAACTGGGTGCACAATCCTCATCATCAGAAGTCAAACCAAGTGAGTCTATGGAAGTGGAACTATCATCACATGAAGAAATAGAGGAGACAACTAAATCAGTAGCAAAAACGATGGCGATAGTATATGAAGGGTCTCCATAGAGTGAATGAAGAATGCTCCAGACATGGTGGGGTGGATCTGAGTCTACCACATGAAACCAAAGAGATTAAGAGACATGCATCATCATGTGACCAAAAACATTGTCAAAAGTGTCAAGAAATTCCTCCAGATGACGATGATCAGTGGGTGCAGGAACTGGACCAAGTAAGAAGGGTGAAAGACCCTCGCGAGCGAAGAAACTTTCCATAGAAGCACACCAAGCTAAATAGTTCTCTCCCCCAGTAAGAAGTGGTGGAGGATATAAGGTGATCTTATGATGATCAAGTCTGGAAAGAGCACCCTCCATGATGTGGAATCAAAAATTTCAAGGTGCATGAAAGTAAGACATTGAACTCGGCTGATAATGCATCTGCATGTAAAAACCTAAGAGTACTAGTAAACCCCCTAGAATGTGGCACTTTATAAAGTAGTGAGTTTAAAAAACTGACAATGTCATCACTTAATATGTGTGAAATCATGAAACTTTGACTAAAGAAGTGCTAAAAAATGAGCAACAAATCAAAAGTTATAGCAAAAATACAATTCCCACAACTGATGGAAAATGCCAATAAGCTTTATAAATTGATTTAAAAAGTGACTAAAATGGGTGCAAAGGTTTTCATGTGGGTACTTGTTGGAAATGGAATCAAATTTTGGCTAGGGTTTGTTTTGCTTGTGAGGGGCGATTGGCCTCCTGCCAACCCCAGACCTCACCCTCCATCTTCAACACGTGTAGGAAGGGCATAATACAAGCAAAAAAGAAGCCCAAAAATCATAATGCCATGAAATAAATGTTTTTTCCTTAAAACATTACAAAAATAGGGATTGTTTTTACTACCAAACAATTCTAAAAGGGATAAACCAAGTTGAGTTGGTTTTACACAACCGGAAGTTGGTTGTTGACCTAGCCAAGTCAAGCGTCGAGCTTTGTTCCACGTGGTAAATTGGTGCAGGGTAACCGTCCATAAGCAGTTGGAATGAAAAAGGTAACCACGTCCAGAGAAACCACCTAAAAGGTCAGCCAAGTGTCAAACATACAACAGAAAATGGTTAAAGGCATGTGTCCTAACAATGTTGCAGCCAAATACGTCCACATTTTGATGGAATCAGGAATCAAATAGTGAACATACCAAGTAGGTGAGGTTTGGTGCAATCATCCAAGAAGGATGCTCGGTAGGGAATGATCACATATTGGGAGGTGGTGTCAAAGTAGAGATAAGATTCCCTACACTGAGACCAAATGGTTGAACGGAAAAATGTTGCAGAATCAACCATGTGGGTAACGAATGACCGGTGGTGAGCTTGGTGAAGGGATGCAGAGGTAGGTGCTAAACAATTAACCGTGCTATGAAGCCACGAACCAGGCCGATAATGGGATACAACCATTTTGAGCTTAGAAGAAACCTTGGTTCAAACCAATACTGTAACTAAGGAACTCCAACTAGGCATAGGAAGGAAGAGAAGGCATTGAAATGGATATGTTGGAGATCAAGTTTGAGGCACCAAGACACGCATGAGAACATAGAGCCAATAGCTAGACCGGTGAACCAATGTGGGCCAGTTAAAAAATGTGAGCAGAGGAGTTAATCCTTACATCTCTTCACTATTGAATGAAGACTCAAACAAAACCCCCTTCTTTTGAACCTACAAATGTTGAATCCACAATCAATAATAAGCATACTAACAAAACCACAAGAAACCACTAGAATATTGAAATATGCAAGTAGAGCACATGAAAAAGTGAGAGCTTCCACAAACAAATACACAGTGGACAAATGATGGTGAGCAACATGATTCTAGTCCCCTTAGCTTTGATACCATGAAGGAGTGAAGGACGAAGACTTGAAAGGAATACACATGCATCGAATAGTTGCAATTCACCAAGGAGGTGCAAGATAAAGCAAGCAACTTTTAGGAAGCAATGTGCATGCATGAGAGCTCAAGATTCAAAAAATGGAGTGGAATGGAATTCCTTGGATTAGGCTTGTGATATATCGAAGGAGGTGAGTACAAATAGGGGAGTGAATGTGTAACTCCCATGTAAGAGAATATTCCTCCATAATGGAGAAGAGGAGTTACTTTCCCAAATGGGAATGTAACTCCTATGTCACACTTACACATACGATATATTATGTAAGAGAATCTATCATAACTAAGATGACACCTTGATCCATGTCCACCTAAGTGAGATGACTCACCTAGTGAGGTGGAATAACACTAAATAAGTGAAGAAAAATACCATCTACACCAACAGGCTCAGACACCAAAATGTTGACCTTAAGCCTCAACGATAGTGTGAGGTTTAATACGTTTTCCCTTTTGTTAAGGATGTGAAAGATAAATATGTACAAAGTAAAGTAAATTCAAGTAGATGAATAAAAAGAATGTAATATAACTAAACAAGATACATGTTTTGCATTAACCTTCATCTTTATTCATATTTCATTATAAATTACATTAGTCTCATGCACACCTCATATATATCTCATATGATACTATCTTTCCTTATCTTCTTATTACATACTACATATTCTTCTCATCATACACCACATATACCTTTATAATTAAGTACAATAAATATAAATTCTTACAAAATAGGCCATAAGACACTTCTTTTATTCGTGACTCTATTGGCTTATGCCACACTCTATTTCTGACCTTCTTCATTTTGCGGCTTTGGATAGACTTCCACGACTGTCCTATGTTTGGAAAATTTATCTATCTTTCATGGGTATCTTATGTATTCGGTGGCTACTTCTTTATCTTCACGAGTGTGTCCTCACTTCTATAAGGTGATCCAAAACTTGATGAATAACCCTGTCAACAACATTTAAGGGAACAACAATCACATGCATACATATCTATAGTACCTTTCTTCAAAATGAGATTCATCACAGACCATAGAATAAGCCTTATACCAACTAAAACCATGAAATCTTCTCTTCCTTTATGAATACAACTTGAAAATTCATAGAACATATTTAAAAAAAAACTTAGTACCTTTAAGAGCATAAGAACATACCTTAACACCTTGAAAACAAACTTACAACATCATACTTCAACCTAGTTATCTCCCCCTTCTTCCAATGCTTCGTATGGATGATAATGCCTCTAAGAAGCCTATTAGAGACATACACATTCATGATAAATCTAGAATAATGATTTGAAGAGGTCCCAAGCCCTATTATAAATATGAAAATCACTTCCTTATTCTTTATTTTTATCAATACCCTAATTAACTCCTTGTATTGCATTCATATCAGCCCTTGGTGGACCACTATTGTTCCTTATTGGTTCCCATATCCTTCCTTGACTGCTAGGATGCATTCTAGGACCCTAAAATTTTATTTCTTGCATCGTAGGGACTTAAAATGTCTTGATTTTCCTTGAGTAACCTAATGAAATTCTCTAGAAACATGACCAAATTTATTACAATTGAAACACACAACTTCACTTTTACCTCTGTAACCTTCATTACCCCAATTCTAACTTAAAGTTTCATGTAGACAATACCTAGAAGTATGACCTCTCTCATGAAAATTGTAGCACATTACATTCTTTGATGACCCAAACCTATTATCCCTCCAAGGGTGATCATCCTTGACAAACTTCCTACACTTATTTTCCTTATGTCCAAACTCATTAAAAGTAAAACAATAACCAAAAAATTATCTTTCATACCTTAAAGAATTTGGTTTCATAATTGAATTTGTCTTCACATTTTCTTTGAAAATTTTCTCCTTTTGATCTTCCTTTTTATGTCTCTTTCAACATCCTTTATTTTAACAATGTCTTCTATCATTGCATCTTTTCATTTGAGATCATCACTAAAACCCAAACATGTCTTGTCACCTGCATATTTCTAATTTCTCAAGATATCATCAAGAGTCTTGGAGCTTTTCTCAAACTTCTGAAATGATTTTTCCTTTCTAACTACATCAAATAACCCCCTCTTAAGAAGAGTCACTTCTTTTTCCTTGGATTGAAAATTTAGAGTCATGGAACTCATCTACATCTCTAGCCTTCTCACTGTATCATCAAATTCTTCTATCACATCCTAATGTTTCTCTTGTAGGTCCTAAATTTTCACTTCATATTTTTTGAATTATGATATGACCTTCTTAGTGTTTTTATCATCATGCTTTAGTTTAGATTGGACACACACTAGTTCAGTCTCATAGACATCTTCCTCCTCTTCTTATTCTTCTTCGAAGTTCCTGTAAGAATATGATATGAAATCAAATAAAAATGTAGAGCCCTCACTTGTAGATATCATGGACTCCTTGGTCATAAAAAAGACCTAATCTCCAATATCTTCATGTTCTGATTCAGATTTAGAATCTGAAACATCACTCTCACTACTTTCTTCAAAAGAATGAACCTCTTCCTCTATGTAAAAACTCTTCTTTCCATTATCTTTGTAATCAAATTTTTTGAAACCATTATTGCCTTTACTATACTTTTAATTCTTCTTATCATGATCATCCTCATGATATTCATCAATTTCTTTCTCATGCCTATGAGGATACTTAGTAGAAAATTGACCTACTTTATTACAATTAAAACACTTAAAGGGAAGTTTACCTTTGTACTTACGGGATCCAACATTCAATCTCTTAACAACCATTACAAAGATTTCTTCATAATCAATTTTAGGAGAATTACCATCATCCTTAGCCATATTTCCCTTGGTTTTAATTTCATATTTGAAAGCAATATTTTTCTTAACTGGTTTAGAACTAACAACCCTCATTTCATAGGAAATCAAAGTTCCATGCAAGTCATCCATAGTCAAAAGAGTTAAATCCTTAGCTTCTTCAATGGTAGACAATTTGAAATAAAAATTAGGAGTTAAATACCTTAATACATTTTTTACTACTACCTCTTTCTTTAATTATTCACATAAACCTTTCATGGTGTTGAAAACCTTGTCAACCCTAAGTAAATATGCAACAATAAGCTCATCATCACTCATTTTCAACCCTTCATACTAATTTCTGAAATTTTGAAGCCTAGTTATCCTTACCTTGGAATATCCTTCCTATAGGACACAAAGTTTCTCCCACATTTATTTTTCTGACTTGCAATCCATGACATTCACAAGTTTAGGTTCAAACAATCCACACATGATGGAATTCATAGCATTGGAATTGTCTCTACTACTCTTCTTATTTGCATCAATTGTTGGGGGATTAGAAGGAATTGTATAACTATCCAATACAAATTTCCAGATATCAAACCATAAATAAATGATACGAGTCCTCATCCTTAGACTCCAAAAATCATAGTTCACTCTATCAAAAAATGGTGCCTTACTGGAAGAAGATCCACTTTACTGACTCATAATTTTTATGTTTGTAAGGATCTCCTTTCAAGTGATCAAAATTATCTAAAGGGCCTTTCTCTAATACCAATTGTTGTAAGAATAATGGATTGAGGGGGGGTGAATTATTCCTTTAACTCTTTAAACTAATTTATATTTATTTTCTTAAACCATAAATCATTCAACCATATACTAATGTGTGTTTAACATTCATTCAAATGAGCATAACCATGAAAGAGACACGAGAACACAACATATAAGTGGGAAACTATCAAGGGGGAGAAAACCCATTGAAAATTATGAGTATATTAGTCAAATAAAAAGCATTTAGTGAAGCACCAACTTCATGAGGAGCACTAACTCCTAGTTTAATAGAGCACTAAAGAGCACCAACCCCTAGTTTAGTGAAGCACAAATTCCACAAGGAGGCTATAACCCCCTAAGATGATCAAGCACCAAATCAACCAAATTTAGATGAATATATCTGAGGTAATGTTTCTGCCACAACTGATGGAGATCACAACTTTAGCTCACATACCTTAAAACCATCTTTCTCCTAGCTCACTCAAATTTGGACTTTAAAGATCTGATTTGAATGTAAAACCTTGCACATAATCTATCTAACAATACTAAGATTGTTTTTAGAAAATATTAGCTTTGATTTAATGCCTTTTAACATCTTTCGCTCTCTCAATCATCTCACACTTTCCCCTCTATTTTCACTTGTTCAAATTTAAACCAAAGATGCACTTTTATATGCCTTAAAGTTTAAAAACATAACAAAAGTAGGTCCATACCAAGGATATAGAATAATAAAACATAAAACATAACAAGCAATACATAAGAACTCATAAGATGGACCCATGTAGGTCGACCATGCTCTCAGACACCAAAGAAGCCCAAAATAGGATCAAAACCACATCACCTATCTCATCGAAGACCTCCAAACTCATCAACATACTTTTTCAAGCCTCTAAAGGCCTCATAACTGTAAAATTTACCATAAAAAATAATACATTCTCACAAATTAACTTGTACCAATAACATTCTTCATAACATTATCAAGAAGGACCATTTCCTTCACGAAATAGTTGCTTCCAGTAACCAGTCTTCAGCTAACATGCTCAAGATCACACCATAGCACCTTAACTATGCCATGTAACCACTCATTGAAAATACATTGAAATTTATAACATTTCCATGCTTTCTATACCTCATGAAACATCCATAAATGCAAACCACACTTACTTCCGTCTTCACCAAACTTAACTACCCATAAAGAAGTTTTGGAAACTCAACTAATTTTCACCCTTGATGCCAATTAAATACTTATAAATGCATTCAATATGGAAAAATTTCATCCATATTCAATCTAAAATGGATATAAAGTATCAAATAATCCAGAACATGAGACTTCTACATAAATATTTTCAGCCAAGGCAATCCTGTTGTGAAACAGTCAAACATGGTCTTCACAAAATGAGATGGTTCACTTATTAAAACACCTCACAAAGAGCCAAATCATAAATTGTTGGAAATTTATATGAATATGATTTTGAAAACATCTTAAATTTCCTTCCAAATCCAAGTGAAAGGCCTTTAACTAGGTAAATCTATGAAACTACTCAAAACTGTCATTTTTAGGCAAGACCAATCTTCATAACTAGGACACACTCGTCCCTCTAAGAGCTCAACCATGACATGAAACCATCATGGAAATGTATTATAACTGCTAGGCTACATACACTATTAATTTATTATATACCTTCTTTGGAAAAATTTACTACAAACTTAAAGTCTTCAAAAACATGCATGTTTGAGTGGGGTCTGCAAACTATCACATGATCTACCATACCATTTTGGAAATATGGAGTCATCCTAAAAAACCTCAAATAATCATAATTGTAAAACCAATCAATTCTGGTAACCTACCAAGATGATATTTTCCATCACTTTTGACCTAGGTTTTCAACGCCATAAAAAGTTGTTTACCTTCTTAGCATTCATTCATAAAAAACATATGATCAAATGACCTAATTATTATTTTTTATAAACCTTATTAGTTACATGGAAAAAAATCCTTGAAAACATATTAGTTTGATGCAAAACAAAAAATTCAAAAAGATCATCAATAGTTGTTATTTGATATGGAAAATGCATTCTCAAGCACCTTGTTTTGCTTAAAACATCAAAACTTGCAAATTTATCTTCATACTGACTTGAAATTTTACTCAAAACTCTATGACACCCATTTTTAGCAATATTAATACCCCATCTCATTTGCATGACCAACCATTAGGGTTTTTTATGTTTTAAGCTAAGTCATAGTAGAATAATCTCATACCTCATCATGAAATCACTCAAAAAAGCCCTGACACACTTTAGAAAACATGTCTCACTCCTTTTCATGTATCCATCATCTCAAATGGATATATACTATTGGAAGCACAATAAAATGGGGGGGGGGGGTGAATCAATTCTTTCATCCTATAAAAGAAATTTCATATTATCATACATGAACCATTAACATTTATCCATCCATCAATGTGTAATTAGCAATATGAAACATTCAACCACATAAGCACAACCAAGAGAGAAAACACATAAATACAAGATATAAGTGGGAAACCCTCATGGGGAATAAAATCCACTTAAAATATTCTTATATTATACAAATCAAATAAATTTAGTGAAACAAAAACTTCACAAGGAGCACCAACCCCTAATTTAGTGAAGCACCAACTCCAAAAGGAGACTGAAAACCCATAGTATGACTAAAAAATAAATCAACCTCATAAAGATGTTTGATATCTGATATTATTACTGGAACAACTGATGGAGATCACAAATTTAACTCATAAACCCTAACTTATACCCTAGGGCATAAAACTTGCACAATCTTCTTCCTTCTAACCTGTCTTTCCTCTAAAATATTTCTCTCATTCTGTCATGCCTTAATCTATTTTTTTTCATCCTTCAATACATGCCTTCATACCTGTAGAAAAATCTCCTCGAGGTCACCCTACTCCCCCATGCAAGACTAGCTCACCAAATGAGCTCAAACTTAACTTTTATAGCCATTTATTCTTACAAACCCAAAGGAGGTCGGCCCCTCATGATAAATTTAACCCATAGACCTTAATTAAATTCAAATAACATCATTATAACTATCATATATGACCTAAATAGGTTGTCTTATCTAAAAAAAATCATTACATGTGCCAAATTTGGTTCAAAATCCCATGGGCACAAAGATAAAAATGCCCTTACATCAAAACCATAATTAGTCATAACCCATAACTCACCTGAAATTATCAAAATATAATTTAATATTCATACATGGTCGTAATTTAGCTCAATTAATCAATTTTTTTCATTTAATGGGCCCAATATTCTTTGCATTTCTCAAAATTGATGTTTCCTACACCCTTTAGCACCCTGAAAACTTCATTATGCCACGAATTAAATTGTAATAAACCAAACTATGCCATGTGACAACTTGTTGGAATTTGTATAACCTACAGACACCTTATTATTAAGTTATAAGCCTTTAATATACCACCTGATCAAACCACATCCAGTTTGTATTCATCAAATCAACCTGCTAAAAATGTTGTCCTCAACTATTAGCTCATAGTTTTTTTATACGAACATTCAAGACATATAAATGGATTAATTTGATGAAAAATTCATCCCTATTCATATTAAATGTGATATAAATCATCACCTAATCCAAATAATTCTTTAAATAACTCAAAACTTTCAGTAGAACACATTCTATCCTGCACTGGTAAAAAGATTCCTGTCTAAAGAATGACCTATATACCATATCAAAACACCTCATCATGAGAAAAAATATGTATCAATGGAAATATATATGAATCCTATTTCCAATTTTTTTTAATCATCTCAAAATTCCACATTCAACTCCAGATATTCCCACATTAAAGAAAACTACTTTTTATGGCCTCAAAACTGCCCTTTGACCAGTCAACCTGAATGGACCTCATTTTACCATGTATTTGAATGAACATGTCCTAAAACCTCCATGAAAATAAAGATAAGCTCACATAAATTCCATAATATCAATTTATCTCATACCTCATTTGGACAACCTTGTCCTAAAACATTCTTCTTCATAAATTGACCTGTTTGAGTAAGACCCACTCATCATCATGATCTCAATCATAAATTTATGGAAATATGGAAGATTCCTATACAACATAAAATCATAAGTAGTTAAAAATGAATCAAAATAGTGCTGATATACTCATTTGTATGAAAGCTTCTCATAGTTAGGGTTTAGCTAGGGTTAAAACAACTTTATCTTCTTAACAATCGTTCATGAAAACATGACAATAAAACCACCTAATTATTTTTGTGAAAGATTAATAACTAATATTAGAAGCTGCCCAAAATATCTTGGGTCCCCATACAAATCATACCATTCAAAATGAGCATCATAAGGTATAAATTTACTTGAAAATCATACTAAAACTTACCCGGTTTCACCAAAACTTTCATATCTTCAAAAATCTTCAGCATACTAACCTGAAATTTAGCACGAAGCAACATAAAAACCTTTTCTAACTGTCCATTCTCACCATATATCTAAGATATTCCTCAAAATATCTATCCATTAAGACTTATCTATGTAAACCTGCATGTTTCCTATTGCTTGCTTCCCAAAGACCTAAAATATACATCTAACCTATGAATTATGACCTAAAACTCACCATACACCTCAGGTACACTACCACCATGCTCTAAAAAAAATAATCAGCTCCAAATCACATGCCACTACCTTATTTTGGATTCTCCAGGGCTAGAAACATGTCTGGAATGACATGACTTAACCCTATAACCACATGATCTGACCATAATTACCTTGTACAAACTTATAAACATATGTAACATAACTCATGGATTGTGAATGAAATCATGACATAGTTTCCTTTTTACACACTTTTACACTCTTTACATACTTATACACATGTTTCAATGATATATCATATACATAAATTTGACTACTTTATTGCTCTTCTTTTGTAGGCCCTATCTTACAAGAATCAATTCTCACAAGCTATAACGCACACGCTTCACCCCTAGGGTCCACTTCCCTTTCCTAGTTTCCACACTTGACTTTACAATCCCTCCACACTTCACTTATCCACTCAGAGCACTATCACCAACACTCTATTCTACAGGATCATAAGGTATGCATCTTCTATCTACTTTATGTTATCAAGTATCCACTCAAAAAAATAAAATGGGAAAAAATGTAGATACAAAATTACACACTTGGGTAAATTTATAGGTCCTAAAATCATGCTAGCATTTACATGATTCCTAAGCAAGAAAATTAGAAATTGAAAACTTCTATTTACTTTTTACTTTGTTTTCTAAACTTTTATTGGCTTCATACATCTTTCACTCTTTTTGAGATTGGACTGTTTTATCTTTCTATGGCTTCAGACACTAGTGCTCGGTTGGGACACTAGCGCCAGACACTCACGTAATCTTGGGTGCTCCTATCCCTATTTATATTTTTCTTATCCTTTTGGACTCCTTTCATTTCTTAATTATGTTTTACTAATTTGGGTCGTCCTCTCAATTGTCAATTACAAATTTCAAACAAGGGAATCATATAAATACATAGTTATGATTTCAAAATAAAGGACCAAACATTAAACATTACTGTCATCACCTAAAATTGCATTCTAAAGGCACTAAATCATTCTAAAGGCATCCATCTACTATCCATAAAAGGGACAAGGGTTGCATTACTTTTGCATACACTGTATAGGAGGGGAATTCTATTCTATTCCATCCAAACGTAGTATACATTGCTACATTCTAGATATATCTTGCTATCACTGTGCAACTTGTACAAGGGCATCCTAGGGCATCATTTCTAAACACATACACACAAGAACTACATGGGGTTTGAGATGTAGTGCAATGCTTAGTAGTAAGTTGAATCTTTGGGTGACCACCGAGTCAATCTGACTCCACATTATACATATTTTTTTATTATATTTGAGGTGGTTTATGGACATGTGCATGTAGAAATTTTGTTTTATAGCTTATAGTCACCCTCGGTGATCAAGTAGAGAATATCAAGTGATAGACATGAACCAATAACAAATACGTCATCACACATAAGAAATCAATTCCTAAGCATTTTTATGGTCACCGACGACTAGATTTGGTTGTCATCACCCATGTACCTATACCCTTCTGTGGGCACCCCTTTCTTACACCATTCTCAAGTTCCAAAATTTATAGTGAGCATTAACGACATTGTTTACAGTCTATTCAAAATTTTTACCTACTCAGATCACTTCCAATCTGCTTTGAAATCAGCTAAGCCTTCCTATCTCTCCTTCTTGCTTAGGGTTTTCACATTTTTTTTATTGATAAAAATTGGATAGGATCCAAGGGCCATCATAGGAAAGGATAGTACATTGAAATCTCAAATGAGACAAATAAACAGAGACCAACAAGTAAAAAAGAAACTTGACTCAGCCAAACAACAAAAAACGAAATCAAACCAATGAAGATGAATGAGATCTAAGCCTCATATGAATTGTACCTAATTTTTATTTTGAAGATTTAACTTTCCTATTTTGGACCACAGTCCATTCTTCCTTGTTAATCACCTAATAGGTGATTGGGAGGTCAAGGGGGAGGGTATCGTCGGGGTGAAGTGAATGAAGTATATCATCATCTAAAGAATTTTCACACGGGAGAACAACATAAATAGAAGAGATTGGTCTAAAAGCACCAGAAGGATTAGATAAAGGATCTATTTCCTTCTCCAACCCTAAAGGGAGCTTAGCATTATGAGAAACCTAAAGGGGATTCTCAGCCATAAAAAGAGTAGATTTAACCCTTGATGGTTTTGACAAGGAATATTCAACATGATCTAAAAGGGGTTCAATAGTAAGATGAGAAGGTAGAGAGTCCTTCCACTAGCCCGTATTCACCCCTCCTCTTTGCTTGGAAAGCCCACAATCCTTGATTAAATGGCTAGTTGCATAACATCTATGATAGTGAAAAGGTAAATTTTCATTGTCTAATCTTTGAATCCACACCCTCTCTACAATTTACAAGTTGATCTTATCAGGAAGATTAGAGGAAAAATCTAGCTCCACCAAAATTCGAGCATAAGAAGTGTGCAAAGATCTATCTGTATCTGAGTTTGGTCTAAAAAAATTTCCCAAAGTGTCTCCAATGGCTTGAAAACAAGAATCCATCCAAATTTGCAAAGGCAAACCCGAAAGTCTTTATTGGTCTGTGGGATCCTATATGTCCTCCACACACATATGGAGGGTCATCTCACATGGGTTAGGTTTAGGGTTTACTTGTGTGTCATGCACTAGGGTTTCTTAGCACCCTATATGTATCCCTTCATTTGACATTTATGAGTATGCCAACACACTCTGTTGTCTTTCTCTATGTACAAGCTTTGTTCTGTTATGCAAGTTCTTCCATTGATTGATTGATTCCTCCTTGTGATTACGTTGGAGCTATTATGTTTCCTTTGGAGTGAAAATTCATCATGGTGCACAGTTTTTAATATGATTCCCGCTAAATATTTCATGGTATCAGAGCTAAGATTGGGTAAATGTGCATTCATTATCTGAGTTGTGATTACTCTTGGTTTCGTTATTTTTTACTCCTCGTGCAAGTTTTTTGATCATTATATTTTGGAAATTTATTGCTAACATTCTTAACAATTCACTCTTGGAAAGTTTTCGGTTTTTCTATGTTCTTCGTGCATGTGTAGATATCCTCGAGATTTCAGGGGTTTTGCGGCTATATTTGGAGAACAGTTAAAAATAGAGGTTTTTTTTCTAGTTTTTAAATTTTATTAAACTGGATTTTTTTTAGATCTCTATCTTTCAGTCTCTCTTCTATGTTTACATGCTAGTTTTGCAGAGATTCAGGTTCAAATTTTTGGTTGAAGTTTGGTATTTTTGGTGCACTGCTCCTCTTCGAGCTCCCTTGGCTCATGCATAACCTGTTTTCAACTCAATTGAGTCTCATTTGAGCTCTTTTTTGTGAGTTTCTTTGGTGTTTGTGAGTCATTTTTTGTGGGCAAGTTGCATGGGTGCATTTTTTGCACTCTGGCCGCAACATCATTTTTAATGAGCCATGTTTTTTCTTTGTCAAGATCTGGTTTCCCTGCCACACCGCTTGCAGGCTCCCTGCTATGTCTCCTTGCCTAGCCCTTGCTCACCCCCACGCCTGCATCTCTGTTGGAATGCATGCTATATTTTTTACTTCATTGGATCCCCTCCCTTGCGTGGCTAAGTCGTGCTTTCCCTCCTATTGGAGTCTCCTTGCGTCCACTATCCACGCCACCTGACTCGTGCACGTGGCACCTACTCCACAAAACTCGGTAGTTTATTTGCTTGCTTACCTGTGATGTGAGATCCTCCCATGGATACACCCAGCTGTATCCTCCAACGATCCACCACACAACTCGGGCCTAAGTTGGTAAGTTTTTTATATAACTGTAAGTTATATTTGGTAAGTTTTTCAAATTTTATTTCATTGGCTCTATTTCTAATGACAGTAAGATTTTTTCAATAGATCTTAATAGATCTTAAGTTTTCAAATTTTTAGATTCATTTAAATCAAATAAAATATTTAATTAGGATTTAATTTTTTAATTATATCTTAATTATTTGAAATTAATTAGATTTAATTATATTAAATCTAGTTTTATTAATTTCCAATTTAACCTTCTTTTTTGATTAGTCAACACTTTTTAAAATCATCTTTTCAATTAACGTTTTTTATCATCTTTGAAAATAAAAACTCCAAAAAATCTAAAATTAGCTAAACTAGACGTTTCTAAATGATAATTTTTTAAGCATTATTGTTGATTTTTTTACTAATTGTCTGCTCAAGTATGCAGTAACACTCTGAGCTCCTATTTGTCTTCCACTTGCTTTTCCGGCATTCTGAATATCTCTCAGACTCATCTTGAGTTCGTTTAAAACATTTTATTTTACCCTTATTATTGCTTGTGACTAGTGAGTGCATCCGCCATAGTTTTCAGCAAGGGGGTATCCTTTGCAACGTGAGACGATTTTTCTCACAACTAGGATTTGATTTCGCCTCCTTCCTAGTTTTTTACAATTGTTCTTGTGTACGGTGTCACTTTTCTATGCTCCACAAAACACGATTGTGGTCTCCTCTCTTGCATGTTATTATGCTGATTGTAAGGTGAGTTACCAAGTGTTTCAAGATGCACACTCGGACCTGATTGTATTCAACGCACTAAAATATAAAGTGCCAAAAGTAGGGGGGTTATTATATTGTCCAGGGTGGTTGTGATTCTTGTGTTTATTTTTTACATTCTTTCTCTCTCTTCACTATGGATGCACTTTCGATTCCTTTGCTTACGCCATTCAACTTCTTCGAATGGAGATCAAAAATAATTATTAAACTAAGGGGTAAAGGGTTACTCCGCATCACCATGCGAACTGAGACTGAACCAGACAACGACCCTAAAAAACATAAGTGGTTAAACCGTAGTGATGAAGCTTTAGGTCTTCTTTACATGTCTGTTTCTCCTGACTTTCTCTTCCACATTGAGTCATTTGAAACACCTAATTCTGTGTGGAAAATGTTAGATGGAATGTTTAGACAACAAGATGACATGAGAGCACATGAGTTGGAAAAAAAACTACTAGGGTTAAATCCTAGTTATTTTAAAAACCTACAAGCATACTTCTCTAAGTTTGTCCACACTAGATTGTTGTTAAAATAATGTCAAGTAGAGAAGAAAGATTCTTAACTGATCTTGTCAATTCTCTCTAAGTTAGGTCTTAAATATTTTGTCTTTGTGTCAACTTTTTTACGCTACAAAAGATACCTTGGGCAAGGATTGGAATATGCCCTCCTTTGACTATTTTTCATCCCAACTCATTCGAGAATAGGAAAAACTCATTCAAATGGGTTTTCTCAAGTCCAAGTCACATGCCCTTGTAGTAAGTACTAGTAAGGAGAAGAAGACTGAAAAGAAGAAATAAAAAAAGGATCAACCTAAGAAGGAAACCAAGACCAAAACTGAATTTAACACGAACACTTTGACTTCTGAGCCTAGAGCACAGAAAGACAAGTATTTGAGTTCCTATTGCAAGAAGCCTGGTCATAAAGAGCATATGTGTATGAGAAAACAAATTGACCACCTTACTCATTTGCTTGAGAAAAATCAAATAGGTGTTCTTGAGTCTATCAAGAAAAATGCTCCGAAGGCCAAGTCTTCTACTGAAAAAGGTTCTAAATCTGATAAGAAGAAAGGAAAGTCCCTTATAGCAAAATTTTCTCCTTCATTGACATTGATTATAGATTTCGGTGCCTCACACCACATGGCTTCTTAGCATGTTGAGTTCTCCAACATCGACCCTTGTGGTATGTCCCAAATCACGATGGGTAATGATACACCAGTGTCAGTTTTTGGTAGTGGATCATTAGAGATGAATGGGGGAACATTTAACCAAGTGCTGAGTGTTCCTAATCTCTCTACCAATCTCCTAGCAGTTTACCAAATTACTCACCTTGGTGAAGGAATGTGAGTGGAATTTGGTCCTAACTCGGTGATTATTCATGAGCTTAATGATGACACTATAGTGGCAGAGGGAAAGGTGGATCACCGTTCATGGTTGTATACCTTTTCCCACTTTACTTCTGATTCTACACCCATTGCCTTGCTCACTCATGCAAATAAGGTTAGTAAGCTATGGCATGAGCATTTTAGACATCTAAATTATCGCTACCTTGAATAATTGAGCCAAAACGAAATGGTTAGCGGGTTACCTCGCGTCAAGTTTTCTAAGGGTATTTGTGAGGGTTGTACCCTTGGAAAGCATCCTAAAAATAACTTTGACAAAGGAAAATTCTGGAGAGCTACTCATCCTTTGGATCTTGTTCATAGTTATATTTCTGGTCCATTTCCATCTCCTTCATTTACTAGAGCTATTTATGTGTTGACCTTCATTGATGACTATTTGCGATATACTTGGGTATATTTTCTTAATCTTAAGTCTGAAGTCTTTGAACATTTTTAGGACTTTAAGGCTCTTGCTGAGAAACGGGTGGAATGGTCTATTAAGGTTCTTCGAGCTGACAATGGAGGTGAATATGTAAAAAATAGGTTCATGAATTTCTATACTTTTGAAGGGATTGCCTTGCAGTATACAATTGCTTATAACCCTTCACAGAATGGAGTAGCAGAAAGAAAGAACCATACTCTTAAAGAGATGGCCACTTGTATGATTCACTCGAAGTCTCTTCCTCCGTAATATTGGGTTGAAGCAATGAATTTTTCTAATTCATTTAGAACCATGTTCCACACAAGGCAGTAAGAGGGATGACACCCTTTGAATCCAAGTTTGGATGTAAGCCTGATGTTGAGCACTTTTGATTCTTTGGATCTAAGGCTATGGCTTAGATTCCTAAGAAGAAATGCAAGGCATTGGAACCACAATCCAAACCTTATATATTTATAGGGTATCCTAATGGTGTGAAGGGATATCTTTTGTTGAATCCTACTTCTCATGAGATTTGTATTGAGAGAAGTGTTAAGTTCAATGGGTCTTCTTCAAATTCTACTTCTCTACCTATTGAGGTTCTTTAGCTTGCTGATTCATATTCTAACTCATTAGATGATGATGTTGTTGAGCGTGCTCCTCTTTCTTATCGTCCCGACCATCAGAGCCTTGAGTCTTCTAATTCTGATAGTAGTGATGATGAGGACTATTTCCCTTCTCACTCGAGTGATGAATCTTCTGACTCAGAGCGTGATCCTCTTGGTCCTCTTTGGGCTAGGAAAACTTTGCAAAGTGCTAGAGATTTAGTTGGAGATACTTTGATTATGAGACGTAATCACTCAGATTTCATTAGACCCCACCCTTTCTTCATCTCTGCCTCTGATCCATATTATTTCTGAGAGGCTTCTGGTATTACTGAGTGGATTCTACCATGGATGAGGAGTATTCCACTCTCATGAAGAACGTTACTTGGGATCTCACCCTTATTCCAAAAGGAAGAAAAATCGTTTAGTGTAAGTGGGTGTTCCGAAAAAAGTATGGAGTAGATGGAGATGTCAAAAATTTTAAAGTGTGATTAGTACCTAAGGGTTTCTCCTAGATAACTAGGGTTGATTATACTAAAACCTTTGCTTCGGTTGTGAAGATGACTTCTATTCGATTGACCATAGCCATTGCTACGACAAACATATGGAAATTCCATCAAATGGATGTTAAGAGTGCCTTCCTTCATGGTGACCTAGAGGAAGAGATCTACATGGAACAAACTCTGGGTTATGTCCATGATCCCTCCCTCATTTGTAAGTTAAAGAAGTCTCTTTATGGTCTTAAGAAATCCCCTTGGGCTTGGTATGCCAAGATGAACTCCTTTCTACTTACATCAGCATTTACTAGGTGTCACTCTGATCTAAATGTTTATATTCTATAGTAAGATGTTTCCATACTCATTCTTGTTCTCTATGTTGATGACTTGTTGATCACATGCAACTCTTCCTCTATCATTGATTCTGTAAAGATCACCTTGGCCAATAGGTTTTCCATGACTGACTTAGGTTTGCTTCATTACTTTCTTGGGATCTAGATTTCACTATCTGACTCAAGAATTTTGATTTCACAACCTTAGTATGCTCTTGAATTGCTTGCTCATTTTCAAATGTCTGATTGCAAGTATTCTCCTAATCCTTTTCTTTTCGGGGTTAAGTTGGTTTTTGATTTCTCTGCTCCCTTTGTTGATGGTACCATTTATCGATAGTTGATGGGGAGGTTGATTTACTTGAGTCACACTCAATCAGATTTATCTTATGTTGTTGGGATCATGTCTAGATTCATGTAAGAACCATATGAGCTACATTGGAAAGAAGCTAAGAAGATCCTTCATTATTTTCATGGTACCTATACTGATGGCATTCACTATTTTGGAGGGGTGGATATTGACTTGATTGGGTTCACAGATTTTGAATGGGCCGGTGACTTAGATAATTATAAATCTACCTCTGGCTATAGTTTCTCTCTTGGTTCGGCTCCTATAAGTTAGTCTAGCAAGAAACAGAATGCAATTGTGATATCTTCTATAGAGGTAGAATACAAAGGAGAAGTTAACACTGCCATAGAGGCTATTTGGATACAAGGTATTATGACAGAGTTTGGCACCCGCTCTTAGCGGCCTACCATTATCTATTGTGAAATCACGAGCACTCTCTCAATTTGTAGAAATCCAGTTCAACATCAGTGAATGAAGCACATTGAGATCCATATAAACTTCATACGAGTGCTTATTCATAATGGTATCATCGACATTCAGTACATTTAGATAGCTGATCAGATTGCAGATATATTCACAAAGCTCTTCACTGAGGTTAAGTTTCTTCACTTGTGGTCTCTTCTTGGGGTGAGTTCTTATGAGTCTTCTCATCTTCTTTAGGATATATAGTCCTTCTCTTATTCTTCTTCTAGGAAGATGTTGTTTATATATGGGCACCTTATCAGGCCTTTAGTTTCTGGGCCCCATTGACACATATTTCTTAGTTGTTTAGGAGTGTCTTATTTTTTTTCTGTCTCATCATAGCCACTACCCTAGATTTGATGAAGGGGGGTGTTGGTGTGTGGGATCCTATATGTCCTCCACACACATATGGATGGTCATCTCACATGGGTTAGGTTTAGGGTTTGCTTGTGTGTCATGCACTAGGGTTACTCAACACCCTATATGTATCCCTTCATTTGAAATTTATGAGTATGCCAAGACACTTCGTTGTCTTTCTCTATATGCAAGATTTGTTCTGTTATTTAAGTTCTTCCATTGATTGATCGATTCCTCCTTATGATTATGTTGGAGCTATTATTTTTCCTTTGGAGTGTAACTTCATTATGGTGCACAGTTTTTGATACGATTCTCACCAACTCTTTCAGTCTTACCCAAATAGGCATTGAGTTAAAGGAATATGTTAAAGGATCAAATAAAGGGTACTATGGTTTTGTCAGGAGAAAATGATTCTCCCAAGGATAGTACTGTTCATGAAAAAAATTAGGATCTTCACTAGATTCAAACATGATAATAAAATAAACTTTTACGCATGGATAAAGTTTGACCTTACCCTGGAGGGAATATCTCCACCTATCGGTGATCCATTCATGAAGCCAAGTGAGCATTGGCCATAGATCATCAAACCAACATATGAGACTAAGATTAGAAAAATCCTTTTCCCACCTCAAAACCCACTGGAGAATGTCCTCCTCAATCTTAAGGACAAGGATATTAGTAGTTGGGTTAAGGGGTTTCCACCCCTGCAATCCATCCTTAGTAGATCAAACCACAAAAAAAAAATATTTTCCATCTTTTGCCTCGTAGCAACCTCCCCCATCCACATTAGGAACCTTGATGCTATTAGGGATCCCGTGTTTGGCAGGATCACAATGACCTTGCCTCCATCTTGGCTACCTTTTCATTCATATTTCAATCATGAACCTGTTAACAGATGGCCATGCACATGCCTCACTGAGTCTCCATCGCCAAAATAAGGGAAAATAGAGTCACATTTAAGATTGGAGTTCATCAAACCTCCTTCGGCATTCTTGCTTCCATTACATTTTCTAGAGGACACTTGGCCACCATTAGAACAGGTATCTCCTCGAATTTCCCCATAAATAGAATCAGAAATTCTTCCAGGTGAAACAAAAAACTCCTTATAGTTTCCACCATTTATTAATACATGCCCCCTAAGGTTAGGGCTCTTTGCAGGAGTCGCAACATTCGCAACCATTTATATGCTTGTTTGCTTATGTCATTACTGCATTTTAACATTTATACATTATTTATTACAATAGTTACTCTGTAATAAAAATTTAATTCCAATTATATTAAACCAGAGAGTGAGTTATTACGTGAGTAATAAAACACTTGTAATAGAGTTGAATTGTTATAGGAGTTGTTATATCTTCCCTATAAATTATGAGATTTTACTCCTATATAAATGTATTATGGGTGAATGAATATAATGAAGATTTCTTATTATGTTTTTATCTCTGTAACTACATACCAAATTTCATTTGGTATCAAAGTTGGTATCTTGAGAACTAGGTTTAGTTTAATCATGTTTATCAAGATATTATAATTGTTGTGAGGGGCAGTAGTATGTGGCAGTAGCATATTTCCATTTTCCTTGTTGATGGTGTCTTGTTCATTTAGTATTCCTTGAGATTTAGTTTTACTGTGCGTAATAGGAATATTTGTTGATCCATTCATTAATAGTCATTATTGTTTGGATTTCATCCTCATTCCTGTTCAAATATGCAAAAATTCTATCAATTAGGCATAGACCTTCATCGTGATTCACATCAAAAAACATATTTTCTTTGATCTCATAGCATTCATTGACCGTGGTTCAACATTGAGATTTAATATCTATATGCAGATCACAGTTTCATTTGTATTTGTTGCAATCAATGTTATAATGATAAACTTCTTTCTTTATAATGCCATTTATTCACATTGAAGTGCAACAAAAACATGGTGGCAGATCTATTAATTATCATTTCACAACGTGTATTTTTCATTGGCAGATTTGTTGAAAAGGGGCACAATACATGACACTTATGTTTAGGCATACATTTGTGAAAAGAAAGGAATGTGCAAATGTGTAGAGTGTGGAGTTCTCGTTGATGTTGGTTCATCCACCATTCATGCATTTATAATTGCCTTAATTCTACCACCTCATATCTATTAGTGCATTGAGGTAATAATTTTTTTGTGTTTGCTTAGCATCTTTAACCTATGCATTATTCCAACGTGTAGTCTTGTACTCTTTACCTTAACACATCTCTAGTGTTTAAGTGTCCATCACTATTTTTGGCATGGTTGTATAGATATTTGATTATATGTGTTTTTTTTCTAATGTGTGTTGAAGATTATTTGATACTGAGAGTATGATCTAGCACAAATAATGCCAATTTACAATTCCAAGGTGTGGTTTTTTATACTAAGAGGAGAGAGGCACAAGAAGCTGGAGGTTGATCAATAACCTTTCTCTAGTCACCAATGATGGGGCTGGGGGACACCTAAGAATATTATCAATCTCTCACCGCAAAGATGTGGTGGAAATATTTTTTGTGGTGGCATGCAACTATAAGAAAATCATATAGTGATTGTAAGGATATTAGGAAAGAAGCTCTATAATTCTTACTTGGTTCATTTTTCTAGTATTCTGTAATCATACAAGAAAATTATGAGAAATATCAATCTTTAGAGAGATCATGTTCTAGTTGTCAAAATTAGCACCATAAAAACCCCATGAAGAATGTTGTGGGTACTGTAGATACTTAATATGATCAAATTTTATTAGATTCCCAGTTTTTCAATGCTATCAAAAATAACTATAGGTGTAAGCCAACCCAAAAAGACTCTATTATTAAACCAAAGAAACCTACTGATAACCCATATTTTCTTGATACTTCCTAAGATCCGCCAATGGTGGAGCCTGCTCCTACAGTTGAGCCTCCACCCGTAGCATCGATAGTATCATAAAGAAAGGACCCCATTCTTCCTTCTTCTAACAAGATAGTTCCATCTAACGTAAAAAATCACCATTGAAATTAGATACATCCTCTATCACGCCATTACCGTGATATCCTTATGGGAATTACTCCAAGTCACACTTGAAATTTTTAGATGATCTAAACTACATCACATAAAAGATTCCCTTTATGGAGCTCATGCATACATAAGCCTCGCATTGAATGTCCCTCCTATAACAGCTATAAAGATTTGAGGATTCCTCTTGTGTAGATTCCAAAGTCACCTCCACGTCTACAAACCTGGAAATCCATCACCTAGAGACTATGGGGTAACCTCTATGAAGTTCATGCTTTGATTCATTGGCCACAAATTTTATGGAGGATGACATGATTACAAATGAAGTCTTATTTCATGCAAATGACCCATCCCTACTCATTACTGTTGTTGTTAATAATGTTCAAGTGCATAGAGTCCTTGTGGACGAAGGGTCTGGAATTAACTTGGCTTCTTACTCCCTAATAAAAAACCTTAGATTCTTCGTCGAGAACCTCAAACCTACCCACATAACTTGTCATGGATTTGAAAAAAATAAGTAGAAACCCACAATATGCATCTAGTTACCTATTAGAGTCATATCTAAGACGGTTCATACAAATATTATGGTTATAGATCATCCTCTCTCTTACAATCTATTACTAGGCACAATTGCATCGTCCGAGTACCAATGTATCAAATTCATTCACAACAATAAAAAATTTAGGCATGATGCTGATCCCAATCCTTGGGATGTTATGGTGTCATTCCCTAATGAGCCCTTCCTTATTCCCAATGCCTCTGAGATCTAAGGCATTTTCTATCAATAATTTTTTTTATCTTAAGTTAGAAATTGAGGTTACATTAGCAGATTTAGATGACGATGAATCTAATGAACTCCAAAATAAATTCAATAAGAATATATTAGGTGATGAAATTGTACAATGGTTACTAACAGTCCTCTAACCATGAGACTGGTATCTACCACAACCTGAAATAGAAGAACCTATTTATCATGCCTTAACTTCCAACCACTTAGAATGTAATGAATTAGGCATTGCACAATTTTTTTTTTTTCCATCCTCATCTTCTTCCTTGATATTTTAGTAGGGTCAGTGTTGTGGCCAAAGAGGAGATTCTTAAAGAAGAGGATATTTCCTTTTACCCCTTGATGGAGAAGACTACATCATTTCACAAGTTGATTCTAGACACTTGGAAGTATTGCATTACCAACGTTCCTTTGCCTAGATGAAATCCTTTATAATCCAATCTAATACCATTGACACATCTTATGAACCTATTATGTATGACACTAGTGAAAGTGAGGATGAAGAGGAAATGTTTCCCTATGTGCCTCCCACTGATCCTAAACATTTAGACACCCCTTGGGATATTAGAGAAGCTCCATGATTATACGTCATGTCAACCTTTTGAATCAAATTCAACTCTTGAAATAAATCCACCACCTGAATCAGCTTATGAGCCAACTTCAGCAGTTGAAAATGGTCCTTGTGCTACTATCATGGCCATGGTGGATCCTGCACCCAAAGAGGTTACCTTGAATTCTAGGGTGTTAGACGTTCAAAAAACTAGATCTAACGAACATCAATATGGAAAATGATACGTGGTCCTAGAAATTGATTTGGAACATCAGAGACCTCTCCCTACTTTAGATAATGATGAGGCTATCCCAGAGATACTATACACACAAGAGAATAGAATTCTTCAAAGCCATCAAAAACTTGGGAATTTACCCAAAGCACCCATGCAATTTGATGATTATATTGATACTATTGATCCTTGTCAATACAAAGTAGAAAAAAATTCTTAAGGCTCCCTATCATTTCCAAGTTGTAGATAATATGTTATCCGAGTCAACCATTAGTGTACAATCAGATGATAACCCCTCTCATGTAGTCATGCTCATAGATTGCTTTCCCCATCCATGCAAGCGTCACATTGAAATCCTAAGAACACATACATAAGTATTCACATGGGGATATGCCAACATGTCGGGCATTAATCCTGAGATTATCTACCATAACATCATCACTTATTCTAATGTTGCACCTGTTTAATAGAAGATACAAAAATTTCCTGCTAAAATCAACGACTTTTTTCATTTGTACTGTGGACTATTCTGAATGGGTATATAAAATCATCCTTGTTAGGAATAAGGCTACTCTCACTATCCAAAATTTTATCACTTTAAGAAACCTTAACCTTTCTTGTCCTAAGGATAACTTTCCTTTACCATCTATCGAGACCATCGTTGACTCCATGACAGGGTAAATGTTTTTTTATCTCTCATGGATAGGTTCTTAGGATACAGCCAGATTCAAATCGATCCTGAGGATCAACATAAGACCACTTTTATAATAGAATGGGGTACTTATTGTTATGTTAAAATGCCTTTCCATCTCAACAATGTTAGCGCAACATATCAAAGTGCTATGAATCACATATTTCATGACCTCATGCACCAAATTTTCAAAGTTTACGTGGATGATTTACTCATCAAGTTTCAATGCACAGATGATCATGGTCATGACTTATACATTACCCTAGGGCATCTTCGTAAATACAAACTCCCTCTCAATCTTGGAAAAATGCATATTTACAGTGACTCGAGGAAAATGTTTAGGTTTCTTATTATCAAAAAGTAGCATTGATGTGGATCCTGAAAAATATTAAATTTATCCTTGACATGCCACACCCATCCTCTATAGCCGAAATCAAAAATTTTCTTGGCAAGCTTGAGGAAATCCTATGATTTAAATTCACTTATCACGTACACACCATAACTAGTTTACTCTGAAATTATAGAGAACTTGAGTGAACCAAGGATTGTTAGAATATTTTGACAACATGAAGCAATCTCTCAATTCACTACCAACTTTACAACCTCCTTCTCTAGATTCACCTTTGCTATCATATCTCTTCCAATCTAATGTCCGTTGGGGAAATGCTAGTCCAAGAAGATGAAAAGGGAAGGAGCACATATTTTATTATGTTATTCAATTAGATTATGAGATGTGATACACTTCCATCGAGTGGGCTTGCCTAGCCATCTACTATGTTGTTATGAAACTATGCCATTATATGCTTTTCCGAACTACATATTTCATCATTCAAAAAAGATCCTTTGTGACACTTATTATCAAATGTTTTCCTTCCAATGGATCAAATTGGGAAGTGGATGACTCTTCTTATGGATTTTGACCTCTATATCATCATCTAATGAGTAGTAAAAGGTCAAGTTATTGTGGACTGATTGGCCATTACTCCCGTCCCTTCTCCTCAACCTCTTCATGATGTGATACTTGATGAGGAAATCCTCCTCATTGAGGGTATAAATAATTCTATCTATATCAAAGAATATTTTATTTAGCTTTATAGCCAGTCTTGAGGCACAGTCCTTCGATGCTAATGAAGCACCTCCCTCACCTAAAGATAAGAAAAATACTAAAATCATTGAAGAACACATTATTGTTGACTTGCATGAGGACACATGTATGTTACAATTTGATGGGGAAAATTTCCTTCAACCCCTTTAACAAAAATTTTCCCCTTATCTATCCCTGTAGACACTAGATCACACACTTTGGGTATTATCTAGTCCCAGTATCATACTACTATTCATATGGTTTTTGAGTGAAGAAAGTACTAATTAACCCCCATATTTTGGTCATTTTACTTTGGTTTTTTTCTTCATCTCTGACCTTCACCACATACATGCCTATTTTATTTCTATCATTATGTGCTATTTTACACTTGACTAGGGCACCCAAGATAGTAATGGGGCTCCCATGTGCACCCTAGTCCTAGTCGGGGTGCCATGATCCTTTTCCCACTTTAATTTCATATTTTGGGCACTTTCTAGCTATTTGAGCTTTCTATATTTTAGGTGGTTGGAATTTTTGGGGTTAGTTATGAAATTAGAACAAGAGAACCATATAAATATAAAGTTATGAGACCATAATGAGGGACCAAACACTAGTCACTATTATCATCCACCCAGACTTGCATCCATCTAATGCATCTAGAGCTCATTTGCATCCATCTAGCTCCATCACAAGGGACAAGGATGGTTCATCTGCATCACACTGCATACGAGGGAAGTTTATTATATTCCATCCACCATTTATTACATTTCTAAACATAGTTATAGCTCACTACTTCACAAAGTATGACTGACACAAGAGCATATAGGGCATGATTCACACACACTCACTCAGAACTACATTTGCATCTGAAATGTAGTGCAACACTTAGTTAGTAAGTCCCCATTGTGGCCACATTTTTTAAGGGTTTGATGTTTTTTTTGGGGTTTTCTAGGTATATTCTTCATCATAGATTTCCAATGACATCAGGCACAATGCAACTAATTACATGGGAAAGGAAGTGAGGGACTTCCATCATCTTATGACCCTGTAAACTTGGTCTTTGTACCTCCTACACAAACCAAGGTGACCAGAAATTAGACTTGGGCACCCACATGCACCTTGATCCTCTCCCGGGTGCCCCAGTCCACTCAAATTGCTCAGATGTGCATCTTTCTAGACCTTGACATAGTCGTTTACTCCTCCTATTTCTCTAGCCATATCTATGACACAGTCCAACAAGCTTGTTGAATTAGATAAGTTCTTTCTAAATTTCTTTGCACATTAGGGTTTTACATTTCTACTTTCTTAGTATTTTGGGTCACTTTCCTTATTTAGTTATATTTCATTTACTGTTGTACTTCTTAGATTAATTTCATAATAATCCACATTTTAGTTAATCATTTTTCATGAACCCATCCTCTAAATCCAATTTTTCTCTATGGTTTATTCTCCTTTTTCCATGGTTCAATGTCATACTGATTTTACTAAAGAACATCTTAAGGCCTACTAGTGAGAATTTTTTTTGGGTGGAAAAACTTGTGGATTTCTTGCCAATGCTCTGGGAATTAAAGTCCCTCTACTTAAATGGTGCAGCTTCCATATTTCATGTGAAAGTAAAGTGTGTTTTATCTGGGTTCGCCTTGCACCTGGGGATCCAACAAGGGTACTCCACTAACCCTGCAAAAAATCTAGAAATATCTTACTAGAGAGGACTTAGTGAAAAGAGAATGGGAAAGAGAGTGAGAATATGAGTTAGGGGAACTAATACAGCAAGTAGAAAATTAGATTCCTACATACACTAGTCATATATTTCATCACATGCATTAAAGAGAAGAAAAACACAAGATTCAAATGCTACAGGATAGAGGAAACCATGCATATAAAGATGCCTATTCATATGCCATGGAAAATAACAACTTCTTGCTTAATTAGCACTAAAAATCCAGAGTTGTACATAGTATGAGAATGGGGGAATGGAATAATTTTATATCCCTTTGCTTTTTCACAAGGATCTCCCTCTCATGAATTCAAAAAAATAGATAAGAAGACCTCAAATGAGGATCTTATTAAAATTTATAGAAGAGGAACGACTCTTCATCTTCCCATTGACTCTTTATCTACCATATTTTTGACTTTAGGCTGTTCATATTCCTATCAAATTTTAAGTCCCTTTTATAAAAACAAGGTGACTTAAATTTTACATCATGTTTATAAAGTCAATTAAAGACATAAAAAGAGTGCAAACCCCAAAATGAAATTAAAATATTGAAGAGAGAGAATGTTGGGAGGGAAGAGAAGAGAGAGAGAGAGAAAGATAAGGAAGAAGAAGAAAGAGGAAGAATCGTGCAAAAGAATGGGCTGCTCCATCAGACTTAATATCACTTCCTGATCGGTCTCCATATTGTGCTGCTAAGAAGATATCCGTTTCTCCAAATTCCTTGCTGAAATGAGCCACAACAAGTCCTACTATGTCGGTGTGAGGAATGCACACATAACTTAGAGTCTCTATCCATCCATTTGACACCAGTTTCCGAACCATGATGGATGTTTCTTTGTAATGAGTGTGATGGCAGTCTGAATATTTGAGAGGAACACTAAGGTTTCCTTATTGAAGAATAATGGATTGCCTACCTCTTTTTTAACATATTCATCAAATGGCCCAATCAAGTCATCAGTTGTTGTGTCTTCTCCCATTGCAGGCATTCAAAGTTTCTGAATTTGGTGATTAATACTATCCTGCAACTTCTACACTTTTTCTTATTTTTCATTCAACTTGGTGATGGATTGATTGACTACTTCAAATATGATTGCTAAGGCCTTTTCCCATACATGCAACAAGTCTTCAAAAGGGGTGCTGAAAAAAATCTTTTCAATCAACTCCTAAGAGTGAATGTTGCTTATTTCACTCACCACTAGACATAAAGGATCCCAATGATCCCTTTCTTTCTCAAAATCTTCTCTAAGTTCCCACATCCTATTTACTATTACACACATGTAGTCAAAGAGTTTGACTGTTTATTGGAATAATGAATTTCCCTTTTTAGAAATTGTGCCAATCCATTCGTTATTAGCTTGCCCCTGTACTGTGAGTTCTTGTGCCTTCGTGATGGATTATGGGTTAAATTTTTTCATGGGTGTAACTTCCTCGATAGGAATTATTGAGGTACTTAGATCCACCAGATACTGTATGTAAGATGAAGGAGATTACAACTATTCTTCTAGCTCATCAACCCTTTTATTGAATTCTTTTTTCCTTTCCACCAAGTGAATGGAAGACTTCTAGTACATATGCAAGTCCCCTTCATGAGTAACCAGCCATAGTTGGATTATGCTCATTTCATAATCAGCCAGTGTCATTTCTTCCACTAGCTTGATCACCTTCGGTCAGGCTACTTCAATATACTGATTACATGTTTCTCCACTGTAGAACCATGAGGACGTGTCCTTGAGTATTCTCTTTATTCCATTGGACAATGATGCAATTTTTGATAAATCAAGGACTTCCACTTGTTGAAAAGTGCAGGTATTAGGTGTTATTGTCTCTTTCATCCATGGAAAGATTTAATTAGACTCAAGATCCACGAGATGCATATAAACCATTCCCTGCTTGGGCAGAGGAGACACATCTTGGATGGGTGAGGAATTAGTGTCGACAAGAGGTGATGCCTACTATGGTGGTTCAAAGATTGGGTCTTCAAATGTGTGCTCTTCTTCTACTTGTGTTTTTACCACTGGGTCTTCTTATTGTGCTTCTGACACCAAGTATTCCTCTTACATTATTGCAATTGAACCTTCTTATATCCTGGATCTCTTTGGTGACTCTTTGTGAGAAGGGGTCTCCAGTTTTGTGGATTTTCACTTACTCCAAAGTGCCTTGAAATTGAAGTAACTTCCATCACTCTTGATGATGATTATTTTGAAGCATGTTTCTAAATTTTTGGGATACCTCGTGATTGAATGGCCATGGATCCATTTCTATGGAACCAATCCCTTGTTATTCTAACCACTTTCTCAGTTAATTCCTTTATGTCTCCTAACTATAAAATGTGCCAATTGACTTGAGGAAATGGGGAAACCTTAATCGCCACATATTAAGGATTATACATTTATGTTCCATCATCTTGCAAAATATCTTTGTACAAAGAGAATTAAAATATCCTCATCTCATCAACTGTCATCCTCATGTGATCCTTATCTTGTACTTCAAATTCATTAACAAAGTTGGCCTAATAGTCTTCAATTTATAGATCATGGCGTAAGTATGGGATAGGAAAAGAGTCAGGATCATCTTGAATGTCGAAATTAGGTATGAAAATGTAGGAATGTAAATTCAAACGTGTAAAGGCAGCCTCCAAATGAGGTGCATCATTTGCAGTCTTACATGTGAACACCCGAAGAGAGATAGGGAATGAGATCAACTTCTTTTTCTTTCTTCTAAGTCTATTATTTACCTGTATGAACTACATGTAGAGCTAAAATAGTACAATTTTGTCACTAAGGTACTTGGGAAACCTTAGCAGAGCTTAGTCAAAGACAAAAAATTGTAAGTAGAAGAAAGTCAAGAATCGTTTCAAATAGGAGCCATATTTTTTGATTAAGGATGCCATTTGTGGTGACATCTTTACCTCCAAATCACCCTCCAAAGTTTAAACCATGTACATCATGAGTGCATCATTCACATGGGTGAAGTGTCTGTGACTTTATTCCATTACCAACTTGGGGAGTTTCTCGAGTGCGGGAACCTTGGAAACGATGTTCTATGTGAGAACCAATCCCTTGAATGAACTCAATCTAGTGAGAAAATAGACCAAGTAATAAGTCATGTGGAACTTATTTTTCATGTGAACCTAGAGCGGTTACAAATGAAAATTGTCACTAATTATCTGCCCCCAGTCAATTCATTACTTTCCTTCAGTCACTGTCAAGATGAAAAGGTCCATCTAATCTTGGAATTCCCTCGTGCTTGCTTCTCCCATCACTCTGATGAGGAGAGTGATTGCATCTGAATAGTATTCATGAAAATTGAATCTCAAAAGTGTTTTTGTCATCCTCGAGGGATTTCTCCCTGTCTTCATCCATGATCCTAGTGTAATCCCTTGCATGTATACATCCATCTTTCCCCATTCATGCACAACCTTCTCATTTTTGATGATGGCCATGATGGGTGATGTTGGAATTTTTAGAGCAAGTGAGATGACTATGAGGTTAATGAATACCATTTCCACACCATTTTCAGCTTGAATTGTCTGTGTTTTAGGATCATAGTGGTGTGACTAGGCCAAGACCAACTCAGTGCTTTGTACGGAGACAGGGAGTCCCATAACTACAAATAACCCACTTGTGAATACTTGAGCTTCGATATTTCCTCTTTCCTTTGCCATCATATGAGCCTTCAAATCATTGAAATTCATATAGGAGACATCACTATCCTCTATCTCGTACTCAGAAGTGAAAGGTTGCACTAGTTTCATCCCTGAAAACATGAACTTCATGATTACTCAACACTTACTATGTCTGGGAAGGGTGACTTATTATTTTTAGTAAGTGAAAGAAAATGCTTCATTGAGCTCTAACTGTAGTTGTCAACTTGAATGTCCAATTCTCCATATGCTCCTTTTGTGATCCACCCTCTGGAATGAATTACTATATTTACTAAGATCCTATGAGACAACTTACTATTTTTAGTAAGTATGAAAATTCAGCTCTTTTGAACCTCAATTATATATGAAAACTTGAATTCCTTCTTCCTATGTTCCCCTCACTTTTTGAACCTCTTTTCTATTTTTAGCAAGTGCTTATGGGACCACTTACTATTTTTAGTAACTATCAATTCTGGACTGAGGTGACCATTCTGATGATTTTCACCCGTGATATTTCCTCTGTGTTCACCACCTCCTTCGTAGCTTCTTCAGATGGTGGCTTACCTTAAATAGCAATCTCCCATGTAGAAGACTTGATATTTTTAGTAAGCATGATTCTAGTGATTGGATCACGGTGGAACAAATTTTTCTGATATGGGTTTTTGACCAAAATCACCCCTTTGAAATTTTAGGATTACCCTATCATTGATTTATGAGATTTTAAAACTTTAAAATTTTCACCTAGCAGCTATCAACATGACAACCATTAATGGAGCTTGAAAATTGTATGTCTCCTTTTCCACCTTGAATCGTGATGAAAATTATATTTTTGATGTGGGTTTTTCCTTCTTATTTCTTCGGTGAATTTTTTTATAAACCAATCACCGGTTTGGTGGGAAATTTTCTTTTTGTCTTCTTTGAATGGAATGGAGAGTTTCTTCACTACAAATAATCCTCTCCACATATGAGATATACATTATTGAGGTTTTTATGGCCTTTGAGAATGACGAACATAGAAAAAAAGGTTCTTCGATTCATGCCATAGTTTGCAAGATACATCAATTTCTTTATCTAACGGCTATGAGGGTTTTTCAGATGAATTTCTTGATTTCTTCCTTCTTTCTTTAACTATTGATCTATGTTTCCTTTGAAATATTTTTGATTTAATAAGATAAGTACTTGTTAGATCTATCTGGGTGCATCAATGGTGGTTTAGATGTCTTGATAAAATTTGATAGAGTTCCGACAGGGTGTGCAAATGTGGGGACCTGGAGCAGTGCAAAAAATGACTGAGTGTTGACTTTAAAGAATTAAAAAAGAAAACACCAGGGGCTGAGTGAATTTTTGTGTCCCTCATGTAACTTTAGCTAAAGAGATGAAAGGGACATCAATTTGCACATCGCGCCTAATAACAAAACTCGGTAAGATTTGACCGACTGAGCATTAGAGCTAGGGAGCTTGAGAGAAGCACCTAGGGGCTGAATTTTGTGTGTATGGAGGACCATGAGGCACATCTGAGGCTATGTGCATTTTAATATCCCATATTATCCTTTAGCTAAAGGTATGAAAGGGACATAAAATTTCACATTGCACTAGGTTACGACACTTGGCGGCCATCTGTGTAATGTGAGGATAGACTCCGACAGGCTCCTGGAGGCTAAACTTGTGATGTAGAGGGTCCTATGAGTGATCAAGGGGATAAAAAGGGATAGGAACATTTTAATGTACCCTATGTTCCTTTAATAAAGGGAAAAAAGGGACATAAAAATGCACTAGAATCCTAGAGCAGACACGTGTCCACTTCAAGAATTGGTTAAGTATTGAACACTCACTTTGACGAACTTGTGACGGCGATAACATGAGCTCCCGGATGAATTTCAAGGTGAAATTTTGTATGAAATTGACTGAAATAGGCATTTAAAATATAATGGTTGGAGTCTTAGCTCTTTATTCCTCCATTTGAGCCTTAAAAAATTGTATTTTTGTTCTGGCTTCTTGACTAAACATGAGAAAAACTAGATATAAACATATTTTTTCCTAGGTTTTTTGAAAAGTATGATTTCACCATCTTGTAGAGATATGAATTACCTTTCCAGATATGTTTATTTTATATCCTAAATCCTTCCATAGCTTCCACAATCACTTCCTGAAGCTCAGTAGCTTTTTGGCCCTATGCACTGCCTAGGCCTGAGAACCTGTTTCTGATGAATCTGCCCCAAAAATTTCAAATATTCCCTGAATATTCCAAAATATATTTCCCAATGTTCTTGGTGCTTCTATTCATCTCTATGTTTAATTTTTATCCTTTATTTTGCTACAGGGGGTTGCACTAGTCTCGGGAAGGCCAATGGTAGCCCTTCCCAAAATTGCCCAAAATTGGCATTCTTCAAGAACTCCTAAAATCACTTGGGGGAAACTGACTTGAATTTCCTAATTCACCTAGGGTATTGATTTGAAATAAAATATGGGTTCATTGGACTAACTGGGTAAGGCCGGTACTGAGGATAGGTAATCTTGGGATGTCTTGGAAAGGTAAAATTTGAAAATTTTGACATAGGGGTATCGTTGTCATGCTTAAAAATTTGGAATTTTATCTATTGCACATTTGCATGAAAACAGATGGCTCTAGCTTAGGGGCATGGTATAGACCAAGTGTAGTAAAGACATGACATGAGGAGTCCCAAAATCTCAACTTATAACATATTGACTAGTGCCTTATCCATTGGGCCCTGAGGAGTCATGTACAACTTACAAGAGGGAGATAATAAGGAAGAACATACACACACACACCAAAAAAGAAGAAGAAAGGAAACACAAACAACACATAGATAGGGATAGACACACACAACTGAAAGGGATAAAACACCTAACAATCATTTATGGTACAAGGTGGGGGACAACCCACTTTCATTTATCATACTACTTCAGGTATTTCCCATTGCAAGGTAATTATAATAGTCTCCCCTACAGATACAAGAGTAGAAACACATTTTCACCACAAGTCTCACGAAATTAGAATGGGTTGAGCCATAATGAATCAAACTTGCCATGGCTCCATTTTGGTTCTCTCCTTTTGTCCCATAGTAGGAAAAGGTCTCCAACTTTTAATTACCTGGCCTTAGCCTTTTTGTCGAATATATTCTTCACCTTTAGTTGATGCTCTTTGAAACGATCAACCACTTGGAGTATATTCTCTTCCAACTTATCAAGAAATAGGATCCTCTTGTTAATAGAATCCGTGTATTGTTTATATTCTATTCCCTAGAGTAATTTGAGAGCTGACATTTCAATTGTAATGGGAATTTACACTTCAAATCCTTATAACAGCTGAAATGGCGACATGCCGATTACTTTATTTGGAGTGATCTTGTCTGCCCACAATGCATCGTACAAATTCTTGTGCCAATTTGTCTGGTTTTCATCCACGAGCTTGTGGACAATGGTCATAATGTTTTTGTTACTTGATTCATCTTGACCATTGAAAGAGGGATTCATGAGAACCGATGTCGAAAATAATTCACCACAATGAAGTTGCACTCCGATGGTAATGTCAAGCTCCAATGCAATAAGCAAGATTCAAACAATGGAAATAATATGCAAATAAGAAAATAGGTCTGCTCATCCTCATATATCGAAAAAAGGAAGTACAAATAGGGGTGTTGTGTAACCCCCATGCCTAAAAAAGCAAAGAATATCAATGATGCCATTGACACATATGATGTGACTGACGCATATAACACCACTAAAGGAGGAGTTACAAATCCAAATAAGAAATGTAAATCCTATGATGCACTGACACAAATGAAAATGACATATTCTATGACAAAATCTAACACTTATCATTTGACTTCCTAAGACCTATGACTCTCGCAAGGCAAGGTGACTCACCAGGTGATTTGAATGATGACTAGGCATGTCACACACACCAAAAACCCCTTCATTGAAGCTAAGGAAGAGGTAATGGTAAACAAGAATAGAAAATAAGACTTCTCTAGATAACTAAGAAAGATGTGTCAATGGGGATTGGTAACTAAAGGCCTGATAAGGTGCCCATATACAAACAACATCTTTCTAGAAAGAAGAAGAGGAGAAGAAGAAAAGAGATCTATCCAGCTCCTCCAGAAGATGATTTCCAATGGAATCCTAATGAATCTGAAGGGACCAAAGGTTTTTGATTAGTGGAGGAAGGAGGAGGAGCATGGAGTGTGTCGGATGGTGGCCCAATATGGGAAGGAGATAATATATCAAGAGAAGTAGTGAAAATCTTGTTAATCTCCATAAGGTGGGAGTCCATAAATATAGATATATCATCAAGAGAGTTGATTTGTGATGAAGGAGATCCCTAAAGGGGAAAATGAACCTGTTGTGGTGGAGAGTCAGTGTAAGCTGATGTGATGGAAACTCTGATCTCTGAAGAGGCATTAAGTGGAAGAAGATTCTTCATTGTGATGTCAGTATCCTCAAGCATATCATCCAAGTTTGAGTCAAGGAATTCAATGTCATGTTGTGGAGGACTATATGAACCCTTTGAAGAAGCAATCTCGAGGTCTGTGGAAGAAACAGGGAATGGTAGAATCTCCAGGATAGAATCAATAGAATCAGTAGATGCTCGTGAAGGGGAAAACCTAAGATCCAAGGTAGTATGGTGTGCAGGTGATAATTTAACCAAATATTCTTTTGGAGGAGATTCACTAGGAATTGTGATAGGAGCAATACTAAGTTCTGAAGGAGCATGCATAAAAATATGTGTGGGTGGTCCTTTGTAAGAAAACGTATTAGTGAAATCACTTTCCTCCATGGATGAAAGATCATCATAAGATCCATAACCAGATGAAGGAGGATCAAAGTATCCATGAAAATTATGAATGAAGGTCCAGGCTCGGTGCGCAGACTTGGTGAATTATAATCGATATTGAAGGTCCTCCGATATAGTAAGACAAAGAATCCCGTATGCCATATCATTCTCATTCAACCAATTTTGGTGATGAATGCGGTCAATAGGTTTAGGTGCCAACCCAAGAAGATGTGGTAACAAGCTGTACATAATGCAATGATCGAGTATCCCATTCTTCCATTGTAGGTAGTTTCCTAGTCCTAGTTGAACAACAAAGTGATGAAATTCAATGTCCATGACAAGAGGAGCCTCCAAGGAACACAAGTTTAACCCCCCCCTTTTGTGGCACTTTATAGTATAGTGCGTTGATTACAATCAGATGCGGCTATGTGCAAAGAACCAGTCTGTCACTCACCTTACAATCATCATAATAACGCACAATAGTGGAGACAACAATTAAGGTTTGTTGGGCACAATAGTTTGACATTGTAAGCAAGCACAAAAATGAGTGAAAAAAAGAAGGGGAAGAGAAATCCTTGTTAGAAATAACATCTCACGTCGCACGAAATAATCCCTTTGCTATAAGACTGTGGCAGACGTGCTCATAAGTCCACAAGCAATAAAAGGGATAAAAAAAAGCTCAAGATGATTTGAAATGAGCTGATACAAGCAATAAAAAGACACCCCCCAGAATGTGGCACTTGATAAAATAGTGTGTTTACAAAAATGAAAATCCCATAAACTAGAGTGAAAAAAAACATGCAACTTTGACTAAAGAAGTGCTCAAAACAGAGCAATGAGTCAAACGTTATAACAAAAAACAATTCCCGCAACTGATGGTAAAATGCAAATAAGCCTGTAAATGGATTAAAAAAATGCCCTAAATGCATGCAAAAGGTATCATATGTATGCTCGTTGGAAATGGCATCAAATTTTAGATAGGGTTTTTTTAATTGTGAGGAGGAATTAGCCTCTTGCCAACCCCAAACCTCACCCTCCGTCTTCGTCACTCGAAGGAAGGAAATAAAACAAGCAAAGAGATATCTAAAAATAAGGTTTATAATGCCAATGAAAAAATTTACACCTTAAAATATTTCAAAAGGTGATAGATTTACCAACGATTAACCCTCACAGATGGATAAGGGCTGAGCTAGTGTTGACTGAGCTACTTGAGAAGAAAATCCCACGTGGAGATGTGTTTATGGAGGGGAGCCCTTGGAATGCAACCGAGATATCAGAGAGGGGTCTAGATGAGTTTACCAACAACGAGTGGTAAAAGTGCAGACTGTAACCATCTAGGAGTTATGCAAGCCAAGCGTAAGTCGAGTGAACCATTTCAGACAGGAACCATCACAGGATGTAGGTCGAGCCACGTGTTGATTGTAACCACCATGCATGGACAGAGATTAGGGAAAAATGGAATGAACAAGGTGCCATGATCCATGAGCTAAGATTACCATGCAATGCAAAAATATCAGGGAAGAATATCCAGTAAAAGAAGAACCTAAGCTTCGAAAACAGTGCAGGTTCGATGTGCATGAGGGAATTAAGCAAAAAATGAGTTTGAACAATCCAAAACAACCAAATTTATACTGAAAACATGGACGAGTCCAAACAAAAGAGGAGAGATGACAGGAATGAACCTAGTCCACGGGAGAGAGAACCCACCACGTCCACACCAAAATGTGTAGGAAGAAGGAGCTGGAGAATGAGAAAAAAAAACACAGGGCAGTGATTCAACACGTCCACATAGCCCACAAAACGACAAGTTAAACATGATTCTGAGCATATAACAATGCAAAATAATGTAGAGAGGACTAATACACAGGCACGCTGTAGGCTCAAAGCATATAATTACATGCAGCGAGAAGCCTGAGATAGATTCAAGGCTGATACAATTCTTTAAGATGGTTTCCAGGAAATCCAATGCATGCAAAAAGCAATGCACAAGCAAACCAAAAACCATGAAAGAGGATTTAATGCAACGTTGGACCCAAAGTTATCCAAAAAAAATATCTATAGCCTCTGAAGTGCAGCCTCAAATTGTTCATGCAAAGTCAGAACACCCAAATAACTCAAACGCATGAACCACAAACCCAACAACCATGATGAAGCAAACCAATCAAATACCTCAAACTTGGAACTGCTGAAACCTCAATACGAGGTGAGAAATACAATTCCAAAATAATTAAAAAAAAAATTACATGAGGAAATAAGAACAAACTAGAAGTAATAAATAACTTGATAAAAAAGAGTGTACGTTTTAACGAAACCAACTCTGATACTATGAAAGAGGGATTTTTTGAGAACCAATGTTGAAAACAACACCACAACGAAGTTGCACTCTAATGGTAACGTCAAGCTCGAACGCAATAAGCAAGATTCAAACAATGGAAATAATATGCAAATAAGAAAACATGTCTACTCATCCTCATAGATCGAAAAAAAGAAGTACAAATAGGGGTGCTGTGTAACCCCCATGCCTAAACAAGGAAAGAATATCAATGACGCCACTAATGTATATGATGTGAATAACTCATATGATGCCACTAAAGGAGCAGTTACAATTCCAAATAAGGAATGTAACTCCTATGATGCACTGACACAAATGAAAATGGTAGATTCTATGACAGAATTTGACACTTATCATTTGACTTCCTAAGACCTATGATTCTCGCAAGGCAATATGACTCACCAGGTGATGTGGATGATGACTAGGCATGTCACACACACCAACAACAATTTCCCTATGGGTAATAATCTAATTAGTTAGAAAGGGAAATTCCATATCCATAACAAAATTCTGTCAACTTCCTTGAAGAAAAATAGGTAGCATTATCTGCTACGATCTTTTGTGGGACTCCAAAATGGATGATGATATTCTATTTTATGAAGTTCCATACTGTCTCAGTGTTAGTATGCTTGAGCGGGATGGCCTCCACTCACTTCGTGAAATAATCTGTTTCTATGATCACGTAAGTGTGCCCCGCACTAGAGTGAGAATTTAGAGCATTGATGAAGTCCAGCCCCCACTGTTGAAATGGTTCTTCAATGAAAACTCTGCTGAGTGATAGTGCTGCAAGATGTGGTCTCCCAATGATTTGTTGACATGCTTTGCACTTGGAAATGCTGGGGTGATAATGTCAAGTGGGTATTTACCATTTCAGTATGCCTCAATATTATATTAAAGCTTTTCCATCAAAATTTATTGTGGAGGTATTCCACATTTAAGAGTGAAGAGGATCGACTGATTCACCCACCCATATTGATTTAGGCAATCCCTCTTAAGATTGGCTATTAATAATGGATATGTTTGTACAATCCAGTATTAAAGACCAAGATCAAACTGTAAGATATGTTGTATGATCATTGTATTGAATTATTTAGAGAAATAACTCTGAAATCGTTCTAGGAGTGAAGTGGAAGTGCTGGGTAAAAATTTATTGAATTCTTAATACAAATAGTTTTTTACCAGTGGAGTTTTTCCTTCAAGTTTCTCCACTTAAATTTGGTGTTATCTATCTCTTGTTCTTTAAGCTTTGTAATTTACTATTTATTATAAGCTATTTATGTGTCTAATTGATTGCACATCATAATCTATAGTCATCGACATTTTAATGGTGGATATGTAATCTGTCGATTATATATTTCCCTTGCTAAATCTAATATGGTATCAAAACTAGTGATTATGCATGTGCAGGATTGATCTAGAAGTTTTTAACTTGAAGAAGTGAAGAAGGTTTAATTTTATTTATGGATCTAGTAAACCTTAAAAGTTTCGTAGTCATCTTTAAGCTAACCGGGTTTAAATTTCCAATTCTTGCCTAAATATTTTTTGAAATATTGGCTAAATGGATATTTAGATCGTGTTTGAGCTATTGTATGCTTAGATCTCTACTTCTGAATCTTGTTTCAGTTGTTTACGGTTTAAATCAATCATCTGCAAGCTTATTTTAAGTTTTCACATTGTGCATAGCCATTAGACCAGTTCTTTTTCTGTGGATCTGAAGGATTTAGTTAGATTCAATTTGTTTGAAGATTCTAAGTCCGTCCTAGCTGTAAAACCCTTATTTTACATTATTTTTTTCCTTGCGAAGATTTGGCCAATCATTATATGCCATCTGGCTTCATATTTTCTATATTTTTATTTTTCTTTTCGGTTTTGTGAAGCTCAAGCCAATAATATTTCTCCAAATAGCTTCGCTATTGTTATTTTCATATTTGTAAATCCTAATCCAATCTTTAAGTGCCAAGCGGCTTCACTTTGTCAGTATTTTATTGATTTTTTTAGTTTTTCTATTGTAAAGCTTGAGCCAATCATTTTTCTCTAGCTAGCTTTGTATTGTCAATTTTCTTATTAGATATTTTTATTTTTACGAATCCCGAGCCAATCAAAAGGATCCATCTTTCTTCACTTTGTTAGTCATATTATTTATTTGATTTCCAGTTATGAAACGTAAGCCGATAAGGGATTTACACATGTCTTCACATTGTTAGACTTGGCTTAACTATCTTCTGTCATTTGCAAAACAGGATCCAATAGGAAAACTCCAAGTTGCTTAATATTTTGCATTGTCAGACATTTTTAGCTTTCTTTTGTCATATGCAAAGGTTAAACCAATAAAATTTATTCAAGTATCTTTTTATTTCACATTTGTCAGATTTGTGAAATATGAGCCAATATAAATGCTCCAAATTTCACATTTGTTAGTTTTTTATTTGTGGCAGTTATCTAATAAGAATTACCCACCTTTTCATATTTGTCAGTGTTTTTTAGTCTTGCAAAAAGTGAACCATTTAAAAGGCTCCAAGTGTCTTAATTTTTCTTTAGTCATTTTGGTTGCACTGCAAAGTGCAAACCAATAGCATTTGGACATGTACGTCTATTTTTTTCACATTTGTCAGTCTTTATCAGACTTGTAAAGTGCAAGCCATTTAAAATGCTCCACTTATCTTTTTTTTGGATTAGTCTTTGTCAGATTTGCAAAGTGTGAACCAATTGTTTTTTGACACGTAAATTAATCTTTTAATTGTGTTAACCTTCGCAAGTGTCAAGGTGTCAGTCCCTACTTTGGCTTAGCCACTAAGATTGTGACACCTATCAAATATTTTTCGAACCCAAACATTATTTTAAGTCTAGATTATTCCATGGACCTTAAGTGCACCCAAGGTAATCTATTTAAAGTTTGGTGGAAATCCACCTAGTGTCTATTCTTTAGCCATTATATTTTTGATAAGTGGCTTTGTTTTCCTAAGACTTTTCTTTCACATTTTATTTTTAGTTTTTCAGAGTGCGAAATAGAGATCTAATTAATTAAAGACAAGTGTATATAGTTCAACAATCCTTTTTTCTATTAATTTTCTTCTGACTTATTAATTACACTGGGAAGTGCAAGCTAATTAAAAAGTGACATGTGTGCTTGCTTTTCACTGTTGTCAGACTTGTTATAAATTTTGACACATGTTTATTAGTTTTTGGTAGTGGACCTGACACGTCTTCTATCTAATTTAATTTATTGAGACTTCATGTCCACCCTTTTTTGTCGTAGTTTTATAACGCTGTTGTGGACCCAAAAAGGCATTTACTTTAATTTTTAAAGATTTCACATATGCAAAAGGATCTTCCTTTTTTAAAGATCTAATTAATATCTAATTAATTAATTAATTATCTAATTAATCTGTTAAACAGTCTGTAACTCGACCTGACTAAGCTCTATCAAATTGATCTTAACTTCAATCAAATCAAGCTATTTTTTTATTAATTTAAAGTTTTTTACATTCTTATAGAAAATTAGAAGATCTTTGGTCATTTTTGTGCCTCTATTTGGATTCCTTGTTTCATTTTTTAATTGCAATTTTTTCCATTTCCATCTGAGCATTAGAAAAGGCTAGCTCTGTTAGTTTTTCGATGGATAATTCTCAAATTTTGAATGGAACAAATTATAGCATATGGAGAGTTCAATTGAAAGCTTGTTTTATGGATAGGAAGCTATGGGATCTTGTGGTTGGTGTTAAAAAATGTCCCACATGGAGACAAGATACCCCTAAAAACCTTAGGTCCTTCTATCAGAGATCTCAAGAATCTCTTTCCATCATATTTAAAAGCATAAGAGATGAATTCTTGATGCATATAGGCCATATAGACTCACCTGCAGATGCATGGAAGAAATTAGAGACCATACATGAAGGCAGTGGGTTGTCTAAGATAATTAAACTAGTTTTGGAGCTGTTTATAACCCCCATGAATGGGGATGAGAAAATTGTCAATTATTTAGCTAAAATTAAGAATATTAAAGATCAATTAGTTGGTTGTAACTATGAATTATTTAAAGATAAAATTGTTAGGAAATAAGAGATAAAATATGTGGAATAATCCCTTACAGAATCGTAACAGTAGAAACTAATATGCAGAAAATATTACAGATCTCAAATAAAAGTGCAGGATAAATAACAAAACACAAAGAGACAAGATTTAACGTGGTTCACCCAATTTGGGCTACATCCACCAAGAATCACTTGCTCAAATTTTATTACAAGCCTCCAATCTCTCAATACAATACCCAGATCCATTTGGAGCTATGCTCAACAAACTCTATAGAATTCACACCCGAATTCAAAACACATCTGCAATACATTTGCTTGTCTATCTATCATATGCATAAGACCATATAAATAGACAACTACTTAAGTAGTTTTACAAAACCATGGGTATCAAACAATGGGTAAAAAAAAAACCGTCCCATAAACCTATGGGTAGCTGAAGAGGCGGTTTTACAAAACAATGAGTACCGAAAAAAAACCATGGGCCCAAAAATAGCCCATAACGGTTACCCATTACCCATGGGTTAGTAAACCACCCGTAAAAATTTGCTTCGGGGGCTTTGCCCCCGAATCCCCCTGACCTGCTCACCGGCGAGCGGAACCACCATAAAAATACCGTAAAAATACCCAAGTGTAACACATAGAAGGTGTACCACACTCTAACATAAAAATAGGCTCCACAAACATAACAATCTCCCACTTGGAGACTGATTTCCACTGAGCAAGCTTCTCAACCCTTCATTGTCATTCACGAAGGCCAACCAAAGCTGAACATAGCTTTAGTTTATCCCTTGTGACCACCTTGGTCATCATGTCTAAAGGATTCTGACTGGTATGAATCTTATCCAACTTCAACTTATCTTCCTGCAAAGCTGTCCTAATGAAGTGATATCTCAACTGTATATGCTTCATCCTGGAGTGGAAAGAAGAGTTCTTAGCTAGGTGTATAACACTCTGACTATCACTATGCAGCTTATATTTCTCCTACTTATGCTCTAACTCCTCAAGCAATTGTTGTAACCAAATCATCTCTTTGTTTTCCTATGTGGCAGCAACAAACTCAGCCTCCATGGTTCACAAAGCCACTAGCTTCTGTAGTCATGAAATCTATCTCACTGTTGTCCCACCTACAGTATAAATATAACTTGTCGTGCTCCTCCCGTTGTCTACATCTCCAGCCATGTCTGAATCTACATAACCACGCAAAGTGGAGTCTGATACACTATAGCAAAAAATTGTCCCCATGGTCCCTCTTAAACACCAAAGGATCCACTTTACTGCTTTCCAATGCTCTTTACCTAGATCACTCATAAATCTACTCACAGATCCCACTGCATGGGAAATATCAGGCCTAGTGCACACCATAGCATACATCAAACTTCCAACTGTTGATGAGTAAGGTACCTTGGACATCTGGTTTCTTTCCTGCTCTATCTTGGGACAATGCTCCTTTGATAACTTAAAATGGCCTGCCAAATGAGTCCCAACCAGTTTAGCATCCTACATGTTAAACCTGTCCAATACCTTCTTAATGTAATCTTTCTGAGATAAAGTCAACTTCCATTCCTTCCTATCCTAAGTTATCCTCATACCAAGTATTTGTTTGGCTGCCCCCAAATCCTTCATATCAGAGGATTCACTTAGCTGTTTCTTGAGTACTTTTATTTCCTGCATGTTTTTACCTGCAACCAACATGTCATCAACATACAAACATATGATAATATAACTTCCATTCTTAAATTTCTTTGTATACACGCAATGGTCAGAATGACATCTAATATAACCTTGATCCATCATGAAGCTATCAAACTTCTTATACCATTGACGTGGAGCTTGTTTCAAGCCATACAAGCTCTTCTTCAGTTTACACACCATCTCCTCTTTACCTTTGACCTCATAGCCCTCTGGTTGCTGCATATATAGTTCCTCCTCCAAATCACCATGGAGAAATGTAGTATTTACATCTAACTATTCTAAGTGCAAGTATTCTACTGCCACTATTCCAAGAATAGTTCTAATAGAAGTCATTTTTACTACAGGAGAAAATATCTCATCAAAATCTATACCTTGTTTATGTGCAAACCCCTTGACTACTAACTGGGCCTTATATCTTTTCTTTCCTCCTTCTTCATCTTTAAATATGTACACCCATTTGTTCTGCAATGCTCTTTTGCCTTCCGGTAGCTTCACCAAATCCCAAGTCTGGTTCTCCATGAGAGACTTATGCTCCTCATCCATGGCTTGCTCCCACTTCTTATTGACATCTACCTGCATTGCTTCATCAAATCTCTCTGGCTCTCCACTATCAGTGAGTAATAAATAATAAAGAGAAGGAGAAAAATGTTCATGTTCTTTTCTTACCCTAGAAGACCTCCTCATTGTAGGAGTTTGGGGTTCTTGTTGAGTAGGTTCCTGAATTGATTCATGGGTCACTTTCCCATCTGGAAGATCCTCTACCACTACATATTATTTCTTGGATTCTTCCCTGTTTTCCTGCAACTATTACTTATACATGACTTTCTCATTAAATACCACATCCCTAGACTAAATGATTTCCTTATCCTTAATACTCCAACATTTAAACCCAAAGTCATCACTACCATAACCAATAAAATTACATTTTTCTGATTTAGCCTCTAGCTTGGTCCTATCATCCTTGTCTATATGAACAAACACCTCACATCCAAAGACTCTATGAAATGAATAATCAAATTTCTTACCATACCATGCCTCCTCAGGTATGCCTCCATCCAAGGCACTTGAGGGTCCTCTGTTTATCAAGTACACAGTTGTGCTCACCGCTTCTACCCAAAAAGAAAGAGGCAGTCCTGCATGTAACCTCATGCTCCTAGCACATTCCATTATTGTTCTGTTCATCCTTTCTGATACCCCATTCTGCTGTGGAGTTCCTGGAACCATATTTATCCTATGGATTCCATTCTTAGAACAATAATCATTAAATTCATTGCTACAATACTCCCCTCCATTATCTGACCTGAGACATTTTAGCTTAAGACATGTTTCATTCTCTACTAAGGCTTTCCATTTAACAAAAGTGTCAAATACATTAGATTTGTTTCTAATACCCAAAATTTCCTTGTTGCATCATCAATAAAAGTAACATAATAACTTGAACCCCCAAGAGATGATACCTGAGCCGGCCCCCACACATCAAAATGTACCAGCTCTAACTTACTCTCTTTCTTCATAGGTCCAACCTTGAGAAACCTTACTCGCTGCTGTTTCCCATATATGCAATTCTCACAGAAATCCTAACCTATTTCTGTATATCTAGGTAAATTCTTCTTTATGATGTTCATGCCCTTATGGCTCATTTGACCAAGCCTATAGTGCCATTATGTTGTATATGCACCTGAAGCCACAAGATTACAATCATTAGTACTATCAGTGGTTAAATACAAGGTTCCAACCTTCTTACCTCTTGCCACCACAAGAGCACCCTTGGTAACCTTCCAAGAGTTAGCTGTAAATATCATAGTACAACCATCACTTCCCAATTGCCCCGCCGATATCAAATTTCTCCTTAATGTAGGCACATGTCTGACATCCTTCAATAGCCATGTATTCCCATTCTACATCTTAACCTGAACAGAACCTTTTCCAACTATACTGCAAGGCTCATCATCACCAAGAAAAACATGCCCAAAATCCCCTTGAACATAATCAACAAAATAATGCCTATGTGGAGTAGCATGAAAAGAAGCCCCTGAATCTAAAACCCAAGATTCAGTAATATTATGCAAAGAAATAATCAAAGCATCCTGACATACATTACCCGATGCCACATTTGCCTCCTTGTTTTCTTCCTATTGTTTCTTCTTTTCCTGAAGCTCCCAAAAATCCTTCTTTGCATGCCCAGACTTTCCACAGTTCCAACATACAATCTTGCTCTTGGATTTTGACCTTGCCCGATCTTTCGATTTTCCACGGTTTCCTCTATTCTTCTGTCTCCCTCTAGTTTCCATTGTCAAAGCATTCCCTGAAGTAGAAGATTCCCCAGAGATTTTTCTTCACATTTCCTCGCTTAGAATCACCCCTACAACATCCTCAAACTTCAACTTTGAGTTAGCTGGAACCGAGTTGCTTACCGCCATTACCAGGCTATTCCAACTTTCAGGTAAAGAGCACAAAATTAATAAAGCCCTAACTTCTTCATCAAATTCTATTGTAACCGAAGCTAGCATATTCACAACCGTATTGAAATCATTTAAATGATCTGCTACTGAACTATTCTCAGACATCTTCATATTAAACAACTTTTTCATTAAAAATATCTTGCTAGAGGCAGAGGGTTTTTCATACAACTTCCCTAATGCATCCATTAGATCTTTTGTAGTCTTTTCCTTTGAAACATTAAATAATACCAAAGATGCAAGACACATCCGGATCATTCCAAGTGCCTTCTGATCCAACAAATCCCATTCCGCATCTGTCATACTCGAGGGTTTGTTCACCTTCTCAGACAATGGAGTATAAAGATCCTTCTGATAAAGGTAATCTTCCATCTGCATCTTCCAAAGACTAAAATTTTGCCCGTTGAATTTATCAACCCTAGATCTTCCATCATCTGCCATAGCTCCCACTCAAGATAAAACTTTCCTTGTGATTCAACACTTCAGCAAACCAAACCAGGATCTGATACCAATTGTTAGGAAATAAGAGATAAAATATGCGGAATAATCCCTTATAGAATCGCAACAGTAGAAACTAATATGCAGAAAATATTACAGATCTCAAATAAAAGTGCAGGATAAATAACACAACACAGAGAGATAAGATTTAACGTGGTTCACCCAATTTGGGCTACATCCACCAAGAATCACTTGCTCATATTTTATTACAAGCCTCCACTCTCTCAATACAATACCCAGATCCGTTTGGAGCTATGCTCAACAAACTCTACAGAATTCACACCCGAATTCAAAACACATCTGCAATACATTTGCTTGTCTATCTATCATATGCATAAGACCATATAAATAGACAACTGATTAAGTAGTTTTACAAAACCATGGGTATCAAACAATGGGCAAAAACAAAATTGTCCCATAAACCTATGGGTAGCCGAAGAGGCGGTTTTACAAAACAATGAGTACCGAAAAAACCATGGGCCCAAAAATAGCCCATAACAGTTACCCATTACCCATGGGTTAATAAACCACCCATGAAAATTTTCTTTGGGGGCTTCACCCCCGAACCCCCTTCAATCGGGGGGGCTTCACCCCCGAACCCCACTGACCCGCTCACTAGCGAGTGGGACCGCCATAAAAATACCCAAGTGTAACACATAAAAGGTGTACCACACTCTAACATGAAAATATGATCCACAAACATAACAAAACTTATGTACTTCATAATTCAAATAAATATTCATGAAAAATTTAGACATTATATGTCTATTCTTAACTCTAAGTATCAGAACGAGAATGATCTTCTTGATTTAGACACTCTGTCTTCTCTATTAATTCAAGAAGAGTGTGTTATGGAGAACTTTGATTCAAAGGAGACTACTTCTCAAGCTCTGTTCTCACAGAATCGTAAGTCTTCTCATAATATAAATAACAATTATCATAATCAACAGTGTAATAGGATTCAAGGAAAATCCTAAGTCTAATTTTGCTATGGAACTTGCAACAAGTGTGGAAAATTTAGGCATAAAGAGGTTGATTATAGAGTAAAAACTAACAAATTAGTCAAGAATTCTAAGAACAACAAGCCTAATAATCATAAGAAAAATCAAGAAAATGTGGTTGAGCAGTCTATTTCCCTGTATACCGCCCTTTCAGGTTCAAATGAAAATGAATGGATTCTTGATAGTGGTGCCTTTAGGCACATGAATTGTACTCATGGCATCCTCTCAAATTTAGTTAAATGTGAAGAGAATACCTATCTAGAATATAACTCAATCATTGTAGCTGAAGGTTGTGGCAATGTTAAGCTATCAAATGGTGTAATTAGGAATGTCTTGTATGTTCCTCAATTGAAAAAGAATATTTTTCCTTTCTCTTAGCTAACTAAAGAAAAATGTAAAGTTGTTTTGCTATAAGATAAGTGGTATGTAAAAGATAAATTTAGTAATATTACTGCTTCTAGTATTTAAAAAGATGGCTTGTATATCTTTGATGGTTTTGTGTTTGAGTCTTTCTTTTCTTCCTCTTCTAGGAATGATATTCAACTTTGGCATGAAATATTTGGTCATTTAAATTTCAAAAGTTTGTATGATATGTCTAGACTGAATCTTGTTGTTGGTCTACTAAATATAACATCAGAACATGAAACTTGTGAAAGTTGCCTACTTGGTAAGTAACATGATCAACCATTTCACAAAAATCATGATCCAAATTCATCTCAGTTATTAGAATTTATTCATAGTGATGTGAGAGGTCCACTTGAGGTTGCTTCTCTCAGTGGTGATTTGTATGTTGTTTTTTTTATTGATGATTATGTTAGAATGCCTCAGTCTTATTTTATCAGGAAAAAACTCTGATTTCTTATCTAAATTTCAGGAATTTAAAGCTCTAGTTGAAAATGTTTCTAATATGAAAATTAAGAGAATTCGGAATAATAATGGAGGTGAATATGTAAGAATTTTTTTTTTGAGTTTTGTGTGTCATGCGGAATCTAAAGAGAGTTGGCTACTCTCTATTCCCGTCATTAAAATGGCATTGCAGAAAGAAAGAATAAGACTATCTTAGAAATTGCTAGAACTATGATTCATGCATCTAATGTGCCTAAGTTCTTATGGGATGAAGATATGAACATTGATTTCTATATTATTAATAGAGTACCTACTAAATATCTTCATCAAACTACTCCTCATGAGGTATGGAAAAAGCAAAAGAAAGACATTTCAAACTTAAGAATATTTGGTAGTTCTGCATCTATCTTCATTCCAAAAGAAAAAAGGAATAATCTTGACCCAACCTCATTTTCTTTTATTTTTGTTGGATATGGATGTAAAACTTAAGGATTAAGAGTCTATGATCCATTCAAGCATGACATTGTTGAAAACGGAAATGTTCAAGTCTTAGAGAAAAATTTCTGTGATGTTTCTCATGAACCCTCCTCTACTACTTTGGAGATAGATCCTGATAATATTTCTACTGACATTATGGAAACAAAAGTTCAAGAGGATGATTATCCTGATCTAGATATGATGGAGATTGAGGGGGAGTCATCCAAAAATTTCTTGCAATCTAAGATTCCTAAATGGGATAAAAAAATTGTTCAAAACTCTCAGCCTGATAGTCTTAGAAAACTAACTAGAAGTTAACTTACTTATCATGACTTGATGAATCTCAACGAGGTAGAACCACAATCCTTCAAATAAGCATCTCAAGATGATATATGGGTTCAGGATATGGAGGATGAATACAATGGTTTAATTAAAAATGACACTTGGGAATTAGTCCCTTCTCCTAAGAGAAGAATTATATGTTCTAGGTGGTTGTTCAAAATCAAATATAACTCTCTAGGAGATATTGAAAAGTTCAAGGCAAGCCTGGCAGCTCGTGGTTTCACTCAGAAACTAGGTATTGTCTATGTTGATAATTTTTCTCCTATTGCTAAGATGAATACTATTAGAATTCTTCTTTCATTGGCTGCCCAATATGGCTGGGAGATTCACCAAATGGATGTTAAAAATTATTCTTTAAATGGTGACTTAAAAGAAAAAAATCTAATGAGTCATCCTAAATGATTTGAAATACCTGGTAAGGAACTTTATGTATGTAAGCTTAAAAAGTCTTTGTATGGTCTTAAGTAAGATTCTAGAGCTTGATATGCTAAAATTAATAGTTTCTTTCAGGATCTTGGTTTTTCTAACTGCTGTTCGGATAATGATTTATTTATTAAAGTTGAAAACAATTATATTATCATTATTGTCTTGTATGTTGACGATATTTTGATTACTAGCAGTGATAGAAATTTAATTTTTAAAATAAAAGAAAGGTTAAAACAACGATTTGAAATGACTGACTTAGGTTTATTAAATCATTTTCTTGGCATGATTATATTTCAAGATCATAAGTCTATTGTTGCATCTCAATCTCAGTATGTTTTGATTTTTCTTAGAATATTTAACATGATACATTGTAAGCCTGATGTCATTCCTATTAAATTTTGTGTTAAGTTAGACCTTTAAACCAACGTGTGCTAAATTTTATCCTACTCTGTATAGGTAGCTAGTTGGTAGTCCAATTTATTTGACTATTACTAGATCTAATATATTTCTTATGCATTGGGACTAGTTACAATATTTATGGAATAACCTTATGAGGATCATTGGAAAATGGCAACAAGGATTTTGAAATCTATTAAAAGAATAGTCAATTATGGTATTTTTTATTTTTCTTGTAATAATGCACAATTATTTGGTTACTGTGATTCTGATCATGCTGGTGATGCTAAAGATAGGAAGTCTACTTCTATATATATTTTCAAGTTGGGTGCAGGTGCCATCACTTGGAGTAGCAAGAAACAACCAACAATGTCTATCTCTTCTACTGAAGCATAATATAGAAGTGCTATTGAAGCTGCAAAAGAAGCTATTTGGCTGAAAAGACTGTTGGATGAGCTACACATGGGTTTCAAAGGGATTAATACTCTTCTATGTGATAACCAAAGCTACATTTCTCTTGCAAAAAATCCATTTTAGTATCAAAGGACCAAGTATATTGAAGTTCATATGCACTTTATTCGAGAGAAAGTCTTGGATGGTGTTATTAATCTCAAGTTTTGTTCTATTGAAGATCAAGTTCCAGATATCTTCACAAAACCATGGTGTTATGTAAATCCCTGAAAATTTCATGCCTTGTTGGGCCTATCAAAGTTACCATTGAGGGGGAGTGTGCATGAAAATTCCACCTCTTGACGGTTGTTATAAAACTCCATATACTTCCTCCATCTTGTATTAAGTAAATGTGTCACACTATGTGAAGTTACTTGTAAATCCCAACGAAGCTTTAGTTATGGGTATGCATTAGTTTATAAAAGGCTCCATAATCTGATGTAAGTCTTCATATCTAAAGCATTGGTCTTAAGAATTTATGTATGGGAAGATTTGTGGATTTCCCTTATTTGCATGCTAGCTTGAATTGATGTTGCTAATTCAAGGATATGTAAATCCTTTTGTAGAAAAAGGTAAATATGGCATGTCTGATTTTGTTTTCCCACTTAACATTAAGAGAGAGTATTGGGATGATAATGTCAAGTAGGCATCTACCGCTACAGTATGCCCCAATATTATATTAAAGTTTTTCCATCAAACTTTATTGTGGAGGTCTTCCACATTTAAGAGTGAAGAAACTCGACCAATTCACCCACCCATATTGATTTGGGTGATCCCTCTCAGGATTGGGTAGTAACAATGAATATGTTTGTACAGTCTAGTATTAAAGACTGAGATCAGACTGTAAGATATGTTGTATGATCATTATATCGAATATTTGAGAGAAACAACTCTGTAATAATTATAGGAGGAAAGTGGAAGTGTTGGGTAAAAAACTATTGAATTATTAATACAGACAGTGCTTTACCAGTGGAGTTTTTCCTTTGGGTTTCTCCACTTAAATTTGGTGTTATCTATCTTTTATTCTTTAAGCTTTGTAATTCACTATTTATTATAAGCTATTTATGTGTCTAATCGACTGCACATCATAATCCATAGTCATTGACATTTTAATGGTGGAACTATAATATGTGGATTATATTTCCCCTATTAAATCTAACAGGAAACCCACTCTTGAATATCTACAAAGAGGGTAGGCCAATAATATCTTCCCCAGAGAATCTTATGCTCAATGAACATTACCTGAAAAATGCCCACCACATGCGTGGTCATGATATGATTTAAGAAACTTGTCTTAATTTTTTTTCTCTACACACCTGAGAAAACATCTGTTGAGGCCTCTTTTGTAGAGCGTGTGGTTCCAGATTACAAAATTTGTTGCCTTCAGCTTGAGTGTTATCATTTTATTGTAGCGGAGATGCAGGGGAATTCTCAGTAGGTTAGATAATAGGTAATATATGCGTACCACTCATTGGTAGTAGTTACAAATAGAACTTGTAGACTATCTTCAAAATAATTAGAGAAAGAACAATTATCTTCACCATGTTGAGCCTTGAGGGCCTCATCTTCAGTGATCAATCTACATAGGTCATTCCCTAACACCAAATTGGAGGAATGGATATCCAGGTCATACTCTTGAGTCTTTGCAACCCAATTTCATCTTTTAGCTCTCGGGTTTTTCTGTGACAATATGGACTTGATTGCACTGCCCAGGACCATCACCACTGCATGAGAGTTGAGTATGTAAAAACTGAATTTTTTTACATCCTTGACCACCGCATAAGCATGTTTCTCCAATTGGCTATAGTTTATCTCATGTGTCTTCAATAAGAAACTCACTAAATCAATAGGTGTTTTAACACCTTCATCATTCTTCTGAATAAGGACAATGGAGAGAGTATGTTCCAATGCATAACAATACATGATGAACTATTTACTGAAATCTGGAGACATGAGAGTCAGAGATTTGGTAATATATTTCTTGATTTATTCAAAATATGTTTTTCCCTTATCATTCCACTTGAATATTTCTTGAGGTTTCATCATGGGGGTGATGTGCTTCATCAATTTTGTGAACTTCGGAACAAAGTGACGAAGAAAGTTTACCTTTCCGAAGAAGGATTGAATTCCTTTCTTGCTTGTGGGTAGAGATAATGCTTGAATTGATTTCAATCTTTCAGGATCAATGTGTACTCCATGCTTGGTCACAATTTTCCCCATTGGCTTACCTTCTGTAACTCCAAAAATGCACTTTTTTGGGTTTAAGGATATGTCATGCTTTCTACACCTTGTGAGTACCTGTTTCGAATGATGAATATGGTCTCCCCTAATTTTTGAGAAGAGTGTGAGATCATCCAGGTATATGAAAATGTAATGCATCAAATATTTGAATGTTAGATCCATCACCCTTTGAAATGTAGCTCATGTATTGATTAGACCAAAATGCATTCTGTTGCATGCAAAAGTGCCCCTGGGTGTTGTAAAAGTTGTCTTGGTGTGATCCTCCTCTACTACCTTAATTTGGTTGTACATAGAGAATCCATTGAGAAAGGATATAATTTCATATCTTGTGATCACCTGAAAAGTGTGATCTATGATGGGGATGGGATAATTATCTTTCAACTACTCCTAGTTCAGGTTGTGGAAATACACACATATTCTTATTTCACCATTCTTCTTATGAACTAGAACAATGTTTGCTACCCATGTGGAATGATGGATGTGAAATATGATCCTTGCATTGAACATCTTCATTACTTTCTCTTTGATGGTGTTTGTTATCTTCGGGATGTATGACCTATGATTTTTCCTGAATGGCTTGGCATCCAACTTCAAGGGAATCGAGTGGTGCATTTACTTTTGTTATAAGGATTTAAGCTCATCATAAGAATAGGAATTTTTTTTTGAATATTTCATGAGCAAAAACATTAACCTTATCTTTTCTTTAGGTGAACAACACTTTCCAATGTTTACCATTCTTGGGTTGTCTGGGGTGTCGATGTTTTCTTTCTCAAAATTCGTTGGGCATCGGGAAAATTACTTCACCGTCTCTTGAATGAATCTATCATGCTTATCAAAGAGGTATTCTAGAGAGATTAGATCTTTAGGGATCTTGTTTCTTTTTAGTTTGATCACTCCTTCTTCATCAATTATTTTAATTCCTTCTTTCTCCTCTTTGGATACCATTTCTCTGTGTGGATTCTCACCTCCTTCAAAGAAGAAATTATTGAAAATGTATTTTTGTTCCAAGAAATCTAGGAGCTGATTATCATCATTGAATACTTTCTAGTGTTTTAAATTATCAGGCACACTAGGTCTTAAAACCATCTCTTTAGTTACCTTATCTTTTTCCAATGATGAGTGTGGCATCACAAGAGAGGTTGACACTATAAGGTAGTCGAATCTTTCATTTTGTTCTCAAGGAATAGATTCAATGTAGTCCCACACTTTATTTTTGTAATGTTGGAGCCTTAGATTCTTTAATTGGTATTGCTTTTGGACCTGCCTTATTACCTCCACATCACCCTGGCATTTCAGCTTCTTGATTACCATATCTTCTTCTACACCCGTACCCAAGAGGAGAGCTTCATACTTTGCCATGTTATTTGTATTATTAAACTGTAGGTTATAGGCGAATGGGTACAACTCACCAGAAGGAGAGAAAAAAACCACACCTCCTCCTGAACCTGTACTAGAGTGACTACCATGAAATTCCATTGTCGAGATTTGATCTTCTTCCTCCTCCAAAAGAAGTGGAAAATTCTCATCTTTCTCTGATGTGAGGAAGTAGTTGCGTAGAAAACTATCCTGAAATATAATGTTTTCCCTTGGATCATCATATTTTTGTACCGTGTACTTCATCTTCCTTACAGGAAGTAATTTTTTCATCTCACCCTTTACTGGAATAGTTGTAGATGACCAATACATTTTGATTTCTCAGCCCAAATATCTGTAGAAACTTTGACTCAGTAGCATCCCAAAGGATGATGGAAAGTCTACCACCAGGATGGTGAGAAGCACCTTCTTCTCTAGAAAATCAGCTAGTACTACCTATGCATCTTTGATTATTCCCACCAACGACACTTGTTTGGATTCAATTGAATAACAGAATCCAGTTTCTCAAGTTAAGGTCAGGCCTAGAGAATTTACAACTTTGACTGGAATCAAATTATCTAAGGATCTGGAATCTATGATGTAATTATTGATTTAGAAGCCTTTAATGAGAAGTGACAAGTAAAAAGCCTCAACTTTGATGGTTTTAGAGGCACTGAGGGATACCATGTTTTGTGAAGGTGGTGTGGGAAGTAGGCCTTTGGATTTTGAGCTTGTTAATATATAATACAACCACAGACTACATCAATAAACCTATCAAATTGGGAAGGGCACGTTTTACTTGTATGTTCTACATAATCAAATAGGGTCATGATGTGTGAGGTCGAGGTTCCAGGGATGACCAAATATTTACATGGCAAAGGTTTGATACTTTGGGAGTTGGATTTTGTAGGAGTGGCATTTGAAGAAGAATTATTTTTAGCAAATTTAGGACTAGGGGAAGGACTAGGAGATTTACTTGGTGTGGCGGTGCGATTCTTGCTAACAAGTGGGTCTGGTTTTTCTTTAGCCAACTCTATTGAAGGTGGTACAGGTGATCCTCTACTGATAATTTTGTTTTTTAGAACTTCAACAGAAGGATCTTATTTCTTTTTATTTTCCTTCACCGTAACTGTTGAGGACGAGGCTCCTTTCTTGGACTATGCACGAGTGAAAACTACACATGATAATCTTGGGGCTTCTTCATCATCTTCATCTTCATCTCCATAGAAATACTCTATTAGGCCATTATGTGTATCACCATTAACTTCCTTGACTTTGAGATAGTTATCATCATCACCTACATCTTCCTCTTTAGGTTCTTTTATCTCTACTTCTTCCTTCGGCTCGTCGGTATCACAAGCGGCATTGGTTGGTGGTGCTTTGAGAGAGACGATAAGGGGGTGGGATGATCCTTAGTCTATTGGAAATATTTGGCTTCCTTGAAGTATTCTGCATTGTGATTTGAGACAATTTTTTCTTCATGGAAACTAAGTCATTGGCCATTTCATGGAACATTGGGTCTATGGTAACTGAGCTCAAACTCTGACCTTTTTACTTTCCATTAGGACCTTTCACTTTTCTAGAAAACATCAGATCATCTTTAGTCTCAATCAAAAATAAATGATGAATATTAGTTTCAAATTATTTTTAGGAGGCACAACATCTTTGGGAATTCTTCTTATTATCCTGTTATATATGGAGATGAAGTCTTGCATTGATTTAGAATCATCTTTCTTCATTTATACCAACTAGAAAAAGAGATCCTAGTAGTCTTCCATAGATTTAAACATATGTTTGAATTTTCTTATTATATCTTTCCAGTAGGTGATAGACCTTGGGGGAAACATGTAGAACCATTCGGCATATTTTTCTTAAAGTGAATCCAAAAAGAGTTGGAGTGACACATCTTCGTGCTCAACGCCTAGCATACTGCAAGCAGTGATGAACACTGTTACATGTTCCTCAGGAAGTTGAGAACCATCCCCTCTGAATTTTGGGAAATTTTTTTTGATCCTTTTGGTAGCTCATGGAGTGGTTGAGTAAGGGAAATTGGGTCAGTGTTCCCACCCCATAATACATTTGGCCTACATTCTTCATGATCACAATCCACCATTCTATTCCTGACTCTAGCTTATAACCTTTCTAAGGTTATGGCTTCAACGAATGCTCTTACATCTACTTTATCTTGGGATCTTTCAACCTCTTCAATTTGATCTCTTATTTCTTCTTCATCTCTCGCTTCTCTTTCTCTAGCTTATTCTTCGATCTCTACGTCACTGAAATCTTCAAGATTCTCGTTGATGTATAGAAATTTGATATCTAATAGATTGACAACACTTGGAATCCCAATGTGACATGTTGCTTGATGAAGGGGAGACCTTTGATTTCTGAGAATCTCTTTTCTTCTTTGAAGTTCTTCAAAAATGGGATCGGTTTTTCCTCCTTGTCTTTGTTGCCGGGTGTATCTTCTATCTGCCAGCTTGAAAATCTATACTCTTCTTTATGGTACTTGAATCTATCTTTGTCTTTCTAATTCAGCAACTTGTTCTTCTTCAAGGTTAAGTACTCTTGTGGAAATGAAGTAATGGTTGACACTTTTCCAGTCATGCTAAATATCCTCTCACAAATCTGAAGCAATATCCTCTTGAATGTGGAAGATTAACTTGGGTCTTTCAATAGGAGGATTTACCGGGATAGCCATGGTTTGAAGACATAAGGATAAAGTAAATTTTCCAATTCCAAATTGTTTTTATTTTGAATTTTTAGATTTTTTATTTTTTTATTATTTTCCAACTTGTTTTTTGGGTGCAAATGCTACTAAATCTACCCCATGTTGGGTGCTAAAAATTGTTGGAGAGAAAAATTGTTAGGTGGAAAAACTTGTGGATTTCTTTCCAATTCTCTGGGAATCGAAGTCACTCTACTTAAATGGTTTAGCTTCCGTATTTTCATGCATGAGTAAAGTGAGTTTTATCTAAGTTGGCCTTCTGGCTAGGGATCCAACAGGGGCACTTCACTGACCCTGCGGAACAACTAACAATATCCTTCTAGAAAGGACTTTTTCAGAAGAGAGTGGGAAAGGGAGTGAGAATATGAGGTAGGGGAACTAATGCTGCAAGTAGAAATTTAGATTCATGTATACACTAGTTAGAGATTTCATCACATGCATTAAAGAGAATAAAACCACAAGATTCAAAAGGTAAAGACTAGAGGGAACCATGCATACAAATATGCACACATTCATATGCCATGGAAAACATAACTTCTTCCTTCATTAGCATTAAAAATCCAGAGTTGTACATAGTATGAGAATAGAGGAAATTTGAGAATGGGGGAATGTAAGAGTTTTCGCTCTTTTCTTTTTCACAAGGATCTCTCTCTCATGAATTGAAAAAAATAGCTAAGAAGACCTCAAATGAGGAGCTTATTACAATTTATAGAAGAGGAACAACTCTTCATCTTCCTAGTGACTTTTCATATGACATATTTTTGACTTTAGGTTGTTCATATTCCTATCAAATACTAAGTCTCATTTATAAAACCAAGGTGACTTAAATTTTACATCATGTTTCGAAAGTCACTTAAAAACATATCAAAAAGTGCAAACCCAAACATGAAATTAGAACATTGAAGAGAGATAACATTGGGAGGGAAGAGAAGAGAGAGAGAGAGAGAGAGAGAGAGAGAGAGAGAGAGAGAGAGAGGAAGAATCATGTAGAAGAATGAGCTGCTCCATCAGACTTAATATCACTTCCTGACCGGTCTCCATCTCACATTGCTGAGAAGATATCCGTTTCTCTAAATTCCTTGCTGAAATGAGCCACTATAGGTCCTACTCTGTCAGTGTGAGGAATGTGCACATAGCTTAGAGTCTCTATCCACCCATCATACACACCATTGATATCTTTGTACTTTTTGAAACATGATGGATGTTTCTCTGTAATGAGTGCAATGGTGGAATCAATCTATGAAATAGATGAGAGAAACTCTAGGGTATCCTTATTGAAGGATAATGGATTACCCGTCTCTTGTTTAACATATTCCTCGAATGGCCCGGTAAAATAATCAGTTTTTGTGTCTTTTCCCTTCGCAGGAACTCCAAGTTTCTGAATCTAGCAATTAATATTATCATGTAACTTGTACGCTTGTTCTTATTTTTCATCCAACTTGGTGATGGCTCGATTGACTAGTTAAAATATGATTGTTAAGGCCCTTGTCCATATGCACAACTAGTCTTCAAAAGGGGTGCTGAAAAATTTCTTGTTAATCAACTCCTGCAAATGACTGTTTCTCATTTCACTCACCACTAGACCTAGAAGATCCCATTGATCCCTTTCTTTCTCTAAATATTCTCTAAGCACCCACATCCTATTTGTAGTTGTACACATGCAGGAAAAGAGTTTGAATACTTCTTGGAGTACTGACTTTCCTTTTTCAGAAATTGTGTCGATCCATTTGTTATTATCTCACCCTTGCATCGTGAGATCTTGTGCCTTCCTGATTGATTGTGGGTTGAAGCTGCTCATGGGTGTAACTACCTCAATAGGAATTTATGAGGTACTCAGATTCACTTGGTGTTATACATATGATGAAAGAGTTCACACCTATTCTTCCAGCTCATAAATCCTTTTCTTGTATTCTTTGTTCCTTGTCACCAAGTGAGTAGAAGACTATTAGTACATATGTAAGTCCCCTTCATGAGTAGTCAACCCTAGTTGGATTGTGCTCATTTCATAATTGACCGGTGTCATTTATTCCACTAGCTTGATCACCTTTGATCAGGATACTTCAATATACTAATTACCTGTTTATCCACTATAGAACTATGAGGCCATGTGCATGAGCTTTCTATTTCTACACTTGGCCAATGATGTAATTTCTGATAAATAAGGGACCACCACTTTTTGAATAGTGTGCATATCAAGTGCTATTATCTCTTGCATCCATGAGAACATTTCATCAGAATTAGGATCCATGAGAGGCATATCAACCATTTTCCTACTCAGGTGGAGGAGGCACAACTTGTATAAGGGAGGTATTAGTGTTGACAAGAGGTGAGACCTCCTTCGGTGGTTCAAATAATGGGTCTTGAACTACGTGCTCTTCTTCTACTTGTGTTTCTGCCACTGGGTCTTCCTCTTCCACTTCTACAACCAATTCTTCCTCTTGCATTGTTACAAATGAGCCTTATTCTATCTTAGATCTCTTTGGTGAATTTTTGTGAGAAGGGGTCTCGAATTATGTGGATTTTCACTTTTCTCTTGCACCAAAGTACCTTAAACTTGAAGTAACTTCCAAAACTCTTGATGATGACTACTGTGAAGCTTGTTTCTAACTTGTGGGGGTACCTCATGGTTGAATGGCCATGTATTTATTTCTCTAGAACCAATCCCTCATTCTTCTGACCACTTTATTAGTTCGTTCCTTTAGTCTCCTGACTCGTGAACGTGCCAATTGACTTGAGACAATGGGGAAACCTTGATCACCACATATTTAGGATCATACATTTCTGTTCCATCATCTTGCAAAATATCCTCATACCAAGAGAACTAGAATTTCCTCATCTCATCAACTGTCATCCTCATGTGATCATTCTTCTATACTTAAAATTCATCAACACAATTGGCCCAATAGTCTTTATTTTTTGGATCATGGTGTAAGTTTGGGATATTAAAAGAGTCAAATGTGTGAAGGAAACTTCTAGATGAGATGCATCATTTGCATTCTTACATGTGAACACCCCAAGAGAGATGAGGAATGAGATCAACTTATTTTTCCTACTTTTAAGTCTGTTGTTTACCTGTATGAACTGCCTGTAGAGATCAAATAGTACACTTTGGTTACTAAAGTACTTGGGAAACCTTAGCAGAGATTATTCAAATTTAGAAAATCACAAGTAGGAGAAAGTCAAGAATTGTATGACATAGGAGCCATATTTTTTGATTCAGAACATTGTTTGTGGTGAAATCCTTGTATCCAAATCACCTTACAAAGTTTGTACCACATACATTGTGAATGCATCATTCATGTGGGTGAAGTTTCTGTGACTTTATTATATTATCAACTACGGGAGTTTCTTGAATGTGGGAACCTTGGAAATGATGCTCTATGTGAGATCCAATCCCTTGAATGACCTCGATCTGGCGAGAAAATAGACCAAGTAAGAATTTATGTGGAACTTCTTTGTCATGGGCACCTAGAGTAGTTGCAGATGCAAATTTTCACTGATTATATGCCCCTAGTCAATTCATTGCTTTCCTTTAGTCACTGTCAAGATGAAAAGGGCCATCCAATATTGTAAGTCCCTCGAGTTTTCTTCTCCCATCACTCTACTGAGGAGTGTGGTTACATCCAAATAGCCTTCACAAAAATTGCATCTCAAAATTATTTTTGGCATCCTTGAGGGATTTATCACTATCTTCATCCATGATCCTAGTGCATCCCTTGCATGTATGTATCCATCTTTTCCCACTCATACATGAAATTATCCTTCTTGATGACGAACATGTTGGGCGATGTTGGAATTTATAGAGGGAGTGAGATGGTTATGGGGTTAATGAATGTCATTTCTGTACACTTTTCAGATTGAATTGTTCATGTTTTGGGCTCATAGTGGTGTGAGTAGGCCAAGACCATCTCAGTGATTTATATGGACATGGGGTATCCTATAGCTGTGAACAACCCAATTGTGAATACTTGATCTTTGATCTTCCCTCTTTCTTTGGCTATCATGTGAGCCTTCAGATCATTGAAATCCATATAGGAGACATCACTATCCTCTTTCTCGTACTCAGAAGCAAAAGGTTGTGCTAGTTTCATCCTTGAAAACTTGAACTTCATGATTACTCAACACTTACTATGTCCGGGAAGGGTGACTTACTATTTTTAGTAAGTTATAAAAAATGCTTCTTCAAGCTCCAACTAAAACTGTCAACTTGAATGTGTAATTTTGTGTATGCCGCTTTTGTGAAATTCACCCTCTGGAATGACTTACTATTTTTAGTAAGTTCCTATGAGACAACTTACTATTTTTAGTAAGTATGAAAATTTAGCTCTTCCAAACCTCAATTGGATATGACAACTCGAATTCCTTCTTCTTCTTGTGTTCCCATTGCTTTCTAGACAAGTTTGTTATTTTTAGTAGGTGCTTATGGGACAACTTACTATTTTTAGTAAGTTTCAATTCTGGACTGAGGTGACTATTCTGATGATTTTAGCCCACGATATTTCTCTGTGTTCATCACCTCCTTCATAGCTTCTTCAGATGGTGGTTTACCCAAAATAATAGCCTCCCATGTAAAAGGCCTATTATTTTTAGTAAGTACAATTTTGGTGATCAGATCATGGTGGAACAAAGTTTTCTGATATGGGCTTTTGCCCAATATCACCCCTTTGAAATTTTAGGCATACCCGATCACTGATTTATGAGATTTTAAAAATTTAAAATTTTCACCTGGTAGCTACCAACATGACAACCATTAATGGAGCTTGAAAATTTCAGGTTTCTTTTTCCTCCTTGGATCATGATGAAAATGATATTTTCTATTTGGGTTTTTCCTTCTTATTTCACCGGTGAAGTTTATTTGCAAACCGATTGCTGGTTTGGCAAGAAATTTAATGTTTGTCTTCTTTGCACGGAATGAAGAGTTTCTTTGCTAAAAATAATCCTTAATACATATGAGTTATCCATTGGTGAGGTATTTTATGGCCTTCTAGAATGATGAATGGTTCTTCGATTCGTGCCCTAGTTTGCAAGATACATCGATTTCTTTGTCTCATGGCTACGAGGGTTTTTAGACGAAGTTCTTCATTTCTTCCTTCATTATTCAAATCTTGATCTATGTTTCCTATGATATCTTTGTGATTGAATGAGAGAAGGAATTTTCAGAGCTGTTTGGGTTCATCAATGGTGGTTTAAATGTCTGGAGAAAATTGGACAAAGTTCTGGAAGGGTGTGCAGATGCGGGAAGTGAAGCAGTGCAAAAAATGACTAAGTGTTCACTTTAAAGCATTCAAAAAGAAAACACTAGGGTTGGGGTGAATTTTTGTGTCCTTTATGTACCTTTATCTAAATTTATGAAAGGGACATTAATATTCACATCGTGCCCAATCGTGACACTTGGAAAGATCTGACTAGTTGAGCATTAGAGCTAGGAAGCTTGAGAGAAGCACCTAGGGGCTGAATTTCAGGTGTATGGAGGACCGGGAGGAACAACTGGGGCTAGGATTATTTTACTGTCCCCTGATTCCCTTTAAATAAATGGAGGAAAGGGACATCAATTTTCACATCGTGCTAGAAAGCAACACTTGGCTGTCATCCATGCACTGTGAGGATAGTCTCTGGTGGGCTCCTGGGGGCTAAATTGGCAATGTTGAGGGTCCTATGAGTGATGAGGGGGATAAAAAGGGGTGGGAGAATTTTAATTTCATCTATGTACCTTTGATAACGGGACATCAAAATGTGTCAGGATCCTGGAGTTGACATGTGTCCACTTTAAGAATTGGCTAAGTATCGAATACTCACCTTGAGCAAACTTGTGATGATGATAACTTGATCTCCTAGATGAATTTCAAGGTGAAATGTTATATGAATTTTACTAAAAAATTAATTTGAAATCCAAATATGGGGATTTTAGATCTTGATTCCTCCATTTGAGCTCTGAAAAATTGGATTTGTTTCCTGGCTCTATGACTGAGTATTAGAAAAACTTGATATAAACATATTGCGCCTAGCTCTTTTGAAAAATATGATTCCACCATCTTGTAGAGATCTGAATTACCTTTACGAAGATGTATTTTTTAGCTCCTAACTCCTTCCATAGCTCCTGGAATCACTTCTTGAAGTTTAGTAGCATTTTTGGCCTTGTGCACTGCCTAGGCCTGAGAACCCGTTTCTGATGAATCTTCCCCAAAAATTCCAAATCTTCCCTGAATATTCAAAAATCTATTCCCAGATGTTCTCAAAACTTATATTCATCTCCATGTTTAAATTTTATCCTATGTTCCACTCCAGGGGTTTGTACTAGTCTCAGGAAGGCCAATGGTAGCCCTTCCCAAAACTGCCCAAAATTGGCATTCTTCAAGAACTCCTAAAATCATCTAGGGAGAACTGACTTTACTTTCCTAATTCACCTAGGGGACTGAGTTTACATCCATTTTAGGGTCATTGGACTGATTGGGTAAGGATGGTGTCGAGGATGGGTAATCCTAGGATGTCTTGGAAAGGTAACATTTGAAAATTTTGACATAGGGGTATCGTTGTCATGCTTACAAATTGGGAATTTTAGCTGTTGCACATTTACATGACAACAAGGCCTTTAATGATCATATTTTTGAACATCCCCAAGGTATAGAGTTTATTTTACATGTTTCTTGTGAGGAAGCTATTAATTTGGAGGAACTCAACACTTCTATGGCCATACCAACTTCTATTGTTGCTCAATCGCTTGCTTATACTCTACCACATATTTCTACCATTTCCATTTCTATTAATACTCCTACCAATAACTTTATGCAACCCTTAGTTTCTCATCTATAGAAGGTTTCATTTATTGGTTATCAAGACTTAACTTCTCTTTATCAAGACCTTCAAGCTCAAATTTGTAAGTTGCAACAAGCCACTTTGCATACATCGCCATCTTTAGATTCCACCTTGTTGTTGCATACTCCATTCACACCCACCATCTCCAATTATTTGCTTCCTCCTAGTTTTTTCACTCCTAAGATTCCCATTTTCAATGGGCATGGTGACCCACAAGAACATCTTAGTCCATTTCACATTGCTTATCTTGATTTTGCTGATGATCATATTCTTTTGGCTAAAATATTTCCCCGTAGTCTCCATGATTATGCAATGCGTTGGTTTTATGACCTACCCATTCATTCAGTAGCTTCATTTACACACTTGGATGATGGATTTATTACTCATTTATCCATCAATATCAGATCCAAGATCTCTTATGCCCAACTAGCACAACTCAAATAGGGATCCAATGAACACCTAGCTAACTATGTTTTAAGGTATAAGAACAATCTAGCTAAGATGTCAAATGTGATCGCTGACTCCAAGATTTAGGATTTTTTAATTCAGAGTCCCTTACCACCTCTCTAAGAGAGTGTTCTATTTGAGACCTCTCCGTCATTTGATTATCTTTTTCATACTCTTAAGATTCTTGAGACCAAAATCCAATCTATAGGCAAGGTTAAGTATCAGGAGCAAGAATCGTCCTCCACTCACTTTCAAAACAGGATGCCATTCAAACCATCTAACACTAAAATGAGAAACACTAAAATTACTGTCAATGTAGTCACTACTCCTAAAGAGGTTCAATCAACACAACCTAGACATCCATTTACTAATTTTCCTATGGCCCCACATCTCATATTGTAATAGCTTCTCGAGAGCAATCTTATCATCCTTCCTCCACCATTAGAATTATACCCATCACAACCAAAAGGTAGGAATTACAATGAGACATTCTTATGTGAATATCATATATGTGTAGGACATTCTATGAATCAATCTTTCAAGCTCCATATGATCATTCAAGATCTTATTGAAAATAACAAGCTTGAGTTTCTGGAACCTATAGACTTTGCAACATCCACTGACAAGAGTAAGCTAAAATTATCTAATAACCATCCTCAACAACATGACAAGAAAACATTTGAATCTTCTGATAATCTTATATATCATGTAGTGCCTCCTTCTACATTAGGTTCTTTTGATTTATTAGTTACAAATATTGACGCTTCACCACCAATGATCTCTTTCTTTGACCACGATTCTCATGCAAATTTTACATCTAATCACTTACATATCAATGCATATATTAGATCAACCTCCATCAATAATACTAAATTCAAACCATCATGGCTCATTAGTGCATGTTCTATTCCACCTCTCAAGGCTATCAGTTACCCTCTTTCATAAATTGCATACGCTATGAACAAACCATATGGTGTCGTCAAATTGTATGATACAATTATTCCTCTTACTATACTTTTTCCTTTCCTCATTGGAAACACATTTGATGGGTGCAACATGCTTCTTGGTTTCAATTGGATTCGTCTATCTCAATCCATCATATCTATGAATCACTTGCGACTGAAATTTATTCACAACAACCAGTTTTTTTTGTTGATGGTATTCCTCCATCTATTCCATGGTCATCATATCCTCCCACATTAACTAGCACATTATCTACCTCGCCTAACACACCACATTCTATGTTACTAAAATTGTAATTTACTCCTAGTTCACCTTCTCATGCATTATCTACACGACTTCTTCACTATGCTAGTCCTACACATAGGTATATGTCCATTCCTAGAAAATTACTGCATCGTGACATAGATCACCACCTTAGTTTATTCCACGTAGACATCTATCACCTTTGCAATCACCACCATGTAGATCTCCATCGCCAACACATTTTGTGATGCCACAGAATTCCTCACATATTTATCCATCACATGCACATATAATTCATTCACCAACACATCATCTATCTACTATACCACAACTATTAGAGCATGGTCATATGCTTACATCACCACATGCATCAAATGGAGGACCTTCATTCTTCACCTTCATTGGTTAATTTATTCACTTATGTACACTTAGGGGGCATAACATCTAATACATCACACCCTCATCTTAGTATCTATGCATCCATCATCTTTATATAGTCATACATCAATCTCTTAATATATACATACTCATCATACACTATAAAGTCATCATTTTCCGATGACACACTCTTGTGTTTCGGTTCAAACTTGATCGTTGAGGGAATCTTACACACATGAAACTGACACACTACACAATAGGTACTACACATTGTGTCTCTATACCACATCTCACATCATGTCTTACAAGTTACATCCTACATTCTATACTTAGTCTACTCTGCACATTTCCACATCACACATATTCTACATACTATACTAGTATTAATCACATATGAGTCTAGCATTACATCATCCTACATACCACAGCATACACTCTACACATATCACATTACATTCTACACATTGCATATTTACACATCATACACATAATTTGTCGTCAATTATCATTGTATATAATATATCCTCTTCTACGTGTTGCACTCACTACCTTATGACACTTTTAGTTCCCTAGTCCATACTTGACTACCAAGGGATTACAAATCAAATGGAACTTATCTTCATCACACGTTCATCATTCAACCTTTCATCACCTGACATTCCTAGGTTAGTGACATGCACTATAGGCTAAATGGTCACCTACTCTATCATCTTATAGTGGTATATGCTTTAGGCTACATCACCACTCCCTACTATTCATCTTATAGTGAGATACGATTTAGGATAAATCATCACTTTTACGCTCATTTTTATGTGATATAAACTTTGGCTCTAGGGTCACACTCACACATCATCTCTAGGTTACATATCATCACCACTACACATACACATTCATCATAGTGTGTTAAACACAATAAACACTTTGGCCATTTCCTAATGGCGCACTCTCTTTTACGGTTCATTCTTGATTATTGAGGGGGAAAAACAAATGAACCTCATTACATACAACTCCAGTCACTTGAGGGGCGCACGGATCCTACCATTCATCTTACATTCAATTCCATCCATCCACAACATGTTGCATATCTTGGTTGCATTTTATCTTTCTTGAATTTTTTTTATATGGTCATCTTATTACACATGCTAGTTAGATCTCTTGTATGTCATTTATCTATACTATACACACATTCATGTTCACACCTTTTCTTAGTTATCATCACAGATACAGGTCTTTTGCATGTAGCACAGATTCTCACCTACTACCCATCCTACATTGGTCACTAGGGGAATCCACATTTGTATTTCACAGGTGCTATTGTTTCATTTTGTACTTAGCACTTTACATTATTTTCTTATACATGCCTTTGACATACTAGTTATCTTTTTAACATTCTAACAGGTGCTTCATGTGTAACATTTTTTTGTAGGATTACTTGCTTTCATAGCTATATGTTGTTTGTACTTTTCTACTATTGTTTGCTATTGTATATGGGCCTTGCCCTTTGTTTAGTGTGTACACTTATTTGATTTATGTTCCCATTAAGGCCTTGAGTGTCTTGCGATATCGTGAGTGATTTTCCATGTTTACAACCCACTTTGTGTGGCTTACTTTGTCTTTTTGCGTGTTTAAATTTAATAAATTACTTGGTAGCTTATACACTATTTGCGTGGCTTACACTTATCTTATACATATATCCTTATTCATACTAACACTTATTTTTAGACAGCCTCTTGTTTGTGCACACCTTGGTTTCCACCAAGTGCTTTCCCTTCCCCTTACAGGGTAGAGTTACAGAGTTCATGTGGTTGGTCCTCTTTTGGGGCTGCATTCTCCTATCAACGATGTCACATACACCCCTAAAGAGGGGGGAATCATTTGGGGTTTACATACTACATAATGCTTCTACACCAGTTTAGTTTCCACACTTTGCATTGTGGGTTATACAATGAGTGGGTTCAAACTAGTCTACAAACCCCGTACATATCAAATTTTATAGAACATAGGCATCCTTATAATTATCAGGAGTAGTTAAAGGTTGGAGGATATGATAGAATTCCTCCCTGTATTTGTTTTACTAGTGGTGTTGGATCACCCAAAAAACCCAGGTAATATAGAGATCTCTACACACATTATTAGGGAAGCAGTTATAGGTTGGAGGATACAATGGAATTCCTCCCTATAGTTTTTTGGCCTATGGCATCGGATCTCCCAAAAAACCCTGGAAATACATGATATCCTTCTATCTTTATCTCTCATCATGAATTAGGTGCACATGTTCCATTTTTCATTTACGTATTTTACACTTACATGATTTTACATGCTATATACATGCATATTTTACATGCATTTTTGACATATATAATTAAGTATTTGACTACTTGATCATCTTCTCTTAGCAGGTCCGACCGTATAAGAAGTAAACAGACAATGAAAACAACAACAAAAACAATAATAAAAATTAACAATGTAATCGAAAACAACATCTTGCGGCAGCACACACACCATACTAACATGAAGGTACGTCACACATCGACAACTATTTACATGTTTCCACCCTAGGTTCACTCTCATCACTTTTTACTCTTTTGCATATTTAGTTTCCACACTCTATCATCTTTTTGTCACTCCACGCTTTGTCTAGTCCTTCGGTGCATTTTCTACATCACTCTACATGGACATTAGGTACACATATCTATCTACTTTATGTTACTGAGAGTTCCACTCACCAACATAAAGTGGGGGAAAATGTAGGCACTAAATCACGTACTTTGGGTATTATTTAGTCTCGGTATCATACTATTCATATGGTTTTTGAGGTAAGAAAGTATTAATTAACCCCTGTCTTTTGGCCATTTAGTTTTCTTTATGTCTTCATCCTTGACCTTCACCACATATATGCCCAATCTATCTCTGTCATTTTGTGTTATTTTACACTTAAATGGGGCACCTAAACTAGTACCAGGGTGCCCATAGGCACCCTGGTCTCAGTCGGGTTGCCCTATTCCTTTTCCTACTTTACTTCTATATTTTGGTTACTTTCTAGCCATTTGAGCTTTCTATATTTTTTATGGTCGGCATTTTCAGGGTTAATTATGAAATAAGAACAAGAGAACCATATAAATATAAAGTTATGAGACCATAATGAGGGACCAAGAAGTAGTCACTAATATCATCCACCTAGAGTTGCATCCATCTAAGGCATCTAGAGCTCATTTGCATCCATATAGATCCATCACAAGGGATAAGGATGGTTCATCTGTATCACACTGCATAGGAAAAAAGTTTATTATATTCCATCCACTATTTAATACATTTATACACATAGTTATAGCTCATTACTTCAAAAAGTGTGACTGACATAAGAGCATCTAGGGCATGATTCACACACACTCACTCTGAACTACAATTAGGTATGAAATGTAGTGCAATGCTCAGTTAGTAAGACCACCATTGTGGCTACTAAGGACATTCCAACCCCTTCATTTGCATTTTTCTTTTTTAGGGTTTGATGCTTGTTTCGGGGTTTTGCAGGTCTATTCTTCATAACTGATTTCCAATGACATTCAACATAGTGCAGCTAATTACATGCGATAGGAAATAAAGGCCTCACCTCATCTTTTGACCTTGCCAACTTGGTTTCTGGATCTCCTGTACAGATTAAGGCACCCAAAAATTAGACTAGGGTGCCCACAGGTGCCCTGATCCTCTCCCAGGCACCCCAATCCACTCATATTTATATGATCTGCATCTTTCTGGACCTTGGCATATTTGTTTCCTCTTCCTGCTTCTCCATCCATCTTTGTGGCATAGTCCAACAACCTCGTTGAATTAACTGAGTTATTTCTAACTTTCTTTGCACACTAGGGTTTTACATTTCTACTTTCTTAGTTTCTTGGATCAATTTCCCTTTTTAGTTAGCTTTCATTTACTAGAATACTTATTATATTAAATTAATAATAATCCACATTTTAGTTAATCAATCCACTAGATTTTGAAGTCACCAATAACACGGATGAATATAAAGATCTTATCTTGGGCATGAAAGCTACCCTCGACATGAATAATGCTTATCTGCTTATCTCCACACTATAGGGGACTATCATTTGCTGTGTTGACATGTTATTGGAACCTGTTAATGTCATATTTAATGCCTTAAATATTATAACGACATAGTTTAAGAGATAAAATCATGCTTCACCTTATTTACCATCAAGTAGATCCCACATGAACAAAATACCTTGGCTAACTCCTTGGCCACAACTACCACATAGTTTCAGCCACATTCTAACTCTCATAAATCTATTCCCTCAATAAAAACTTACCAAAATCCTACTGCCTCACATCATGAATATGTCCAAGACATCTGCCAAATTCAAACAAACACCCCTGCAATTTTTCCTTGGTATGAAAACATGCACCAATTCATCCAACATTAGACTTACCCAGATTACACAAACTCATGAACATAATTGTGCATATTTAAAAATGACCTCAAATATGTGCTCAAAGATGACGTATTCTATTATCGAAACTTCAAAGACACCCTACTTTAATGCATCAATAAAGATAAAGTTCCCCTTGTCTTAGAAGAAGTGATGGGAACAATTGTGGTGGCCATTAGAGCGGTCATGCTATAGCCCAAAAATTCCTACATATGGGTTACTATTAGCCTATCCTAGAAATTGATGCTCATGCCTTTGCTAAAAATTGCAAACCTTGCCAATTTCATGACGATTTGATTCACCCCCCTTCATTGAGCTGTAATCCATTTTTGTTCCCTCTCCCTTCACTATATGGGGATTGTATTACATCGGGAAGTTACATCACTCTCAATATGGTCATGTCTTCATCATTACCACCAAAACATATTTCAACAAGTGGGTTGAATCCATGTCCCTCATTAACATGTCTGGACTTACCACCTCCAGGTTTTTCCTCAATTAGATCATTTGCCACTTTGGAATTTCCCACACCATCAACTCTAACAATGGTAAGAGTTTCAAATGCAAATAAATGAGGAAACTCTACGCTAAGTTCAATATCAAACATTGATTCTAAACACCTTTCCATCCCTAATGCAACATTTAAACCAAATCTACAAATAAAATAATCAATAAGATCCTACAAAATATGGTTCATGAGTCACACATGGATTGGCCTACCAAAGTATATCCTAAATTATGGAAATATCACACCACTGTTCGTATGGCCACTGGGGAAAGGTATTTTTCTCTTAGTTATGGACCTAAGGTTGTCTTTCCACTCAAGGGGGAACTCCCTTCACTCTGTATATCCATCCGTGGAATCATTATAGATGAGAAACTCCGTAAGGCATGCCTTCATGAACTTGACATCCTAGAAGAATGACATGATCATGCCTATACTTGTAATTAAAAGAAAAAACAATGCATGGACGTGAAACATAATAGACATGTTCATCTACGTACTTTTGATGTGGGTGACCTTATTATAAAACTTGATTATACGCATGAAAAAGAAGGGAAATACACTTAGAAATGGTGGGGAGCTTGAGAGTTCTGGTACTCGGTTACCATCACTCCATTATCCTTTTAAAATTCACTACTTCATTAACCTTTTTTTCTATGAAAATCAACATCTTGGTTTTGATTCACCATGTTGTTTCTTATGGGATAGCCATGTCCTTGTGCATCCTCACTTAGGATCTTAGTATTTCTTGGATTTATTTTCCTCTCTTATTATTATGGCATCTACCTCATGGTTTTTTGTGCTTTTTAGCATTTTTATTCACCCTTTAGGTTAATCATACATGTTTTATTTATTTGCACCTTCATGTTTTATGACATTACCTCTTTATAATTTCTACCATACAGATTTCTTGCACTTTTTAGAATTTATGTTTCCCACCTTTGTTTTTGGTTGTCATTGATGTCTCTGTGTTTTCCTAATGCATCTTTTTCATGGAAGTGGTGAGTCTAGGGAGTCACAGAGTGTTGGTTTCATGATAGTCCATACTAAGTCAAATTGATGCCTTTCAAGTGCATGTGAATCATGAGAGTCTTTGTGGTGAAAAGGAAATCTATAAAATACTTCTAGTAGGTGTATATTAGGTGGATGAACTCATTCTAGGACTCATAAAGTCAAGAAACAAGTTTTGGAGAAAAATGCTACTTCTAGCCAAAACTACCCTTGAGGAACCCATTTTTTCTTACATGCAATGGTATTGGCCAGAGATTCATAGGAAAAAATATGGATAACCAAAAAATGGAATGTATATAGGGATGTATTATAGTTCTCAATTTCAAATTTCATTAGATTCTAAAATGGGGATTTTGAGTTATTCAAGTTTTTCTAAAACCACCTTCTTGAAAAATGCATTTCAAGATATCTAGATTATTAGCACTCAAGAAAACATATGATGGATTCTTCAGATAAATAATATAAGGAATTTTTGTATTAGAATCCAATCCTAAGATAATGCAAAAAAAAAATCAGATTAATTGGACATGTTTTGAGAAAGATATGAACATTTTTATGACAGGATTATTTTCCTTCTTGACATGTGTTTGAGTATTTAAGGTCAAGATGAGTTGTTTTTTTCTTATAATAAATATTGTGAGTGATGAAATTTTTAGGGAACCTCTAATAATATCTTCATGCTTAGATGTTGACAAACACAAGGTGAGCTTCTTAAGCATATCCTTCAGTTGTCTTGAAATGGCAATGTTTCTCTCTTAAGCCTGACTGGTTTAGTCTTGTACAAGACCCAAAAAGTGGTGTAATGGTTGCAACAAGAGCTTAGTAATATTTCAAAATTATATTTTAAGGTGATAAAATCATTTCAGAAGTTTTTGGTCTACTTTCTTGATTGAAAAAGGTTCTTGGAGTCATGTTTTTCTCACTCTCAAGCATACAACTGTGTTGTTTTCTGAAGAAAGTAATAAAGCATAATATCCAGGTGGAAGTGTCATGTTTGGGTAAATCCTTACACTCTTCAAATCCCATAAAAAACACTCAATACATAAAACAAGTTCAATTGCAGTTCATAACTTACCCCAAACACTCCCTACTTCATTGTACCTATTTGTTCTTCATTTATGGGAGCATTCAAAGTGATTGCATGTTGGTTTGAAATTCAAACATGGATGGTTATCTTATTTCAAGTACAATTTCACTGGTTCTTAGGAGAAAAAGTGCTACCCATTTCTCTGAGGAAATTTTTTGTCACAATTTAAGATTCAAAACCCTTGACTGTCTTCTATGAGAAACATTCTTTGCTAATTTTTGAAGACACATGTGGTTTCTATGAATAAATGGATGTTCAACAAGCTTCTAAATCACTTGAAAAGGATGGATATCTCATTTTCACAACCACAACAATTGAATTTTTTTAATTTCACTTCAAAATAAGGAGGAAATCAATTTTGTTGCTCTCATGACCTTCACTGTCTTGTTTACCCTAATCTAGGGTTTTACCAAAACGAATTTGATCGAATCTTTCTTACCCTTCAAAAAAAATTCATGAATTTTTGAAATAAGATTTGTGGAGTTGTTAGGAGTTGTTTGAAAAAATAAATTTGGAGATTGGTTGAGTATCAAGTGAGAATTTTTTATTAGAAATATCAAAAACGTGCAGAGGTTTTTCAAAATTGATTTTCTTATTCTGGCACAAAATTTCTTGCAAATTGAAAGGTGTAAATGATTGATTTAGGTGGTTGAAGGTCTGTAAACATGTTGGAAATTTTCCTTTAGTTTTGGAGGATATTATTTATGCTCACAGTGTAAGAAATCTCCATGAGTGGACTACTCCCCTACTTTTTCATGTAAAGCATGAACTTAAGTTAATGCTTCAATGTTAAATCATTTTGGAAAGTACTGAACTTAGGTCAAGTAGTCTAAAAGGCATAAGACACAGTGATATCAAGATTTGAGGTGTCAATCAATGATACTCTTGAAGGTTTCAAGACATGTCAATAGTTCCAAAAATCATAGGGTCTGTAAATGGAGTCTAAGCCTATCATAAGTTAAAGTTAATCAACTCTTCATTTACATCATAGTATGAGATATGGAAGCCCTAGCACAATTGTATGAAGTTTGAAAGTCTCTACTAAGTCAACTATATGAGGCACTTTCTCACCTCAAAAAGGAATATAAGGAGTCAATAGTGTTTGTCTCAGTTTATAAAGTCTTTTGGACACTCAAAGACATGAAAAGTCAAGAGTTAGGATGTTGTAATTTGAATCCTTGGAGGTGAAGATGAATATTTGCTCACAATGAGACAAACTATGTTGTGCAATGGTTGTAGAAGTTGAAAAGGGAGTATATACAGTTTGGTAATTTTTCAAACTTATAGAAAAAGATATGTAATTAGAGTTCCTTAAACAAAATAGAGTGTGATATGAATATTAAGAGATAAATACAATAATACAATGAATATACATAAATAAAATCAAATGGTATGATGAAGAGGTGAGAACAATGAATGAAATGGTAATTTGAGAACAAGAGAATATATAGAAATAAATAGAGATACAATGAATATATAGAAAACAGAACAGATTGAAAAAAAACCTAGGTATATAATAACTCAGAAGGTAAAAATAGTGAATGTGTGAATAATAGAGGGAAAAATTTGATAACACATGATATACAAAAACTACAGTGGTATGAGATCAAAATAACAGTAAAAAGTTAACATAGAACTACAAAAGGTATTGATGAAAATGAAGTGAATAGAAAACAAAATAAGTAAGGTGGGAAAACATAGTAGAAGACCAAAAAGGCAGATGATTTTATCAAAGAAAAAACAATAAAAGGAAAGAAAGATAAGAAGCTTATGAGCTGTGAAAGACAATGCAAAACTGAGATCAGAGACATAGCTGAAGTAGCTGATATAAAATTGTATCAGGATTAGTTTTCATGAATACTTGACAGTGAATAAGTTATAAGAACAGGTGAATTTTGAAGTGATTTAGTAAAGTTTCCATAATCAGTTGATAAAGCAACAAGATAGCTACATGGTCAGTTGTTTGTCAATATTGTCTAAGTAGGTGCTTGGACTAAATCCAGCTGAGTGGGTGTTTGGTACACTTTAAGTTGGTACTTGAAATAATATTTGAAGTGGGTACTTCATGAATAAGTGGGTGCTTATCCATTTGTTAATTATTATTCCAGAAATGGTTTTCTAAATAAAATGCCTATTTCAAAGTGAGTTTTTCCCTTCTTGGGTTTCCCACTATAAACACTGTGTCACTCTCATTTGTGTTGTTTTTTTCAAGTTCTTCTTGTGATCTTAGAATAACTACTTGTTCAATTTAAGTAAGATAGAAAGTTTGAAAATATTTTATTATGCTAAGCATTGATTCATTCCCCTCTCAATGCTTGTGATATCTAATAGTTGCTACCCACCATTTGGATTTGACACTATGAAAATTTACCCATGTATCTCTAATTTCCAAATCTTGACATCCATCGCATGGGCCCCCAAATAGGTGATTTATGTCTTAAATTACTGATGATCCTCTAGTGTTTCTTTATAGTTTTTCTTCTCTAGGGTACTAACAACATGGATTTCACTCGTACGTGATAGGATGAACAACACTATTATGTACGCATTGGTGGGTATATTTCATTTCAGTTATTCCTTTCTTTTCTTTCAACGTCTACTTTTAATTTTGGTGTTATGTATCATTCATTTCGCTAATACCGCATGTTTTTCTATTGTAACATCCGGTAATCAACGGTTGGGGCATATGTAAACACCTAATTTTTACACTTTTTTATTTTCATACCTATTACTAGAAATTTCACTTTTTAGGTTAGAGGTCGGTAATGCATATGTCTCTATAATTGGTTCCTTAAGGGGCTCGTTCCAAGATACGATTATGGTTATTCATGAAACCATTGGGTTAGGGATGATACATGGAGAGAGAACAAATTTTTGTTCCATTTATGTCTTTTTATTGCTCTTATCTTCTTATTTCCCTCCTCATTATTTCGACACCTTGCTTGCTTATGCCCTCATTAATTCTACCTTGAATTTTCCTCTCTTTTCATGACATTCGCACACATTCCATCTCATTTCCCTCCCTATATGACGTCATCCCCCATGGGAAATTATGTCAGTGAAAATTTAAATTCCCTTCCAATGCCTTCACCCGTCAGCAATGGCATTGGTATAAAGACCCCAACTCACATTTTCACATCATAAAATCAAAAGGAAATCACCATTATATTTTCTCTCTTGTGCCAACTTGCATCTTCTCATTAAGCTCTTGGATTTCTTACATCTTGGCTCTTGGCTTAGAGATTCTTCTTACTTAGATTGGTTTTCTTCCACTTTTGGGTCATTTATAGTGATCTAGGATTGGATAATTTCCCATTCTCCACCTAAATTTTTTTATCTCTTGGTGTATTGTCCTTTGGGAGATAGATGTATCAATGACCACTCCCCAATAAGAAAGTTCTCTAACTCAATTTTTCATTTTGTATAGAGTAGTTTCCTGCATTCACTATTTACTTTATGTTAGATTAGTATTTTATGCACATGTTAGGTTAGCATATTGTATTTCAGTTATTTATTTCATGTTACATGTTTTACTTTAGTTAGCATAGAATTTACATGCTTATCTTGTTCATTATTATCCCCCATAGTGTAGATACCTCCATAGGGTTCCTTCCTCTTCTTCGAAATAGGGCCTTGGAAACCTTAGGTTGTCCTGGTGTAAGGGTTACTTACCTTGGAGTATGCAATCATATCATTCCCTATAACCCCTTTAATTATATCCATTTGTGTTATGATCTTGGCGCATCCCTTACTCGTTGCTTTGATAAATAAATGATAAGAGTGCACGGTGTCTAGGCACATTTTTCCTGCCATACAAACTCTAACAACCTAATAATATCATCACTTATTTTCCTACAATATTGCATGCCTTTAATGACACCATTTATCCCACATTGGGAATGGTCATCTTACATATCAAATTTTGCGCCAAGACCCTCCTTGAAATATTATATCTTCTAGAGGGAGAGTTTATAGACAACATGCTATGTGATGTATCCCATCCACTCTCGAGTGATATATAAAATATGAACATGAAGGTAAAACCATCACTCTTCTAAACGAACCGAATCCTTTTAAGGCATGTCACATGACATTTCAACCTAATGACGTGCTAGTCCCTAAGACAAAATTGGGATCATCAAATTAAGCCTCTAATAGTTCATCCATCACCACATAAAAATTACCAGATGATACCCCTTTTAATGACGTCATGCAACACCTTTTGCTGGGGGAGTATCGCTTGCTTACCCTTAATTCACTTCCTATGCCTAAAACATACAAAAGGCCTGATAAAAAACCAATGTACAAACCTAACGTTGGAGATATCATCTCCTTTAGCCCTCCACATATTAAAAATAATATCTTCTACAGAGGGATCGATCATCCTTCCCCACATCATAACAATATACATCATGCTAAGCCATTCATATCAAAATTTTCCTTCTTATTGTTGGTTTGCAAATCTATCGGGTGGGCAGATCTATGGATAGAGAGGCCAAAAGTGTGTAGGGCATAGCCCCTCTTTAAGACAACAAAGTGAAATTGGTTTATTGCTATTCTACCAGCAAGAACATGTGCAAGTCCTACAATATTCTGCCTTCACGGGGGTTTGGGATCTCATCCCAGTAGGGTTAGTTCCGACGAAGAATAGAAAGGAATGAAAGAAGGAATGGAAGAGAGATGGATCTGAAGGGAGAAAAGAAATGAATTCCAAAGTAGAAAGGTCAGAGGGTTTATGTTTTGGCCCGGTAGTAAATAGAGCCAAACTTACTCACATAAAAAAATAAAGCAATACTAATAAACAAAATGACAAAAGTAGATATGAATCTAACAGAATAAACACATAGATTTGACGTAAGAAGGATCTGATGCATATAACACATGTATTCAACAAAAAGTCTCAATATGTGTATTAATGTTTTCTTCTGTTACAAGAAATCTCAAAGTATTTCTCTCCTCACTTCTATTTTCATACAAGATTGTCCACACCCCTTGAATACTACAAGTATCCAAGTAATTATAGAAGGAGAAGGAGAAAGAAGCCAAAAAGGAGCCAACAACTTATTTATAAAATATCTAAATGTCAAATGTTGACTTTGGGGCAATTTTTTGGATGACAACATCCCATGGTGCAGCATGGATGATGTCATCACGTGTGCCAACATACTTTTAAATACTTTTACAAAAATGGGATTTATCCCAGGAGGAGGAAGCCTATTCATCATCATCCCTTTTCTTGAATGGAGTGTCTTGCTTCTGCTCTAGAGAGGTGATATGATACTGAGCTCGATACTCCATGAACTTGTTGATCATATTCTGAAGTTGATCATGATCGGGACCTTTTGTGTGATCTCCAATAACTTCACAAGTTTCTTGTTCATCTCTGAGCCTATCAGGGAGCTTAAAGTATTCGTTTCCTGCCTCTATCAAATACTTGACAAAATCGTGGCAAGCCAGAAGGTTGTTAATAGATTCTTGGTCAAAAATGACCTCTGGCGTCAAACCTTGTGATGCAATTCCCTTGAAAATCTGAATAATATCGTTTGTTTCTCTCAAGGTGAATGATGCGCTAAGCAACCCTGGAGACATTCTCAAGACAATCTTCTCCATTTGATGTTTCACGTCTAGGGCTTCCTCCTTGATTTTGTCTATCTTTTCTAGGACAAACTCCATTTGATCAACCTGATAGTCTAAAGTGACAAGTGCTTTGTTATGTGATCACGGGTGATCAATGATGCTGAATTTTAATAAGTCATCAGTCGGGAAGTCAACCATTTTCTGGAATGTCTCGTGTTGCAACCTGGCATGGTCCGACTCTTCGGAGATGGGTCCTGCTATTGCCTGGAGTTCATTGTTTGCATTATCTATACTTTGGTAGAGGCCTGTGAACTTCGTGATTACTTCCTCACTGTCTCTAAGGATCTTCTCTCTCCAGGAGGACACTACTGCACCTTGTTCACCAATCTTAGCGTATTCATTTATCTTCTCCTCACTAAGGATTTCAGGAGTTTTGTCGGCAGCTATAGGAGGTGTTTTACCCATTCTTTGCAGAGCTTGGAGAAGATGTTCATTTTGTTCCTTTAACATTCTCTTCTTCTCCTTTGCTTCTTGCAGTTTCTTGCAAAGGGCATCCATGGCTGACAAGGCCTCTCCTTACAGGCTCTCTTATGATGTTCCCATTGTGAACTAGGTCACTGTAAAATCTGTAGGATACAGATCTTCTTTCTTCTTTATGGGATCTAAATAGGCTATCTCCATAACCCTTTTGCCTGAAGCACTTTTTGAAAAGTGAGTTATCACTTTTTTCTTCTTTGGTCCTTTAGCCGGGATGACGGAGAAGTCCATGGGTGTAATGGGGACTTTCCTCTTGTGTTGGCTTAGGTGGTCTAAGATCCTGCTTGGACTTATGGGAGTGGGACTAGAGGAAAAAGAAGAGATAGGGGTGGAAGGAAGAACAAATGTAGTGGACATGGGGAAGTGTGTCAAAACACTTGGTGGCGGCATGGAAAAAGGGGCCGACACACCAACGCTCACGGGATTAGGATTCACTACAAGAGAGGAAGCCATGGGGGTGGAAGGGATCTATGAGATGAGGGAAGAAATGCTAGGGGACAGATTTGCAAGGGAAGAGAAGATGGAGGAAGAGGGAGGGGGAAAGGAAAAGATAAAGGAGAAGACACAACAAAAGGAGTGGTTGTTTGAGAGACATGAGGAGGGGAAGGAGGAGCAAGAGAGGGAATGGTTGGTACTTCATCAGTTTTGGTTGTGACAACATCCTGAGTGGATGTGTCCGTTGGAGCACTTACCACTTCTTCTTTTCCTAGGGACACTAAGTCCACAACTTGCTCTTCTACGGTAGTAGGAGGGATTTCAGGAGCTTTCTTTTGAGCAGTGCTTGCCTCTCCCACTTTATCTTTCCCTTTGCCTCTAGGTAAGTTTTTTGGCCTGGTGGGTGCATTTCCCAAGGGAGATGTAATAAAATATACCCCAAGATAGATGATACCATTTTTCTTACACCAATGTTCGGTGTGTTGCAGAGAAGGTTGAACCCTTTCTTTCATGGTCTGGGGTGCTTTGTACCTATCAATATCTGCGAATGACCAATCATCCCCTTCCATGTCTAGGTAAAATTGATCAATTTTCTAATCAATTTATAGGAAATCCTTTGGGATGATGGCCACGTCATATTGAATGATCTCTGCCAGGGCCAGCTGGGAGTGATCCTTTCATTTGAGTTCGACTTCATGATTTAAGTCGATGTAGATATCCTCAATCTGAGGAACATGGATAGGATCGATCTTTTCCCCTGGAAGGCAACCACGAGGATCAAAGGTTGGCCTTGCTGGGAAATTATGCTTCAAATTGAGCAATTCAAGATCTGCATACATCTTCTGAGCTTTACTTTGTGAGGGGCACATGTACCTGCCTATTATGAGGGGAAATGGAGTTCCTCCCTTCTTCCTCTTCATACACTTCTCGTGATAGGTGATAAGCTACCTTGATAGCTTCAGAAGGATTAGTTTAGGCCCCGTATATCTTGGCAATATTGTGGGTTCTCCAAAGAAGTTGGCATCTCTGAGATAGGTAAAGGTGGGGAATTGCGTAAACAATGCTCCCCACTTCCTTGTGGTGGTGATCACACGTTTGCTTGTCTGACCATGAGTCATGTTGGGCCTTAAGAGGTAGATGATGCCATAAAAGAAGACATCATTGATCTTGCTGAACTGAGTTATGTTGTTCTCAAACCTTAACTCTGGATAATATTCATATATTTTGACTTGGGGCCATACCCCATACTGATTCAACCTCGGTAGTCTTTCTTTGAGGCAGCTGCATATACTACATAAGAGTTCATATAGAACCTCCCAGTTGTTGAAAGTCATTGAAGTTGTTCTGAGATTGTATCATTGATAATCTCACCCAGCCAAAACGCTGATTGGGCACATTCTTATTCATTTTTTCAAAATACCTGAGCATCCACTTGTGAAAGTAATGGGCATTAGGGAGCCCATGTAATCTGCTTAGGAAGGTGATCGTGTCACTCAACTCTTTTGAAAAATCACTGTGATGAATTACTTGAGGCCACCTACTCGCCACCTTTTTATTCTTGAGGTACACCTCATTCATCATCTACATGCACTTGTCCTCATTATTGGTCTAAGTCTTCATGCAGTCTTCTTGACTTACTACCACAAAATGTCTGTGGTGGGGGATGCCCAAGATAATTTCAAAGTGTCAGACTATGAGGTTTATTATCACTTTTCCTTCCTCATTTTCGACACATCCTATGTCCTTGTTGTAACAATGGCCCACCAACATGATGAATTCATTATTAATTGCGCTCACTGGGAGCCCTGCAAAATAGTGTAGACCACTGCCAACTAGTTTATCCATCCATGGGTTGCCTATGACCTTTTAAGTTCTAGCCCAAAATTCATCCATGTCAATGTGGCCAAGCTCTGAGTCTCTGATATCGAGATCGCACTCTGCAAGTGAGTCAGGCATCCTGACCTTTTGGTATTTGTATTTCATCTCTTTCTCCGTCAACTTGGCTTTTCCTTTGAACTTGGTTGGCTTCTTACTTGATGAAGACATAAGTGAACTCGAGGATTTTTGTTTCTCTGCAAGAAGAATCAGAGAGTTCTAACGTAGAAGGGCCATGTTAGCCATCAAGTTGTCCATAAAAGCTTTTTAGAATGAAAAATTATCAACTTATGAGCCTCTGGGCCCAAGGCGCAACTTTACTACAAGCTGCGGGGGCTTGTAAAGCAATGCACACCTTAAGGGAGTGTTGCATTGGATAAAGTAGCCCCAAAAGGGGCGCGGGGCATGGAAAGGATACACACAACATTTAGATGTTGATGTCAAGGAATATGTGCTAGCACATAGGAAGTGATTTAACTTGGCATAGATTTGTTTGGTGTAGCAGGGTATCCGGGTGCCCCATTGGCGCAGATGTGGTAGATGCTACACGAGGGTGAGGTGCACCAAGCGCATTTGCATAAGTTGTAACACATATGTCAAGTGCACCAAGGGGCTTAGTTTGCATGGTGTGGAAAGGGTTTGCGCAACATGCAGTGTTGTTGTAGTTGCTTTGACGTTAGCGCTTGCGCCGTAGGAATTTTGCAATGTTTTATAAGGCACGGGAAAGGATTATGCTGCATGGTCCTTTAATGCGCCAAAGGTGCAATTGTTTTTTATGTAACATATAGAAATAGTGCGCCAAAGGGGTGTGATTGTGTTTACTGTAATAGGAGTTTGTAATGCACCATAGTGAAAACAGTTTCACTATGTGGGCCAATTTCCCTTTTTCTTGATTTTTACTCTTTTGGCTCATATTTTGATGTCTAGGAGGGAAAACCTAGCAAGGCAAGGAGTGAAGGACAAATGGGCATGAGTTATTTTTGAGGCTGATCCTTCCAGATTTGTAGATCTGGAAGAAAAGGAAAAGGAGAGTTTACATGTGGGTACTTGGGTTTGCAAATGGTGTTATCCTTTCCTTCTAGGTTCATTTTTATTATTCAACAATCCTAATCACCTAGCCCAACATCCATAAAAACAACAACAAGGATGGTAGAAACCACTTACATGGTATAAATAATGATGAAGGAAAGAAGTGGGGTCCACGATCACGATGAATGGCATGCGCGGGCTGACAGGATAACGACATGTGCAGAGGAATAATTTTCATGGTTTTCAACTTGTGAAAATGACAGGTTCAATGTGCATATATATATAAAAGTCCACATTTAATGCACCAACCACTTTTTCCTTTGGCGCACTGGGAGAGATGTCAAAATGGAGGAAATTGTGCCTAGGTACGGGTTTGGATGTGTTGACGGGATGATGGGTGCGCTTAGGCACACTTTTGAGAGGCACAAAATTTCTAGTGTTGAAACTCCAGGAAGTGCACCAAAGGAAAAGATGGGTGCAATTTTGCAAGATCTTACAACAATGGTTCTTGCGCCCAACCCAAAAGGTTGAAAATGACCAAGTTTTCAAAATTTGATTTTCTGGAAGGGAGTTCTAGGCCATTCAGAACATCAATAGACCTTATCAGGGGACCGAAATGGAATTTTGGTATGGTTACCTACAAAATTTCCTTTGTCAATTTTACAGGATAACACTTATATAACCAAACCTTTGCACAAATGTACCTTCGCTGTTGTGCTTGGAAAGGATTTGGCCTAGGAATCTATGAACATGATATTCATGACCTATCCATTGATCATTCCAGTAAGCATCAAGAAAAACATGGATTAGGTTTCAAACCTTCTCTGGATGCCTCTGCAAATACTGCATCTAGATCGGTAACATAACCAAAACAATCTTCTCCACATTCAAATGATAACTCTATTGACATAGATGACACCATTTCCACCACATCTAATTTTTTTAGTCAATACGATTACCTTAGGACTGCTTATCTATCATAGTAACAATGATAATAAGACCCTTCCACTCATGTTAGCTAAAATGGTAGATGAGGACTCCCCTACCATCAAAATCCTTTAATGCCAAGATGATCAATATTTCCTCTCCTATATGGGGGTAGATGACCACTACCTTTACAAGATCCTAATACCCAAAACATCCAAAATTATTAACGAATCCACTATCAATGTTAGCATAGGGACTCCACAGGACCCTCACATAGTTAAAGTTGGCCAATCCTTAGATTTAGAAAAATTGAAGGACTTCACTTCCTTCCTCTCTAAACATATTCAGACATTTGAATGGTCATATAATGACATGTTAGGTATTGAACCTAACATATTCATCCATAATATATTCACCTATCCTAATGCCAAGCTTATCAAACAAAAGCTACGTAGGATACACCCTTGCGTATCTCTCCTCATCAAAGAAGATTTATAATTCCTTCTCTCTAAAAAATTCATCTTTCCCATTGACTATCCATAACGGGTCTTTACTATCATACACATAAATAAATCCTATGGAAATTTATGCATCTACAAATATTTCTAGACCTAAACCTCATTTGTATCAAATATGAATTTCCTCTTCCTAACATTAATCAGATCATTGACCCCACCATTGGCCATGAAATGCCATCTATTATGGATGGATTCTCTAGCTATATTCAAATCCTCATTGCAACTGGCGATCAACATAAAACCTCCTTCATTACTCCTTGGGGGACTTTTTGCTACTGTGTTATTCCCTTTAGAATTAAAAATGTAGGGTCCATTTATTAGAGTGTCATGACATATATTTTCCACAAACTCATTCATAAAACTGTGGAATACTATGTTGATGACCTTTTAGGGAAATATAAGAAACGTAGGGACCATCTCGTTATCCTTGCATTATCTTTGATCAACTTATCCAATATTTCCTTCACCTTAACCCTGTTAAGTGTGTATTTGGCATTCTCACAAAAACATTCCTAGGGTTTATTGTTTCCATTAGGGGAATGTAAGTATAATGTGCCAAGATCAAAGCCATAATTGAGATTCTTCCTCCATCAAACCTTAAACAACTTTGCAACCTTTAAGATAAACTCCAATCAGTTTTTCATTTCATCTCTCAGCTTTAGAATCATCGTCAACCTTTCCACTATCTCCTTTGAAAGGACATCCACTTCAAATAGGATCACAATTTTCAAAAGGCCTCTAAGGACCTCAACTAATATCTCTTATCACCTCCCGTACTTACACCTACAGGTAAGGGGGATCCCTTCTATTTATACATATCCACTACCATCCATGCCCTGTGTGCTATGATAGCACATTGAGACAAACAAGGTCGTGAATAGGTTGTTTATTATATAAGATGCACATTTCATGACTATGAGACCTGTTACACTGAAGCAGAGAAATTGTGTTGTGCATTGTACTTATCTACTTCCAAGCTTCACCATCATCTACTTAATCATAAAATTTACGTCATCACTAGTTTCAATCCCCTTAAAGCTATGCATTCAAAACCATATTACATTGAACATATCACTTGATGGCTTATTCTCATGACTGAGTTTGATGTAGAATTCATCCCAAAAAAATATATTAAAGGAAAATCCATCACTGACCATCTCATGGAAGCTCCTCTTCCTAACAATAAATTACCCCATGAATAATTTCCTGATGAATCCATCAACCCCATTGATTAAGAATACACTCCTATTAAAATGACACTTTTATTTGACGCATTTAAGTGTTAGAAAGGGGGAGGAACTGGTATCATTATCATACCTCCCTATGGGACTCCCATCACTCTATCCTTCAAATTAAACTCTGAATGCATTAATAACATGGCTGAATACAAAGCTATCATCATGGGTCTCCAAACTACTATCATGTTTGGTGTTTAAATCTTGTAAATATATAGAAACTATCATCTCTTCATCAACCAAATCAAAGGAATTTATCAACACAAAAATGAATCTGTATAATACCATTTTTGAGTTCCTCTTGGAATCCTTTGATTGTTATCACTCATCCCTTTATCAACCAATGATTCCAAACTTTTCATTTTTGTGCACATAATTGATCAAACATCTCACACCAACAAAATCCCTTCTATAAATCTCATCGAAGACAATCAAATATAAATCTGGTACACTCAAACTTATAGCTATCTTTTGAAATCTAAAATTCCCTCTGGCCTTTCGAAAAATGCTAAAAAATATTTTCTTCAACACACTACCTAATATATCATTATAGGTGGTTTTCTCTATAAACATGGATTTGATGGCCTCTTGTTGCAATGTTTCAAATATTATGAATCCACTAAATCTATCTAAGAAGTCCAAGATGACATATATAGTGGAAAATTCAACGGTATGGTTGTCACTAAACACGTTTTATGAATGGGATATTATTGTCCTCCTCTCAATCAAGATTATTGTGCATACGTCAAGAAATATGTTAAATGTAAAAAACATTCCAGTCTTAATCACATTCCCAGTCACACTCTACATCCAAATCAAGATCTATAGCCCTTCACACAATAGGGAATTGACTTCATTGGGATTATTAACCCTCGTTCTTCACAACGATGCCACTCTATAATCATAGCTACTAAATATTTCACTAAATGATTAGATGTTATTCCTTAGTCTCTACTAAAGTAAATAAAATCACCAAATTCATATATCAACATATCATATGTCTTTTTGGCATCCGTCACAAACTAATCACTGATAAAAGAAAGTATTTCAAAAAAAAGGAAGTGAAGAAATAATGCGAGACATTCAACATCAAACTAAGATTTTCATTCCCTTATTATCCACAAGAAAACATACAATCAGAAGCTTCTAATAAAACACTTAACAAAATCCTTATGAAAACCATTGACTAAGAAAGTAGGAATTGAAATCTCTAGATTTTGTTTGGTCTCTAGGATTATCAAACTAGCATTCATACTCTTACAGGTGCTATGCCTTTATCCTTAGTTTATGGCTTAGAGGTGATCCTAGCCCTTGAAATTTATATCCCATCACTCCACATATCCCTTAGATATTTTATCTTTGATGAGGATTATCATCAAGAACGTATAACACAGCTTGATTTGTTAGATGAATGTTTCCTAACATCCCTTGAACACCATCATGTTTATCAAGAACACGTTAAATGAGCATATAATAAACATGTCAAATAACATGGATTCAACATTGGTGATCTTATCCAAAAATAAAATCAAAATTCCACTACTTTAGAAAGAGTAAAAGTGGAAAGTTTATTTTGGTGGATGTAATCTGGAAACAAAACAACAACCGAACACAAGAATACCATTGACTATGATAAGACAGAATGACGACAAATCTGAAATATCAAAATAAATTATAATATTAACATGAAACTGTTACAATCTCACCCATGAGATACTTCAACAAGACTATGGGAGAAACTTTACAATTACACCTCTTGATGGCTTCTTCAACACACCTTTAACTGATGGCTTCCTTCGCACACTTCCTACAATATTTCTCACTACTTCTTTCTATGCTAAATGAGGGGGGTGGCCTCTCTATTTATAGAACTTCCAGGCTTATCCATCCTATCTCTAAGATAGGATAAGAAATCCACTCTGACGAATCATATTCCATACCTTAACTCTTATCTGTACATGTAAGCTTATCTGTTAAGATAAGATAAACCTTATCATTTTACATGGGTTCCACATTTTTAGACTTTTTACAAATAAAATACACAAAATATTTATGACCTCACTCCTTGTCCTTATTACCAATATAATATTTCTAATTCCTAATCATGTAGACCCTACTTCTCTAATTACCCAAACTTTGACATTTTAACATTACCGGACCACTTACGACAAATATTTACTTTTTACAACATTCCTATTGTACTTTGACTGTTACCGTACTCCACATTATTGGCGACACCGTACTGACGGCGCCGTTATCTTCTATCAGACGCTACTACTAATTATACTTAACAACATCCTATTCCTAATACATACATTAATGAAATAGAAATTATGGAGGAAAATTTTAGTGTCGACATCTTCCCCCTTCCTAGCTTCTACTCCGTCCTCGGAGTAGACTATTCTGGTGCTTGGAAAATCTTCAACTTGTCGTGGTTGACCCATTTCGTAATGGGAGTGCCATCCAATTCCTCCAGTCGGTACGTACCATTTTCATGCACAGCTACTATTTTGTAGGGCCCCATCCATTTTGGAAGAAATTTTCTCTGTCTTCTTTTTTTGTATCTGGAATCATATACTAGAACCAAGTCATTCACTTGAAATGGAGACCACCGGATCTTTTGATCAAAGTACTCCTTCTGCTTCATTTTCTTCTTATGGCTTGTATCCTTCGCTATTTCCCTCATTTCTTCTAGCAAATGAAGATGTACCAACCTTTCTTTTACTGAATCATTTTCATCCATCCTTTCATTTTTCATAACTCTCACAGTGGGAATATCAAACTCAATAGGAAGAACTGGATCAATGCCATAGGCCAATTGAAATGGGGAGTATCCTGTTGCTGACTTTGATGTTGCCCTATATGCCCACAATGCTGCATGAATCCTCTTATCCCATTTATGTACCTGCAAGGCTGCATCTTTTGCTAGAATTTGACACAGCACAAAATTTGTTCGTTCCACCTGTCCATTTGTGCTTGGCTTGTATGTTGTTGCCTTCCTGTGCTTAATAGAAAATTTATTGACTAGGGCTTCTACCACCTCATTAATGAAGTGGCTTCCTTGATCTGTTACAATTTCTAATGGACAACCAAATCTGGTGACAATACGTTCATATATGAACCTTGCCACTTCATCCATAGAAGCTGTCTTCAATGGCCTAGCTTCAACCCACTTGGTTAAATAATCTGTGGCAACTACAATATACTTATTTTGGCGTGATGTAGTTGGAAGTGGACCTACAATGTCTATTCCCCACTTTTCAAAGGGACCAAGGGGAAGAATAGGACATAATGGAGCTGACAAATATCACATGTCTTACAATAATTATAACAATCTTTAAAAAGAGTGGGCCAGTGATAACCTGCATCCAAGATCCTTCTTGCTGTAAGTTGTCCAGAGAAGTGCCCTCCACATGTACCATTGTGGAATTCTTCTAGCAGCTCCTTTCCTTGATCACGTCCAACTGCCCTCTTGTACTGTCCATCAGGTCCTATTCGAAATAATGCTCCATGCAGAATAGAATATGGACGACTGGCTTGAGTAATCTTTCTCTTAGTCTTTGCATTGGCACCATCAGGAAACTTGAATTCATTCAGATAATTCCAAATATCTATGTATTCACTAGGGATTGTGTCAAGGGAGAACAATGCTGCATCGGGAAAATCATCATCATCACAAGATGATCCTAAACCATCATAGGCTCGAGAGAGTGCATCTGCATTGACATGCTTCTTTCCTGGCCTATCTATAATATCAAATTCAAATTCTTGTAGCAAAATTATCCATCTTGCTATCCTCCCTGATGGGTTAGGCTTATTGACAATATATTTCAGAGCCTGATGATCCGTTACAACTATAAATTTCTGCCCTAGCAAGTAATTTCTAAACTTCTTTACAGCAAAAATGATAGCCAGAGCCTCTTTTTCAGTTACAGTATAGTTTACCTCAGCACTGCTCATTTGTCTGCTCCCAAAGTAAATTGGATGTTCATTCCCATTTTCATCCTTTTGGCTCAAAGTACTACCTAGTGCTGCATCTGAGGCATCAGTGTACACAATGAATGGCTTGCTCCAATCTGGATTCTTCAAAACAGGTGAAGACACCAGGGCTTCCTTCAGTTGTCCAAAAGCTTCATGCGCCTTGTTTCCTGGTTCATAAGCAACATCCTTCTTCAAGAACTGGGTTAGTGGCTGTGCAATCTTTGAGAAATTCTTGATGAACCTTCTATAGTAACCCACATGGCCTAAAAATGATCTCAACTTACTTCTATTCATAGGAAATGGTAAATCTTTGATTTTTGAAACTTTATCAGGATCAGTACCAATACCATCTCTGGATACAACATGCCCTAACAAAACGCCTTTAGAACATCCAAAGACACACTTTGTAGGGTTTAGTGAGGCTTGTGCTTCATCTAACCTTTGAAATGCTGTCTCCATCTGGTGCAGGTGGTCCAACTTGCTCCCATAGATGCAAAAATCATCCAGAAATACTCTGATGAAGGTCCCAATGTAGGGTTCGAACACCCTATTCATCAAACGCTGGAATGTTGCTGGAGCATTACACAACCCAAAAGGCATAACTCTATAAGCAAACGTTCCCCAAGGAGTGGTGAACGTGGTCTTCAGCTGATCTTTCTCTGCTATACGAACTTGGTTGTAGCCGCTATATCCATCAGCAAAACTATAGCACTCCTGGCCAGCTACTTCGTCCAAGATCTGATCTGAAAATGGAAGAGGGTAATGATCCTTCTTTGTTGCCTTATTGAGCTTCCTATAATCAACACAAATGCGTAGCTTCCCATTCTTTTTTATTGAGATCACAATGGGAGAAACCCATTCTGAATTCTCCACAGCAAATATGAATCCTGCATCAAGCAACTTATCTATTTCTTCTTTTACAGTCTTGGAAAAATTAGGATTCATTCTATATGGCATTTGCTTTATGGGCTTAGCACCATCTACCAGCTCAATACAATGTTCTACCCAACTTACTTGGCGGAGTTCCTTGTAATCAAAAGTGAATAGGTGTATGTACCTTCGAAAGAGCTGGAGGTAGGATTCCTTCTCACTCTCCATCACAGCATCACCAATCTTTATTTGTTGGAGACGATCATCAACTTCTTCTTCAGATAATTTTATGGGGTCCTGGGTTGGTGTGACTGGAAGAATATCCATGACTGAAACATCAACCTCACTTTCTTCATCTTCAGTGTCCACTTCACTGGTGCTAGAGTAATCAGAGGATGTCCAATCATCAGTTTCATCACTTGAATCCACAGGTTCTGCTTTATGATGTCGAGGGATCACGTTTATCTTCACCCTCTCTCTACCACGTCCAAGTGTCATGAAACCTTCATTCCAGTAGTTTCTTGCATGAACTCTCCTTAGCCATGGTCTTCCCAGCAGCATTGGGTACGCAACAGTACCATTTTTCATCACCTGAAAGTCTACCACACATACAACACCCATAACAGATATTGCCACATTTGAAACTACACCTTCTGGTTTAGTTTTTCCCTTATTTAATGACCTTAACATAAGTGTTGAAGGGCGATCAATTTTTAAACCCAACATATTCATTACAGACTCGGTCATTACATTAACTGCAGCACCTCCATCAACTAAGACATCATGAATTGAAATACCATTACATAATACCTCAGCTTGTGGAGCATAGGGATCTGCCTCTGCCTCCAAAACAGGGACCTCAACCTCCTTCCTTCTTCGAGCATTGAGTCCACCTCGCAACTCCCGCCTCTTCTCAGAAGACATAGCCAAGAGTTGACCATATGTAATATTTGCAGGCCTTTTGGACAGATCTTCCAAGATGGAGTATGGTCCTTGCCCCTGTGAAATCAGAAAATCCTGCACACCCAACTTTCTTCTCCTATGTTTCTTACTAGTTTCTCCTTTCATCTTCTTAGGATCAGTTCCATCTTGATTATCTTTTTCTTTCTTTCTTTTTGTTACAAACACATCTACTTCATTATTTCTACTCTTATCTACTACATCAAGAGAATTCACAGGTGCTTTTCCTTTATCATTATCTCCCTTACCAGATGTAGAAGCTCTATCTGGACAATTATACTTATAATGACCCTTTTTATAACAACCATAACAAACAACTTCAGAAATATTCCTTTTTGGACCTCTATCTCCTCCCTGAGAACTAAATTCCTTTCCTTGAAGAAGATTAATAGTTAACTGACCCATCTTTTTGAGCAGATCTTCATACTCAGTAGATGTATTAGGAGAAATATTTGTGCTCACCGGGAGTGGTTGTGGATTCAGGACCAAAGGTGCTGGTGTAGGCTCTACTTTAGCAACAATTTCTTTGGGCTCCTCTTCCATGCTTTCTTCTTGCCTTCTTGCAATCTCCTTTGCTTGTTCAATGGTAGCTGGGCGGTCATACTTCACTCGTTGTCTGATCTCCGGCTTCATCCCAAGAATGAAGTGCTTACAGAGGAGATTATCCACGCCATTCATCAACCCATCCGCTAGTCCTTCCTTCCGGATCTGGGCATCGAGCTTCCTCCTTAGCTCTAGAACACGAGCATGATAATCCCTTATCTTCTCCTTCTCTCCTTGGGATAGCTTTGTGATCTCGATCATGAGATCTGCATATTTCTGTTGTTCACCAAATTCTTCAAGAAAACTTTCAGTTAATAAATCCCATGAATTTTTCACATTATCACCTAGTGTTTCAAACCACCTAAGTGCTGAACCATCCAAAAAGGTAGGAAAAAATTCAGTCCATTGTTCCCTTCTTATAAGGCCATTACAAATACAAGATCGTTTAAACTCTTGAATGAAAGAAGAAGCATCTTCATTAGATTGAGCTGAAAAAACAGGAATCTTTCCCATTTTCAAAAGTAACCACCGTGAAATACCAACCCACAAGTACAATTAACAAGACTTATGTGCACAAATAATTGGAATCACTATACTAGAAAGTGACTTTACACCTTTCTACAGTAAAATAGAAATGACCACGGTAAACTATGGTAAAACTTGACTTACTACGGTAAAAACTGACTTTACTGTGGTAAACACTATTCACGGTAAAAAGTGAAGTTACTGCGGTAAATACTATTCACGGTAAAAAGTGACTTTACTGCGGTAATTACTATTCCCAGCAAAAAGGACTTTACCAAGGTAACTACTATTCATGGCAAAAATGACTTTAACATGGTAACTACTATTCACGGTAAAAATGACTTTACCATGGTAACTACTATGCACAGTAAAAACAAGGTTACCCTCCAATTGATTTTTGACTAAGTGGGAATATCTCTCCAGAAAATCCACCAACGAGGAATGGTCCCGGCAACGGAACCAAAATGTCATCACCAATCCGGCACTATGATAATTCTTCACCGGGAACTCCTCGTGCTATGATTATTTACTAATGCACAGCCTTTATTTTGGTGGATGTAATCTGGAAACAAAACAACAACCGAACACAAGAATACCATTGACTATGATAAGACAGAATGACGACAAATCTGAAATATCAAAATAAATTATAATATTAACATGAAACTGTTACAATCTCACCCATGAGATACTTCAACAAGACTATGGGAGAAACTTTACAATTACACCTCTTGATGGCTTCTTCAACACACCTTTAACTGATGGCTTCCTTCGCACACTTCCTACAATATTTCTCACTACTTCTTTCTATGCTAAATGAGGGGGGTGGCCTCTCTATTTATAGAACTTCCAGGCTTATCCATCCTATCTCTAAGATAGGATAAGAAATCCACTCTGACGAATCATATTCCATACCTTAACTCTTATCTGTACATGTAAGCTTATCTGTTAAGATAAGATAAACCTTATCATTTTACATGGGTTCCACATTTTTAGACTTTTTACAAATAAAATACACAAAATATTTATGACCTCACTCCTTGTCCTTATTACCAATATAATATTTCTAATTCCTAATCATGTAGACCCTACTTCTCTAATTACCCAAACTTTGACATTTTAACATTACCGGACCACTTACGACAAATATTTACTTTTTACAACATTCCTATTGTACTTTGACTGTTACCGTACTCCACATTATTGGCGACACCGTACTGACTACACTTGTTGGGTTAGCTTGCTTAGGTGTACTAGTTATGTGGTGTTAGCTTACCAGTTGTGTGGAGTTAGCTTGTTAATCTTGTGGAGTTAACTTAACTACCAATATCAATTAGTGGGAGTTCTTCACCACTAATCTATGTAGTAGTTGCCCTTCCCTCCTCCTATATGTACATGCTTCTTATTGAGCAATGTAATTCAATGTGAAATAATTATGGTGAATATGGAATATGGAGCATTGAGTTGATTTGGAGCCATTCTTGCCTCGTGATTTTGTATCATATTGAATATTATTGTTAGTTATTTCAATTTTTGCAGTTGCATCTTATTGTTATTTATTTCATATTACATATATTCTCTAGTATCATTGTAATAACCTTAAGAAAAATACCCACATGCATGCATATAAAATAAATCAACGGAAGCTTAAATCAAAGACATAACTTAAATTTACTAAGGTTAATATGAATACCCAAATTTTATTAAGTTCTTGTTTTAATATTATATAGTAATAAATAACTCTCTTCCACAATGAATTCCACACACACTATCTCTTTATGTTTATAAAGAAAAACTAAGATATTGGGGTTAGGTTTGGAGGGTATTTTCTTACAATTTTTTTATTATTATATTGATAGTGGAAGTCAATCAATCCAATATTTTACTATACTCTTCTCTATTAATATATATGGTTAAAATTGTTCCACTCGATGAATTATCCACATATTAATTACAAATATTATTATAAGTGGATATTAAATCATTCAATAGTATATGGAAATTAATTACACTAAAAATTTCTTCTCTTTTTTGTTCCTTCTAAATATTAAGTTAGAAATAAAAATATTATTTATAATTCATGTTATTTTTATTAATGTTCCATCATGGCCAAACAAGTTCATAGAGGAAAACAATAACTCATAGAAATAAATATTCATTATTTTTATTCACAATACTTCCATACAAGGTCATCATGATCAAACAAGATATCATCACAAAGATATGGATAAAAGAAATTATTTTTAATGAAAAATAGTAAGAATAAAATGATACGTACAGATATATGCACAGACACGTGTGTTTAAATACACATATACATGTGTGTGTATTCTCATTGAGGTAAGGAGACCCATGCCTATTTTTTGAATGAAAGGAAGGAGATGCAAAGTTTCCTAGGTTGGTAGATCCAAATCTCAATGATATAGCCTTCCCTCCCTTACATGATTGTACATTCACCCATATTCCATCTCCTCACCTTCCATGGAATCCATGTTTTCTAAAATCCCTACCCACACCTCCATAGTTAAACATAATGAAAGCAGGTTTTGATAAGGAGTGGCAAGATCCCTATGCAAAATGTATAAAAATAGGAGGGGAAACCTCAAGGAAAAAACCTAATAAATAAATTTCTCAAAGGACCATGATCTCATGGCTATGAAAAATACATGGTAGTAAACAATAATGTTTTATGAAATGGCCATGAAAAATTAAAAGCAAACATGATTTGCAAGTGTAATAAGAAAAAGGGTGGCCACCACTTTCAAGCTTGTAAAATTTCAAATGATAACAAGGACGCCTATTATTAGTTCCTTCCAAGGCAAGATAATATACCTTTCAAGTCATCTAATTAGGAATGTTACTGTGAGCCAATAATATGCAAGAATTTTTATACCCATGTCAAGATTTCTAATGTATAAAATTTGAATCGACATACTTACATGAATTTACTTTTTGATAAAAAAAATTGTTATTTGGATTGGTGAGAAAGAATTATTTGACTATTTTTTCCCCTAGTTGAGGCACATGATTTTCTTTATTTCTTAAACCAAAAAATTAGAAATGGCTAAGTGGCCCTGATTTTATTAATGCCTATCAATCTATCAATTCATCTAACCTTCAAAAACTTCCAAACATATATCACATGAAAACATTTATTTCCATAATGATAGTGGAAAAGTGTTGGTGATATTGTCAATTTATTAAACATGCGATACGTTACATCTTCCAACATTTTTATTTGATATAATTTGACTGTATTACAAATTCATCCATTTAAAAGCAATGCTACGACACATATTTCCATCCACCCATTCATACATGTATTAACGCATGAATATTGTGGGTGCTTAGCAATTAATATATTGCTAT